>OZ010789.1:418124487-419324487 GCA_963932465.1 Maratus speciosus | reverse complement strand
CATAATTTAACATTATAGAAATATCTGCTTTTTTAATTTTATAATTCAATCGTTTCTTTCCTGTTGCCACTCATCTAAAAACTGCTCAATAATTTAAAAAAAAATTGATAACTCGAGTATTTTGTTTTATTAGCCAATAAAAATTCAGATTGTCTCACTATATTTTTGCTGTTTTTGAAATTGACGTCATTCAAAGAAGAAAATGAACATTTTTCATATATTTATGTAAAAACTTTAACTAAACGTGTATTAAAATGGCGTAGTCGCCTATATCTTCATTTGAATGTTTTTAAAGTTAAAAAATCTATTTTAATACAGGAGTTTTAATTCCAAGAAAACAATTTATGAAAAGATATTAATAAAAAAAATCGTTTGCTAGATATGACGTCAATTTCTGTTTAAATGACGACACTTTTTAATGATGTTTTATTCTGATGAGAGACTCTTGATCTTCTGAAATTATTCCTTATTATCATGCATTAAGCGAAAGACTTATTTTTAAGCTAGGCGAATTTAAAATTTCGGTAAATGCTAGGTCATTTAGATGTATTTATTGCTTTTTTCCGCACATTGTCAGGAAAATTGTATATATCAGTTACGCTTGCTGGCTGAAGAAAACAAGAATTCTGATTTTAAAATCTGAAACACTTTACTATAATTACGTCAAAATGGTCTTTTCCTAAAACTCAATTTCGCGAGTTTTAAAATAAGATTTAAAAAAATTGAGGCTTTTCATAAACGTCAGGTTAATTATTATTGCATGTTAATATTCTGTAATCGAGTTACATGTCAAGAATTCGCAAAAAATATGAATGATGTTATACTTTTGTAAGGAATATACTCCATAAAAGGTATCAATCACATTTGTTAAACTACGCCAAATAGCGTATAGCCTGATTATCGAAGATTAACTCATGCACTTACAACGATAAAGATAGTTCAGCATTTTTTTAAATTGTTGTTTATTATTCAATAGTGAGATTAGAAGTTAGCCAAAATACAAAAAAAAAAACACCTCAAGATTAATAGGCATGTAATTGAACTACTGAATTTTTCATATTTAAAATAAAACTTTAATGATAAGTGCTTTGAATAGACGTAAAAACTTCCTACAAATATTTTTTGAAGTTAAAACGTTTATGCATAGTTAGTTAAAACATAGGAATTTCTATTTGAGGAAAAAATATCAGGAAACAATTCGCTGAATATGGCGTCACTTTCGATAAATACGTTGTCAGTTTCAATAAATATACTGTCAAACAGATTTTAAAAAACGGTTGCTACGTTTTCTTAATCCACCGTGCGATATACGTGGTTAAAGATGATCCATATAGCAGCAGTTCGCGTAATAGAAAAAAATAGATTGTTTTTAATTTAAAATACTAAAAGATTTTTTACATTTACTATATTATTTAGAATCCCCAATAGCTACATTTAAAGCATTTTTGGTACTTTCGTATTAACAAGCGGTCAATCGTGATATTTTTTACTATTTAGAGCAACTTCATTAATGTGATAATTTTAAATAGTTCGATTTGAAGTCTGTTAAATTCGTATTTTATTTTTTTATTGGGTTTTAATTTCGTTTGCCGATTTCTTTATGGAATGTTGCACGAAAAATCTAATTCATCTTTTAAAATTGGGGTTGCACGAATATATAAAAAATATTCCTATTTGAAAATTACTTTAAAATACATAAAAATTAGTAAATTGAGAATCACTTTTCAAACAAATAGCACTGAATTTACTTTTTGTTTTCCATTGGATGCTGAAAAAATCGAATGTGTGATGTTTAGAGGTTAATCAAATTGCAATAAAAGCAAAATTTATGGGTTAGATCATTGCCACCAAAAATATGATGCCAGCGTTACTCATGGACATGTCTTTTCCTTATAATATTGCATTCAGAGCAAATGGGTTCATCTTTCCCAATTTTGGTTTGCAAATTTTAAAAAGATCCATGCTTGAAAACTGATTTAAAATCCATTAAATTCAAAAAACCGTATCTCAGTTTTATGATTTTTAATGATCAAAAAATTAAATTAAAATCAGAACCAATTAAAATCTGAAAATTGAGATATAATTTTCAAATAAAGTTCATTTGAAAGTAATCTTTTCTATTCAGTGTAAAAAATAAAATTGTGCATGTTTAGAAGTTAAGAAAAATTACAATAAAAGCACAATTTATGTGTTAGGTCGATGATACCATCAGTATGATGTCAGAGTTACTCACTAACATATTTTTCTTTATAATGTATATGTATGCTATACCATCGAGAATTTTTACTAAATACTACGCGAATTAGTTTTTTTTTTCTTCGCATTATCAGGAAAATCATATATTTCTCTTTTACACCAGCCAAGAAAACGAGCATTTTGATATTTAAAGCTGCGGGATTTTAATATGGTTGCGATTCAATAACATCATGTTTTCTGATTGTTTTTATAATGATTTGTGGGAGAGAATACACAAATATCAGTTATTATTGTCGTATTATCTCATTTTAATTTATTATACCCGGAAGGCTCCTAATAATCGACACGGGCGAAGCCGGGTAGTTCTGCTAGTATATTATATAATGGGGAAATTTAGTTTAGCAAGACAACGCATAACAGGTTGAAATTTCTCTTTCAGCAATTTACACTAATAGATGGAAACATACTTGTAATTAATATAATCCCTTAAGCTAATATCAGTTTTTGTTGCATTAAAATATCTCAATTTGTTGATTTTCTGTAAGCAAGTAAACCCTATTGGTTTACAATGGAAGTATATGGGAATTTGGCGAAAAGCTAGAGATATCGCCAAGCTGACGTCACTTTTAGCGACTAATTTTGGTTGCCAAATTTGGCGATATATGGCCAAGTTGGCGAGAAACTTGACGGTATTTGGCGACAGAACAGGGTCTTCCTATGGTAACCCCCCTTAGAGGTATGGCGATGCATTAAATGCTGTTGAATAACTAATGAGGTGCGTTTCATCAAGGCGTTCGGGCGTTGCCATTAAACAATTAACAAATAATCGCGATTTCTGTGCACGTACAATAGCGTAATATATATATATATATTTCATTTACCAACACTATGCAAAAAGAAGAAAAAAAAAACAGTGGCACTCCGGGAGTGCCAATAGAAGTGAAAACTTCAACAATTACGTGTGTGTTTTTTTAATCGTCAGGAAATGTTTTATTGTGCAGGAAATACTTTTAAATGTAGTGTTTTTTTATTCATTATTATAAACTATTACTACCAAAATTATATTACAATTTTCATAGTAATATAATTTAACTATAAATTACATATAAATAAACATTAATAATTTGTAATATATATTATTATATTAAATTATATTATTAAATTATACATGTACATATAAATAAACAAATTTTCGTACAAAAATTCTCGTATTGCATTTAAAGATTTATCCGGTGAAATATAAACGGCAACCATTACAATTCAATACTATCCAAATATTGAAATCCATACTCCAATTCAATACTATCCAAAAGTATTTTTATTAATGAATAGAATACCACAATTATATTACGCTTGGCGTGCTAGTGTCTATGTGCCAAAATGCTAGCATGTCGGTTACGTAACAGTGTCTCCAAATCAGTGGTTTTTCTCCATCTCAAAAAAAGCTCAACGCGCCTAAAGAAGTTTTCGAAAACTGATAATGTGTGTGTGTGTGTTCCTGTGTGAACGCCGGGAGAAAAAGTGAGTTTTAGCTTCGTTCTTCTTTTGCGGATTGAGCTGAAGAGGGAAAAGTTCCTGTCATTCACCGCTTGGCGCGCTAGTGTCTATGTGCCAAAATGCTAGCATGTCGGTTACGTAACAGTGTCTCTAAATCAGTGGTTTTTCTCCATGTCAAAAAAAGCTCAACGCGCCTAAAGAAGTTTTCACTTCAAAAAGTCATGCATGATTGTCACTGTCTGACTTTGGGGCATGTATGCTTTTCCACCTACCGAACTCATCAGGATTTTAGCAAATTCAGATTTTTATGATCCTATTTAGAACAATTCCTACTTATTTGAATTTTTGCTAAGAATTATTCTCTAAAAATTTCTAACATTTTAAAGTTGACATAAAGTTTTTTTGGTTCTACTTAGTTACCCCGTTGATCAATTTCGCCAAATTATATAAATCGCCAAACCACTCGACAAATTATACAAATTGACATAATTTTTATTTTAAATAACGAAAGAACAAATAAATTAGTATAACATTAATAAAAATACAAATAAAACGTCGAAATAAAAATCACTTGATGACGTAAACACGTGTAACTTGCTTAAAGTCAAGTGAGTGTACATTTATGATCAACCATTATTGACATTTAATCTGAAAGTTTAGCGATAGATTTTTGGTCGACGGTATAACCAAGTAGTACCACTTTTTAAAATATGTTACTATATCAAGTTGTTTGCTGTCAAGTTTTGATGGGTTCCATCTAGTAATAATTAATCTCTTTGAAATTGAAAGATTTCACGTGAAAAATTTAACTGAAAGAGTTTTTCTTAAGAATTAAAAAGATGTATATGGCGTCATAGTGGAAATAAAAAGGATATTTTCAGAATAACTTTTGCTTTGGTCAAGTTCATGTTTCAGTAAAAAGTTTCAAAAGGATAGCTATTTTTACGCAGGTAACGAACTTAGCGGGGAATTACATAACTTAAATTTTAAAATGTATTTTTTTTTTCAAGATGGGAATTTATGTCCCAAGATAAACTTAAGTAATGATTTTCTCTTGTGTTTACATCACCCATTGGGAGGGAATAAGGTAATAAAATATAAGTAAAACTTTTTCGTTATAATTTTTTAGTGTATCACAACTGTAATCTTACTAAATATTAGCAGTAAGGATTCAATGCAATTTTTTTCGCATTCATAGCGTTTCAGAGTGGGAAATAGGGTATCTAAATTTAAGTTAAATTATTTTTTTATGTTTTGATTATAGATTTTTTTTTGAAGTGAAAACTTCTTTAGGCGCGTTGAGCTTTTTTTGAGATGGAGAAAACCCACTGATTTGGAGACACTGTTACGTAACCGACATGCTAGCATTTAGGCACATAGACACTAGCGCGCCAAGCGGTGAATGACAGGAACTTTTCCCTCTTCAGCTCAATCTGCAAAAGAAGAACAAAGCTAAAACTCACTTTGTCTCCCGGCGTTCACACAGGAACACACACAAAATTAACATTTTCGTTGCAGTATGCTGTTGTGTTTATTGTTAAAGACAAATACTTGATACTTTCATTATTGAAGTGAAAGCTTCTTTGAGCGCGTTTGGCATTTTTTTGAAATGGGAAAAACCATTGAACTCGTGATACTGTTATTGTAACCGACACCTCTGTATATAAGTATGTACATGTATTGTGCATAGTTCGGTATGAGAGGGCGGGCAATTAATCGTTATTGATATTGTTTCCTATTTTAGTTACCATAAACCTATCGTATCAGTTCTGGAATATAATGATAATAATGATAATGATGATGATGGAAGAGTTGTTGAAATTGTGGATGAAAATTCATAAATTTCTTTGATATTCATTCAAAGAATACCAATTAACTTTCATATTTCATGTTTTTGTAAATTTACGTTTTAAGCAATAGATTGCAATTTTTGTATGTAAAATTATATGCATTATTTTTCATGTACAATGGCGCATTAAATGAAAATTGTAATATAATTTTGGTAGTAATAGTTTATAATAATGAATAAAAAAACACTACATTTAAAAGTATTTCCTGCACAATAAAACATTTCCTGACGATTAAAAAGACACACACGTAATTGTTGAAGTTTTCACTTCTATTGGCACTCCCGGCGTGCCACTATTTTTTTTACGTTCAGATCGGAAGTTCTTGTCCAAACTACAGCAACCTGCATTACTAAAGTGGCGAAATACTTTGAAATATACATTGGTAAACTACATCACACACTGTTATGCAATGCCGCATATATTAAACCTGATGATGATACCTTCCATTAATTTTGAAATGAGTTCGTCTTAATGCAGTTTAAAAAACTTGACATAATAAAGGAAAACGTAATTTGAAGAACAAATTAAAAAAAAAATTATTTCCATTGTTCCCGAAAGGGACAGATATTAAGATATTGCATTCAATTAGTTCTATATTTAATGTTAAATTTTTGTAAGAAATAAGTTAAGCCAATTGAAGATTAAAAAATAAAAATAAAATTCATACAATATGATACTTAAAACACTCTGAAAAATTAGATTCCGTTCAAATGAAATCGAAATAAATCTTAGACATCTTTTTAAAGTTTTTGTATTTTGCATTCATATTATCATTTTATGTAGAATCGTCATAAACATAATCAAAATCTGCAATACAAATAGTTTCAATTTAAAATGGAAGGAGTCTAAGACTTATTTCGATTTCATTTGAACAGAATCTGAGTTTTTAGTGTTAAATGTCATACTGTGTGAATTTTATTTTTATTTTTCAATCTTCAATTGGCGCAACTTATTTCTTACAAAAATTTAACATTAAATGTAGAACTAATTGAACAAAATAAAACTTAATATCTGTCCCTCTTCGGGCTTAAACAATGTAGGAAATATATATATATATATTTAATTTGTTCTTCAAATGACGTTTTGTTTAATTTTTTAATCTTCAACTCTAATCAAACATTATTTCAAATTAATTAAATATACGCTATACAATTCTACATTAAAACAAGTAATATAATTTTTATTTAAAAGTCAATTCCTATTTAGTTCATCAAAGAAAAATTTAATGTACAATCGAACCTCGTTATCCCGGTACCCGGTTTTCACGTCACTCCGCTTATCACGTCAGTTTTGCAAAGTTCCGATTTTCTGAATATGATTTTAATGTAAATAAACACCGGATTTTACGTCGTTGAATAATTTTCAACTCCGGGTGTCCCGACGGTTTAGTAAAATTGTCCATTTTTCATCATCTATCTTATAAGAACGGAAATTAAGCGGTAAGAAATGTCTTAGCCAAACTTTTCACAAAAGTGTCTAAAATACCCATTGAGATAAATGAGAAATTTTACTTCAATCCTTTATCTGAATAAATAAACTCTCACACTATGAATGACCCACTTAAGCTCCATATAGATGTATCAGTCTACTCGCGGTCTTTTTGTTCTGGTCAGGCGGCGCTTTCTTGTGGTTACACTGCGTTTTTCATCCGACTTAAACCGATGCATTGCATTGCATTGAAACGATCAGAAATTATCTCACATCCATTTCTGAAACAACGAACATTGATTACAATTCATTGTATAATATTGATTACAATTCATTGGATAATATTGAAAAAAGAATTGTAGGAAGCACATCTAGGGATAAGCAAATCTTAATTCATCAATAATTCATTAAACATTAAAAAAAACAAGTCACCATAAATCTGATTTTTATTCTTTTAAATTTTGTTTTTGTGCTTATTTTGTTTAATAATAACGTTTTATTGCTTAAAACCGAAAGAACAGTTATGAATTTAAAATTATATTAAATTAATTAAAAATACAGTTTTTTATAAACATATTTTTCTCCAACTCTGGTTAACGCGACACTCCGCTTATGACGAAACTTTTTTCTGGTCATTAGAGTGTCGGGATAATGAGGTTAGACTGTAATCACTTAAGCTAATATTAGTTTTTGTTGCATTAAAATATCTCAATTTCTTGATTTTCTATAAGCAAGTGAACCCTATTGGTTTACAATGGAAGTCTATTGGAATTTGGTGAAATATTAGAGATTTCACCAAGTTGACGTCACTTTTGGCGACTCATTTTGATCTCAAAATTTGGCAATACAATTGGCGGTATTTGGCGACAGAACAGGGTCCACCCTATGGTAACCCCCCTTATAGGCATGGAGATGCATTAAATGCTGTTCAATAACCAATGGCCGCAATTTTTTCTCCCATATAAAGCTAAAATTAATTAATTAAGTTTAATTAATGAATTAATATTTAAAAAACTGTATTACATCAAGTGTCATCCACTACGAGTTTAAAAAAATTTATTTGAACTTGAGTCGATGAATAATAAGTATCTATCTATATTATAAAGGACAAACATATCTGTGCGTAATGCATACGTCATTTTGCGAATGGCAACACTTTGAAATTTGAAATAAAATTTTGATTTTGCAATTTTCTTTACTGCAAATTTTTAAACTTCTAAACATCGCACATTTTAAATTTTTGCACCGTCGTATAAGGAAAAAAAATGCTCTTTTAAATACAATTTGTTTGAAAGCTGTATCTCAATTTATTTTTGAGATATTCAATTTTTGTAGTTTTTAATACCAGTTTTCTTATCGTGGCAACCAAAGTACACCATTTCTATTGAAAGTCATTGAAAGTAAACGGAAAATAGTCGAAAATAGGAGATACTGTATCTTTTTGTTGCCATTTTCTCATAAAACCTGAAAAAAAAAATTGAAATTAAAATATGGACTGTCAAGAATATTGTCTGTTATTCCGTGATAATGACATCATATTCATACTTTTCTATAGACGAAGCTTAAGACTGGATTGTAAAAGTGGATTGCTTTAGCGGATGCAAATGACGCCATTTTATAAAAAAAGCGTGTATTTTAACTGTTAAACCTGAATTATGTTTTGTAGAAGTGCGTCATTTTCACAGTCCAGCTACTTTGAAATTCTTCACAGGTGAAAATGCTTCACTTTTGAAAATAATGTAAGCGAAATCACACACTGATAAAACGCAATCATTTACAAAAATTTAGAGTGCCTTTATAATAATAGAGGTGACATGCAAATAATAGTGATTTATATTACAGAAATTGATGATTTTCGCGTGGATGGACTTGCTTCGCCGAGTTAGACAGACAGACAAATAATTCGTGGTTTAAAATAATATCATGTTCCTGAAGTTTTTGTACAAAATTCTCTCGAATAATAAAATTTTAATGCTATTCTTTAGGACGTTCTACTATATTTTTATCAAAATAACATCATTTGCTTAATTTAATTTTTTCTAATTTTATATAATCTATATATTTAAAACACAAGTGTGTGTTTTTTAGTAATCTGCCCCGATCTTTCTACTGAACCAATTTAACTAATAGTTTTTTTAAACTGAAAGCTCTTCATTTGTAAATGTGATCGCACTATCTGTTTTGTTTTAATTCCCCACTTTTATATTTTAATTTTAAAAGCATTTTATGAAATTTCTTCAAAATGGTGAAAATTAGATAGCTTTCATTATTGCAGACAAGACAGAAATAATGAGGTATTTTTATCTTTATTCCTGCTATTTTCTGAAAAAAAAGGCGGAACTGTTGATAAAAATTGTCTTATAGGGTTTAGTGCAGCAAAATCCCATTAGGAGCAGAATATTATATTAGGGGCATAATAACGGAAAATTACATACTGCTTTTGAAAACACGCATTTTTCCTCTTAAATTATTATTGTTTTTCCTATATTGTTTCCTATATTGTCCTCTATACTGTTTTTACTTCTGAATGTGTACTGATACTAAATTTCAGACACTAGGCGAAATGCTAATTTAAGGGAAAATGAAGTCATACTTAAAAGAAAACTACCATTTTCTTATATAAAACTAAACATTTTAACACAAATGCGTCTAAAAAACATAAATTACGGAAATTTTTACTCTCCGGAATTGAGATTAGAATCTCAAGTAATGGGGGCGTCTGTTCACATAAAAGATGTTGCTTACAATCGTAACTTCAAGTTTTGAGTTAAAATCATTTTTAAATGATCAAACAAAATAATTTTTTTGTTAAATGATGAATATGGATATGAGAAGTGCGTATGCAAATTTTGAGAAGGCGAAAATTGCTGTTTTTCCTTCCGGAATAACAAGCATAAGAGCCTCAATTGATAACCACATCCTAATAACTGATCTTTATCATATTTTACTGATTAAGTATCTATATTATAAAGAACAAACGTATCTGTGCGTAACGCTGGTGTCATTTTCCGAATGGCAACACTTCACGATCAAATTTCGGTCTTGAAATTTTCGCTACTGTAATTTTTTAATCCTCTGACCATCGTACGTTTTTAATTTTCGCCGCAGAGGGAAAAAAATTACTTTCAAATGCAATTTGTTTAAAAACTGTATCTTAATTGACTGATGTATTATATTTTCTAAAATAATTTTTAGGCATGATTGTTTTTAAGTTTATCTTATCACGCGCCGGTTTCAATACATAATAATAATAAACATTTTGCACATAAAGCAACAAACATTTTTCAGAATTTGTTTCTGACTATTATTGCATAACGAAATGACTACTTCCTTTATAAAGAAATAAAAGAATAATATTAAAAAAACCCACCAATCTAAACATATTTGTGAAACACAAATTAACGAAATTAATACTTCTTTTCTAAACAAATAAAAGAATAATATTGTAAAAACACAAATCTAACATGTTTATAATCGTACAATTTAAATTTTTAGATCACCAAATAGGATTTTTTTTTTAATGGAATTTGTTTGCAAAGTTCATCTCAGTTTACTGATTGTCTTCTATGGTTTTAAAAACAATTTTAAAGCATGAAATATTTTTTAATTTATCTATATCGCGCGGAGCTCGATTACGAAAGATTAATCCGTTTGCCCTTAACACAAATTAAAGAGTTCATCATTTTCTTACTGCTAATATCCATTAAAAAAAAAAAAATCCCTGCCGGCTCGGGCCTACAGGCGGAGGTAGATTTCGAAGTTAAGTACTATATTCAACAACAAAACTTAAATCAAGATTAGAGATAAACCCAGTTCCTTCACAAAGAATGGGCTCAATGTGTTAAAATAATTAATATTTCCATAGTCGGGTTTTTATCATGTTTTAATACGTTTTTTCAAACTCACATGACGTTACATATTCACCTGTTGAGGTCCATTTTATTTCCAATATGACGCGATATATATATATATATATATATATATATATATATATATATTAATTCGTCAAACTATTTATTTCATTTTGAGTTTTCATGCGGAAATCTTTCTCTAGAAAACTTATGACGTAATATTAAATTTGTTTTCAATTCGTCAAACTATTTATTTAATTTAATTTTTCACGTGAACTTGGAATAGAAAACCAATTGTTGTGGTGAGACTTTTATTGCTTTTTTTTAATTGTTGGCAACTGCTATAACGAAAAATATTTATTTTTTCCTGTCATTGTTGTGTAAGAACTGGTCTTATCAGAATCATGTTAAGACGGTATTCAAAATTTTGAACCCTCCCCATTACCATTCCATTGGGCCGACTTTGCTCATTTTCAATCACCGCCGAGATTTTGTCCATCTCAAAGTAATTGACGAGTTTGAAGACGATCCGTGCATAATTGCGACTTTTATCGTGCGGACAAAATTTAGTACATACATACATACATACATACATACATACATACATACATACATACATATATATATATATATATATATATATATACAGTCGACGCTCGTTTTTACGAACTCGTAGGGAACACCCAAATAGTTCGTAAAATAGAAAGTTCGTAAAATAGAAAAACATCAAAAAATGATATGAATACGTACATTATTTATGTCTATTTTTATCAAACTGCCTCCTCTTCATAGATGAATCAGTATTTCAAGATTATTTATTATTTAATAAAGTTATACATGTATTTTTAAATATACAAGAAATAAATGCAAATTTATGCACAAAAAATAATTTTAGTACACAAAAACGTACGTTACCATGCTTTGAAAATATTGCATATGAAAACGCAGACTGTATTACTACTTAATTAGATGAAAACATAGATAAAAAATTAGGAATGGAAATAATCACTTATCTTTTTTTTTTTTAAATCACATTTTGAAAAATGTTTCCATTTTATCTATGGAAACCTTTACTACCTTTACCTTTCACGGTTATCGTTTCCTTCAAAAAAGTGCCTTAGTCCTGACAATCACTACTTGAAATTGTTGGAATGCCACCTCCCTACGAAAGAGATTGGGGAAAATCAACACATTCTTGGACTGTATCTGATGTCTTATTGTACCTGTATAGAGTTTAACTGACGTTGGCATTGCATTCCGATACTTAAAAAAAAAAAAGAAGTACGAAAACTGAGTTCGCAAAAAAGAGATTTTCACAATCTGTAGTTCGTAAATGGGAGCGAAAAATTACATTGATTCTATGGGAGCGTATTCGGGACCACTCTATAGTTCGTAAAATCGCAAGTGTTCGTGAAAAAGAGGTTCGTAAAAACGAGAGGCTACTGTATAAACTTTTTAGACGGAGGTGGTTTTGGGTTCCTGGGGTCCTATAATGAAAAATTATGAAGGAATTTTTCAAAAGTCGCACCATGGTAACGGCTGCAATAGGTAGTATTTCTTACGAAATCTACCTACAAAACTTCTCTATGAATAAATAAATACAATAATATAAATAAAACACAAATTTAACAGACATGTGTAAGCTCTGAATTTATCAGAATGTAAAAGGATGCTATAAGTAGTAAAATCTTTGTCAAATAACTCTTAGCATGCGGCTAATAAGAAAATATCGCTTTTGATAAATTTCAAAAATTTATTTGATTGCATAATTCGTATTTTCCATATGAAAAATGCTTTTTTTAATGTAAGTGGGTAATCTAAAAAATTTTTTGCATATAAAAGAATCATTAGTTTTCAATTAAAATAAATATGTTTTCACCTATATTCTTTAACCCGGGAAGCCCGGGTACGATCCACTAGTTTTATTAACGATAGAAAATCTTAACAAGATATATATATATATAGGGAGAGTGGGAACTAATAGTAGGAACTGAAAAATAAAGTTTTATATATATATATATATATAAACGGGAAAATACAAAATCACAAGTTTACTAAATGTTGTGTAAAAAATGTTGCAAAGGTAAAAACTACACTAACATTAAAATAAAATTATAAGAATGGACGTTTCGTTCATCATCTATGACCGTCTTCAGGAAAAGGTTGTTACATTGCTTTTAAAGTTTAATAGAACAAAGTCAAGACGTCTTGAATTCGAAAAAAAGTTTTTTTTTTTTATGGAAAGAAAAAATAATTTATTTTTTAAAGCACCTGATTTGTTCTCTTTGGAGCTTGGAGATGCAGTATTGTTATATTATTACGTTTTATATTTGCCATATAGCTTATAATGTTTATTAGGTAAAACGCTTTTCGAGGGGAAAAAATTGACAGTAAAATTTTTATTTCCAAGCAATAATCTTCGTGCCATATTTTCTACATTATTTGCAATACAAATCTACTACGAAGTATAATGTTTGGAAGTTACATTCTTTTTGGCAAAATTTCTGATTTGACAAGCGTTCAATTCTACTGATTATGTACTGACTTTATTATAGGGTGCTTCACAGGGTATAGAAAAGGAAAACATTTAATAATTTTTGAACGGAAAAATATTTTAATTTCAAAATTTCAGGATTTCCACATGAGAATAAAGATGAAGTTCTCAAAATGTTGATCATCTGATTAAACAACGAAATGATGTCTGCTCGAAATTCGCGATAACCTGCTTGAGTTGGTCTGTTGGAAAAGACCTTATCACACTTGTTATAGCAGTTGTATACTTGTTTTCAGCTCTTTAATGGTTTTTGTTCGATCTCAGTATACTTGACCTTTAACATAGTCCCATAAAAATAAGTCTAGTAGTAATAACTCATGGCTACGGGGGGGGGGGGGGGAGTAGAAGTCCGTAGGCAAATCGTTTCGGAAGCGTCTTGCGATGACACGGTTGTCATAGTAAATTCTGAGCAAGTGCAGGACGTCTCATGTTGAATGCGGAGCAGCTACATCCTGCTGAAACCAAGTGTCTGGGCCCCAGTATTCCTGGTAGGCATCAGGAATGAACCTCATTGTCAAGAAGTCGAGATCGCATTGAGAATTCACTGTCTGGACAAAAGAAATACGGACACAAAATACTATCATGACACAAACCACACCAGACAGTAACCTTTTGTGGATGAAGAGGCTTGACAACGACAAATCCTGTCTTTTCTCTGCCTTAAATCTGACTATTTTGATGATTGACATAGCCATAAAATCAGAAGTGTGTCTCATCGGAAAAACCCATATCGCTACGATTGAAACCATTTTAGATCATTTCGCTCTAGTTTTTTTTTTTTTTTTTTTCAATAACATCTGAGCCGAGAGGTTGTCTCAGCTGAATTTTGTAAGGGAAAATGTCAAGATCTTTGCCTACTATTCTCCATGCTACGGCTGCATTGACGTCAAGTTGTTGTGCCAAGTGTCGAGTTGACGTTGATGGCTCTTCCTACATTATTGTTTTGGCAGCGCTGATGTTTTCGGGAGTCCTTGGTATTTTTTGTTTGGTATTCATGCTGGCTTTGCTATCAACCACTGAACCCGTTCGTTCAAACTTGGCAATTAATGTTCTGAACACACTTCTAGATTGTATTGGCCTATTTTTAACGGCACTTGACCACTTCCTGTGTGTTTCGGCAAGTCTCTGGTCAAAAGATAAAATGTTTTGACTAAAAAAACATGCTTTTCTATTGAATATTTTAATCTTACTATTTTAATCACCCTGTTCTACATGATTACATAAGTGTGTTTCGGACCGCCTGAAAAAAAGGTTGAGTATGGTTGGACTAACTGCTTTTGTTTCAATTCCCGTTCAGTCGCTTTTTTCCCTTTCACACTCTAAACGTCTCAATTCTCTCTCTTTCTCCCGTTCTAAATTTTCCTTTTTGGCCAGTTCCTCCCGCTCCAAATTTGCCTTTGAGATTCTTATTCGCTCCTCCCTATGTAATTCTTCCTAATTCTGCGTCATATAAAGATATAACAAATTCCTCGTCATAATGTTTATGGCCCGCATTTCAATTCTTTAATTGTAAGGCGGGTTTGTTGCCCGTAGCTGGTATCTCTAGTTCATACACTAGATTTAATATGTTTTTTTTTTAAATTTTACCAAAAAATCAATGCATTTTCCTGCTAAATATTATATTTACAATATAAATTTAAAAAATCACAAAAATATTAATAATAAAAATTAATTTAACGCTTAGCAAAATTATAATTCCTAACAAAAAAAATCCTCTCAATTTAATATTTATTTTCAACAAATTTTAAGAATTCAACTTATATAAAAATTAAACAAAAACATAATTTGAAGAACAGATTAAAAAATATATATATTTCCTACATTGTTTAAGCCTGAGAAGGCACAGCTATTAAGATATTTTCTTCAATTAGTTCTACATTTAATGTTAAATTTTTGTAACAAATAAGTTAAACCAATTGAATATTAAAAAATATAAATAAAATTCATACAATACGATACTTAAAACACCCTAAAAACTTAGATTCTCTTCAAATGAAATCGAAATAAATCTTAGATTTCTTCCATTTTTAATTGAAAATAATTGTATTGCAGATTTTGTATCATGTTTATGACGATTGTACATAAAATGATAAGATGCATGCAACATACAAAACTTTCAAAAAAGTCCAAGATTTATTTCGATTTCATTTGAAAAGAATCTAATTTTTTACGGTGTTTTAATTATCATATTGTATGAATTTTATCTTATATTTTAATCTTCCATTGACTAAAGTTATTTGTTCAAAAATTTAACTTTAAATGTAGAACTAATTGAATGAAATATCGTAATATCTGTCACTTCTCAGACTTAAATAATGTAGGAAATATATATTTTTTAATTTCTTCTTCAAATTACGTTTTTGTTTAATATGTCAATTTTTTTTAATAACTACTGCATTCAGACAAACTCGTTTCAATATTAAGGGAGGGTATCATCACCAGGCTTTGATGAGTACGGCATTGCATCACAATGTGCGATGCAGTTTACCAATGTATAATTCAAAAAATTTCACCAGTGTAATAATGCAGGTTGTTGTACTTTCGACAAAAACTTCCAATCTGAACGTGAAGTATCTATAATCAAAACATAAAAAATTAATTTCACTTAAATTTAGGTACCCTATTTCCCATTCAGGAACGCTATGAATACAAAATAAATTGTGTTGAATCCTTACTGCTAATATTTAAAAATATTGAAGCTGTGAAAAAAAAGTTAGGTTAGGAAAAAAAGTTTAGTTAGTTTAGTTAGTAAAAAAAAAAAAAGTTAATTTAAAAAAAGTTTTTTAAAATTAAGTTACCTTATTCAATCACAAGGGGTGATGTAAACACAAGACAAAATTATTACCTAAGTTTTACTTGGTATATAAATAGTTCCGACCTTGGAAAAAAAATAAAATTTAAGTTATGTAATTCCTCACTAAGTTCGCTAACTGCGTAAAAATAGCTATCCTTTGAAATTTTTTTACTAAAACATAAACTTGACCAAAGCAAAAAATTATTCTAAAAATGTCCGTTTTGTTTCCACTATGACGCTATATTCATATTTTTAATTCTTAAAGAAAAAATATTTCAATTTAATTTTTCACGTGAAAATATTTTAAATAAAAACTGATAAGTTGTTCATTAACCATTTGGAAAAATTGTTATTGTCCTCGGTCAGGGTAGGAAATCAAAAACAAATCTGTAGCGTTTTATTAGTTGAATCCTGCATTTTATTCGTTTTCTGATTGGTCTATACAGTAATCTGTATTTTCCCTTTACTTTCAACAGAGATGGATACTTCTGTTGCCACTATGATAAAAAAGTAATAAAAAACTACAAAAAAATTAATAACTCAGAAACAAATTGAGATACAGCTTTCAAACAAATTGCAATTAGAAATGAATTTTTTTCTCTATACGACGATATAAAAAGTAATATTGTGGAATGTTTAGAAGTTTAAAAATGAAATTTCATTTAAAATTGGTCCAGGAATATGTTTAATCCATGGCGTACGTAATCTATGACAAGCTCCGTAGAAGTTTAAAAACTTACAGTACCGAGAATTGTAAAACTGAAATTTCTTTTAAAATTTGTTCATGATGGGTCCAGGAATGTTAATGTTTAATCCATGGCGTACGTAATATATGATCAACTCCGTGCGATTTTTTGTGCCTTAAATTTTAGTCTTTGAAAAAATCATTTTTCAAATGGTAGCTGTAATTTATTAAATTGCTTTTTTGTTGTTGTTGTTGTTTTTTACTCGTTTAAATCCCCAAAAATGGTTGTCTATAAACTTTTGGGACGCACTGAACGCTGCTATCAATACATTGGTCGATTCGCGACATTTCCACTCGGGTAGGATGCGCAGTGCGCAAAAATAAGAGAATATTTCCATACATAAGATTTACCTATAGGTTTGTTTCGTGTTTGTAAACATTCTGTTATTTTAGCGTACTGCTAGAAGGATCTCGTGTTCTCGCAATATCAGGAACTGACAAACAAAATCTTAACATTTGACTACGATGATTTTCACACAGAAGAAGGCTATGTGGCTGTACAGTGTTGTACATATATAAAGTATCACTTTAGGGGCGAGTCTGGCACTTCATATCGTAAGATATCTGTAGGGGGAGGGAGGTTTGTCATTTGATATCGTTATCATCGTTGATAAAACCAAAATTTACTTTTTTGGTATCTTTTTCTTTGCATTTGTTATCTTAATTTTTTAAAGTCTGTTTTCTTCTTTTTATGAAAAAAAAAAGTTTTTATTAAAACCATTGAATGATTATAAAACATTTCATTCCAAAATATTGAATAACCCAAAATTCGCCGTTAATATTCTCCTGTCATACGCGTTTATAATTTATCGTTAGTGAAACCAGATTCAAAATTATACTTGTTATTTTTGCTAGTAAAAGATGCGGAAGATTGATGTCCACCTGTTTTGTTTACAAGAAGTTCTATATAATCCCATGCAAGGGCGAAGTGCAAGAAGACAATATTACCGTTCAGTGCATTTTGTAGCAAAGAGCTATTATTAAAAACTTTTAAATAATAAGTATCTCTTTAAAATGTTATTTGATATAAAGTTATTTCTTATATAAGAGTGATATTTTATGAATTTCTTCTATTTAAATCAGTAAAATATGCGAATAAAATATACAATCATATCTGTATGTCATTGCAAACGTATAAAAAGAAAAAAAAATAGACACAGAAAAAAACAATATTATTAGGAGAAGGGAGATTCGAGGAATGATAAGGTGTGACATCGGAAGTGTGGGAGGACGTCCGAAATTGCCAAAACGTTGATAACCTTATATATGAACAGCCCCTATTCAACTTCACCAGCACAATCGACTAGACCAGAAATTCCCAAACTGTGCTCCGCCGAGCCCTAGGGGCTCCGCGTGAACTTTCTAGAGGCTCCTCCGCACTTTAGGAAAATAATGAAAATTTGAACGAAACCAACACATTTAAAGAAGGTTTTTCTTAAGAATGGGAACAGATACTTTTGTTACAAAAGTATTTATACTTTGATAGTAGCTGTCTTCTTTAAATATATATACAATTTACATTAAGGGAAGCTATCATATAAAAATTACAAGAAAGTTTTCAAAAGAGACACATGATTTAAATATTATATTAGAATTATTCTGTAAATGACACTATAAGGCAGAGGTTCCCAAACTGTGCTCCACGGAGTCCTAGGGGCTCTTCCGTGCTTTAGGAAAATAATGAAAATTTGAACGAAACCAATACATTTAAAGCAGGGTTTTTTTTTTTTTTTTTTTTTTTTTTTTTTTTTTTTTTTTTTTTTTTAAACAATGGGAACAGACTCTTTTGTTACAAAAGTATTTATACTTTGATGGTAGCTGTATTCAATAATCTTAACTCTTTATATAAACTGAATTTTATTTTATTTAAAATTTACGGTGCAAATATTTTTTTTACGATCTATTTTTACGTTTTCCGATCAAAAAATGCGATAAATGGAGAAAAAAACGTACATTTACTGTAAAAAAGACAAGAAATTGTATTCTGAAGAAAAATTTGGATATTTGAATTTCCCATCTCCTCCTCTCAGTGTGACTTGAGATAAAGTGTTATCTTATCCAATGACTCCACGTTTCATGCTCAACTACGTCATCATTCCGAAATAAATCAATCTGATTTGAAAAATAAACCGCCTGATTTTTTTCAATATGAAGGGCAAATTGATGTATGCATGCTTCAAAAGAAAATATCACAACACTTGTTAAAGCAAATATGAAATGTCCTGGACATAGTTGCAGACTTCACGGGTGCGAAATAGGCAATAAGATATAAATACTTTTACCACTAATTTAAATTTTTCCTTTTGTCCTGTTTAAACACTGAGATCAATTAGGACAAAAATAATGTTCTATAATTAGTGATAGAAGTTTGCCTTGTTAGCCTAGCGCCAGTCCCTTTTCGCCCGTTAAGTCGGCGCTTATGACCCCATGACGCTTACCTGCTGAGTTAGTCGCTTGCATTTGTGAAGATCATATAATTGCAAAGACTCTTAACCTTTAACTGATGTTACCGGTCTCACAGACCGGTGCTTTTTTCAATTTTCATAGTTTAACTTGCAAATTTCAGTTTATCTACAAACACGGCTGAAATTTTGTTTCGTTTGCAACTTTAGTACTATCAGTATACAGACTTTTGAATAGGTGAATTTTAATTATAAATCTCCTGTACAAAAAGTTTAGTACAGAAACAACATCCTATGAGTTAATCGCGAGTTTTATTCATCTTTCGATGTAGCGGTCTCACAGACCGCTTCACACTAGTTATGTGACATTTTCTGTGACATCAGTTAAAGGTTAATAAACATCGTAAAATTTATATTGTCATGAATTTGCTTTATGAAATGTTGTTAATTTAGTGTCAACATTTCTTTGTCAAATAGATTATCTTTTTAATTAACTCTATAGGTGATGACGTAAAAGAACACTTAACAGCCTTTTCAGATGTATAAAATTTGCACTACAAATAAATGGATCTACTGACGTCACTGGATTAGCAGTTTTGTTGATATTTTTGAGTTACATATACTAATATCTCGTTCAGACCAGGGAAGTTAAGAGTCTTAACTGACTTTTTTGAAACAGGCATCCGGAATTTAAGTTGACTTTTCTATTATTACGATACTTGAAAACATTAACTTGATTAAAATTAAGCGCCTTACCAACGCCAGTCTGAAAGAGGGTTCAGAAAGCTATCAGGATCATAGACCACTACAAACCAACGCACTAAGGGACGGAATATTCTTTGATTAATACATAGGAAAATACATGTAAACATGTAAGCACTAATGATGCGAAAGCAATAATGGGTCACAATGCCATTGCAAAAATTAAAGATGATAAAGCACTGTAGCACCGTCTTTTGCGTTATTTATAGATACACGCTATCCCCGCGAAAATGTCTTCTGAACTTATGAAAAGGTTAAATGCTGTCATTAAAATAATAAACTATATCAAATCACGTACTCTTAAAAGCAAATTTTTTAAGCTTATGTATGAAGTTATTGCATACATAATAATGCCGGCAAACGCCCCTACTACATACCGAAGTAAGACGGTATTGTCTATGAAGAGCGTTTATACGATTGTTGCAATTGCAATGGTGATTATATGAAGAACCATAACTCTAAACTGGAAAAACATTTCAAACAATGAAGATTGTGAATTAATTGCATATTTTCACGATATGTTTAGCAAAATGAAATGAATGTATATATCATTGCCATGAAAATCTGTCACAACTTCCAAGACAGTTAGCAAACTTGTCTTCATTTAACCACTTAACTGTTTTGCCCGAACTCTGTTTGGGCAAGAAAAGCTATCTTGCTTCGTTACTAAAAGCTTTTCCACATCACTAATTTTTACCTAAAATCTTCGGTTCATTAAATGGCAGACTTTTCTCCATTCTTTAAGGCAGATGTTTTTGTACTTAAAAAGTGCTGTTGACTCCCAGTTTTTAGTTTATGGTGTCAAAAAAAAAAAAAAAATGTGACAGTTAAATGGTTAAGGTGAAACACGTGTATTTGTCGGATTCTGAGTCAATTGATGATAACGATTACGTCCCTCTTGTTAAAAAGGAATGCAAACAACCAGGCCCTGACTATCACACGGGCACCCGGGACCCTTGCCATAGGCACGAAATTTCTGAGGGGCACAAAATATTTCATAATTTCACCTAAATTTCCATTAAAAAAAATCATAATTGTAAAAAAAAATATGATACTTGAGGTATTAATACGATGAAATGACAACAATATATATCAATATATGGTTAAAAGAACATTTCAATAAATAATAGAAAATGTTTTATTTTTATAAGTGCCCTGAGCACAGAAATTTGCTAGTCGGACCCTAAAGACAACACCAGATAAAAAAAAGTATACAAATAAATAATCAGGGGCCTCCTACAGCTTTGAAAGACTCTTTCAAACAACATTTTTCAACAGATGAATAGAAAAGGCTTTGGACGATTCTAAATGTATGCAGCGTTATAAAAAAAAAATACATCCAGCCTAAACTCAGGGAAACACTGAGGTCCTTGTTGATTTGACATCTCATAGTAGTCTATACTAATTATAATAACAACAGCCGGTTATTTGATGGTACCAAATGAAAATATTTCAATTTGAACCAGAAATTTTTCATAAAACAAATGAATATAAATCAAACAGATATCAGTTAAATAAAAGAATTAAATAATTTTAAATAAAAATTATTGGTCTGAAATATTTTTATAAAACTTGAGTAGAATTCCTGGTATATGTAGTAGTCTTAAAGATCTTACTTTAAAACCAAATCGAAATACAGAAGTCTTAAATGCAGAACCAAACACTCGCTTGCAATTATTATCAACTGGACCTGAATTCAGACATTTGTGCAAAACAATACAATCATATTAAGCGTTTATGCCTTATTGTTCGTCACTTTAATAACGTAAAATTTATTGTAAAGCATAAGTTACGATTTATTGAGTTTTGAAGGGTTTTTTTTTTATCTGTAGGTTTGTAAACTTTTGACAATTCAATCTGTATTGATGATCATTTAAAATAAATTCAGTATCACAGCAACAGTTTCAAAATATACTTTTATTTCTGGTACACTGTAAAATTGTTTAGATTACTATTCATTCCCTCTTGTTGTGCTCAGTAACAATGCACCTAAAACCGTTATCTTATAACATAGGGTACGGTAGGCATCAACGTTCCGTCATAGAAATTCATTCTAAAAAGGGCTCCGCCAGTAAAAAAGTTTGGGAACCACTGGACTAGATCATCGACTTGATATTATTGCGCGAGAAGGATGTGTAGTACGCCAAAATAACAGAATGTTTACCAACACGAAACAAACCTATAGGGAAGTTGTATGTGTGGAAACATTCTCTTATTTTGTGGCATTGCGCATCCTGCACGAGTGGAAATGTCACGAATCGACCAATGCATTGATAGTAGCGTATTTCAGCAAATGCAAACAGGGAAAGTTACGAATATTTTAGCAAGTTGAAAGTAAAATTTTTTTATAACTCAAAAAGCGCATCTTCGAATTTAACGAAATTTTTTTTCTTAAGAGTACATACTTTGAGCATTATTCTGTAATTTTTTTGGTTGGTGTAAATATAAAATTACTACATTAATATATTTTTTAAATATTTTTGTTTATTTTTCTATGTTAAATTTTGTGTAAAAAATGTGAAAAAAAAATATATATAATGTGAACTAATATATTCTTCAATAATTGATGTTTGTTTCATTTTTTTAACATTTGTACTTTTTGAGAAAAACGTATTTGAAAAATTGTAGCCCCGGCGCATACTTCTCCGATTATCTTAATGACAGTTCAAGGTCAGAGGCTGAAAATACTCTATATTCTATTCTCATGGTGAGCATTATTACCAGATTTGTTATTTTAAACATCGGTCGTGGGAGCTATTTCGCTATGCTTATCCGACTAGATCCTTTTAATGCAGGGGTCGTACTTGTCCTGAAATTTCACGACCAGGAAATTCTTCGGCACCAATATTTTTTTCATAGAAATTTTTTTTTTAAATACGGCGATATTTTTCGCGTTCAACCTAGATTTATTTTTCTTTAAACAAATACTGGTAACTGTCCTGAAATTTTTCATATAGAGTACGACCCCTGTTTTAATGTCCTCATTCGGCCCAGCCGCAACCGTAAGTATTTGGACTTAGTTTTGACCTATTTGAAGCGGTTTTATGGTTGTATTTTTACCATCATGCCAAATAAAAACACTCCAATCTCCATCAATTTGTTACATCCGTTAATATATCCACTTAAATCTACTGAAGTTACGTTTACATCCTTGATTGTAAATGTTAATTTGTTGGCAGACGGTTTTCGCTACTGTGAAATAAATTGATTCATGAAATTTTAATGAATGAAAATATGTTTTTAGTTTTTGGAAAATTTACTTTAATCGTCTTTTTTTCCCGCCATCTATTGTTACTGAATTTAAATTCATTTTTCATTTGAGAAAATAGCTTTAAAAAAATATATTAATCCGTTTTATTTCCCCCTTTTTTCCGCAAAAATGTCTTCTACTTATAAACATAACGTGAATTTTCAAAACTCTCATTTATATGTAACGTAAATATTCAAACTCATAAATCAGTATTTTAAAAAATTATTTATGTCATTACGTTTAAACATCACGTCATTATTCATCTATTTTCATTAGTTACTGATATTCATACTCATTGTATTTTCAACGAATACTTGAAAATGCAACTTATATTTCAATTATGAAATCATATTTTCACATTTTCATTCTTTAATCTTCTAATTATGACGCCATTTTTGACAGAAAACATCCAAATTCATGCTTCATGTATAATAAAAAATATTCCTTTTTTTCGTTTCATATATGACGTCATAGTGATTTTCTTTTGAATTCTTTTTATTTTAATTTTTCACGTGAAAATTGTTCAATTAAAAATTAATTACTGAGGAGAAATTATTATTCCTGGTTTTTAATTTTTGGCAACGAAAAAAGAAAGATGGTTAAATTTTACAGGAAAATTGCCAAAGAAAAATATTTGAATCTCTCTATTCTAAAAAAAAGTAACTACCGCTGTCACCGCCGCCGCCGCCGGTTTTGAATTTTTTGTGACCGGAGGTCTTTCTTCGTTAATATTAAGAAAAACAATGCATACAAAAATATGGAAATCGGTAGTATTATACAAAAATGTTTGATAAACACGCTGATGCAGACAGTTTTTAAATCGAAGAATTATTTTAAGAGATAATGCTAAAGTTGGACAAAATCGTTCCACTAAAAAAGTTTTATAGGAGCAAAAACTATACATAGGAATTTAAACATTTTTAGATTATTTTATACATTGGAAGTTCCCGATGTGCAGACTGCAATTATCTTTTTAATTTGACTCATTTTGTGAGGATTTATTTCCATTTTAAATTCAAATTTTCAGCATTTCAAGAGATATTTTTTACTTATTTTAGAAAACTGTACTAATTTAACTTGTTGACAACTGTATAAACAGCGCAAACATAAATTTAATAATTTTTAGATCATTTTATACGTTATAATTTCCCGGTGTGCAGAATTAATTTATTTTTTTAATTTGACTCATTTTTCGAGGTTTTATTTCTATTTTAAATTGAAATTTTCAGCGTTTCGAGCGATATTTTTTACTTATGTTAGAAAATTGTACTAATTTAACCTGTTGCCAACTGTATAAACAACGGAAATAATAGTGTTTGCTTCAAATTAAAAATTTATTTACACGTGACTATTATAAATAGAAAAGATACTTTCAAATTAAAATTAAATAATTGCATATATTGCAGGAACTTATTGAAAATTACGTCATAAAAAGTATACACGTGAATTTTAAAAGAGAAAGGATATTGTAAAATAATAAATTCATTAACATGCGTTAGAAGTCTTAAATAGGAGAAATTACGTCATATTTACGTCACATTACAGTTATTGCATAAAATGAACACAAAATAATATTGCAAAACAGTTTAAATTTAGAAATTGTGCTAGACATTTATTTGATATTTTGAGAGGATCTTTTCAACTATTTTTGTTAGGAAAGCGCAAATAATATTTCATTTCTAACAAAAGTATTTTCACGTGAATATTTAAAAGGGAAAGAATAGCTTGGTCAAAATTACGTCAGATTAAAAACGATTAATTTAAAATGTCTCATTTAAAAGAACTTTCTTTTCGCTTTGTTAAAAAATACCAGGAGACAAAGACTCTGTTTACTTAATTCCTTTTATATTAGCTTATTTTGAAATGTTGTTACACGTGTCTACGTCATCAAGTTGTTTTGATTTCGACGTTTTATTTGTATTTTTATTAATGTTGTACTAATTTATTTGTTCTTTCGTTATTTAAAATAAAAATTATGTCAATTTGTATAATTTGGCGAAATTGGTCGACTGGATAATCAAGTAGTACCGCAGCGGATTTGGCGTTAAAATTCCCCAATCAAAGAGAAATGAATAGAAATCCGTTTATAGGGAGATCGCCACTGTTTTTTAAATTATAATTCAATCTTTCGAAATCTTTTTAAAGCCGATCAAATTAGCGTGCATTTAGAGTCCGCGGTGTCTGGACGGGGGTTGGCGAGCGTAGCTAGTAGGGGGCCGAGCCCCCTAGTTAATTAAATTAAGCACAGCCTATGTTCATTTCTTGTTTATAACCTATCTATATGAAAAGGTACAAATGCATTAATTCATCAGTTATACCCTTGACTTTATTTAAACATTCGGACGCATTTTCGGAAACATTCGCATTTATAGTACAAGGGTTGTTTTTTAAGTAAAGGCCGTTTAAAAATTAACAAAACCAAACAAAAAAAAGTTTTCAAAAACCAAAGTTATTTTCAGATTCTACATACATTTCTCTATTTTTCAACATAGCTGCTAAGTTTGTTTAAACACTTATGATACCTTACAACTAGATTTTGAATATCCTCTTCATAGAAACTTAACACCTGGTGCGATAACCAAGAGGTCACGGCCGTTTTCACGTCTTCGACATCGTTGTAATGGTTGCCTCCGAGACTAGCACATTCCGCCTCAAAGTTTCGAAATCCTCCCAAAACAGATCTGCGCATTTTCACGCGCATTATTGCTGTTTGGGATGTTTTGTTTACATTTTTGTGCTACAGGAGGGACTTTGTTGAAAGCGGAATAGAGGTACGAACGTCATAGCGCGGTGGTTAAAGCGCAATCTTTGCAATAGTTAGGTTGTGAGTTGTGTCCTATTTGTTGTAGATTTTCGTTTTGATCTTTAACATTTAAAGATCAGTTGCTTTGTATTTTTTTTTTTTAATTGTCAATTAGACATTTAAATTTAAATGACAATTAAGTTATAAAATTTAATTTTAAATCAATTTAAATAATTAAAACAAATTTTTAAATAATTAAATGGACATTTATTAAAATGCAATAATTCTTAAAATGAAATTTAAAATATTTTTATGTTAGTTGAGATACCGACCTGTTCTATTAGATAGATATCAAATTAGTATTTTGTTTTGATCTTTAACATATAAAAACCAGTTTTTTTTTTTTTTTTTTTTTTTTTTTTTGTCAAGTAGACTATTAAATTTTAATTACATTTAAGTTATAAAATTTAATTTAAATTTGTATTACATTAAATTAAATTTTAAATAAATTTGAATAATTCAAATAAATTTTTAAATTCTATTTTTTAATAATTAAATGAACATTTATTAAAATGCAATAATTCTTAAAATAAAATTAAAAATATTTTCATGTTAGTTGTGATACCTCCCTGTTGTAAGAAATAGATATCAAATTAGTATTTTGTTTTGATCTTTAACATATAAAGATCAGTTGCTTTGTAATTTTTTTATTGTCAATTAGACATTTAAATTTTAATTACATTTAAGTTATCATATTTAATTTAAATCTGTATTACATAAAATTTAATTTTAAATAAATTTAAGTAATTCAAATAAATTTTTAAATTCTATTTTTTATTAATTAAATGAACATTTATTAAAATGCAATAATTCTTAAAATAAAATGAAAAATATTTTTATGTTAATTGTGATATCGCCCTGTTGTAAGAGATAGATATCAAATTAGTAAAATCAATTTTTTAAAGTTCTTATGTTTTAAAGTGAAGTATTATTGTTCATATATAAAATTCTCTATTAATTTACTTGTATTAATTTTACTAATTACTGGTTCATTTGTAACTATAAAATAGTGGAACATAAAAATATTAATTATGTATATATAAATAAAAATATTAATATTAATTATACATATTTAAATTTTAATATTATTATATATTTAAATAGTGATAATAATGTAAGAATAAAAAAGAAAATATTTAATTATGTTAATCTTCCACTAACATAATTAAAGATTTTCTTTTTTTCTTATATTATTATCACTATTTAAATATATAATTAATATTGACATTTAAATATACCAAATTAATTAATATTTAAATATGCATAATTGATATCAAGTAATAATTATTGAAATAATGATAATATTTTTTTCTTATATTATTATCACTATTTAAATATATAATTAATATTGATACAGTAAACTGTCTAAGGCGGAATCGATCGGGACCGAGAAAATTTTCCGTAGTAGACAATATTCCGCCTTAAACAAATTTCACTCTATGTCTATGCATTCGCAGGGACTTTAAAATCTTTCCGAGTTAGACAGATTTCCGTCTTACACAGAGTCCGCCTTACAGAGAGTTTACTGTATTAAATATTTAAACATGTATAATTGATATTAACTAATAATTATTTAAATATGTATAATTAGTAATTTCATTTAAATATATATAACTAATATTAATTATTAATTAATTAATATATACATATTATATATAATTATTATAATATTATTATATGTAATTATTATAATTAATATACCGGGTGTCCCAAAAAGGACTGACTGATTTTAAAATTCAATAACTTGCAAACGGTGACAGATATTTAAAAAATTCTTGCATTAGGGTTATGCATAAGGTCAAAAGTTTTTTTACAGTGATTTTCAATTTTAGTTCGAATTACAAACAATAGATGGCGCTGCGATCAATAGACGCTGAATTCAGGCTCGATTTTTGGTACTTCGTGGCCCGGATAATACATTTCCATCTCCTTTTTCAGCATGGAACAAGAGAAAGGACGAGAAATCGAGCCTGTATTTAGCGACTATTGCTTACAGCGCCATCTATTGTTTGTAATTCGAACTAAAATTGAAAATCACTGTAAAAAAACTTTTGACCTTATGCATAACCCTCCTGCAAGAATTTTTTAAATATCTGTCACCGTTTGCAAGTTATTGAATTTTAAAATCAGTCAGTCCTTTTTGGGACACCCGGTATGTATTATAATTATAAAATTATATATTTTTTAAATGTATATAATTTATATTAATTAACATTATTATTTCATATTAATTTATAATTCATATTAATAAATATTATTATTTAAACATATAATTAATGTTTTAGCTTAGTAGTTTGTTATTAATTTTCTTCAGTTTTCAATGTCTAGCTAGTGAGATATTAAATATGGAAAAAAAAAAAAAATCTATATTAGATAAAAACTTGGGGTTTTTTTTAGACATAAATGAACTTTTGTTTTGTACTATATACTTTGTAGAAACCCAATCATTACATGCATATATGTTTAGTATAGACATATCTACTTATGAATAGGAAGGGTGTATTAAAGGACAGTTTCACAAAAATGGATGTAAATAACACCAAAAATATTTTAATTTAAATACAAATTATTAGTAATAATGCGTAACTGAAACATAGGTATACTTTTTTGGTCATCCTTAGAATATGGAAGCTATACTTTTTTCTTTCTTTTTTTCTTTTTCTTTTTTTGGTATATGTTGTCCACATTAGTGATATATTTGAATGGCATTGTGATTGTGATCTGAATAATTTTATGAATATTAGAGTAGATGACAGCAGATATCTAAACCATATGCGATTTTCAAGTATATTAGAAACACACACATACATAAAATTTATGCAGACATGTATATATTCATATTTATTATGTACATATATTGATATGTATTCAAATATTCACACATGAATATGTGTATGATTGTATATGTTTTCACTTTTATGAGAAAAAATTGTCAGATGTATTGACTTACGAGAACGTTAAGAAAATGCAAAACTAAAGCAGAAAGATACAATATTACATTGATTATTAAAAACTTTAATTGATTAACCTTAGTGTATAACTATACTCGATGACGTATAGCAGATTGGTAAAAACAATAAAAATCTGATCTAGGAGACCTCTCTAATATCTATATTTTCTTATTAAGATTTTGAATTGATGTTAAACAAAATAAAATGTATTTTTAGCTATCACTAATCGAATACAATAACAGCTCTCTTCCTCCTCCTTATTCTTCTTTTATTTCTATTTATTTATTTATTGTTTTTATTCATTTACTTATTTATTTATTATTTATTTACTTTCTCTCTCTCTCTCTCTTTTTTTTTTCTTTTTGCATAATTTAACATGTCATGATTTCTTGTATATTTTCAGCATTAAAAAGTTTTAATTTATTAATCTTAGTGCATTACTATGCTTGGTGACTTATATCACACTGGTAGAAAAAAATAAAATAAAAATTTGATATAGCAGACTCAATATTTTCTTAGTAAGGTTTTGAATTGATACTTATCAAGATAAGAAAAATTTAAAAAATAAAATGTATTTTTAGCTATCATTTTTTAAACTATTCGAATACAATAACATCTCTCTTTCGTTCTTCTTCTTTTTTTAATTTTTAATTATTATTGATTATAAATTGGAATACTATAAGAAATGTAAAAAAATATAAATTAAAATTTACAAATTATGTTAATACAATTCTCGTATATAATTAATTAATATTTGATGGTACATGAAAACAAAATTCCATTAAATATATTTTGATTTTTTTCAAATCAATTACTTGTATATTACATTTATTTTATAAAACATAATTTATTTTAGTCAAAAGCATCAGATTAACATAATATTTTATATTCTTCTCCGTAGATGGCGACACTATGAAAATGTACGATGTTAGCAAGGAATCTTTGAAGGGCGAGAGAATGCGCGAAGCAATGCGCAGATCGATTTTGGGAGGATTTCGGAAATCTTTGATGCGGAACATGCAAGTGCCACCGAGATGATGTTTGAGATAGCGGAAAAGAGGGAAATCGCTCGTCGCAAGATCGGGGCTGTAGGGGGGAGGGGGGGGGGTGTCCAAAACTTCCTAGCCAAAAAAGACCAATAAAGCTCGGGTCTGAGCTGCGGTGTGAGGCCTTGCATTCTAGTAGCAAAATTCCCACTGTTAGCATGCCCCGTCTTTTGTTTTGAATCGCTCTGCCACAGAACAGACAGCTTACCTACACAGCTGCAACTGAGCACAGTTGTTACCAAGGAATGTCGGGACACGACGCAAGCACTCACTCGCTGCGGCGCGCGCGCAACCTATTAGTACAGTCGAACCCGGTTAAGACGCGTTTCAAGGGAATGGACCTAAGTCGCGTATTAAGCGGGATCGCGTATTAAACGTGATTTGTATAATGTTACAGCAACTGGGCTTATTTGCACATCTAATCGTCTAAATGAACTTTAGAGCTTTCATTGATATGTTTATAGTCGAAAATTGTGTCTTATACATATATTTAGATTTAAATTTAATTGTATTCAACTTTACTCAATCTATCTTTTTACAGGACAGACTGGAATAATAACTGAAAATAAATATGGATTCAAATATGCGGCTTTATTGTCGATAATACGTTACAACCAAAGATAAAACAACAAAAATAATTTTTCTGCTAGACTAATTTTTTTTTAACAGAAAGAATGAAAATATTAAATTTTTGAAGCATAATCCAATTGTTAAAATCATATTTAGTACTTGTGATAATGAGTGTCAATATAATCTGTCCTTTTTAATGTAAGAAAAAAACTACCCTTATTAATCTTTGTGTAAAAAGTATTGTTAGCATAGCAAAAAGTAACGAAAACATAGAAAACATAAAAGAATTATACACCAGCAATCGTATTTGTTTCATCTATGCAAGTTTCTTTTTCTTTTCTTTCTTTCTTTTTTTTTTTTTTTGTATGTAACATGCATTATAAAACATAATAGTGATATAACATACATTTAAAAACTCACTAACAACAGGTATAATTATCTTTAATCATAATTTTATGACGTATCTGAGCATCCTGAATTCCTCTATGTATTTCTCTCTACTACAATAAAAAATACACGAAACGAAGGACAAAGAAAATTAGAACACGGGATCAAAGAAAAATTGCAGTGTTGCTAATTTAGAGAGGTTTTTTTTATTCAAATATCTATCACTATTTTCGAAATGTTCCTTTAATTGATCTGTTATTAAATAAAGTAAATATTAGTATACAGAAACAGTGCTTTTTATATGAATAAAAAAATCCGCTAAAATGGAAACACTGGAGAAGAAAGAAGGAATTCGCATCTTCACCAATGTATTCGCGTCTTAAACGTGATTTTTTACCACAAAGGACCGAAAATTTTTCGCGTATTAAGCGGGATCGCGTAATAACCGTTCGCGTCTTAAACGTGATATTTTTGCATTAGTCTTACGAGCGATGTTCAAGGGAGCGGAAAAAATCCGCGTATTAAGCGGGATCGCGTATTAACCGTGAGCGTCTTAACCGGGTTCCACTGTATATACAACAAAAGGTTCCTTACTTAAGAAACACGCCTCATATTATAGGGATTAATTATACAGTGTTTAATGCAAATTATATATTATTTGCATGGAGATAATAATAACAAAATATAATATTAACAAAATATTAATAATAATAATGATAATATTAACAAAAAAAACTGAGGTGGTTAGCGCAAAAATGAGTGCATGGGGCCATTTTAAATATTTGCCTCCGAAATCAAATTTTTCATCTGTTTAAAGGGTATGTGCCCCCTTAAAGCGTGACGTTCATTTTCAGTTCATATTTTTTAAAAAGTTATTTTTAATTGTAATTAAAAAGTGGCATCAATAAGGATAAATAAACCCCATTACTTCTTTTTTTTTTCTGTAACAGTCGAAGTACTCCAATTGCCTACATTTTGAAGAAATTTCATAAAATACTTTTCAAATTAAATTTAAAATATAAAAATGGGAATATTTACAAAAATAGTTGGTGCGGGCACATACACAAATGAACAGCTTTCATTAAAAAAATAATTAGTAAAATTGGTTCAGTAGAACGTTCAGAGCAGATGTCTAAAAAATCTGTCCTGTGTTTTATATATATAGATTATTTTTTCTCTTTTACTTTAATAGTTGCCTCTAATCGAAAATGTATCTATTTCATACAAATTACATTTGAAAACACATATTTTCCCCCAATTCTAATAAGGATAGAGTATAAGTGTAAGAATTTAAATTGTTAAATTGTTCATACATGTTAAATTCGTATTTTTTTTTTCTAATATTATTCTTTTGTATATTTACTGATGAAGCTTTAATTTCGTTATGCAAAATTAGCCAGAGACAAATTCTGAAGATTTTTAAATTTTTTATGTGCAAATTGTTTATTATTATTTTGTAACGGAGCCGGCATGCGATAGAGATAAATTAAAAAAATCATGCTTGAAAATTATTTTATAAACCATAATAAATCACTGAATTAACATACAGTTATCAAAAAAATTACATTTGAAAGTAAATATTTTTCTCTATATGACGGTGTAAAAACAGAAAATGTGCGATGTTTAGAGGATTAAAAAATGGCAATAGCGGAAATTGAAAAACCGAAATTTCATGGTAAAGTACTGCCATTCCACCGCCCCCTGAATACTAGGCCTAAGCGCTGACACAAAAATGAGGGCTGCCGAAGGCGGATTTTATTTAACATATGTACGGTCCCTTAAATATGGACACTAGTATTTTATAAAAGATTCCTATGACTTGTTTAATCTCAGAAAAGTAAAGCGGAAAAAACTTAAAAAAATTATTGGTACGAATATTTAAGGGGCCGTAAGTAGAAGGAAAATGGGGGTTCTATGCCAGCAGGCGTCATGCGTTAGGGAGCAGGGAGCAAGGATGAGTGACAGGTGGGTGGAGTCGAGTGATTGACAGGTGAGGGGAGATAAGAAAGTGATAGACAGGTGGGCGGAGTCGAGACAGACTGACGCCCGCGCGTCATGCTATAGTAGAGGGGTTAAAACAAAGAAGAGAGAATGAAAAGTGTACTGTAAGAGAGGGGTTAAACAAAGGATAATGAATGAAAGTCTACTGTAAGAGAGGGATTAGAACAAAGGAAAATGTTAATGAGGATGATTAATGAAGGAAAGTCTACTGTTAGAGAGGGATTAGAACAAAGGAAAGATAATGATGAGGTGATTAGAAAAGATCGCATGCAATTAAAAAATACTTACCACGGAGCAGCGTCGAGACACGTCCTACCTGTATGACATCCACCGGGCTAATGAACGAAGAGGCGTGCAACAACCGGTTTCATCTAGATAAGGAGCTTGCTTCTGATTGGACGAGAGTCGAACCTAGGGGGCAGCACCATCGATTCCGGTGACACTAGCGCCCTCTCTTGAGAGGGTGATTCACTTACCTGCGATGTCGTCATCCTATTTGAATAGATTAAAAAGGTTAATACATTTTTATAAGTTTAACGAAAAAAGTTTTTGTCATTTGCTAATTTCCGAAACATGTTTTAAAAGCCGAATGAGGGAAATGATAACGATGTTTTTGTTTAATCATTATCATTGGAGACTTTTAGACAGGATGATTAATGAAGGAAAGTCTGTTGTAAGAGAAAGGTAGAACAAAGGAATGATTAGGAATGATTAGAAAAGATCGCAAGCAATTAAAAAATACTTACCACGGAGCAGCGCAGAGACATGTCCTACCTGTATGACATCCACCGGGCTAATGAACGAAGAAGCGTGCAACAACCGGCTTCATCAAGATAAGGAGCTTGCTTCTGATTGGACGAGAGACGAACCTAGGGGGCAGCACCATCGCTTTCCCCCGAGGGCATGAACACCAGCGCCCTCTCTTGAGAGGATGATTCACTTACCTGCGATGTCGTCATCCTATTTGAACTGATTTAAAGAAGTGAATACATTTTATGAGTTTAAAAAGAAGTTTTCTCTATGAGTTTAATCATTTAACGAACACGTTTTTAAATTATTTTTTTCCATTTAGTCATTTGCTAATAAACCTTTTTTATTTAATAAGTTAATTTTTGTTAATACATTATTTTTCGAAACAATTTTACTAATCAAAAGAACGCAAATTAGTTAATTTTTTTATTTAGTCATTTGCTAATTTTCAAAACATGTTTTTCATTTAGTCATTGTAATAAAGTTTTAAATAAATTAGTTAATTTTCATTTAGTTATTTGTTAATTTCCGAACAAGTTTTTTTTTTCAGTAAGTTATTTGGTAATAAAACATTTTAATAAATTAGTTAATTTTTATTTCAGTCATTTGTTAATTTCCGAAACAAGTTTTTTCTCAAATAAAGCTTTTAATAAACAACTTTACATTTATTTTCATTTAATTATTATTTAAAAGAATATAAATTATTTTTACTAATCAAAGAACGCGAATTAGTTTTTAACAATAATGTTTTTGTTTAATTATTGTCAAGGATGATTGTTAACTGAAATATATGCTGAATGCGAAAACGTTTTTTTTTTTTTTTTTTTGAACTAAGAAAAGAACTTTTTTTAATTAATGAACAACTGTTTTTGGAAAAAGGAGAAATATTGTGCTTTGCAACACTGAAAAAGAGTTGAAAATTAATGACTTCACCTAGTTTAAAGCATATTTAACACAAGATGAAGACCTAAGTGCTGTGGAAAGGCTTAAAAATAACATACTTTTGAATCGACCGATTTATGTTGGATTTACAATCTTAGAATTGCCTAAACTTCTAATGTATAAATTTCACTATGATTTTATTAAAAAGAGTATAAAGAGGATGTAAAGCTAATTTCAACGACACGAACTCATTGTGTTACCATATACACACTAAGAATGTTTTGGATGATATGGAACATCATGCAATGTTATTCGATTTCTCTGAGTATCCAAAGAATCATATACAGAAATTCCATTACGGTTTTGTAAAGAAAACATACCTTTAGAATTACAGGTTTTGAACCCATACACTGCAATACACTCCCTTTCAAGAAAATAGATTGTATCAGTACATCCCGGAATTTTTCTTTTCCTGGACAGGTGAAATACTTGATCATTATCAAATCTCACTCGGAGAGGACACATTATTGCAACCCGTTGTTTCATCATATGAATATGCTTTCTATATTAGTTTTTTTAACTACTTATTTTGAGATATATATATTTTATTTATAAGAATGCAAGTTAGTCTTAATCTTTTAATTTGTTTAATTATTGTCAAGGATGAATGTTAACTGAAATACAAGCTGAATGCGAAAACAGTTTTTTTTTTGTTTTCAAACTAAGAAAAGAACTTTTTTAAATTAATGAACGACTCTGTTTTTGGAAAAACTATGGAAAACTTAAGAAAGTGGTGGAATATTGTGCTTTGCAATAACGAAAAAAGAGCAAAAAATTGGTAGCCTCACCCACATTTAAGTCATTTGAAACATAGGATGAAGACCTGAGTGCCGTAGAAAGGATGAAGACTTATGAATCAACCGATTTATGTTGGATTCACAATCTTAGAACTATCCAAGTTACTAATGGATCAATTCCATTACGGTTTCGAACACATAAACACATAACCAGACTTTACATTTTTAACTCATCACGTTCACCACAGAGCCACCGAGGCCCCGTTGTTTTATCTTACTTTTAACTACTTATTTGATATATATATATATATATATATATATATTTTATCGAAAAGAATGCACGTTAGTTTCAGTATTTTAACTAATACATTTCAGTGACTTATGAAGTAAAGTTTTATTTTCTTAAAAAAGTGGTGTGAATTGAATATATTTTTTTACCATGTTAGTTCTTTTAAAATTTTATTTTGAATTAGAAAACACTTACTTTTGTCAAATAGTATAGTTAAAGATTCGATATCTTTTTCTAAGTTCAACAGAATTCATTGATTTTCAAAACAAGATCTATTGAATAAGTATAGTTAATATTGCCGTTTTTATCTTAGTTTTAACTACTTATTTTCAAAACAGATTTATTCACTTTTAAATGTAAAACACTTTCTGTAAAAGCATATCTTTAACTGTAATAATTTTTAAACCATCTTTAATTAGATATATATTTTTATCACAAATGAAAATACAAAAAGATTCAACAATTATACTCTTATCTGACTAAAATTAAATTCTTCATTGCGAATAACAAACTCTCACACACAACATCAGTTTTTTACCGATATATAAACAAGACAATTTTGGAAATGAAGGTTAAAAATATATATATATATATTTATTTATTTATTTATATTTCCTTTCTATTAAGTTTACATTATTTGAAAAGATGTGTATTGGATACCGAGGACTGCACATCTCCGTGATTTCATTCGCTACTTATGACATCAGATCCCTTCGTTTTTATTGGTAGATGATTAGGTCACTTTAGTTTTTTTTTCTTTTTACATGTAAGTGTTGCTATATTGCTTTTAACAGTGAAACATCTACTATCTGATATACAACTACCGTTCACTTAAGTGGTTGAGATGTCGTACAATAAGCAAGCATTTCCTTATCGAAGGAAATATCTGTACGAGATCTACCCTACATGCATGTTTCTTTAGCAAGGAAATCTTTTCAATCTATAAGGAGATCTTTATCTTACGGTTGCAGACACCCTCCTCTGTAGACAGATAACAAAATCATGCGATTTCCATTTCATGTCTAAAGGCTAACGAAATCTTAGTGCAATTTTTTAAAGAAAGATATTTCCTATTATTGACCGAAAGCAACAGGTTTTTTTGTTTTAAGAAAGATTGTTAAAAGATAAATTAGTAGTCACACTTACATTTAAGTTATTGAAAACATATGATGAACATCTCTGCTGTTGAAAGGATGAAAACTAACATACATACATAGGAATCGACTGATTTATGTTGCACTGGTTGTGATGTATATAATAGATGTGATTATATATTGAAAATGATATATACGATGGTTGTGATGTATCCAAAGTAGAAGTCGTTAAACTAAATTATCAAACATATGTGAGGATTGCTACGTGACAAAAATCGCCTTTAACAGTGAATTTTGAGTCAGTTTTAATTTAGAAAAAAAGTAAATGGTTAACTTTAATGACATATTTTTAGTTTTGTTGTTAGAAATAATATGTTAAACAAATCACACTGTTTGAAAATATATTTTTTCGAGTTTATTTTCAACAATTGTTTTTTAAATGAAATCACATATAAAACTGACGAAAGCTAAACTTGTGAAACATAAGTTGAATATCGAGAATGACAGAACATGTTTTGAATTAAGTAATGTAGAATGTGCAAACTTCTGTTTGCACATTCTACATTACTTAATTCAAAACATGTTCTGTCATTCTCGATATTCAACTTATGTTTCACAAGTTTAGCTTTCGTCAGTTTTATATGGGATTTCATTTAAAAAACAATTGTTGAAAATAAACTCGAAAAAATATATTTTCAAACAGTGTGATTTGTTTAACATATTATTTCTAACAACAAAACTAAAAATATGTCATTAAAGTTAACCATTTACTTTTTTCTAAATTAAAACTGACTCAAAATTCACTGTTAAAGGCGATTTTTGTCACGTAGCAATCCTCACATATGTTTGATAATTTAGTTTAACGACTTCTACTTTGGATACATCACAACCATCGTATATATCATTTTCAATATATAATCACATCTATTATATACATCACAACCAGTGCAACATAAATCAGTCGATTCCTATGTATGTATGTTAGTTTTCATCCTTTCAACAGCAGAGATGTTCATCATATGTTTTCAATAACTTAAATGTAAGTGTGACTACTAATTTATCTTTTAACAATCTTTCTTAAAACAAAAAAAACCTGTTGCTTTCGGTCAATAATAGGAAATATCATTCTTTAAAAAATTGCACTAAGATTTCGTTAGCCTTTAGACATGAAATGGAAATCGCATGATTTTGTTATCTGTCTACAGAGGAGGGTGTCTGCAACCGTAAGATAAAGATCTCCTTATAGATTGAAAAGATTGCCTTGCTAAAGAAACATGCATGTAGGGTAGATCTCGTACAGATATTTCCTTCGATAAGGAAATGCTTGCTTATTGTACGACATCTCAACCACTTAAGTGAACGGTAGTTGTATATCAGATAGTAGATGTTTCACTGTTAAAAGCAATATAGCAACACTTACATGTAAAAAGAAAAAAAAAACTAAAGTGACCTAATCATCTACCAATAAAAACGAAGGGATCTGATGTCATAAGTAGCGAATGAAATCACGGAGATGTGCAGTCCTCGGTATCCAATACACATCTTTTCAAATAATGTAAACTTAATAGAAAGGAAATATAAATAAATAAATATATATATATATATATATTTTTAACCTTCATTTCCAAAATTGTCTTGTTTATATATCGGTAAAAAACTGATGTTGTGTGTGAGAGTTTGTTATTCGCAATGAAGAATTTAATTTTAATCAGGTAAGAGTATAATTGTTGAATCTTTTTGTATTTTCATTTGTGATAAAAATATATATCTAATCAAAGATGGTTTAAAAATTATTACAGTTAAAGATATGCTTTTACAGAAAGTGTTTTACATTTAAAAGTGAATAAATCTGTTTTGAAAATAAGTAGTTAAAACTAAGATAAAAACGGCAATATTAACTATACTTATTCAATAGATCTTGTTTAGAAAATCAATGAATTCTGTTGAACTTAGAAAAAGATATTGAATCTTTAACTATACTATTTGACAAAAGTAAGTGTTTTCTAATTCAAAATAAAATTTTAAAAGAACTAACATGGTAAAAAAATATATTCAATTCACACCACTTTTTTAAGAAAATAAAACTTTACTTCATAAGTCACTGAAATGTATTAGTTAAAATACTGAAACTAACGTGCATTCTTTTCGATAAAATATATATATATATATATATATATATATATCAAATAAGTAGTTAAAAGTAAGATAAAACAACGGGGCCTCGGTGGCTCTGTCGTGAACGTGATGAGTTAAAAATGTAAAGTCTGGTTATGTGTTTATGTGTTCGAAACCGTAATGGAATTGATCCATTAGTAACTTGGATAGTTCTAAGATTGTGAATCCAACATAAATCGGTTGATTCATAAGTCTTCATCCTTTCTACGGCACTCAGGTCTTCATCCTATGTTTCAAATGACTTAAATGTGGGTGAGGCTACCAATTTTTTGCTCTTTTTTCGTTATTGCAAAGCACAATATTCCACCACTTTCTTAAGTTTTCCATAGTTTTTCCGAAAACAGAGTCGTTCATTAATTTAAAAAAGTTCTTTTCTTAGTTTGAAAACAAAAAAAAAACTGTTTTCGCATTCAGCTTGTATTTCAGTTAACATTCATCCTTGACAATAATTAAACAAATTAAAAGATTAAGACTAACTTGCATTCTTATAAATAAAATATATATATCTCAAAATAAGTAGTTAAAAAAACTAATATAGAAAGCATATTCATATGATGAAACAACGGGTTGCAATAATGTGTCCTCTCCGAGTGAGATTTGATAATGATCAAGTATTTCACCTGTCCAGGAAAAGAAAAATTCCGGGATGTACTGATACAATCTATTTTCTTGAAAGGGAGTGTATTGCAGTGTATGGGTTCAAAACCTGTAATTCTAAAGGTATGTTTTCTTTACAAAACCGTAATGGAATTTCTGTATATGATTCTTTGGATACTCAGAGAAATCGAATAACATTGCATGATGTTCCATATCATCCAAAACATTCTTAGTGTGTATATGGTAACACAATGAGTTCGTGTCGTTGAAATTAGCTTTACATCCTCTTTATACTCTTTTTAATAAAATCATAGTGAAATTTATACATTAGAAGTTTAGGCAATTCTAAGATTGTAAATCCAACATAAATCGGTCGATTCAAAAGTATGTTATTTTTAAGCCTTTCCACAGCACTTAGGTCTTCATCTTATGTTAAATATGCTTTAAACTAGGTGAAGTCATTAATTTTCAACTCTTTTTCAGTGTTGCAAAGCACAATATTTCTCCTTTTTCCAAAAACAGTTGTTCATTAATTAAAAAAAGTTCTTTTCTTAGTTCAAAAAAAAAAAAAACCGTTTTCGTATTCAGCATATATTTCAGTTAACAATCATCCTTGACAATAATTAAACAAAAACATTATTGTTAAAAACTAATTCGCGTTCTTTGATTAGTAAAAATAATTTATATTCTTTTAAATAATAATTAAATGAAAATAAATGTAAAGTTGTTTATTAAAAGCTTTATTTGAGAAAAAACTTGTTTCGGAAATTAACAAATGACTGAAATAAAAATTAACTAATTTATTAAAATGTTTTATTACCAAATAACTTACTGAAAAAAAAAACTTGTTCGGAAATTAACAAATAACTAAATGAAAATTAACTAATTTATTTAAAACTTTATTACAATGACTAAATGAAAAACATGTTTTGAAAATTAGCAAATGACTAAATAAAAAAATTAACTAATTTGCGTTCTTTTGATTAGTAAAATTGTTTCGAAAAATAATGTATTAACAAAAATTAACTTATTAAATAAAAAAGGTTTATTAGCAAATGACTAAATGGAAAAAAATAATTTAAAAACGTGTTCGTTAAATGATTAAACTCATAGAGAAAACTTCTTTTTAAACTCATAAAATGTATTCACTTCTTTAAATCAGTTCAAATAGGATGACGACATCGCAGGTAAGTGAATCATCCTCTCAAGAGAGGGCGCTGGTGTTCATGCCCTCGGGGGAAAGCGATGGTGCTGCCCCCTAGGTTCGTCTCTCGTCCAATCAGAAGCAAGCTCCTTATCTTGATGAAGCCGGTTGTTGCACGCTTCTTCGTTCATTAGCCCGGTGGATATCATACAGGTAGGACGTGTCTCTGCGCTGCTCCGTGGTAAGTATTTTTTAATTGCTTGCGATCTTTTCTAATCATTCCTAATCATTCCTTTGTTCTACCTTTCTCTTACAACAGATTTTCCTTCATTAATCATCCTGGCTAAAAGTCTCCAATGATAATGATTAAACAAAAACATCGTTATCATTTCCCTCATTCGGCTTTAAAAACATGTTTCGGAAATTAGCAAATGACAAAAACTTATTTCGTTAAACTTATAAAAATGTATTAACCTTTTTAATCTATTCAAATAGGATGACGACATCGCAGGTAAGTGAATCATCCTCTCAAGAGAGGGCGCTAGTGTCGCCGGAATCGATGGTGCTGCCCCCTAGGTTCGACTCTCGTCCAATCAGAAGCAAGCTCCTTATCTAGATGAAACCGGTTGTTGCACGCCTCTTCGTTCATTAGCCCGGTGGATGTCATACAGGTAGGACGTGTCTCGACGCTGCTCCGTGGTAAGTATTTTTTAATTGCATGCGATCTTTTCTAATCACCTCATCATTATCTTTCCTTTGTTCTAATCCCTCTCTAACAGTAGACTTTCCTTCATTAATCATCCTCATTAACATTTTCCTTTGTTCTAATCCCTCTCTTACAGTAGACTTTCATTCATTATCCTTTGTTTAACCCCTCTCTTACAGTACACTTTTCATTCTCTCTTCTTTGTTTTAACCCCTCTACTATAGCACGACGCGCGGGCGTCAGTCTGTCTCGACTCCGCCCACCTGTCTATCACTTTCTTATCTCCCCTCACCTGTCAATCATTCGACTCCACCCACCTGTCACTCATCCTTGCTCCCTGCTCCCTAACGCATGACGCCTGCTGGCATAGAACCCCCATTTTCCTTCTACTGCCGTACACACGCTGAAAAAAATCCGTCTTCGGCAGCCGCCATTTTCTTGTCAGCGATCAGGCCTAGTATTCAGGGGCCGGTGGCCATTCGCGAAGTGACGTCAGCGTTACGCACAGATATGTTTATCCTTTATAATGTAGAATGTTCGTATATTGTATTAAAATTTCAGAGGGATTTTATAAAATTAAGTGTGTTTTTAAACAAAACGTGCGTAAAGAAAATCCTGTGGGAGAAAGAGAAAAAAAAAAAAAAAAAAAAAAAAATTCGACAAAAGGACTTTCGGAAATGAATTTTTCTCAAAGGGTATACTCGTATTTCTAAAAGAACAAATAACGTCTTTTTAAAGCTGAATGTACGCTCACTAAGTGTGCTCAATTTGTTTTTTTCGCATTTACTTTAAAAATTCTGAGCAAGAACGTTGAATATTCATAGCTTGATTAGAAAAGGAGATTTGGATTTTTAAATTATGCAGAAATCGCAAAAACCGTAAAAAGGACTTACGGAAACAAACGTTTTGAAATGGTTAAGCAAATATTATTTCAAATTAGGGACTTCGACATAAACTCAAATAAAAGTAGATGTGGCTAGGTATCTTTGGTTTGTCAGTTTTTTCATTTACGAAGCCGATGCACAATTTTAAAAATCGTAGAAAAGAGACAATTGCAATAGTGAGTTTTGCAAACGAACTTTTTTCACAGGATTAATATTCATATTTTTAGAAACTAAATGCATATTTCAAAATCGGAATGAACGTAAATATGGATTGGTATTTTTACCTTTTTCGTAACTTGATTGGAATAGCTAATAGAGATTTTTAAAAATTGCAGATATCGTGAATATGGTGAAACAGCGTATGGAAAATAATTTTTTAAAAAAGGTTAATATAAATATTTTTTTTTAACCGTAGACCGCGTTTTAAAGAACAATGTACGGTCTTTAATTTGGAATAATCGTTTTTTTTTTTTCATATTTGTTTTAGTTCGGTGGATGCATGTTTTGTAAAATTGGTTAAAAAAACAAAAAAAAAAAAAAAAAAAACCATGAATGTTTTGTAATTATTTTTTTTTTTAAATGATTAATGTTAATATTTTTTAGAACAAATTGCAGAATTACACACATAAATGTACAAAGTTTAAGATTATCGCATTCGTTTTTTCATATTTTGCACGGTTTAGCCTAGGCTGTTAACAAAAACAGCAGAGAAAAAAAAGCCGATCTAGCACTTTGAATGTTCTCTGCTTCTGGACTTTTGGAAACTCGAAATGAGCATGCGCTAGCGTGCTTGCAGATTTTTTGAAAAAAAAAAAGGGTGTTCGAGAAGTGTTCAATTAATAACTCGGCCTAATTATTAAAAAATCCCTGCAGACTCGGCCTACAGGCGGAGGTAGATTTTGAAGTTAAGTACTAATTTCACCAATAAAAACTAAATCATGATAATAGATAAACCCAGTTTAACAATTTTATCTGGCCGCTTTTGACAAATTTTCAATTTCATTTTTCTGTAAGAGCTCGTTTTATCAATATCATATTAAGTCTGTATAAAAAAAAATTATATTTCCCCGCTTAACAACTCAAAATTTTCTGGCACATTTTTAAAAGTAAAAACATGAAACTTGCTGACGTGATTTTTTGAAGAGACTTATAAGCGACCTGTGTTTTTATTTTCCGTTCAATTAATTAGAACTTGATTTGCAATTATTTTCTCAGTACGACCATTTTTTTTTCGTCACCAGCACTATCGCTTCGGGAAATTCGGTTCGAAATGCCCACTTTGACAACACTTTTTTTAAATATATTCTGCCTTTTTCAAAAAATCGACCAATTCTGCACTTTATGTAGTTTCTGAATAAGAGAACCTGCCAACTGGATGTGTTTAAGAGCGAAAATGAATTTAAAAATGAGTCAGAAAACAAGCCGTTTGGATTTGAATATTCCCTTAATACGATAATTTTTTAAGAGCAAGAATCTGAGAGAGTGTCACACCTGTGATTCATGACATCTCAGATTTTCTCCAAAAAATTACCAGTTGTTACTTACCTTGTTAAAAGACAAAATCTAAATTTTTTTTTACCAAAGTTGAGTTGTTCATTTTTTATGGGCCCCCAAAGGTCACCGTGCAGTGCAAAAAATTGAGCGTTTTTTAAAGACATTAAAATTGCTATGACCCACAATTCTTTGCGCAAATAACTTGCCACAAAATTCTTGTTATGTATGGGATGTAGGAGGGTTCAACTTTATATAATAGATGAGAAGTCTGTGGCAACTTCTTGCCGCAAGGTCACTGAAGGTCACAAACTTATGCATTTTCGCTGTTTTTTATCTTTTTTAAGGCCCAATAACAGCTTGCGCGTTGAAGTTGCCATGGCAAAAGAAGTGTCATTTGAAAGACATGTATTAGCACTTTTTAAAAATGTACGTATAATTGAGGCAAGTTTGATGCGCTTTTAGTAACAGAGCGCCAAAATGTGAAAAATGTCATATTTGACCGATATTCAAACTGTCATAATTTCCTGCGGCAATGACATTTTGAAATAATTCTTTTGCCATTCTTTTATTCTATTATTGCTCTTTAGAAAAAATAAATTCCATTGAGGCATGTACCTTTAAGAAAAAAAAAATGATTTTTTTAAACATACTCTATTCCGGTAGTCAGGACTTTTTTGCTTTTCAGAACAACTCGTCTGAATAACATTTTTTTTTTTATATTTACTTGGCTGTATGAATGGATATATTTTAATATATTGTGACACATATATGATAGATGTTATTTAATTTGACAATCAAAATTCTTGGCATTTATAATCTATATTGATAATACAAGTATATTCAGCTAACGCTAACACTATCAATAATTTAAAAAAAAAAAAAAAAAAAAAAAAAAAAAAAAACCCACAAACATATAATTGTTCCTTGTAAGACTCTTGAATATCTTTTAAGCATGGAACTGTAAAAGGATTAGCCCCAGACAATTGTATAGGACCAGAGAAGATGGTATCGCATGTGGGGTAACATGTTTTAATCCACAATCATATTTTAAAGTTGTTCCATAAGCAACATCTTGTAGAGAATCTGTTGTAAACAAAAAATCTAAAAAATGATCAACCTTACTCATGTCGAGACAGTTTCTACTAATTTTGTGTACAAGAGGCATATTGCCAGCCCCAAATTGTGCTCTCAATTCTCTTGCTCTCCTTACCATTCTCTGTGAGCATTGGAATTTGTCTATAACTTCTGATTTTGTGTATTTTTGAGGATCCAATAAATCTAGCTTCATCTTTTGAGATGGAGTGCTTTTAAAGGCTGCTACTATCTCTTTTAGACATTCATCCAGGCTCGGACTGGCCCGCCGGCCCATCGGCCCGAGGGCCGGTGCGCCCTCGCCCAGGGAAAACGTCGCGCCCCTAAGTGCCTAAGCCGCTCCAATATTTTTTCACTTGTTGTATACATACATTCTGATTAGTGTACTAAATTTCGAGAATTCGTTTAGGGATCATCATCAATTAATAGACAGCACAAGAGATGTATTTTTTATTATTATCACGAAGAAATTAAAGATATATCGTAGCAATTTCAGGATCGGAAACCAAAACGGACATCTTTGCATGCGATTGAAAAAGAAAATATGCACCCAACGAAAGCTTTAGTAGCCATTTCACCCTGGACGAAATTTTTTTCATCGTTTCTTTTCATGATATGTTTTAGAATTTACATATTTTCAGTCCTTTTTCTTTTAGTACTTTGCGCCCCCTTTCCTTATAGCCGCCCCTGAATGCACATATAATGGTGCTTTTTGAAAGAGAAAAAAAAGAGAGACGTTCAGAAGGCAAAAAACTTTTTGTATGGATTTTGTTTTTGATGGGAAAACATGATGATCTTTCTTTTCGGGGAATACAAAGTTGATGATACCTTTGGATTGCAATCCTGCAAGCTGTGGTATCTCGCGGACAGCGTTTTCTCATTCACAAAATCTGCCGTTATTTTCGGATAGAAATCTCGCGCCTAGTTCAGGAGTAATCAGTGAAAATACATAAAAAAAAAATACATATGCGTCGAAATGAGAACCTCCTTCTTTTTTTTTTAAAGTCTATTAAAAAATACTGGCTATATACCCTGCAGCTTGCATGAATACAATCCCTGGGGCACTTACACTCAAGTACGGAAACTTAAATATTTTCCTTGATCTTTAACAATGATAAAAGTTTTGCAGTCATGGGAAGAGTGTGCTGGGAATAGTAAATTTACTTAATTGTTTTAGGGATTTTAGACTAACAAAGCAATGTTTTAGGGTGTACTTTTTCTGTAGAAACCTTTTCATAATGTGATATCAATTCAGTTCTTTATGGACGCATAATAGTAATTTTTTAAGGATAAAAAATACCAATTATTTTCACAAGCAAGTATTATTTTCACATTCAAATAGCTTTATATTTCAGCATTCCAATACCCTATAATACGTGGTACAAAAGAAGCTTGAGATTTAGTTTTCAAAATTTCTATTTCCAAACGGAAAGTATATTTTTGTTCTAATTATAAATATTTTTAAACGAAGTTTGCATACCGAATGTTTCTTGTGTGTTGAAGGAGATATTTGTAGATACCACATGTAAATATGCTACTTGGTTAATAATATGAATAATAACAAAACAGTAGATAATAAAATGTAGTGGTTCTCAGATTGTAACAGAAATTGAATTTATGACATTTTAAACTGGCTTGATAGCTAATTCCTATTACATTAAAGAAATATGTTTAAAAAAAAAAATGTTGAAGCCCTTAGCAGCACCGCAGCAACCCTATTTGGCGCTAGGGGCAAAAAACAGTGTTATCTTTTCTAAGGATCCTCAGTGATAGTGGAAAAAAATGTGGTTTACAACTTACAAATTCTGCTAAAAATAATCGTAAAAAAATATGTAGGTACCAATCAACTGAAAATAATATCTACTAGTTATTGTTATACATAAATTATGTTTCCGAAATCGTATACTTATTGAGAATTCTACCAACTTTTATTTTTCAAGCAATAATACCCCATTTTTGACACATTATTTGAGTTTCTTGGATCGAGACAGCCCGGAAAAAGGCATAGTTTATATGCATTAAATTAAATCATGGTAGAGTTAGAAGGGTTTAAATTTAAGGATGTTAAAGATAAATCCATTTCAGAAACTCAGTTTTTAACTTCATAAAAATTATCTGATGATTTTTTATTAATTCATTAGAGATATAGTGAATAGACCCAGACTTATTTCAAACTTTTTTTCTATTCAAAAACTTTTCTTAATTAGAAATTATTAACAAAATCATTTAAAAATATATATATTATGAACTAACCACAATTGTTAAAAACATTGATGTGTACAATTCATTTGAATAATTGGTTTTGGAGATATAGAGAAATTTTTCCTTTCCATAAATTAAGGGGTCCGTATTCCGCTATCAAAGGAGCCACAAAAAAATCGTAGAAACTTACAAGAAATATTTTGTAGGATTTTTTTAATGTAAAGTAAGTTTTTAATAAATTTATTATTATAGTAAAATTTTACTGGGGACTATTTGAGAGTTTTTGGTACTTTTTCTTGTAAGATCTTCAATTTATTTTCTGAAGTTTAGGGATAAACCCCTAACGCATTTTCTTTCATAACAGTATTAAGATTTAAGAAAAGCATATAAGCTATATCTCTTTCCTGGCTAGAAAGGAACTCAAACAGGGTGTCAAAAGTGGATGTTACCATTTGAAAAATCATCGTTCGTGTATTTAATATTTTAATATGTAGACAGCTTCCAAAGCAAATTTACGAAAAGTATTTAACAGTAAATATTATTCCTAATCAAATGTTTTCCTAATCAATCCTATGTTTTTTTCATACAGTGATTTTCAGGAAAATTGGTAGGGGCGATGATTTTTTTTTTTTTTTTTCTGAAAGGTGTCTATCGATAGAAGAAAATAAGAAAGCTCTAGTCTTGATTTCAGTAATCTACTACAAGTTAATCTGTATCCAACTTGCTGCTTTTAGATGTTATGTGATGTGGTTTAAAAAATTGCGTAATATTGTGTAGGATTGATGGAATTTTAAACATGCAAGGAGAATATTGCGAAGTCTTCTATCTAGAGTTAAAGATTTAATTTAAGCCATTATCCTTTACTTGGTGCTATGTAAGTGTGTTAAACCTTGTCAAGCCAGATACAACACAAGCAAGTCAAATTGACTTGAGTTCGTTTCTTGAATTCGAGAATTTTGCGCCCTCTGAAAATCCAAGGTCTGCGCCCTTTACACTGACCCAGTCCGACCCTGCATTCATCTTCAGCTTCCGTCTCGCTGCAGCTGCTACTGTCTGAAACAACCTTTTGAAATTCATGTTCTTGCTCTGGGGCCAGTTTCTTGGTTAACGTTGCTTTAAAATTATTGGTAACTTCAGAGTATTTTCGTTTCATATAGCGAATGGTACTTGCAGAAAGTTTTGAAACAGGAGATTTCAACTGAAATATAACAGGGCTTACACCTTCTGTTAATGATTTTATAAATGAATTTGTCTCGGTCTTATCAGTTTCCACTAACAGAGAATTACGAACTTCAAATGTTGGATCGCTGGAAGTGATGTCGGCTATCTCAACTTCATCGTTCATTTGATGTAGATCTTTTGAAAGAAGATAATCTCTATGCTTTGTACAAACAGTTCCTCCAATTGGAAAGTTTACAGAAGAATTATATTTACATATTAATTCATATGTTGCCCAACTTGCAGACCTAACACCCTTTTCTTTTCTTTTCCTGTTTTCCTTGTGATAAGGGTGTAAACATACAGCTGGAACACTCCAATAAGTACCAAAACCAAAACGATGCTTTGCACAAAGTTTAAATCCTTCAGGTAAAACTTCAGGTCCACTTCTGCTAGATATTAGTTCTTTTTCAGACACACTTCTATCAGGTGCTTTAACATTTATTCTTTCTAGATAATTTCTTCACATCTGCCACAAGTCCTCTTCTGAAAACAACTCATCCTTACGACTTTTGCCGTGTCTTCCACAGTTCAATAGCTCATTATAAAAAAAAACAATCTGTATAAGGATCCGAATTAAGTTCTTCCATGTTTTGTAAAACACTTTTTTTAACTAAGAATATATAAACATAAGTATGAAAATATCCAAATTAAAAATTCACAACTTTATTTTTTAAATGGATGGACAAAAGTAATTCTTATTCAACAGAAATATTGTTCTGATATTCCAGAATAACAAACCATATGATAACAGTAAGGCAAACAAGGGAAGAGCTGAGTTGGGGTTTTTTTTTCTGTGCAATTTTATTTTACTAAAATTATTGTTGCAAATGTAAAATATTTTATCAGTAATACTTTAAAAAAAAAATACCCTTTATAAACAAAAAAGAAAATAATAATTTTATTTTTTAATGGATGAACATAAAGAATTCTGATTGCACAGAAATATTGTTCTCACGGTTCTAGAATATTTTACCAAGTAGTACTAGTAATACAAAAAAAAGAAGAGTTCAGATATTTTGTTTTTCAGAATTTTGTGTTGCTGAAATAATGTGATTATAAACTTAAAATATTTTATCAATGATTTTTTTTTAAATACTTTACAAAATTTAATCTTATCATCAGATACAGCCTTTTTTTAAATGAAGGAGCATTATAAATTCATTCATATTCCACAGAAATATTGTTTTGAAGTTCGTCATTTTTCACTATGTAGTAATAGTAGTACAAACAAGGGGAAGTTTGGAATATTTTGCTTTGAATAATTTTATGTTCTGAAATTAATGATTTTAAATTAAAAATACTTCATCAATAATAATTTTAAAATGTACCTTATATTAAAAAAAAAAAAGACTAATATCTTTATATATGTGCATTTTATTCAGTTATAATTTTGTACAAGTTTCAGGTGATTTTTTAACAAATGTTAAAAATTAAACAAAATATGTAAAAATATGTAAAAATTAAACAAAATATTCCAAAATATGTATAAAAGTATAAAACTTTGTAAATCTTTTGCTTTTAGTCTATTAAATGTGAAAAATTATAGTAAATTTTTAAACAGTAATGGAAAAATCATATATGCATTTCACAGGTATATACCAAATAGAGAACATGTCGGTGATTTTTTGAATTTTAAAACTAAATAATTGTCCTCAATAAATATAAACGCAACAATATATAAAATATATCAATTCATACAGCCAAGTAAATGTTAAAAAAATTGTTATTCAGACGAGTTGTTCTGAAAAGCAAAAAAGTCCTGACTACCGGAATAGAGTATGTTTAAAAAAATCATTTTTTTTTCTTAAAGGTACATGCCTCAATGGAATTTATTTTTTCATAAAGAGAAATAATAGAATAAAAGAATGGCAAAAGAATTATTTCAAAATGTCATTGCCGCAGGAAATTATGACAGTTTGATATCGGTCAAATATGACATTTTTCACATTTTGGCGCTCTGTTACTAAAAGCGCATCCAACTTGCCTCAATTATATGTACATTTTTAAAAAGTGCTAATACATGTCTTTCAAATAACACCTCTTTTGCCACAGCAACTTCAACGCGCAAGCTGTTATTGGGCCTTAAAAATGCTAAAAAAACAGCGAAAATGCATAAGTTTGTGACCTTCAGTGACCTTGCGGCAAGAAGTTGCCACAGACTTCTCATCCATTATATAAAGTTGAACTCTCCTACATCCCATATATAAAAAGAATTTTGTGGCAAGTTGTTTGCGCAAAAAATTGTGGGTCATAGCAATTTTAATGTCTAAAAAAAACGTTCAATTTTTCGCACTGCACGGTGGCCTTTGGGGGACCATAAAAAATGAACAACTCAACTTTGGAGAAAAAAACTTCTGGATTTGGCCTTTTAACAAGATAAGTAATAACTGGTAATTTTTTGGAGAAAATCCGAGATGGCATGAATCACCCCATAATGCTAGGTGTGACACTTTCTTAGATTCTTGCTCTTAATCAGGTTAGGAAATCAAAAACATATCTGAAGCTTTTTATTGGTTTAATCCGCATTTTATTCGTTTTCTGTTTGGTCTATACAGTAATCTGTATTTCCCTTTACTTTCAACAGAGATGGATACCTTCTGTTGCCACTATGACAAAAAAGTAATAAAAACTACAAAAAAATTAATAACAGAAACAAATTGAGATACAGCTTTCAAACAAATTGCATTTAAAAGTACATTTTTTTCTCTGTACGACGGTGTAAAAAGTAATATCGTGGGATGTTTAGAAGTTTAAGAATGAAATTTCATTTAAAATTGGCCGTCAGATTTCTTGGAAATCTGACGATGGAAAAGCCTTTTCCCGAACAGCCAATGAAATGCTTGGATAATACGTAAGTTTCAGGTGGATAATGCGTACGAGTCGCAGTTTATTTTTGTCGCTTGGAATTTTTACGTGTAATAACACTATTAATGTTTAATTCATGGCGTACGTAATGTATGATCAACTCCGTGCGATTTTTTATGTTTTAAATTTTAGTCTTTGAAAAAATCATTTTCCAAATGGTCGTTGTAATTTGTTAAATTGCTTTTTTTTTTTTTTTTTTTTTTTTGTACTGTGGTCTTTACATCAAAATAACATATTATAATTTTTTCTTTTTACAGTAAGAATTGGTCCAATCCGAAAACTTGTCAATATAAAAGTTGTAGATAATATTAAGGAGACTTATAATAAGTTTAAGTGAATTTGATATCTTAAGAATTGATGAAGTTATGAATTTTTTTCTCGCTAAAACCCTATTTTTCTGCACCCCTTTAGCGCATTTTTAATTTTATGAAAAATCTGCGATACATAAATTTTTAGCCCTTTTCCTAGGAGTAATAATAACTTTAAACTGATTTGATATGTATAAAAATTAAGAAGTTATGGTTTTTTTTTTCACAAAACCGCTCTCTATTTCTACCCCCTTGGTCCGATTTTGCCCATTAACGAACTTGACCAAGAATTTCTACCCCGTGATTTTATGTATCAGTTTGGAAGAGATTTGTGCAGGATTACGGAAGTTATCGTGTCCACATATATATATATATATATATATATATATATATAGAGAGAGAGAGAGAGAGATAAAGTTTTTACTGAAGGTGGTTTGGGGGTCTAGGGGTTATGATCGGTGTAGATCTCCAAACATTTTTCAGAAATTCCAACATAGGAGCGATCGCAATAGGTAGTATTTCATAAGAAATCTACCTAAAAAAATGGCTTTGGACTATCCTTACCGAAATTCTCAAGCTTCATCTAGCCATCGCAGACTGACAGACAGAAAGAGCTAAACTTTCGTTTATTAATATACATATATGACGCCATTTGTTCATTTTCTTTCCCAGAGAATCATGACATTATTTTTGCAGAAAACTCTCATTTATGTGCAATAAAGTTACAAAAAAATTTAAAATAAAAATAAAAAGCCACGAGGAGACTTTTATTAATTTTCATCGGCTTTTTTTGGAAAGGGGAGGGGGCGGCAAAATTGTCCTTAATTGCTCTCTCTCGACTTACAATAAGAAAAGCTATTGCATATAAAAGTATTACAACTGGTACTTTTATTGAAAAATGTATGGTAAAGACGCTGAAAGCAGACAGTTTTTAATCGAAGAATTGTTATAAGCGATTTTTCAAGTTAAATCACTCAAAACAGTTCTTCTAAAAGTTTTATAGGACCAAAGACTATGCATAACAATTTAATAATATTTTTCGTCACATACTGTAGTAGATTGCGATTTGTAATGTCCAATCAATTTTTAAATTTCTCTGATTGTTTTATGATTTTTTTTTAAATTTTTTATTCAAAATTTCATGCTCTAAATAAATAGTATTTCAGATTTCGAAAAAGTTATTATTTTACATATTGTTTCCAAATTTAAAAGTAAACGCAAATAATAATATTTCCAAACATTTTCAATCGAAAAAATATTTACACGTAAATATTAAAAGAAAAAGAAAACTTTAAAAATAATTAAATTATTACGTGCGAAAAACATTGAATGGTGAAAATTATGTCATATTTAAAACAATATAATTAAAACAGCAAATTTAAAACGAGCTCCTTATAGCGTTGAAAAGAGAACTTTCTTCTAGATATTATAAACATTTAGGGGCAAAGACATTTTCTATTCAACTCTTTTATACCGGATGATTTCAAATATGTGAGAGATATTTTTTAATTAATCACGAAAACAGCCATCAGCTGTCACGACAACGGCAGATGCGGCTTTGGGAATCGAAAAATATCCCCAGTGAAAGGGAAACGAATGGCAACGTGTTTATACAAGATCGATACTAGTGGTAATATTACCATACAATCTTCCGTAATCGGGTAATCTTTTTTAAAACAGAGTAAATTAGTGTGTTTTTGGAGCCTACGATATATGGAACGTAGTTGGTGGACATAGCTAATAGAGGGCAGAATAACTTAGTTTTTTTAAAAATAGAAAAATAACCAAAGAATATTTAAAATGACATTTTTATAAGTTTGAAAGACTTACTTGTAGTTGATAACGCAGAAAAAACCCAACATTGTCCGAATTTAACTGTGCTGCCACCACTCATCACGTATTCTTTTAAAATAGGTTCACTTCCAGTCCAGTCGGACGGATTTGTTCCACCCTCATAGTTACCACTCCATTCACCTTTCAAAACTCCATTTTCATCTTCACCGTTTACCTATGAGGATTAAACAAGAAAGCATAGATTATGAAACACTTTCCAACACTTCCAGAATACTTTAACTATATTTTGATATTTAAGGAAATAACGTAGATACGATTCCTAAGTAAATATTTTAGAAAACGCATATAACGTTTAAAACTGATTTCAACAATTTCCGTCCATAGCCAAATATTTATTACGATTTTTTTACAGCCCTGTATTTAATCTATAGGTTGGTACACATGCTATTGGCGCTTTTCGGTTTACCAGGCACCAGTGTTACATAGACACGCACATATATATACTATATGTATATATATATAAATAAGATTCTCGCTGGCTTTTGACCAACATTAGAGATTTGGCGAATAAGAAATAAAAAGGAGTAGCCCAATAAAAAAAAAATATTAGGAAGATAGATTCGACGTGAAAATACTGAAAAATCTATATATTTAAAACGCTAAGCGTTTTCATTCGACAGTCCGTGAGAAGAAACTACTGCATCAAATTACACCAATCTTTTTTTAAATGAAAGATATTTGGCCGCAGATTTGTTATCGTACATTCGTTTGTTCAAATATTTTCTTAATTAGCCGCAGTTTTAAATTAAAATTCTACAGTTGCTCATGCGCAGTATATAAGTACAAGACTGCCTTTGGAGTGACGCGCTGCACATGGGCAAAGATGATCGCTCCGTTGAACTATCACATCACAGGTAGAAGATGTTTTAAGTTCGTCTGCTATTCGATCTTACTGTAAACAAGCTTTTCTTTCTTTCATCAAAGTTAATATTATTTGGCTCATTCAGCATTATTAAAAATTCAAAAATTTATTGTATCAATATTTAGAGCTAGATATGGTTTATTTTCGGGGTGACATGTTGTTTTGGTCATATTACACACAGAAGATAAACACAGTGATTTGAGGCTCTAAAAGGTATGGCTGGTGATCCATCTTATGAATTGCCCACACGAAGATTGGGAAACTAGCATGTTAAGTTGTAGCTATTTCTTTGAAAAAATATGGTATAAATATTAAAACGCAAAACTATTTCTGTAAGATCAGAACTCAAATTCAAGACAACTGCGTATGCGTCAACTGGTTTTCGAACCTCTTTAATTTAGAAGGAAATTAAACCAGTTCCCGCTAGCGTAGCGGGTTAACGCAGCACTTTATAGCTCTGAATTTTTGTAGAGGACGCAGGTTCGAACCCAAGCGTGCTAAATTTGTCATATTTTTGTCGATAATTAATTTCTATAATGACATATTTTATTAGGAAGAGAAGTTAAAGGATTTTTATTTTATTATTATTATTATTTGAATGCTTTAGTATTAAATAAAATTTAACACTCAATATTATTTTGAAAAAATAATGATTTTATATTTAAAACTAGGGGGCTCTGCCCCCTGCAAGTTACGCTCGCCAACCCCCGTTCAGACACCGCAGAATCTAAAATCACGCTAATTTGATCGGTTTTTAAAAAATTAGAGCAGATTGAATTATAAAGAAAAAACCTATAGCGATCCCCCTGAAAACGGATTTCCATTCAATTTCCTTTGATTGCGAAAATTTAAGGCTGAATCAGTTGCTGTTAAGACATCCAATGGTTGTTTTCGTGTTCGATTAAAGAAGATCAGTTAAACGTTTGAAAAGAAGCTAAAATAAAATGAATTAAATAAGCAGAGTCTTTGCCGACCGGTATTTTTTAACAGCATTATAAAACGATTGACATAATACAATTTACTGCTTTTAACCCTTCAAGGGTGGTGGTTTGTTTTCGGACCACTTAATTTTAATTCTTAAATGCCAGATTGGCACCAGAATATCGGAATGAAAATTTTTCTTTTATTAAGTAAGTGAACAAAAGCATTTTCGTATTTCGAAATTTGTTTGTAAATTCCGGTTTCATTCACTGATTTCAACATTTTACGAATAGAAGTACCTTGCCCCTGAAAGGGTTAAATGCATATTAATGCATTTATTAATTTAAAGTTTCCTTTCTCTTTTAATATTCACGTGTAAATACAATTTTCAAGACGTAATTTTCAATATTTGCCTGCTTTTAACACGTACTCATTTAATAGTAATTTTAAAGGGGTTTTTTTTTCTGTTTTAGTTCATTTCGTCAGTAGGTGGCGCTGCGCCAATATTTAAGGCGATGTTTGCAGATTCATTATATCAATTTCAGTCAATCCAGGCGAAGCACACTAATTTAAAATTTTCAACAAACTTCGAGGAACTGCGAATTGTTAAAATTAAAGTTCACCTAGTCAGACAGCTCTAGAGCCTGACCTATGACTCCAAACAATACAGAAAAATGAATATCATGTAATGTAATCTGCATCAACAAAAATAAAACATGGCGCTCGGCAATGAGGAAATAACGACGAATTACATTACGCATGCTCAATGAATCCTCCACCATTTTCAATAACGCATTCCATTCTCAGAATTGTGCTTTCTACAGCATTGCGTAAACTGTCCTGCGAGATTGAGCGAATATGAAGTCTAATACCCTTCTTTTAGATCAGAGATTGTTTGACATCTGTCTTTAGATACGGAATCTTTCAAAAATCCCCACAACCAAAAATCGCATGGTGTTAGATCAGGCGATCGTGGTGGCCAGACTGTTTGAAAATAACGACTTATGATGCGGTCTTCTGTACAATGGCTTATTAAGAAAGTCCGAACTGCTCTAGTAATGTGCGGTATTGCACCGTCTTGCATAAACATGATATTTTGAAGGCATCCTCGCTGTTGCAGCTCGGAATCAGAAAATTTGACAACATATTGAGATACCTTCTCCCATTTACGGAACATGTAATGGATCCTGTGGATGCTAGTTCCTCAAAAAATATGGCCCTATCATAAACTTAGCTGTGAAACACCGCACCACGCCGTCACTTTAGATGCATGCAATGGAAATTCTTGGACAACATTAGGATTCTCTTTCGCCCAAATTCGACAGTTGTGTGTGTTCACTTGTCCGTTTAAATAAAAATGCGCTTCATCATCCCATAGAATATTCCAGGGCCAAGAATTGTCCACATTCGTTCGTGCATGAAACTGTAGTGAAAATGATAGCCGACTTTCGGTATCACCCTGTATTAGTTGTTGCAACCTCTGAATCTTGTATGGATAGTAGCGCAAAATTTGACGCATCACTTTTCTCACAGTGGAAATCGGCATATTGACTTCATTTGCAATAGCTGGCACACTTGCATTACCAAATGATGACTGGCTTGCTAAATCCACGGCAGCAGTAGCAATATCTTCAATGCTAACAATGTCTACCTTTTTTCGTCCTCTTCCAGGAAGAATGTCGAGTTTTTCTATTTCCTCGAACTTTTTAATCATTTTGTGAACTCCACGATCCGATATCGGTCCACGTCTAACATCTTTCAGTTTCCGGAATTCTCAAAGAGCCGCAGCTGCGTTGCTGTTATTTTAATAAAATAATTTTACAAGAAGTGCATTTCCTTTCAAAGTTACCATTCTTCACAAAGCGTAAATTCAAATCATAGAAGTACCAATAACGAGAAGGAAGGCAAGCATATCTTTACATTGCATCTTCCCTGCCTGCTGTTTGCCACATGGAACTATTAATAAAGAGGAACTGACATATCCTTAAAATAGTGAAGCTTCAACTGTAACCGCTAGCAAAGGGGTTGTTTATCGACGGTGGAAACTCCCACCAGTAGGTTTATATAGATATTTTAAACTTATTTAAACGCTTTATTTTTACAAAATATCAGTCATAAATAGTGGTAGAAACAAATTTTCATTTTTACTGGTAGGAGTTTTCTTTGGTGGTAGTTAGGCCCTGAGTTTCCGCCATATTGTGACAACCATGGATACAAACCGACAGTTTTATATGGCATACTGAAACCGGTAAAAACAAATAGAAATTTTTATGACATTTTTGAAAAAAAATTCCATGAATAAGACGCTTCTTTAAGACGAAATCTTCTATTCAATTTTACTGGTGGGATGCTTGACCTATCGGTAGTCAGAAACTGAAGAACCGATTTCAAAAAAGTAGCCGCCATATTGTGACAACCTCCTCAGTTACTTCACTCGCAACTGGTAGACAATACACTATATGTCTCCTCCTTTTTATTCATAACTCCATTGTTTGCCACCGGATAATTTCTCTTTCGTTAATCACCATGAGCACTTGCGCCAAAAGGGGTGATAGTAACAAAGCCCATTGGATAGTAAGGTGAAGCGTTTGGAGGGTTGCAAGCAATTCGTCTTCGTTAAATCCCGTCAGCCCCTGCGCGCTTCCGAGCTAATCCGGTTTCTTGTCTTCCTTCTCGTTATTGGTACTTCTATAATTCAAATGCTTTTCAGAAACAACCAACTGTTCTAGTGTCAAAGAAATCACAGACACACATTATTAGCAAGTTTTAAATCGTCAGGTGGTTAGAAGGGTATTTCAAGTTTTTGAAGTTGCGACGTCACTTTGACGTCGTTCGACGAAAATTTGAACAAAATGTGATCTTTTTCAAGCGTTGGGTGAAATTTTGTGATTTTGTGTTTTTCATCTGGATTGACCGAAATTGATATAATGAATCTGAAAACGTTTATTTTCCAACTGTGAAATAAAATTTCCTGTATTTTGTTTTTTTACAAAACCAAGAAATCTGCAAATATCGGCTTAAGTATTGGGGCAGCGCCACCTATTGACAGAAATTTTAACTATTTTTTTTTTCTATTTTTGCAGAGCGCATCTCTTCAACTACATACTAGTAAAATTTTGTTTCGTTTGGAGCCATAGAACCGGCTCTAGAGCCTTCTGAATAGACGAACTTTAATTATAACAACCCTGTACTTATAACTACTTAAAAAGGTGACAAAAACATATAAAAACATATAAAAATATTATTTAATGTAACCCGAGATCTTTCGAACACACACGCGTTCATTTTCAAGGGGATAAAAGATGATTGACTGAATAGAAATACATTTAAAAAACAAAACAATACGCATTCGCAAGCGGAGTTCAGTCCATTTCTCTGCAGAGGGGTGAAAAGGTCAGTTCATATTATCAGGAGGTCGTGAAATATTTGGGATATTGTACCAAATTGCGGGAATATTATAGGAAAGGACGTCGTTACAAACATTATCACTTCTAAGTAAAATTTCAATGGATTCATGGATTATTGATGAGTAGTGGTTAGACGTTGAAATGATATTTTTAGCTATTTCGAATTTTATCTTAATATTTTCTGTTTGATGCAATCTGGATAAAGCTGTATTGGGTTTGTTAAACTTGATATCAGAAATGTGCTCTTTTAATCTTTCCTTAAATTTTCGGCATGTCATACCAATATAAAATAAATTCTTATGCTGTTCTGTGCTGAATGGGATGATGTAGACTCCAGGTTTTTCATAATCGGGAATAGGATCAATTTTGCTGTGAATCAAATCTTTCAATTTTGTTGGAGGTTTAGCTATTAAATCAATATTATATTTTAGTAATGCATATCTTAATCTCTCATAAAGCTGTGGGATATAATCAAATGTGCAATAAATAGACTTGGTCAAACTTAATTCCTTCTTCTGTCCTGGTTGTTTTGCTTGATTAACTAATTTATTAACGTGTTGAGGAGGGAAAATAGGTTAACGCAGGGAGGAGGTATTCAGTCAATCATCTTTTATCCCTTTGAAAATGGACGCGTATGTGTTCGAAAGATCTCGGGTTACATTAAATAATATTTTTATATGTTTTTATATGTTTTTGTCACCTTTTAAGTACTTATAAGTATATTATAAAGTTTTTTAATAATAGCCTAAGTCATGTGACTATCATCAACAGTTCCTTCGCTTTTCATAAGAAAGGTTTTCATTTTGATTAAAGAATCAAAGTTATTTTTTGAATAAAACTACATAAAAGTTGCCATGATCGCAAAGAATTCTTTGTACTTTTATGTTAGCCGAGTTCAAATCTCGCCAATAGCTATTTTTGGTACTTTTCCGTTATACGGACACCATGCCGTTATACGGACACCATGTATCCTAATGCACCAATTATTTCAACCCTGATCGTGAAAAGGATTTTTGGTACTACTTAGTTATCCCGTCGACGAAAAATCTATGGCTAAACTATAAGATTAAATGCCAATAATGGTTGATCGTAAATGTCACATTCACTTGACTTTAAGCAAGTTACACGTGTTTACGTCATCAGGTGATTTTTTTCGACGTTTTATTTGTATTTTTATTAATGTTATACTAATTTATTTGTTCTTTCGCTATTTAAAATAAAAATTATGTCAATTTGTATAATTTGGCGAGTGGTTTGGCGATTTATGTAATTTGGCGAAGTTGGTCGACGGGATAACTAAGTAGTACCGAATTTTTATCGTAAACCATGCGAAACATTGTGATTTGCTATTATTTGCTATACTTTATTGTATAACAGTTATTTGTTAACTTAATTTAAGTATATATTTGTGATTTAGTAAAATAGTTCGTAAAAGTCTGTAGTTTCCAAATGTTACATTTTTAAAAGGCTCACTTTACTATCGACAGTGCTTTTTATTTTATTTTTCAAATGTTTCAATTCACGTGATTTTCATTTTGCGCCAACTATTACGCTTGGCGACAACGGTGTCCGTATAACGGAAACGTACCATTTTTTCTTTTTTTAACTCGTAAGTTAGCATTTTTTTTTCGAGTGGTAAATTAAAACGGTACTTGGTTATTCCAATGACCGAAAATCAATCGCCAGACTATAAGATTAAATGCCTATAATGGTTGATCGTAAATGTCACATTCACTTGACTGTAAGGAAGTTAAATTTTTTTACGCCATCAAATGATTTTTATTTCGACGCTTTATTTGTATTTGTATTTTTAAACTAATTTATTTGTTCTTTCGTTATTTAAAATAAAAATTACGTCAACTTGCATAATTTGGCGAGTGGTTTGGCGATATTGGTCATTTGCTTTGAATTTGAAATTAAATGTCATGATTTCTTGCATTACTTGATATTTAACACAGATGTCATATAAGCACCGGGATTGGCGTGAGTAGGGGAAATAGGACAGTTAGCCAGCAGCAGGTGGATTGTGGATTGTGTGGATGTGGGTGGAATCCACCTTGTGGATGGAGGAGGAGGGTGGAATCCACCTGTGGGTGGAAAGGGAGACTTATCCTATAGTAGGAGGGGGCTAAATGTTTGAGGGGGAAAATTTTTGAAGGGCTTAATTTTTGAATGAGGGCTTAATTTTTTTTTCGAATCGAGTTAGAGTAGAAATGGAAATATCATACTATAACATAGGGAGTTAGGTGTTTTCGAAAGGGAGTTTGAGGGGGTCTAAATTTTTGAGTGGGGCTTATATTTAGGAGGGGGCTTAATTTTAGGTAGCTTTCTATTAAAGTAGCCTTCTAGTAAAGCTACCTATTGCAGCCGTTCGGAGGAAAGCGATTTCAAAAAATTTTGGTATATTTTCATCGATCATGACACCCAGACCCCGAAACCACCCTCCGTTCAAAATTGATATATATATATATATCTGACCTGTGTCACACTGTAACTCCCGTAATTATGAACCGATTTCGATGTAATTCGGTGTGTACATAGTACATACCAATGTCTCGACCGAGTTCGTTGGCCAGCTTCATCCGCCGTTTTGTTTCAAAATGGCGGCCATTTAAAATTTTTAAAAAATTTTAAAACTTGAAATGTGGTACCAAAAAATTAAAAATGGAAAAATATTTTTTTCTTATGTATTTGACCTTTATACAAAGATTCCGGAGCAGTTTTTGTTTCGTCTATATCTTAAAAAATGGCTGAGTTATAGCATTTTGAATTTCTAGCGTGGCTGACATTTTGAAACGTCCTGAATTTTGTCACGCGATAAAAGGCGTATTTATGAACCGATTTGGATATAATTCAGTGTGTACATAGTACATACCAATCTCTCGATAGAGTTCGTTGGCCAGCTTCATCCGCTATTTTGTTTCAAAATGGCGGCCATTTAAAAATTTTTTAAAAATTTAAAATTTGAAATGTGGTACCAAAAAATTGAAAATGGAAAAATATTTTTTCTTATGTATTTGACCTTTATACAAAGATTTCGGAGCAGTTTTTGTTTCGTCTATATCTTAAAAAATGGCTGAGTTATAGCATTTTGAATTTCTAGCGTGGCTGACATTTTGAAACGTCCTGAATTTTGTCACGCGATAAAAGGCGTATTTATGAACCGATTTGGATGTAACTTCGTTTATACATAGTACATACCAATGTCTCGACCGGGTTCGTTGGCCAGCTTCATCCGCTATCTTGTTTAATAATGGTGGCCATTTAAATTTTTAAGAAAAATTTAAATTTGAAATGTGGTACCAAAAAATTAAAAATTGAAAAAATATTTTCTTCTTATGTGTTTGACCTTGATAAAAAGATTCGGGAGCAGTTTTTGTTTCGTCTATATCTAAAAAAATGGCTGAGTTATAGCATTTTGAATTTCTAGCGTGGCTGACATTTTGAAACGTCCTGATTTTTCTCACGTAATAACAGGCGTATTTATGAACCGACTTGGATGTACCTTGGTGTGTACATAGTACATACAAATATCTCGACCGAGTTCGTTGGCCGGCTTCATCCGCCATCTTGTTTCAAAATGGCGGCCATTTAAAAAAATAAAAAAATAAAAAAATTTAAATGAGATACCAAAAAAATGGAAAGTGAAAAAGATTTTTTTTGTATGTGTTTGACCTTAATACAAAGATTCCGGAACAGTTTTTCTTTCGTCTATATCTAAAAGAAATGGCTGAGTAATAGCATTTTGAATTTCTCTTGTGGCTGACATTTTAAAACGACCTGATTTTTGTCACGCGATAACAGGCGTAATTATGAACCTATTTGGATGTAACTTGGTCTGTACATAGTACATACCAATGTCTCGACCGAGTTCGTTGGCCAGCTTCATTCGCCATCTTGTTTGAAAAGGGCTGCCATTTAAAAAAAAAATAAATTTAAAATTCAAAATGAGGTATTAAACAATTGGAAAATGAAAAAGATTTTTTTATGTGTTTGGCCTTGATACAAAGATTCCGGAGCAGTTTTTGTTTCTGAAAATTTGTTCTTTTGTTTATATCTTAAAAAATGGTTGATTTATAGCACTTTGAATTTCTAGCATGGCTAACATTTTGAAACGATCTTGTATTTGTCACGCGATAACACACGTATTCGCCTATTTCGATGTAAGAAGGCATGTGGATAGTATACATCAACACCTCGACCAAGTTCGCTGGCCAGTTTCATCAGCCATCTTGTTTCAAAATGGCGACCATTAAATTAAAAAATATATATATATTTAAAGTGAGGTGCAAAAAAATTAGAAATTGAAAAAGGTTTCTTTCTTAAGTATTTGACCTTGATATAAGGATTCAGGAGCATTTTTTGTTTGTCTTTACCTTAAAAAATAGCTCAGATATAGCAGTTTCAATTTCTATTGTGGGTGACATTTTGAAAATTCTGATTTTTTGCATGCGACAGCACTCCTATATATTAACCGATTCCGATGTGAGTGAGCATGTGCACAGCAATTACTAAGGTCTCGACCAAGTTCACTGCTTAGCCTCATCCACCATGTTGTCTTAAAATGACAGGCACTTTAAGAAATTGCCAAATTTGGCAGCCAAATATATGTTACTTTAAAGAAAAGCAGCTTGGATAAAGCTGGCTAATTTCGCGAAATTCTCATTCATTATATTGATAAAAATTAGTATTGAATCTCCTATATTCGGTTTCCACTAAATTGAGCTTCGTGTGTTTGAATGATATAATTTGGCTTTTTTTAAATAAGGATTATGAAAGCTACCTCTTCCTCCCGGCACTGGCCGGAAGGACTTTTTTTTTTCGAATCGACTTAGAGTAGAAATGGAAATGTTATACGATAACATACTGAGTTAGATCTTTTCGAGAGGAAGTATGAAGAGGCTAAATTTTTCGATTGGCTTATTTTTAGGGGGGGGGCTTAATTTTTTTTTTATTTTTTCGAATCGACTTAGATTAGAAATGGAAATATCGTGCTATAACATAGTAGTACGGCAAATAGGACAGTTAGCCATCAGCAGGCGGATTGATGAGGAGGGAGTAGTCAACCTTGTGGATGGAGGAGGAGGGTGGAATCCACCTGTGAGTAGAAAGGGAGACTTATCCTATAGTGGGAGGGGGCTAAATGTTTGAGGGGCTTAATTTTTGAGGGGGCTTAATTTTTTTTTTTTCGAATCGACTTAGAGTAGAAATGGAAATATCATACTATAACATAGGTCTTTTCGAGAGGAAGTATGAAGAGGCTAAATTTTCCGATGGGCTTATTTTTTAGGGGGCTTATTTTTAGGGGGGCTTAATTTTTTTTTTATTGATTTAGTGTTAGAATGGAAATATCATACTATAACATAATGAGTTAGATCTTTTCAAGAGGGAGTTTGAAGGGTATAAATTTTTCGATGGGCTTATTTTTAGGGGAGCTTATTTTTAGGTGGGGTTATTATTATTTTTTTTCGAATCGACTTTGAATTAGAATAAATAACCATATAAAGTGGCATCATACTGTAACATAGAGATGTAGGTATTTTCGAAAGGGAGTTTGAGGAGCCTAATTTTTTTAGGGGCTTAATTTTTGAAGGGGCTTAATTTTTTTTTTTTTCGAAACGACTTAGAGTAGAAAAGGAAATGTCATACTATAACATAGATGAAGGTATTTTCGGAAGGGGATGTAAGGGGCCTAATTTTTTTAAAAAGGGGAGGCATAATTTTTAGGGCGCTTAATTTTTTTTATTATTATTTGTCTTGGAATTGAAATGAAGAAAAAATGTCTTATGTTTTCTGAAGAAAATTTTTGATGCTGTCATCTGTAGGATATTGTTTTAATATATTTTTTGAAGATAATATTTTATTTTTTTCCACAAGTTTTAGGTAAGGTTTGAACCTGCAAAATTATCGCTTGACTTGATAATTTGGGGTAGGTTCAACTGATCAAGAAACTATGTCTATATGTTTAGAGTTTGATGTTTTAAAACAAAAAATTGTATTCCCCCTTCTGTATGTGCAAAGAGAGGTTGGTTTCTTTAGATAACTGAATAATACATATTTTAACTGCTTACTTTGAGAATTACTTCAATATATATGATTTTAATTTTTAGTTTAACTGATTTTATCGATTTTGCGTATGAGAGTTTGATTATTTTACGCACAAATGTTTGATCATTTTAGAAAGCCGTGGTTTCGAACCTGCGAACTCCGATTCAAATTTCATTTTTTGTAACTGATAAGCTATCCACTATTCAAACCGCGCCCCAATATTTTCTAAGTTACCTTTGAACACTCTATGTATTTTTTACTTCAGATTTTCTATTTATCAATTATTATAAATTCAATCAACTCATAGTTTGTTATTGCAATAGATAATTATTTGATGATTCTACACTAGTTCTAATGAATTTTAAAACTACTGCTTCACTTCAACTCATTCTTTTATACAGTTTAATAAATTTAATATGAATTAAACCATTGGTTTGTCATATATTTCACTGAAATAATAAAATTAATTTGTAAAACCTTAGAATGACGAATTCAAAAACGTAACGTGATGAATCATATACTTTTTAAACATTACATAAATACCTTTGAATTGATTCACTTCCTGTGAACCTTCTACACATACTTTTTTATGTCACGTGTTTTTCTGAAATTTTTGCACCAATCATATTACATGATTTGCACCATCGTAATAATTTGTTAACATGCGCCCCCTATGATTTTATAAAATTGAATGGAACGAGACTTTTTCATCAGTGTTTGCGTGAGTGTGTGAATATGAGTGTGTGAAAATGCTTTTATACTTAGGTTAATATGGCTAGTTTTCAAGATGGACATTCTGCTATGTTAAGCGATGATGTATCACGTTTGAATAATCAATCTTGTTCATCAAGATTAGCTGATCATGACATGGTATTAACAGTACAACCTAAAGTAGAACCCGTTTCAGATGATGAAGCGGAATCCCCCCCCCCCCTTCAGAACTAAAGAAACAGAAGCCACCTTTTTTGTGTACTGTTTGCAGCAAATCTTTTTCACGAAAAGGCAATTTAAAACAACATTTGATGATTCATTCAGAAGAAAGGCCATTTGTTTGTGACATCTGCCAAAAAGCATTCTCTAGAAAGGCTATTTTGAATCGTCATAAACTATCCCATTTAAAGATTCCTTCCCAACATAAATGTGATTCGTGCGGTGAAGCGTTCTCAAGAAAGTATGATTTATTAAAACACATGAAGATCCACAAGTCCTCCAAAAAGGATAAATGTATGCAATGTAGTGAAATATTCAATTGCAAGTCCGATTTTTTATATCATTTGAAAACTTCACACAGAGTTAGATCCAAAATTGATAATTCATCCTCTTTAAAAGATATGTTTTTTGAGAAGGTTAAGCATTTTAAAAGGCAAAATGCGTTAAACATATTTACTAAAATTGTAATCAACTCTAAAGAGGAGGATGCTCCAGACTTTAACACATTTTTTAATAGTATTTAATCGGATGTTTTAAACGAATTAAACTATCAGATTCAAATTAAAAAATCAATGAAATGGTATGCAAGTGTTCAAGTTGTTGTATATCTCAAAACACAGGAGGGTGACTTAGAGACTGCCACTCCCTATTTCCTTTCAAAAACTGTACTTGAATTGACGAATCAAAACTTATCTGAGTATGTTGAGGATGCCTTTGCAAAAAGGATTAATTCCTATGAGAAGTCCACCAGACGTGGTTTTAATTGGACATTAGATAAAATATTGAATTTAGAACTATCTACCTTTAAAATATAACATGATTTGAATTGTTTATACCTTTTTGAAACATGTGTACTCATGTTTTCACCATTGTAACTATTGAAAATGACGAATAAATAATGTGTAAATGAAAAAGCTTTTGTCTGTATATTTTTGTTAGAAAAACTTGTGATTTTGAATAACTCATGAAGTCGTAACGACTTTACTTAATTTTTTTTAATTTCTTATCAAATGAATAATGAGTTAACTACCTTTCATTAATTTCAAATTGAAAGTCTGAAATTATCCATTGAATTAGATATTTTTCAATATTTCTAATTTATTATAATTATTTTTAAAGTTTAATATCTCACTTGTCGTTTGTATAAACAACTGTTATTCGCGTATTAATAATAATATTATCGTTTGTAACCACACAATTTTCATAAAAGCATAGAACCATTAACATTTAATATCAAACACCACTTATATAAAAATTGTTACCTTGTGTTGCCATACAATTCTTCAAAAAAGAATAAAACTAAAAAAAAAAACATTAAATGTTATACACTGCATAAATAAAAATTGTTACCTTGTGTTGCTATTCTTCAAAAAAGGATAAAACCATTGGCATAATATATCATTCACCACTTATATACTGTTTATATATATATATATTAAGACTTAAACTAAAATTAATGACATTACTAATTCTTTCAAGTGTTTATCTGTAACCGACACTGATTTGTAACGTATATTAGGCGATGTGCTGTTTTTAAACATTCAGTTTCCAACTGATTTTTGTTCTAACTTCATCTAATGTTACCTTTATTTTTTGAAAATGGGTTCTGTAGTAAATATGATTAAAAGACCTTCCGACAAAGTGACTTCTTCTTCAAAGTATCAACGTTTAGAAGAACCTAATGAACCCACTTCCGCGAGTGAATTAAATATACCAAGATTGGAAGTTCCTAATTTACTACTCAGAAATTTACACTGACTGTGAGACAATATCACGTGATTTGCCCACTACTGATTACTCACCGAATGTGAAATCTGAAATCGATATGAATTTTTTTATCCCTACCTTTGGTGATGATACCACATCTTTCGAGAATTCATGCCAAGAATCAATTTCTGTCAAGGACTATTTGAATATATTTTTCAAAGACATGGATTTTGAATCTGCTTTAACCTCGACCCCAGCTAGTAACTTAATTTCCGAAGACGAATCCTTTCAAGAACCTACTATTAGCCGAGAGGTTTCTGACTCCCAAGCAAGCAACCTTTCACAAGCAAGTGATGAATTACAAAGCACCACCCCACCTACGAATGTCATTCCACAGTCTAAAACTACCAAATTCAATCATCCTATTGTATTTCGAGAAGAACTCAGTGACTGTATCTTTTAATTTTAAAATTACATAATAGACAATTTCATATTCATATTCGAGAGTTTAAACGCAGTGGGCTTACTAGTGAAGAAATTCTAACGAAAAATGGTATTATTATGGATGTTAACAGCTGGTTCGAATTTTGCAGGAAAATTTTTTCATTTAATTTGAGATATAAAAGTTCCTCATTTGTTTCTAATAACATGATATTAGTGTTAAATTTTAATAATTATATCATGCGAATTAAAAATTTAAAGAATTATTCTCACATTGACTTAAACGAGTATGAATTGGTGAAATTAAAAGAAAAAATACATGATTTGAATAAGGAACTTCTTCAGCATATATATGTAAACCATATACCAAGCTTAATTAGGCAGAAATATATCATTGGTCATATAATCTACAGAAAATGAACTCATGTTGCAGTCTAAACTTATAACATGTATTGAGAATAATGTATTGACTATACTAAACCGCATTTTTGAATGTGATGGATGTATTTTTAATCAGAAATCTCAAAGCCCTCATTCCTGTTATATATTAAATAATCGACAAAAATTTGAAAAACTAGGAGAGATGTTATTAACACTTATAGATTTAGATTTTGTTATTTCCTCATTTTTGAACGGAGTAGATTGTGTTAGTGAAAACTTTTTATCAAACATTCACGTAGAAACAATTCAAAACGAATTGTTTAAAATAATGAAATAAAATGTATTGCTATCCTTTTTAATACGTGTGTGTTTATTTTTCCAAAGTGTATGTTTATTTTGTTATGTCTTTTAGACTGTTAGACTTAAATTTGCATATGTATAATTAAAGAAATCAACAATTCTTTAGTAATTAAAAAAATTTACACAAGTTTAAAATATTAAACTAATAATCTTAATACTATAATTTCTACTTTCTAAAATAATAAATAAATATATATATATAAAACTTAATTATATAAAAAAAGTTTTCAATAATAATAATAATAATAATAATCAGTTTACAAAATTAAAAACTTGAAAAAAAAATTAAGAAACTCAATTAAAAAAAATATTTGAAAAGTTAAACAAAAAAAGTTTTAAAAATTAAAAAATTTTTATAAAAAAATAAAAAATAATTTAAAAAAATATTAAAAAGTTTACAAAATAAAAAAGTAAAAAAAAACTTGAAAAAAAAACCTGGAAAGAAATTAAGTTATCAAAATTTAAAAATAAATAAAAATATAAAAACACTTAATAAATTAAGTTTTCAAAAGTGAGTTTACCTATCCGTATATGTATACATGTATGTGACTTTCATTATGTTTTAGTTTAATACTTCTTTTTATTTTATAAAAGTGTTAGATTAATATATACTTAATAAAAATATTTGTAAGTAAAATTAAAAAACAAAAAATAACTTATCAAAATATAAAAAAAATAAAAAAATGTTTTCAAAAATTAAAAAAAAACTTTCTAAATAAAAAAAGTTTTCAAAATTAAAAAAAAATCTTTATAAATAAAAAAAAGTTTTCAAAATTAAAAAAAAAATTGTAAATAAAAAAGAAGTTTTCAAAATTAAAAAAAAAAATTAAGTAAAAAAAGTTTTTAAAATTAAAAAAAATCTTTGTAAATAAAAAAAAAGTTTTAAAAAGTTTACAAAATTAAAAAGTTAATAAAAAAACTTTGAAAAAAGTTTTCAAAATTAAGTTATCAAAATTTAAAAAAAAAATGAAAAACTTAATAAATTATGTTATCAAAAGTCAGTTTATCTATCTGTATATGTATGTGACTTTCATAATTAAAAAAGTTATCAAAAAGTTCAACTAGATTGCAAATACAAGTATACAATCAATCATATAATAATCAGTCATATCAATTAATCAATCATATCAATTAACCAATCAATGACATCAATCATATCAATTAACCAATCAAACCAATCAATCATATCAATTAACCAATCATATCAATTAACCAATCATATCAATTAACCAATCAAACCAATCAATCATATTAATCAACCAAACAATAATATCAATCAATCATATCGATCAATAAATCCTATTAATCATATCATTCAATCATATTAATCATATTAATTAATCAATCAATCGTATCAGTCAATTATATCAATCAATAAATAAATCATATTAATCATATCAATCAAGATATCAAATACAAATATTCATACAAATAAATCATATCAATTGCAGTTCGAGTATTACAAGTTAGTATAATAACATTATAAGAAAGTTTTGAATTAATACAATGATTAACTACCAACATTTTGTAACAACACTTTTTTTCAAAAGCAATGTATGATTATATTTTTTAGTTAAGAAAATATTTAAAATGCTTTTGAAAGTTAAAAAAATTATTTTTCAAAAGTGTTAAAAAATGTTACAAGCTGCTAAAATCTACAATTTAACAAGAATGAGTTGACCTATATTTCATTTCTATTTGCATTTGAGTACATGTATACGGATTCCTCCTTTCAATTATGTTCTGTAGTATACACTTAAAAAAATATAAAAAACATTAAATTAAAATATTCTTTAGTTATTAAAAAGTTTTAAAAAATTATCAATTTTTTTAATATTATAAGATAACAAAAATTATTTATAATTTATTAAAAGTGAATTTCTATGTCTATATATGCGTTTAATAATATAAATATTTTTTATGTTAACATCCTACCCACATTTTATTCTATAGTCATACACATCGACACGAAAAAAAAACAATCTATTATTAAATTCTTCAATTTAAAAATTTAATACATTATACTTAAACATTCATATAAAAATAATGAACTTACCGTACTTGAACTCAAAAAAGAGATGGTGAGCTTATCACGTGGTAGACTATGACGTAATCAATTAGATATCACGTGCCTCGCTCGTGTCTTTTGATTGTCTTATCTACAATCAGATTGTATTATGAATCACGTGATCTAATTGATATGAGTCTTTACCAAGACACTAGCCATTTTCACTTCAGTCATCAAATATGTAGGTCGGATATTTTTTTGAAAGTTTTTTATTTTGTGGAATCTTAAGCAACATGATACCATATATTTGCAAATACAATCCTATTAAAATCTTTCTTGCAATTGTGAACAAAGATAAATTTTCATATTGTTTAAGTATAATCATTGATTATTTAACTAGATAATAATATTTTTAGAAGTAACGTAAATTTCTTATAAAAGAATAAGTATTTACTGCATCATTCATAGAATTCAAGTTTTAATATTAATCAAGTTTTTTAAACTTGTATAATTTATAATAGTATTTAGTATATACTAGTATATATTCTAGTATGAAGGGTTTCTAAAAGTTTAAAAAACTTGGTTAATATTCAAACTTGAATTCTATGAATGATGCAATAAATACTTATGCTTTTATAAGAAATTTACGTTACTTCTAAAAATATTATTATCTAGTTAAATAATCAATGATTATACTTAAACAATATTAAAATTAATCTTTGTTCATAATTGCGAGAAAGATTTTAATAGGATTGTATTTGCAAATCTATGGTATCATGTTGCTTAAGATTCCACAAAATACTTTAAAAAAATATCCGACCTACATATTTGATGACTGAAGTGAAAATGGCTAGTGTTTTGGTAAAGACTCATATCAGTTAGATAATACAATCTGATTGTAGATAAGACAATCAAAAGACACGAGGGAGGCACGTGATATCTAATTGATTACGTCATAGTCTACCACGTGATAAGCTCACCATCTCTTTTTTTAGTTTAAGTATGGTAAGTTCATTATTTTTATATGAATGTTTAAGTATAATATATTAAATTTTTAAATTGAAGAATTTAATAATAGATTGATTTTTTTTTCGTTTCGATGTGTATGACTATAGAATAAAATGTGGGTAGGATGATAACATAAAAAATATTTATATTATTAAACGCATATATAGAGATAGGTAAATTCACTTTTAATAAATTATAAATAATTTTTGTTCTCTTATAATATTAAAAAAAATTGTTAATTTTTTTAAACTTTTTAATAACTAAAGAATATTTTAATTTAATGTTTTTTATATATATTTTTTTAAGTGTATACAACAGAACATAATTGAAAGGAGGAATCCGTATACATGTACTCAAATGCAAATAGAAATGAAATATAGGTCAACTCATTCTTGTTAAATTGTAGGTTTTAGCAGCTTGTAACATTTTTTAACACTTTTGAAAAATAATTTTTTAAACTTTCAAATGCATTTTAAATATTTTTTAAACTAAAAAATATAATCATACATTGCTTTTGAAAAAAGTGTTGTTACAAAATGTTGGTAGTTATTCGTTGTATTAATTCAAAACTTTCTTATAATGTTATTATACTAACTTGTAATACTCAAACTGCAATTGATATGATTTATTTGTATGAATATTTGTATTTGATATTTTGATTGATATGATTAATATGATTTATTGATTGATATAATTGACTGATATGATTGATTCATTGATTAATTAATATGATTAATATGATTGAATGATATGATTAATATGATTTATTGATCGATATGATTGATTGATATTATTGTTTGGTTGATTAATATGATTGATTGGTTTGATATATTGATTGATTGGTTAATTGATATGATTGATATCATTGATTGGTTAATTGATATGACTGATTGTTACATGATTGATTGTATACTTGTATTTGCAATCTAATTGAACTTTTTGATAATTTTTTTAATTATGAAAGTCACATACATATACAGATAGATAAACTGACTTTTGATAACATAATTTATTAAGTTTTTTATTTTTTTTTTAAATTTTGATAACTTAATTTTGAAAACTTTTTTCAAAGTTTTTTTTTAACTTTTTAATTTTGTAAACTTTTTAAAACTTTTTTTACTTACAATTTTTTTTTAATTTTGAAAACTTTTTTTTATTTATAAAGTTTTTTTTTAAATTTTGAAAACTTTTTTTATTTAGAAAGTTTTTTTTTAATTTTGAAAACATTTTTTAATTTTTTTTATATTTTGATAAGTTATTTTTTGTTTTTTAATTTTACTTACAAATATTTTTATTAAGTATATATTAATCTAACACTTTTATAAAATAAAAAGAAGTATTAAACTAAAACATAATGAAAGTCACATTCATGTATACATATACGGATAGGTAAACTCACTTTTGAAAACTTAATTTATTAAGTTTTTTTTATTTTTTTTTTAAATTTTGATAACTTAATTTCTTTCCAAGTTTTTTTTTCAAGTTTTTTTTTAACTTTTTTATTTTGTAAACTTTTTAATATATTTTTTTAAATTATTTAAATTCAGATACTTATGAATATCAAATTTTTAATGATGAAGATGTGGAATTTATAAAAAGTTTACATAATAATTTTGTTATTGTCCTTGTGGACAAAGCAGCTAATAATTATACAATAATATATAGGAAATTTTACATTGAAAAAATAGAAAATGAATTGGATAATACAGATTTTTATGCAAGGATTAATATTGACAAGAATCCTATTGTTAAAATTTTTTTTTGCATATTAAAAGAAAGTTAAAAATATGTTTTCTTACAATTTTGAAGCTTTCTAATCATCACTGTTTGCCATTTATTTTTTTAACACCTAAGTTTCATAAAAATCCGATCAAATTTAGGTTTATTTGCAGTACTTCTAAAAGTGTTAATAGAAATTTTAATATTGGTTTACAAAATTTATTAAAAAAGATATATTGTTTTTAAAAATTTAAATTTAAGATGTTTAGTCATTTTTGGTCGATTGATAATAGTATTGAACTTTTGGACAAACTGCCATTGACTCCTCGGAGAATGCAGGTTTTCGACTTTGAGAATCTGTTCACCAATATACCTATTGATTGTCTTTATAATGTTTTAATGAACATTTTTGATTTATTTTGTTTAAATGAAGAATTGAATATTAATAGATATTTATTTTTAAGTTTATGTCATTTTTGTTTTTATAATAATTATGTAACTTTCAGCAATAATACTTTCAATCAGATCTGTGGAATTTGGATGAGGACAAATTATTCTAGTACAGCAGCTAACTTATTTTTGTTTTACTGTGAATTTAAGTATATGCTGGAAACACTATCTAGCAATTGTCAGTTCCCGCAACATTTAGATCAAGAAAAAGAACATTTGCGTAATTTCATGATATTGATGTACAAATAGATTTTTATAAAATATAGTTATAAAATGTCAATTGAAATAATTATATATATGGGTAAAATAGGAATGGTGGTTCCTATAAAAATTATTAATTTAATTATAAAAATTAAATATGTATTTTTAAAAATGGTTTTATATTAAATTGCATGTCAGATTTCGAATATGCAAGTTTGGATACCAGGGGATAACAAGACCAGAATAATAGCTAGACGCTCTGGGTCGTGACACGACAATCAAGGCAAAGTTTGTTGTATGACAGGGAATCGTAATATAATAAAAGTGTCAGAATATATTTACGACTATGGACCACCTAGATTTTTATGGGTATGAACTTTGACACAGGGAGGAGACTTAAAAGAATAAACATATGCGTGGGACAGTGAGGACTCGATTTTATAGGTCGAGCCAAGCACCATACAATTTATCCCACAGCCAATAAAATAAGGGATCTTTAAAATGAATACGCCTTCCAGCAAGGTATGATTTGGTAACAGAGATTTTTATAGAAGCAGTCTTAAAAAGTTTCTCGAAGATGTAAGTCTCTAGTGCCTCAGCGGAGCTACGAGATGAAGAAGGATGGAACAAGTGATGAAGATGTCTCCATAGCGCCAAACTGAACCAGAGGATGCCGCCCGATACCTATCTGGGGTTTATGCTAAAGACCCTTCCTATTGCCGCAAAGTTGAGCTGAATCTTCATCTAATTTTTGGAATATTGTCCCATGCCCCTCAACAGGTCTGGAGTTCGATGTGTTAAAGCAGCTGAGTTTACTAATACAAGGTACTTCTCTAAATTGAACGAGAGGATGCCGCCCGATACCTATCCGGGGTTTAAGCTAAAGGCCCTTCCTACTGCCGCAAAGTTGAGCTGAATCTTCATCTAATTTTTGGAATATTGTCCCATGCCCCTCGATAGCTCTGGAGTCCGATGTGTTAAAGCAGCTGAGTCTACTAATACAAGGTACTTGTCTAAATTTTTCTTTTACCTCAAAATCTCTACCCATAATCGGTAATTTTGATCCTAAAAAATTATTGTGGTTAAGTGGGATCCAAACGACTTAAAATAAGGTTTATGAATAATGTAATTAAAAATGTGAAATTTGAATTCTTACTATTTTAAATGAGAAAATAAGTTAAATAATTGTTATTGGAGTTTGAAAATTTCAGATTTAAACCTAAACTATGAAAAGCAGTCTAAAATCCTGCTTGTATTATTTAGTAAATTAATGTATTAAAGTGTGTTTGTAAATATTTATGATTTCTTAATGTAAATAAAAGTATTTAATCAAGAGTAAAATCTCTGGTAATCTTTTAGTGTTAAATTTTAACGTGTGTCATTTTCTTTTCAGCTTAATTTGAGCATAATTCATAGGTGGAAGAGCCCTCGTAAACATCACAACGCAACCTTTTAATTTAGATTTTGTAATTAATGAATTTGATAATTAAAGTTTGTACGCGATTATTTATTTAATTTTAAGCTAATAATTCGCGTTGCTCTTCCACTAGAATTAATAGTAATTTACGATCACTTGCTTTTATCAATTATTACGGTATATAAAATGTATACCAATTGCTATGTGGTAGCGTGGTTGGATGAGTTGGAATAATAAATTATATAGTGAAGACTAGACAAGTTATAAGTAGGTGTAATTATCTGTCCAGCAGTGTAGAATGAAATATAATAAATCTTTAAAAGTCTTTAGGTGTATTGATGATATTTTGATTTTCAATTTTGATTTTACTAATGAATATGACATTATATATCCAAATTGTTTAAAGTTGAATAGGGCAAACGGTGATGATTATAATGCAGATTTTTTGGATATTTCTTTTAATATTTTTGATAATAAATTAACTTTGGATTTGTATGATAAAAGAAATAGTTTTCAATTTTTACAAAAAGTATTTGTGGATTTCTAATTTACATTTAAAAAAATTACTTGAACTTTATAATTAATCAATTCTTTTTAATAAAATTTCTGGCAGTGATAGTAATTTTTATAGACAGATTTTTTAGTTTTTGGCTAATCTTTTTGCAATAATAATTATCCTATAAATTTTTTGAAATATTATTTAAAGATTGTTTTGAAAAATAAATGGCAATATTGTGGATTGGCGGGATGAGCAACATATGGTTGCATGCTTCCTGAATATTCCATATGATGTGTGAATTCTAAAGTCTTGTATAAAGAACGAGTTGACATGGATGTTTTGAATTGATGGAGGCTTGCAGATTAGGATTTAAAGATTTTTGAAAATGGACACGGAAGGAAAATTAACAGTTTGCTATTATTGACAGGTGAAGGACATTGTACAGGTATTTCTGTTTCATGTTTTTGTATTTTTCTTGTAGGTTTGGGAGGGGTGCACGTTGTTCTGCATTCATACATGTTAATTTAATTGAATTTGTTTATATTTAAGTTACAATTTTAAAACAATTTTCTAAAAGAAATTTTATCAAAACTTTTATGTTTTGTAATTTAATTATGCTTTGTTTATATTACTTTTTTGTTTAAGTTAGGTTTATTTACCTTTTTAAATTTTATTTCTAAAATGACAATAGATTTTATGTATTGAGTGCAGGATGGACGTGTGTTCAGAAACCTGCAAGCTTTTAACAGTGGGGGTGGAGTTAGGCCTGTCTGTGCTCTCACTGATGAAGAACAGACAGTTTTGTTGCCTGTGTTTTGTTTTTTACCTGTATTTTTTAAAGCTTTGGGGATTTCTGTAGTTAAATATTGTTGATATACACCTTCTTTCCAGGGTTATGGTGTTTTTGCATTTTTTATTGATAAAACATAGATACATGTGTATTTATATATATTACGAAAATTAAATTTCCGCGCCTTATTAAAATTATTCCATAGAAATTTATTTTCAAAATTACTCTACAATCCTATATTATTAAATTATTCCTTATCTATATTTCTATATTATAAAGGACAAACATATCTGTGCGTAACGCATACGCCATTTTGTGAATGGCAACACTTTGATATTTGAAATGAAATTTCGGTTTTGCAATTTTCGCTACTGAAAATTTTTAAACTTCTAAACATCTCACATTTTCAATATTTACACCTTCGTACAGGGAAAAAAATGTGCTTTTAAATGCAATTTGTTTGAAAGCTGTATCTCAACTTATTTCGAGATATTAATTTTTTTGTAGTTTTTAATACAAATTTTGTAATCGTGGCAACTGTTACTCCATTTATATTAAAAGTAAAGGGAAAATAGTCATGGTTTATTATTTTTATTGATTATATTATTATTGATTACTATAAATTTACAGACAAATACGCAGAAATTCGACACCCCCTCAATAGATTACTTAAGAAAAATACTCCCTGGGAATGGGATTCCGATTGTCAAGATTCTTTAAAAAAATTAAAGAATGTGTTAATTGCTAAACCTATTCTAAGAATTTATGATCATAACCTTTATTTACCCTTTCATATGTTTGCCGATGCTTCAAAGGTGGCAGTAGGTGCTGTTCTAAAACAACCAGATCATAATATTTTTTTTAGATGCTATTGCTTATTATTCTATAGTTTTGAGGCGTTGTGAACAGAACTATTTTATTACTGAGTTAGAATGTCCTGCCATTATAGACACCCTATAAATTTTATCATTATTTTCATGGAGTTAAGTTTACTATTCATACAGACCATGCACCTCTAATGTGGATGAGAAACGTTAAGAACTTGAAAGTCAGGCTGTTTAGAAGGTCAAATAATGGACTAAAATTAAGTATGTTTGATCATGAGATAAAATATGAGAGAGGTTCCACAAATGTCGAAGCTGACATGTTGTCTAGAAACCCTATATCTCATTATAATCATCCTATTAATTTAGTTTTGTATATTAAAGAAATTGTTCAGATGCAGGAAAAAGATAATGTTTGTAGTAAAAAATATAAGACTGAAAATGGTATTATAATTATTAAAAATCCCTGCCGGCCCGGCCTACAGGCAGAGGTAGATTTCGAAATTAAGTATACTAATTTGACCAACAAAAACTAAATCATTATTAGATATAAATCCACTTTAACAGTTTCATCTGTCTGCTTTTGACGAGTTTTTATTTCATTTTTATAAAATTGCTGGTTTTATCAGAATCATGTTAAGGCGATATTAAAAAAAATATTTTTCCATGCTCAACAACTCGAAATTTTCTGGTACATTTTCAGATTCATTTTCAATAAAAAAAATATATAAAACATGCTGACGTGATTTTTGAAAAGATTTATAAGCGATCTGTGTTTTTATTTTTCTTTCAATTGATTAAAACTTGATTAATAAACAATTATTTTCTCAGTAGGGCAATATTTTTCGTTTCTAACACAATCGCTTCGGGAAATTCTGTTCAAAATGCCCACTTTAACATCATTTTTTGAAATATATTCTGCCACTATCAAAAAATCGATCATCACTGTACATTACATAGTTTCTGAATAAGAGAATCTAGCAATTGGATGCGGTTGAGAGCAAAAATGAATTTAAAAATGAGTAAAAAAATAAGCAGTTTGGATTTGAATGCACCCTTAATAAGATGATTTTTTTCTTCAACCACTATGTATTTTTAATTTGTTTTTGCTGTAAGAAATGGCCCTATCAAAAACTTATCTATATAAATGTTGAAGACAATATTAAGAAGATATATGATAAATTCATGGGGATTTTATATCTTTTGAATTGACGGAGTTATGGATTTTTTACTTCTTCAAATCCCCTTTTTGTTTTCGTTTTTAATTTTTTTTTGCGGTACGAATTGGTCTTATCAAAAACTTGTGAATATAAAAGTTGTAGATAATATTAAGGCGATTTATAATGAAATTAATTGAATTTCATATCTTAAGAATTGGCGAAGTAAGGATTTTTTTCTCCCAAAATCCCTATTTTTGCGCCCCTTGAGCCTATTTTTAATTTTATCAAAAATCTGTGATGCATGAATTTTTGGCGCTATTTTTAGAAGTAATAAAACTTTTAAACTGATTTGATATGTACAAAAATTAAGAAGTTATGGGGATTTTCCAGTTTTCGCAAAACCCCTCCCTATTTCCATCCCCTTTGTCCGCTTTTGCCCATTAACGAACTTGACAGAGATTTTATGTCCCCTGATTTTATGTATCAGTTTGGAAGAGATTTGTGCAGAATTGCGGAAGTTATCGTGAACAGAAGAAAGTGATATATATATATATATATATAAAGTTTTTTTACTGAGGGTGGTTTTTTGTTCTAGGGGTCATGATCGGTGTAGATCTGCAAAACTTTTTCAGAAATTCCAACTTAGGAACGATCCCAATATGTAGGATTTCATACGAAATCTACCTAAAAAAATATGAAACTTGCTGACGTGATTTTGAAGAGATTTATAAGCGATCTGTGTTTTTATTTTTCGTTAAATTAATTAAAACTTGATATATAAACAATTATTTTCTCAGAAGGACAATATTATTCGTTTCTAACACAATTGCTTCGGGAAATTCCGTTCAAAATGCCCACTTTGACATCATTTTTTGAAATATATTCTGCCTCTATCAAAAAATTGATCATTGCGGGACATTATATAGTTTCTGAATAAGCGAATCTACCAATTAAAAGCGTTTGAGAGCAAAAATGAATTTAATAAAAAAGAAAAGTGCTCAGCTAAACTGATGGCATTGAGCTCACAGGCTGTTCACACTAATTGTATATTATACTCTTATTTTAAAGAATAATGCCCCTCAAAAAATAAGTGAAGGGGAATTAGCCCACGTTTCCCCCTTTATACTTTACCAGTGAATCTCCAAATCTAATCAGGGAAGCTCCTTAACATAATAAAACTGTATACCAAATTTGGAGCAAATCGAATAATTCTGCATGAAAAACCCGTTTATCTAAGTTAAGGGGGTGGACTAGCCCCCTTTCCCCTTTATCCTTAACGAATGAACCCCCAAAACTAATCAGGGAAGTTCCTTAACATAATAAACCGGTATACCATATTCGGAGCAAATCGAATAATTCTGCATGAAAAACACATTTATCTGAATTAAGGGGGGTGAAGTAACCTCCTTTTTCCCCCTTTATCCTTAACCAATGAACCCCCAAAATCAATTAGGGAAGCTCCTTAACATAATAAACCGGTATACCAAATTCGGAGCAAATCGAATAATTCTGCATGAAAAACCCATTTATCTGAATTCAGAGGGGTGGACTAACTAACCCCCCTTTTCCCCCTTTATCCTTAACCAATGAACCCCCAAAACTAATCAGGGAAGTTCGTTAACATAATAAACCGGTATACCAAATTCGGAGCAAATCGAATTATTCTGCATGAAAAATCCATTTATCTGAATTAAGGGGGGTGGACTAACCCCCCATTTCCCCCTTTATCCTTAATCAACGAACCCCCAAAATCAATCAGGGAAGTTCGTTAATATAATAAACCGGTATACCGAATTCGGAGCAAATCGAATAATTCTGCATGAAAAACCCAATTATCTGAATTAAGAGTGGTGGACTAACCCCCCTTTATCCTTAACCAATGAACTCCCAAAACTAATCAGGGAAGTGCCTTATCACAATGAACCTAGAAATTTTTTTTGAAGCAAATCGGATGTTTTTATCGCGTTACGTACGTACATACATACGTACGTACATACGTACGTACACACAGAACCGGCGGGCACATAAGCTCTCAGGCTTTGATAGCCTGCGAGCTAAAAATGAGTCAGAAAATAAGCAGTTTGGATTTGAGTACATCCTTAATGCAATGATTTTTCCAACACAATCCGCTTCGGGAAATTCGGTTCAAAATACCCACTTTAACAGCATTTTTAAAAATATATTCTGCCTCTATCAAAAAATAGACCATTACGATACATTATATAGTTTCTGAGTAAGAAAACGTACTAATTGGAAGCCTTTGAGAGCAAAAATGAATTGTAAAATGAGTCAGAAAATAAGCAGTTTGGATTTGAATACACCCTTACTTAGATGATTTTTTTCTTCAGCCGCTATGTATTTTTAATTTTTTTGGCTGTAAAAATTGGTCCTATCCAAAACTTGTCTGTATAGATGTTGTAGACAATATTAAGAAGATATAGGATAAATTCATGGGGATTTTATATCTTTTGAATTGACGGAGTTATGGATTTTTTACTTCTTCAAACCCCCTTTTTGTTTTCGTTTTTAATTTTTTGCGGTACGAATTGGTCCTATCAAATACTTGTGAATATAAAAGTTGTAGATAATATTAAGGAGATTTATAATAAAATTAATTCGAATTGATATCTTGAGAATTGACGAAGTTATGTATTTTTTCTCCCAAAAACCCTATTTTTTGCACCCCTTGAGCCAAAATATCAAAAATATCAGCCTTTATCAAAAATCTGTGATACATAAAATTTCGGCCCTATTTTTAGAAAAAATAAAAACTTTAAACTGATTTGATATGTACAAAAATTAAGAAGTTATGGGGGTTTTCGGTTTTCACAAAACCCCTCCCTATTCCCATCCCCTTGGTCCGATTTTGCCCACTAACGAACTTGACCGAGATTTTATGCCCATTGATTTTATGTATCAGTTTGGAAGAGATTGGTGCAGAATTACGAAAGTTATCGTGTCCAGAAGAAAGTGATTATATATGAGGACGTGAGTTTCAAAACTCGCCTTATCGAAAATTTAAAAAATCGAGTTCTCTCTACCAATCTATTCTATTGGCAAACCTGCACAGAAAAAACACTATAATCTGTGAAAAAAATATTTTTATCCTTTATTTTTGGGTTCTTAAAATATTGGTTTGGTTTCAAAACTCGCCTTATCCACTAGGGAGTTTGCAACATAACTTGCTTTATCCCTGCACATGCGTAAGACCAATGGACGACTAGCTTATCAGCTACTATCTCAGTAATTTTCCTTCATTACTCAGCGACCTGTTGCTATTTTGGTTTAAAGTTTTTACCTGTTCTATTCATACAAACTAATTAAATAAATTTTACAGCATGTCTTACGTATAATGGACAGTGAATAAACTCTTGTATTTTCTGGGGGAAGGGGGATGAAGAGAAAAAGAAATACTAACACATGGGCTAATAAAGAATACACGCAAAAGAAGATAAAAATGTAAGTTCAAAATGGAGACTCGCTTTCTATATTTCTTACTGTCAGAAGGTGTTTAAAAGATTTAATTTTTATTCTCAGGCATTTCCGGTCCTCTCAAAGTGCATTCACCAGAAAGAGAACCTCGAGTACTCAACTCTCTCAATGCAAGATGTATGACGCTTCTACCAAGCTTTTTTTTTCAAGCAAAAACAAAATTGCATAAGATAACTTTATTTTTAAGCTCACATTCAAACATCTCCTTCAAGAAACCGTCCAGGTTTCTTTCCATCCATGAAACATCCAGAAAAGTAAAATTTTCGCCTTGAAAGATTTTTTAACGTGCATCTCAGTGCGCTTCCAAAGGCATTACGATAAGGTACTATATAAAGACTAAGAACCATGGCCATCTTCAAATTTGTGGAAGTGTATTTCGAAAGTTTCTTGGAATATCAAAATTAAGAGTGTAAAAGTTGTGCTAGCGGCATATAAAAACTGGACTTTTTTTTTAAGAAGGGGGAGGGAGTCCCCGTGAAGCAAGAGAAACTTAAGGATGTCCTCGGATTGTTAAAGAAACATTTTCATGAAAACTGGTCAGAAATGGAGGAGCTTACTTTCTATAAAAATATTATTTCTAAGGAATCAGAACAGAAGGATATGGTGTATATATATAATATTATATGTTATATAGATTATATTATATTACATTCTTAAAAAAAAAAGATATTTTAATTATAAGCTATTTATGATAAGTTTTATTTAATTATTGATAAGTTTGCTTTTTTATAATAAAACGTAATACTAAATTTTAATTATACTTTTTGCTCTCGTAAGGTTTATTTTTTTATCCAAAATATTATCATCCGATGACCAAAAATAGAAACTATTAATTTCTTTCAGCAAGTATGATAGACGATTGGCAACAAAACTCCTCTTACCATAGGTTAACAACAAAACTCTTCTTATCCGAAACTTTTTCTATTTAATTAATTAAATGAATTAAAGTAGATTTTCCAACTTAACACAATGATATCACAGAGCAACTAGCTATAAGTATACAAGAAATTGGAGGTATTCGATGCACGGGGTCGCAGTTACAGGTTTTTTGCGATTTCCCGAAATTTGATTTTTTTGGATAAGGCGAGTTTTGAAACTCACGTACTCATATATATATATATATAGATAGATAGATAGATAGATAAAGTTTTTTACTGAGGGTGGTTTTGGGTTCTAGGGGTCATGATCGGTGTAGATCTGCAAAAAAGTTTTGAGAAATTCCAACATAGGAACGATCCCGATAGGTAGTATTTCATACGAAATCTACCTAAAAAGAAGGCATTTAGAAAGATAATAAGTCCCCATGTCATTAAGAAGGAAATTGCTTGATATTGCTCATGGAAATTTTGGTCATCATGGAATTCAAAAAACGCAAAATCTAATTTCACCTAATTATTACTGGTCTAACATGACTCAAGATATAAGTCAATTTGTCAAACATTGTGATATCTGCTAAAAAAAATTAAAAACTTAAACAATAAAGATTTGGTATATTACAAGCTAAAACAGCCACAGATCAACTTTTTGAATGTCTTTCTATTGATACTGTGGATGGATTTAATTACTACAATTCTACCAAAAAATTTCTACATATCATAACAGATGATGCCACTAGGTATGTTTGGGCTTTTCTTTCCAAAAGTGTCACCACTGAGACCTATAGTAATTGTTTAAAACAAATTTTTACTGTAGAGACTCCTCAGAGAATTCTTAGTTATAGGCATAAGTCCTTTACATCTCTCCTAGATTTAAAAGATTCCTTCGTAAACATAACGTCCAACAACGTTTTATTCAGCACAGCATTCTCAAACGAATGGAAATGTCGAGAGGTTTAATCAAACAATAGTTATTAGGTTAAAATGTAAAGTTATTTCTTCAACCTCTAAAATGCCTAAGACTAAATTATTAGAACAAGTTATCAAAGAATATAATAAGACACCTCATTCCATAACCAATTTTCCTTCTGCTTATTTATTTTTTGGTCAATTACCATATGAATCCTCTCTCAAACAAAATTATTTCCCTCCTGTAGCTGAAGTCCTTAAAATTGAAAAACCACGAATTCATTAATTCCATCTAAAAAGTGAAAGATATAGTCGAAATTATGGTGGGCGCCTCTCAGGGTGGTCCGGAATCGAACCCTTCAGTGGGAGAGAAGGCGAGGAGCCCGACCGAGTTCTTTTTGTAGGAATGCGAGGGGGCCGGATAGGGACGAACCACAGCCTGCACGAGTGACTGAAAGTCGAGAGGCAATGAGTCCGGCGGCCACAGGTAATAGGCGTTGCGCATGCGGTTGGAGGCCCATCTCGGTGGGTACCATAGCTCCCCCGGTAACGCCTCAAATCTCGGGCGAATATTCGGTCCGACCCAGGCCCAGCGTGTCTGTGTGCTACCAAATTTTTCTGAGCCCGGTGGTAAGGACCTAGCAGTGTCTCATAACTAACTTTCGAACGTTAACAAGGTAGCGGTCGCCATTGCACGATTCGGGAGCACTCGTGCTTACGTACCACGGCGGCCGTGAGATAAGGTAGTGGGGGTCGGGCTTTATTCGGCCTCCCCCGTCTTCCCCGTCTCAGGGCGGGGGCGATGGGTGGGTCTAGCGGGACTCCGGACCCTCCAACTCCCTAGCGAGGCGGAGTCTATTCTGTCAGGGGAAGCTTTCCGTGTCCTCCTGGGGACACTAACAGCACCTAGTCTGGCTCTCTAACTCACCACGTCAGGCCGTGAGGGGCTGCGGGGTGGGGAGGAGAGTTCGGGCGAAAAAACCTAGCGAGTCAGGTCTATCCCGCTAAGGAGGAGCTTTCTCTGTCCTCCTGAGGTCCGCTAACGGCACCTAGTCCGGCCTCTTGGAACCCTTGTGAAGAGCAAGAGCAGGGAAGGGACTGAGCGAAAAACCCTGAGTGAGACGATGTCTATGTCGTCAGGAGAGAGTTTTCCTTTTCTCACCGAGGTTTTCGGCTAGAGGCATCCAAGTCTGAGCCTCGAGCGACTGTGCAGCAGGTGTATCCTAAGGGTTGTTCGTAAGTCGGGTTTGGTTTCGAGGGGAGGGCACATAACCTCGAGCAAAGCGGAGCCTATTCCGTCAAGAGAGGTTTCCTCGTCTCTCCGGATTCACGATAGAAGCACCTTCATCTCCAATCGGTTGTCTCAAAAATGTCTTTGCCGGATAATGGTATTTGATCTTGAGGGATCTCCGTAAAGCAACCACCTGCGGGAATCCTTGGCATAGGCTCATGGGCCCGACTCCTTTATAGGTGTCCGGTTCCCGTGGGTCGCTGGGTTAAACCGTGGAGGGAGCAAGTGAAGGAACCATCTGGCTCTTCAGGCTGGGTGGGGTTTCTGTCGTTTCGACTGGACACCAACACTTGGGTGCTGGGTGCATGACATGCGTTGGGCAGTGTGCAACCTTGGGCGTATGCTGGTTGGCGGCGGCTTCACATGAGGTAACTCATCTCGTGCCAGCTCTGCGCATTTATGAGTTCCACAGAGCCTCGATCGCCAGACACAGCCTGGCCGCTTCGCGGCGAGAGCTAGTTTATGATCGACATTCTGTGGAGTCAACACTTGAAATACAAGATATTGTTATTTATGAAGAATTCAAATACCCAAATACTAGAAAATTAGAATCTACATTTAGTGGACCATACAAAATACTTAATTAATTATCTGATGTAATTTATGAGATAGATGAATATAATTATAATACTGGCAAAAACTCCGATATCGTTCATGTTTCTAGATTACGCTCATATTATTCTCCTGATAAATTAAAATTGTCTCATGAACAACAACAAATTAAAGTTAAATCCTTAGCTTAATCTTAAAATTTTAATACCTCTTTTATTAAATTAAATTACTTAAATATTAAAATAATTTATTAATAGAATCATTTTCAGAATTACAGGTATATTCTTGAACTATAGTGGGGATATTTACTTGTTTCAAGTTTTGTTTGAATTAACCCTTAAATGCCGGATTTTTCAAAATTCATTGTAATAATATTTTTCGGCTTTCATTTTTTAAATTAATCATGGGAAAAATACTTAAAAAAATCATATTTTATTTTAAGTAAAGTTTACGGTTAAAAAACAGTTTGTTACTAATCGGCAATACCGGTGTTTAATTGAAAAAATAATTTCCCTTGATAAAATTCTATAATATTAAACACACAAGAATTTTAGGAACTATAATAAGAAATAAATTTTACTTACTCTCTGCAGGTCAAAATAGGGTATTTCGCAAGCTTCCAAACAAAACAAAAAGAACTAGTAGGAACAATTGAAAAAATAAATCTATCTTTATTCTTAAACAGCACAAGCGTTGCCATCTACATGTTGAAAATCGATTTAATAATATTTTCAGAATGTATTTTATTGGCAACAGTACGAATTATAGCTTTAACATTATTCTAATAGTATTTTAGAGCCTAAATTGGGTATGTTTCCGAAAAGCAACACCAGGCATTTAAGGGTTAACTTCCTTACACAGGCATAATTTAGTTATTTTAAAATTAAAACTTCTAATTAATATTGAATTGAATTAATTCTTTTTCACTTATATAAAGATAAGAATTACTGAATAATTATTATAAAATATTAAACGTTATAGAATTTATGCGAATAATTACTGATTATGCAAGTGTCCTAAATTTCAACCAAAATTTAATTTTTCTCTTGTTTATTTATTATTTTTTTTACTTTCTATTTTGCACTATTATAGAATCAGGGCATGTAATTTGGAACTAAATGAAGAAACACTTGAATGAATTAGTTATACGAAGGTAGACTAATAAATAATGCACACATACTTGTAAAGCGCAAACAAAATGACCTTCAGACGCGTGACTGGTGGCATGTGAAAGTAACAATTCCCCTCTATACACATGTACAGATATGAAGTCGTTGAATTCATCCAGTGTGTTTTGAGAAGCGAAAGTATGGGGACGTGTTCTAGTGCTATGTCAATGTGAATTAAACAATCGAATTTTTAACTGCCGAAAAAGTGACTCATGCTGAGATGCATCGTCGTTTAAAGATGACGATGCTGTTGTTGTCTACTGTAAATCAATCAGCAATAAAATTTTGTGATTGCAAGCCTATAAAAGCCATAATTGTTGACGAAAAACGCAGCGGATGTCCGATCACTGCCCAGACAATAAACATCGCAGACTCGTCGACGGACAATTTGATTCAAAATGACCGGAGAATCACTCAAAAGTGCATCGCAAACCATACTGGAATATCCAAGGAACGTGTCGAATTCATTATTGAACAATTGGGATACAATAAAATTCGCAACTGCAGAGGCTCTGCGAAACCTGAAGTTTGAACCGATTCCACACCCTCCTTACTTCCCCGATCTTGGGCATTGCGATTTTTATTTTTTCCTCTACTGCAGAGTGACCTCCAGGGTAACTATTTCACATCGGACGATGAGGTGAAGGCAGCTGTGAAGTCCCCGATTCCAGAAAAGTCGGAAGAAATTTTCAGTGACGGAATAAAAAAACTTGTTACACGTTGGGAGAAATTTGTTACCCTCAAAGGTGACTATGATGAAAAATAAATAGATGATTTTTAAGCTTAAAAATTGTACTTTTATTTACTTTTTGTCCGATCTTGCTATTTATTTTTATTCGTGTTCTACAAGCATGTGTGCATTTCTTTTCAGCCTACCCTCGTATGTATTATACGTTAAACACAAATATTTACAATATATATGTATAATTAATTCATTCAAATATTTCTTCACCTAATTCCGAATTACATGCCCTGATTGCAATGCGTTTAAAATTACTATGGATAAGAAAGAAATGAGCACAAAAATAGCTAGATGGGCGATAATGTTATCTGATTCCGATTATACTATTGAGCATAGTCACATTACTAGTATGAAACAAGTTGATGCATTAAGCAGATACCCTATTTGTATGATAATCCAAGATAGTTTAACTTTAAAAATTATCCAAGCTCAAGTAACTGATGAGCATATTAAATTTCTAAAAGAAATTCTGAAAGTAAAACATTATGATGATTATTTAGTTTAAAATTATGTTCTTTATAAATGCGTTAATGGGAATGATTTGTTAGTCGTCCCAGATGAAATGCAAATGAATATAATTAAAACCGCTCACGAAAAAGGTCATTATGCAGTCGCACGAACGGTAAAGAATTTATAGAATGATTTCTACATCCACAAAGTTAAACAAAAAATCGAGAAATGCTATTCAGATTGTGTGCCCTGTATTTTAATTAACCGAAAAGCTGGTAAACAAGAAAACATTGCTACACCCGATAGAAAAAGAAGAAACTCCGCTACATACGCATCATCTTGATCACTTAGGTCCTTTAGAGAGTACGAATAAAAATTACAAACATATTTTCTCGGTCATTGACGCTTTCACAAAATTCGTTTGGTTATATCCCATTTTTTAATAAGTTGTTCCATAGAGTTGATTATTAAATTATGTAAAAAAATCCTTGTTCGCGCATGCGTAGATAAATATTATATCATACAACTGCTCATATTTCCTAAAATATTTACTATATTTATATTCCAATTGCACTATATTGTTTCTACTATATTTTGTCAATTTTGCTGAAACCGGCGTTAAATTTGGTTGAAAACCCTGCATGTTACCCAGTAAAGAAAGAAACAGTGGGCCATCAGCTGGAAAAAAGATGACAGCCAGCACTGCCATCAGCGGTAAAGTGCAATGGTGCCATTACTTAAACCAGTACAAAAGTGTCCGTGCGGAATGCAGCTGGCCCATCAGGGATGGCCAACAGTAGGCCAGCATTGGTATGTCATTACATTACTTCAATCCGGCACTTTTCCTGCAATACTACGAGCACACTCGTAGCACATATCCCACTGCTATTCCTTTGCTGGTCCAGCACTTTCTCTTCCAAAAATTTCTTATAGAATTCTATAAAAAAGCAAAGTATTATGGCTCTTTTTTCTATAAGCTAGTTTCACAAGAGCTATAGATATATCTGTATAAGTGTCTATAATAGAAATTTCTACAGAAATATTTGAACTTCCAGCGGTTTCCATGTGGTCACCCTCCCAAGTACGCTCGAATGCTGTTTGGTTTTCGTGATCGGATATGACCAAGTGCTTTCAGCGTATGCTACGACCGCTCGTAGTTTCCAAGCTCTCTTTACACTATTTCAAGTTTGTTTCTTTTATGATTTACGTTCCAAATCATTAAACTGGTACAGAAATTATTATATTGTATAGAAATCCTATATATTTTATACGCTTTTTTATTATTATTGATTCTGAACTGTGTAAATTATGAAAACCGAAATCCTTTGTAACTCAGTAAAACCAGATTTAAGGAGAAAAAAAAAGTGCGTTGAAATAAAGAAATTATTTATGTATTCATTTACTTATTTATTTTGTTGGTGGCAGTGGTGCTATATTATTTACAGTTAAAAAAAAATAGCTTTACAGCTTAAATTGTGCTAAGATATTCATTTCAGATTTGTGTTCAAATAATGTCTTCGATATTCGCAACGCCACCTAGCGTAAGGGTTCCCAGCAATAATACTGCAAAAGTTCGTGCACTTTCATGTAGTGGTGGGCCAGCGCATGAGATAAAACGGAAGCCCACCAGAATTTTATCTGATGATTTCCAACAGCAAAGTTGACTGAAGCTGTCCAGTAGTGGTCATGCAGTGGTAGACCATTAGCCAGCACTTCTCCATCATTGCCAGCACCTATCTTGCTGCTGGCCAGCAATATTTCCTCTTTGCTGGGTATAAGCAAAAAACGTGCAAGGATTTTTTAATTTTTTTAAATAAATCGCTATATCTCTTTTAATATACGTGCTATTCTTACACAAAAGAATACACATATTGCACAATGTCTGTTTATTTATATTCGGTAGCGATAGATAATTTCGTGCGTTTTATTTTACAGGGTGATCCCAAGTAATATTTTTTTCTTTGATTTTTTGTTGGCCCCCTAATTGCCCCCCTCCCCTCCCTCCTTATCAAATCGACGTTGCTAAATATGAGATCATACCTGTTCTTTTTAATCCTGAAATTCGAGAAGAATCTCTCAAGTATCTTTCTAAATATTCGACAAAATGTCTAAAATTGAAAGTGGATGGTCATTAATGGCGGTTTTAAGCATTTTCGGCGAAATTTTCAGACATTTTGTTATCTAAAAATACTTCTACTCATCCGAATGTTTCGAACTTTTGTAGGTGGTGTAAATCTGGTCTGCAGAGATGCTGAAAAATTGTGTCGAGATATTCATGAAAATATAAATATTCCTTAAATTTAGTCATTTTTACCATAGAAAGAGAACGTCTCCGTAAGGCGCAAATTGACCTGCAGTCGCAAACTTTTTTAAAGAGATAACATTAGTATTTTTGAAAACTGACTAGATCGTCGAAGAGAAGGTCTCAGAATAAGCATTTTTTGTTAACTGCTACCTCTGAAATTGGACCTTATGGAAGATTAACTGCAAAAACGAACCGTTTTGAAAATTGTTTTTCAAAGGGTTAATAAAGATATTTTTTCAAACTGATGGTGTTTAAGACGCAAAAGTATGATCTTTCAGAACATGTCTTACGTTTTTCTATATTAAAGGTTTGGCCGATAAAAGTTAAAAAAAAAGAAAAAAAAAAAAAAAAAAAAAGATGACAAACCCTTCAAAATCTCTGCGTTCGGTTCTTCATTTATTTCTGCTGTGCAAATTGGGTTCTGCAAAGCGCTGTTGCCAACTTGGAATGAATGAGGTGACTTTTTGATGAGAGTTCGTTGTGATTTTTAATTAATATCCTGGCTAATTATCAAAAATATTAAAAATTTGTGCCTCAGGTGCATCAGCACCTACCTTCGACTACCCGCACCCAAATTTTCAGACTGCTACCTGCGCTAGATTATGCTAGCTATCGATGACGTACACACAGACACACAGAGCGAAACATTCTTTTATTAGTATAGATTTAAATAAAGGAGAAAATTAGCTTGAAACAAGGGCAATTTAATCAACATTGTCACAGTTTAATAATATGTAATAGAATATTAAACATATTTTTCAGTAAAATTAACTTACTGTTATTAATAAAAGACCTACTGAAACCATAGATGATAATGTGTGCGTATTCTTTTGCGTGGTCTTGTGGAAATATTTCACGCGTTCCACAGCAAACATGCAGCAGTAGTCCTTACTGACGTACTCATGAATTATTTTCAGTTTGAAAAAATGTAGTCATTAAAATGTATTTCAAACAATTACCATTAATAGATCATGGGTTTCCAGATATTTTTTAACGTTGTGGTAAACGAACGATAAATGCTATTTTCGATAGGGAGCATTTTGTAACGAATTCCAATACCATATGCCATTTTCGTTATATTTAAAGTATAATATAACTTCTTTAATGTGTATTTCGAACAAGTTCCACTCATAAACCGCAATATACGGGTAAAATAACTCTTTTTTGTTCTTCCGTAAACGAAATATTGATGGTCTACAGATCGTTTCCAATATTCATAGTACTATTCAGTAAACTTCAAAAATATGCATAACATTTTGTTGCGAATTAGACAAACTTCCTTAAGGCTATTCTGAACTGCTCTGCTCAACAAGCGCAAAACGTTGTGACACATTTACATATTCATTTTTTAACGCAAAGATATAAAATTGGAAGGTCTGACTATAGAAATGATTTGGAATCGAACTGTGTTTTTCATTTTTCGATAAATAAATTACCTATTGAGTTATAAGCGATTTTGATCACGTGACAAAGACGTTTTTCACCTTTCCTTGAGTGGTTAGTCTTCTTTCGCGCGGAAATTCGGTTCAAAGCGCCCACTTTGACAGTATTTTCTAAAAAATCTATTGCCTTTACAAAAAAAAAAAAAAAAAAAAGAAAAAAAGAAAAAAAAACGAAAAACACAGTTTGATTACATAGTTTCTGAACAAAAACACCTGCTAGTTTCATGCATTTCCGAACAAAAATAAATTGAAACTTATGTCACAAAGTTGCCCTTTTGGATTTCAGAACAGCCTTAAGTTAAAATAAAAACAGATGGAGACAGACAAGCGATCCGACACCATAAACACTTTTGAACTATGTTGGAAATATTAAAAATCAATGTCGTATTTCTTAGGATTGTCAACTTATTGATTTGTTCATCCTTTAAAAAAAATTAATGACGTTGGAAAGTCTGCGTCCTCCCGTGTCTCGAGCATCCTCCCTTTAAAATAAAAAGTAAGGGAACGCTCTAGATAAAATAAAAAAGTGAGGGGGTGCCGTCCCCCCCGCGTCCCCTCTCGACTACACCACTGCGTCGGATATCTAGCTCGACGAAAGTAAAGTTCTCTAGCACTGTATCCGTGTCCCCTTCTGCTGTGACGTCAAAAATGATGTATGGGAACACATATCCAAATGACGGATATGTGTCGATGACAATCAACTTTAGATTTTCTCTATTTTAAAAACGGTCGTTACTGGCGAAATAATTTCTTTTAGGCATGTGCCAGATTATTCATTAAGACATTGTTAAACCTTAAAATATTTTCCTTCGACAAGCATTAAAAGCTATCTCAAAAAGGGAATTTTTTAAAGACCAGGCCTGAAAAGCAGCCAAAAAGTATGCTTGAATATTACTTTTTATTGTGTTTTGCCTTTTTAACGAAGTTCGTTTTCTACTTATTCATCATTACTAAATTCGTTAAAATGTTTTTTTGCCTTTTCCGAATAACTAACTTTTATTGAGACGTGTTGAACAGAAAGAAGTACGCGATATACTGGTTAGTACTGCAACTGTTTTATTAAAAATTTATGAGCTTGATTCAAACAACAAAAAATAAATAAACATGCAACATAATGCAATTTATTTGCATTTGTTTCGTCATATCCAAAAAAAATTTGGGACAATGAACTATTCTGTGCACCTTATCCTTATCTCTCAATAAACAATTTAATAAATCAATGTTAAGTGTATTAATTGCAGTTTGATTTATTCAAAGAATAGCAAGATCTTTAATCTGTAATTTAGCAGTGAAAAACTTCTGGGGACTGAAAGACAGGTGACTTTAATGATGCTAACTATTGCGTTGGAAGCAAAAACACTGCTGCTTAAGCTTACTACCTAAAACATCACTTATTAATCCTGTAAATACGTTGAAAACACTTCGAAATTAAGTCTACCCTATACATATAAAATCCTAATGAAACGAATTTATGAAACGATTTTATGAAACGACTACATGAAATGATTTTATGAAACGACTACATGAAACGACTTTATGAAATAATTTTATGAAACGACTGATTAAACAACTGATGTTTCATGGCGATTTCTCCTAAAGTATGGAATATTTTGCGATGAAATTAACACCAAAAATCCGTGTAGATCCGCAGATCTCAAAACAGCTATTAGAATTTTAAAATTCGAATTAGTTTTTGAAATTTTATTTTTTTCTATTTTTAAATACTTTTCTTGAATGATGGTAACTTAAATTTTATTCATAACAGATATTTTTTTTTTCATATTTTAGAAAAGGTTATTATTATAAACTAATTTGGTGACCAGTTTGGCCTCCCTTAAATGTATGCTAAGAAATTTATCATGTTACTTTTATTCATAATTCAATTTATAATGTCAATTACGCACCGGGGTATCTAATTGGCGCCAAATGGCGTTATTTTGCCTGACATGGTAACCTGGCTATTGTTGCTTATTTATTAATAAATGTTTATTTATTTTCTTTTTATTAAAAAAAGTTATAAATTGTTTTGTTCTATAGTTATTAATTAAACATTTTTTATTTATTATTATTTCATTTTAAAAATAATAGAAATTAATTAAAAAATAGATATTTTAACTCGTATTCAAAACGAGCTTTACGCCAAATTGTCGTAAAAAAAATTACGCCAAACATCTGTGCTAAATATTAAATAATGCAACAAATCATGACATTTAATTTCAACTTAAAAGCAATGTTTTAATGGTACTAATTAGTTATCCCGTTGAACAATTTCGCCAAATTATATAAATAGCCTAACCACTCACCAAATTATACAAATTGACATAATGTTTATTTTAAATAACGAAAGAAGAAATAAATTAGTATAATATTAATAAAAATACAAATAAAACGTCGAAATAAAAATCACTTGGTGGCGTAAACACGTGTAACTTCCTTAAAGTCAAGTGAATGTGACATTTATGATAAACCATTATAGGCATTTAATCTTATAGTTTGGCGATAGATTTTTGGTCGATGGGATAACCAAGTATTACCGATTTAATTTACCACTCAAATAATAAAAAAATGCTGGCTGGCGAATTGAGAAAAAAGCTATTGGCGAGATTTGCACCCGGCTAACATAAAAGTACCAAGAATTATTTGCGATCACGGCAAATTTTATGTAGTTTTATTCCAAAATATAATTTTGATTCTTTGATCAAAATGGAAACCTTTCTTATGAAAAGCGAAGGGATCAGCCCGTAACTGTTTATGGCAGTTACATGACTTGAACTATTATAATATAAGTCAAATGATGGCGATAGAATAATATTTCGCGACTTATCACCTGTGGCTGGCTAACATAGATGTACCAAAATGGCCGCCTGGAATATAAAAAGCGAAGGGATCAGCCCGTAATTGTTTAGGACAGTTACATGACTTGGACTGCTATAATATAGGTGAAATGATATTTTGCGACTTATCGCCTGTGGCTGGCTAACATTAAAGTACCAAAATGGCCGCCTGGATTATAAAAAGCGAAGGCATCTGCCCGGTACTGTTGATGATACTCACATGACTTAGGCTATTATTATAGTGATTGTTTTCAATTCCAAAAACAGCGCCAAGAATAATATTTCCTAACGATTAAAAATTTATCTACACGTGACTATTAAAAACAGAAAAAAAACTTTAAAATTACTGTTAAATGAGTATGTGTTAAAAGCAGGAAAACATTGAAAATTATGTCTTGAAAATTGTATTTTCACGTTAATATTAAAAGAGAAAAGAAACTTTAAAATAATAAATACAATAATATGCACTTAACCCTTTCAGAGGCAAGGTACTTCTATTCGTAAAATGTTGAAATTAGTGAATAGCACCAGAATTTACAAATAAATTTCGAAATACGAAAATGCTTTGGCTCACTTACTTGATCACCCGACCGGAGCACCAACCAAAGAATGGCATAGGATGTAACGCTCCGGTGGAAAATCCCCACAACAATCACCGATGCCGGACATCGGAAAGCACCCAAAATAACAAGGAAAAAGGCACATATTCTGACGAACTTACATAGTAAATCGTAAATTTACAAAACAATTGATGTTGCTTTCATCATAATAATAATAATAAAAACAAAAGTGAAGTGACTTAAATGTATAACAAAAATGGCTCACTTACTTAATAAAAGGAAATTTTTCATTCCAATATTCTGGTGCCAATGTGGCATTTAAGAATTAAAATTAAGTGGTCCAAAAATTAACCATCGCCCTTGAAGGGGTTAAAGCAGAAAATTGTAGTGATTGTAATAAATTGTATTATGTCAATCGTTTTTTAACGCTGTTCAAAAATACCGGGAGGTAAAGACTCTGTTTACTAATTCCTTTTATTTTAGCTTCTTTTCAACTGTTTAACTTTAATCAAACACAAAAGCAACCAATGGATATCTTCACAGCAACTGATTCGGCCTTAAGTTTTCGCAATCAAAGGGATTTGAATGGAAACCCGTTTACAGAGAGATCGCTACAGGTTTTTTTCCTTATAATTCAATCTTCTCTAATCTTTTTAAAACCGATCAAATTAGCGTGCTTTTAGATTCTGCTGTGTCTGAACGGGGGTTGGCAAGCGTAGCTTGCAAGGGACAGAGCCCCCTAGTATTTATATAATTTCAAAAACAAAATAATTTGAAAATAAAAGTTACTTAAATTGTCTTTGGTGCAAAGGTAAATTGATTAACCCATTTATACAATCTATCTATCTTCTATATTATAAAAGACAAGCTTATCTGTGAGTAACGCATACGTCATTTTGCGAATGGCAACAATTTCAAATTTAAAATGGAAATTCGTTTTTATAATTTTCGCTGCTGCAAATTTTTAAACTTCTAAACATCGCACATTTTCAATTTTTACGCCGTTGTATAGGGGGGAAAATGTGCTTTTAAATGCAATTTGTTTGATAGCTGTATCTCAATTTATTTTTGAGATAGTGTAACAAAATGACTGCCTTCCCATATTTTTATGGCATATAGATGGCGCTGTTGCCACTTTCTGTGAAATATCCTGAGATATTTTCAAAACATGAAGTGAAGTGAATGTATGTAATTATGATTGCGCGGGTTTAGTTGCGTTTCGGCGTGTGTTTGAAATGTATCTCACCTAGAGCAGTTTTCTTGTGATAACCGGAACTATGTATGTTCCATTCATATTATGCGCTTTTTGCGAATCTGTATATACTTTGTGTGTTATCCTTATTAAAAATGTGATTGTTTAATCTGTCGAAAGTGTTTATCATGACCAACATCGACACAATGGCACCCAACGTTAAAAATCTTGCTTGTTCGAAAACTAATTAAAAATGAACCGCAATGCCAGGTTCAAAATATTGTCATCCTGACGATAAAGTAAATGGATCAAAAGAATCCCCCCGATTCTTAAGTTTTAGAAACTACTGTTTAAAGTAAAAAAGAATCTTGCTCTGATTAAAAGTGTGTATTGTCGTTCTGACAATCAAGTGAATAAAAGAATCACCTAGATTCTTAATTGTGAGAAATCGTCATTTCAAGAATAGTTTAAAGTAAAAAAGAACCTTTTCGGTTCCAATGTGTGTACCGTTTTTTGATAATAGATCAAGTACTTCCTTATAATTCTGTGTGGGATATGCTTTAAAAGATGTGAAAGTGTGCTGCTTAAAGTCATAAAAATATCTTTGAGTTTGTTACATAATTGCTGTTTGTGATCATCGAAAATTCTTTACGCAGTTCTAAAATGTTTTCGACAACTTTCAGTGGCTGCTAGCGCGGTTATTCTGCGTAGTTTAAATGAAGTCAAACTGTCATATGAATCATCGATTTTATTTGTTTTCTTACCGGTAAAAAGTTGAATTTTTTTTTGTTTTTCTTGTTATTGCTGGCCAGCTGCTCAAAGTTTTGATTATTATTTATTTATTTTAACTACTGTTTTATGTATGTGGTTTTTGTTTTGTTTTGTTTTTCTTTAAGAGTATTATGAAAGATTAATTTTCTGTAAAGGAAAGATTTACATAATTTCTTTTGGTAATATATTTTTTTCAATGCAATATTATGTGAGAAAGTAAATTTTATAATTATTTGTTTTAACTGTGCACAGCGTAGATTAGAAAAAAAGTGATTTCAATAACGTTCGATAGTTTTTTTTTCATGTTGTTTATTTTAAAGAAGTAAGTACTTTATATTTTGTTGAGTTTACATTTATTTGTGAATGAAAATTATCTATGGTACTTGATATATTTAAAATGACAGTCTTATATGGTAAGTTACATAGGTAAAAAAGTTGAATGTTAACGGATAATAATGTTTCGTATTAATATTTACATGAGCTCATGTTTAATTAGGCATAAATTTTAGTATGCTATTAAATTATTTTTTGTATGTTTTATCAATTGTTTATGAAAGTTTATGCATATTTACATGTTTATATTTTCCTAAAAGGGGAAGGTATTTATTTTGTTATTTAATGGGTCAAGTATTACATGTAATTTTTTAATTTAAGCATAAATCTAACTGATTTGAGAAAAGATGGTATTTCTTTCTAAAAAAAATAAAATTGATTTATATAATTTGGTTAGCGAATTAGAGCTTGATGTAGATGCAGATGATAAAATGGCCGTCTTAAGTGAAAAAATTATGAAGTGTGTACTTTTTAAAGACAACGAACAATTTGTAAAAGAGACATTTATTGCTTTCGTGGAAGATAGGAAAAAACAAGAAAGCGTAGAAGAACAAAGTGTTCAGGACAAACGTATCGCAGAGGAAAGAGCGTATGAGCTAGAAAAACTTATGCTACAAGCTCAAAACCATACCGCGACAACTGTACCACAGAACCAAATGGACCAGATGCGTATGGATATTAAAAACATCCTACCAACATTTATTCCGTAAAAAGATATGTCGTTGTTTTTGACAATCTTTGAAAGTCAAATGAAAATGCTAAATGTCTCCAAAGATTTTTGGGTCTCACAGTTAATCGACGTTCTTCCGAACGACATTGCTAAACATATAGCAAGAGAGACCTTAGAAATGTTAAAAAACTATGCACATATTCGCGACATATTGTTAAAAAGATTTAAATTAACAGCGGAAAAGTTTAGGGTATTATTTAGCCGACATCAGAAAAGAGAGCATTCTACTTGGAAAGATTTTTACTTTGAAATTAGAAATTATTTTCAGGGCTGGTTATCCGAATTAGAAATTAATTCATTTGAAAAGCTCTCAGAACTAATAAACGTTGATCAGATTAAAAAAAGTGTCCACCAGAATATAAAAATTATTATTTAGATGGTTGTGACAAACTAAATGATCCTGTCGTGTTGGCCGAAAAGATTGATAAATACGAAAATAATAAAGCCCCTTTTCAAAAATCAGCAAGTAATTCAAAAACGAGTGAAATACAGAAACATGTTTTATCCAAAAATTCAAATGGTCAGGAATTCTGGAAAAATTAAATAAGCAAAAATGAAGCTAGCGAATATTTTGGAAATTACAAAAACTAGGGGATCGTACCCGGGTCTCCCGAGTTACAGAATATAGGTGAAACCAATTTTTTTAAATTGAAAACTAATAATTTTTTATATGCAATAAATGTTTTATTATCACTTACATTAAAAAAGCATTTTTCATATGAAAAATATGAATTATACAGTCAAAAAAAGTTTTGAAATTTATCAAAAGCGATATTTTCTTATTAGCCGCATGCTAAGAGTTATTTGACAAAGATTTTGCTACTTACAGCATTCTTATATTTTCTAGTAATTTCAGAGCTTACATTTCTGTTAAATTTGTGTTTCATTTATATTATTTTATTTATTTATTCATAGGGAAGGTTTTTTTTATGAATATTAGCCGTAAGAAAATGATGAACACTTTATGCTGTTTTAAGGGCAAACGGATTAATATTTTGTAATCGAGCTCCGCGCGATATAGAGAAATTAAAAAATATTTCATGCTTTAAAATTGTTTTTAAAACCATAGACAATCAGTAAACTGAGGTGCACTTTGCAAGCAAATTCCATCTGAATTTTTTTTTCCTATTTGGTAATCTAAAAATTTAAATTGTACGATTACAAGTATGTTAGGTTTGTGCTTTTTTAATGGAACGCTTTTATTTGTTTATAAAGGAAGTATTAATTTCGTTAATTCGTCTTTCAAAAATATGTTAGATTTGTGTTTTGTTTATAAAGGAAGTATTAATTCCGTTGTTTCAAAAATAGTCAGAAACAAATGCTGAACAATGTTTGTTGCTTTATGTGCAAAATGTTTATTATTACTATGTATTGAAGCCGGCACGTGATAAGATAAACTTTAAAAAATCATGCTTAAAAATTATTTTTAAGAAACATAATAAATCAGTCAATTAAGATACAATTTTTAAACAAATTGCATTTGAAAGTAGATTTTTCCCTATGCGACGAAAATTGAAAATGTACGGTGGTCAGAAGTTTAAAAAATTGCAGTAGCAAAAAGTTCAAGACCGAAATTTATCGTGAAGTATTGCCATTCGCAAAATGACGTCAGCGTGACGCACAGGTACGTTTTTTCTTTATAGTATAGACACGTAATCAGTAAAATATAATAAAGATCAGTTATTAGGATGAGGTTATCAATTGAGGCTTGGTATTCCGGGATGTAAAACAGCAAAATTTATTCCACTCTGACACGATCATAGAATTTTTTTCCGCATGAAATCTAAACCCGACCTCCTTTTCACATTCTCAAAATTTACATACGCACTTCTTATATCCGTATTCATCATTTTTAAAAAATTTGTAGTTTGGTTGATCATTTTAAAATCATTTTAACGCAAAACTTGAAGTCACGATTGTCAGCAACATCTTTTATGTGAACAGAGGCACTCTTAACTTAAGATTCTAATCTCAGTACTGGAGAGTAAAAATTTCCGTAATTTATGTTTTTTAGACACATTTGACACATCTTTAGTTTTATCTAAGAAAATTATCGTTTTCTGTTAAATATGACTTCATTTTCACTTAAATAAGCATTTCGCCTAGTGTCTGAAACTTAGTATCAATACACATGTAGAAGGGAGAAAAATATGAAAAATAATTTATGAGGAAAAATGTGTGTTTTCAAGAGCAGTATGTAATTTTCTGTTCAAAATATTATGCCCCTAATGGGATTTTGCGCCACAAAACACTATACAACAATTTTTATCAACAATTTTGAATTCTTGTCAGAAAAAGCATTAATAAAGTTAAATAAACCTCATTATTTCTCTCTTGTCGGTAATAATGAAAGCTATCTAGTTTTCACCATTTTGAAAAAATTTCAAAAAAATGCTTTTAAAATTAAAATACAAAACTGGAGATATTAAAAAATAACAGCTAGTGGGATTACATCTACAAATGAATAGCTTTCAGTTAAAAAAAAAAAAAAATATGTTAGTAAAATTGGTTCAGCAGAATGATCAGGGCAGATGACAAAAAAACACATTTATGTTTTAAATATATAGATTATATAAAATTATGAAAAATTAAATTAAGTAAATTATGTTATTTTGATAAAATTATAGTAGAATGTCCTAAAAGAATAGCATTAAAATTTTATTAGTCGAGAGAATTTTGAACAAAAACTTCAGGAACATGATATTATTTTAAACCTCGAATTATTGCTAAGATATTTTTTGTTTGCTTGTCTATCTCGGCGAAGCAAATCCATCCAGGCGAGAATCATCAAGTTCTGTAATATAAATTGCTATTAATATGCTTCTGTAATATATATTGCATGTCACCTCTTTTTTTATAAAGACACGCTAAATTTTTGTAAAACATTACGTTTTGTCAGTGTGTGATTTCGATTACATTATTTTCAAAAGTGAAGCATTATGACCTGTGAAGAATTTCAAAGCAGCTAGGCTGTAAAAAATGACGAACTTCTACAAAACATATTTCAGTTTTAAGAATTAAAGTACACGCTTTTTACTTACCCATCATACGTAGTATAGGGTAAGTCTTGTAATCGTTTTGAAAATCGAAAAATTTTTTTTGACAGATTTACAAGTTTCAGACACTGGAGATTCCGAAAAACATATTTTTAGAAAAAAAAAATTGTCCGTCCGTTGGTATGTCTGTGTGTCTGTAATTGCTCTATCTCCCGAACAAATTGAGATAGAGACTTGAAATTCGGTGTGTACTTAGGGAGTAATAATGGGAAGAAGCCTTTTGAATATAAGTAACTCGATTAATCGGAACAATTTTTTTCGGACTCTTGAAATATTCGTTCTGATAAAAGGTATACAAAAATTTTCGAAATCGTTTATTTGAAGGACTAAATATAAAAGACAATAAAAAAACATAAATTTTGCATCATGAATGAACTCGATCAAATAATTAGTTGCCGAGATATTTGTAATTCTATTTTTCACACTCTTCTATTTTTCCTGACTCTGTATTTCATTCAAATTTCAATTCAAAGATATATTTTAATTGGAAATGAAACGCTTAATCCGACGCAATAAACTGTTAGTTAATACGATTATAATTTTTCGAGTTATAAGGATGTTTCTTTTACGCAATTCGGTACTACTCGATTATCCCGCCGACCAAAAAACTATCGCCAAACTATAAGATTAAATGCCAATAATGGCTTATCGTAAATGTCAAGCATTTAATGTCTCTCCATACATATAAGGGGGTTTACCATAGGGCGGACCCTGCTCTGTCTCCAAATACCGCCAAGTTTGTCGCCAACTTGGCGGTATATTGCCAAATTTGGCGGCCAAAATGAGCCGCCAGATGTTACCTCAAATTGGCGGTATCTCTAATATTTCGCCAAATTCCCATAGACTTCCATTGTAAACCAATACTTACTTACAGAAATCAACAAATTGAGATATTAATGCAACAAAAAGTAATATTAGCTTAATGGGTTATATTAATTATGGCACAGATGTCATATATGCTCCATATTGGCGCGATTGCCAATTTGGCGAAAACTTCAAAAGCATAAACAACATTATCCGGGTTACCATATCAAGCAAAATAACGACACTTTGGCGCCAGTTAAGTACCCGTTGCGTATATGACATTGTCGTCATAAAAAATCGCGCCAAAATGGAGCGTATATGACATCTGTGCTTTAATTATATTTAAGGGAGTCCAAATAAATTAAATTATGAATAAAAGTAACAGGTACAATGCTTAGCAAATATCACATGTTTTATTTTCATATTTTATATTATCTATATCCATGATGGGTAAGTATTACGGTGGCCCCCAACGACTAGTTTATAAAATGACGTCATCTGCATCCGCTAAATCAATACATTTTTACAATCCAGTCTTAAACTTCATCTATAGAAAAGTATGCCTATGACGTCATTATCGCGAAGTAACAGACGATATTGTTGACATAGCACATATTTTAATTTCAACTTTTTTTCAGGTTTTATGAGAAAATGGCAACAAAAAGATACAGTAATCTCTTATTTTCGATTATTTTCCGTTTACTTTCAATAGAAATAGTGTATTTTTGTTGCCACTATTAGAAAAATGATATCAAAACTACAAAAAATTTAAAATCTCAAAAATAAATTGAGATTTAGCTTTCAAATAAATTGCATTTAAAAGTACATTTTTTTCCTCTATACAACGGTGTAAAAATTGAAAATGTGCGAAGTTAAAAGTTTAAAAATTTGCTGTCGCTAAAATTGCAAAACCGAAATTTCATTTCAAATTTCAAAGTGTTGCCATTCGCAGAATGACGTATGTGTTACGCACAAATATGGTTGTCCTTTATAATATAGATAGATACTTCCCATACCTCAAAATATATACGAATTCACGCTTTATAAACGATGATAAGCGTCCAATTATAAGCTGCTATGGCTGTGGGAAACAAGGTTTTGTCAAAGGAAAATGTCCTAGTTGTTCCCCATCTACGCAAGTAAAATCAGCAAATTTTGGTTCCTTCCACCTCCAGTCTTGTTATATTAACACACAGGCAACACCTATGTTGCATATAAAGGTAAATGGTATTACAGGGGTAGCTTGCGCAGATACCGGAGCTACTCATTCCATTGCTGGGGAAATGTTGTTAAAGCTTCTCCGTGACCAAGGAACTTTGTTCGAAGAGACCAGTGTAAGCATAATGCTCGCTGATGCCTACGAAAAGAAACTAACGTTCTTCAAGCAGTAATAGCTGTTGAAATAGAAGGTCGTAGAACTAATACAACGATTTTTGCGTTACCCGAAGCCGCCGGAAACAGAACACTGTTAGGCATAGATTTTTTTAATAAAATGGGTATTGTGTTGGATATGCGAAGCCAAAGTTGGTATTTCCAGAACAACCCAAGATATAAAATTCCTTTTTCTGATGATCCTTTCAAAACGGCGCCTGAAATTTCAATACCAAATGCCAAAGCTAACTCAGTTATGTTAAGAGAAACTGAAGGTCAACACTTATCTGCAATACAAAGAAAGAGACTTAAAGACTTGCTTGAAAAATTTCCAATACCTTTCAACCAGGGTGAGAAGCAGAACCCGTCGTCGAACATCACATAAACACTAGAGTACATCGTCCTATATCATTACCACAAATAGTTGTTGAAAACACAAATTGACGATCTTCTTGCCAAAGAAATTATCGAGCAATGCGAATCTTCATATTCTGCACCAATCGTGCTCATTCCTAAGCCAAATGGTAGTGTTCGTCTATGTGTAGACAACAGGAAGCTCAACGAGGTGACTATACCGGATGCTTTTTCAAGAAGGCGCACGTTTTCAGCACCAGCCTTGGCGAGTTGGCGAAAGCGAGAGCGTTCAGCTAGCTCTAACGCCAATCGTCGTCTTGTGTTTTGTTTTGAACCGAAATGGCAGAAGACGAACTAGCATATTTTAGTCCTACCTAAATTAAAGAAATATTTTCAGTTATGTGTTCTAGATGAAAAGAAATCTTCTTCGAAAGAAATTGTATTACGAATTCTTATACTCTGTTTTATCGAAGGCCTTTATTACTTTTGATGATATAGACTAAAATTTTGATTATTTGATCCCCTCAAAAATCTAAATTTTCATTCAATTGAGCATTATTAATTCCATACCTCTTAAACAAAAACTCATTACCTTCATATATTTAGATATTTGATTACATATAAAGATGGATTTATGGGGATTATGAATTAATGCAGTTTCAGTGCATTTTGATGTATATATAAACACAGACTTTAAAAAATACCTGTGGCAGAAAATTACTATATTTTCTGCGATGAACTTACATAATTAATTTAATACCAAATCATTCTGCAGAAACAGCCCCCAAAGTCGAGTGAAAATAGGCCAAACCAAGAAACAAAAAAAAACCTTTCACACCCCCAAACAGGATGTTTAGAAATTGCCTTTTCAATGTCAGATGAAATTCTTAAGGGGAGGTGGGGTAGAAGGAAGATTGAATGACTATCTTTTGTTACTTCAAAGTAACAAATAAAATCATTAGAGAATTTTTTTAACTGTATATGATAGTGAGGGGCTATAGATTTAAAAAGTTAAATTTATTTATTAACAAATAGAAAAAACAAGCCAAAAAATTAAAAACTTGGAATATTTAACTTTTTTTGGGGAGGAGGGGCGCAAAATTTGAATAATTGGTCTTTTACTTATAGTTACTTCAAAGTAAATAATAGTACAGAAAATTTAAAAAACTGTAAAGAATTAAAAAAAATGAAAGCGTGCGCACAAAAGGTTAATCATTATTACTATTTTTTAAATCTTTCATTCTGTTTGTTTCCTTATCTTTTTTTATGGTAAATTATTTATTTGTTATTTAAAAATCAACAGATAGAGCAAAACAGTAAACTTTATGCACTGTTATGGATAAGCGAAGGAATAGTTAACATTTCAGACGCAATTTTAACTAATCTTTTCTGTAAGGCAACAATGAATTTTAAATGGGCAAAAAATAGTGTGATGGAGGAGAGGGGGTGGGGGGCTGGGAAGAGAAAATTCGAAATGGGAGGTTGCCTCAGACGATTGAGCATTATTTTATTGCCACTTCAACTTAATAAATAGAGCAATATGTGTGCAGAATGACGAAACATAAAGTGTGTGTGTGTGTGGGGGGGGGGGGGGGATTTCATTCGAGAGAAGAATTTACATGATTTATTCAAATAGGACGAATTATTATTTTTAAATAATAAATAAAACAACTAAGGCGAAATAATATTTAAAAATATGGCAAAAATTTTAAAATAAAAAACTGAAGAATTTTAAAGATTTTTAATTTTGTGCACTAGGGACAGACCAATGTCTTTTTCATAAAAACTCAAATAATGATAAAATTTTAACAATATTAAAATGTAATAGTAATTGACTTAATTCCATGCATCAACTTGCAGTTATTTTAGCTGATAGATTTAATTGCAGGATACGGCTAAATAATTTATGCTTTATCGTTCAATCTAATTATAATCGAATTGATTTTAGTTTCAACTTCCTATTAACTTCTAATCGCAATTAAATAAAAAACAATTAATTTTTAAGGAATTATTTCAGTGAAAATGTGTTTTATTAATGCAATCAACACGTCACATAATTATGCCGCTTAATAATAAAAAAACTAAATTAATTCAGTAATAATTAATACTAATAAAACTATGTTCAATTGTGTCATAAAAATATGATCAATACAATTATATTTATTAAAGAAAATTTTTACGTCTGTTTTTAAAATACGTTCTCAATTTCTTCGAACATATAGCGAATTAATGAAATAAATGAATATTATAGAACTGAAAAAAATAACTTATGTTTGAATTATATATATTTGTGCAATTAAAAGTTATTTTAATCCGAAAAAGATCTTTGTTTTAAGCAAGGTTCTAATTGCAAACCACGGTGAAATAACATTTCGTCTAGCTTTTTACATTTGCGGAAAAAACAAATGAAAAAAAGCACATCTCTTCCTCTCAGCAAAGGAATGGGGTTGCTGTTCGCTACGCGTACGACGTCACGAACAAAAAAGGATGCGTAACGTTGAATTCATCCCCGCGCCAATCCTTACTCTGGCGATAAGGTGCTGGAAACGTGAGCCTTCTTGAAAATGCATACCGGATACCTTTCCACTCCCTCGTATGGACGAACTTCTACATCAGGCAAATACTGCCCGGTTCATGACCACTCTGGATCTGAATGCTGGCTACTATCAGGTGAGTGTCTATGGGTCTAATCGTGATAAAACTGCTTTTGTATGTCCTCTCGTAACATAACGCTTTCGAAGAATGCCTTTTGGACTCCGTAACGCCCCTGCAACGTTTCAGAGGACGATGGATAACTTTCGCAACGGACTCCCAGATGTAAATACTCTCTCTTACTAGAATGGACTAGAAGTTGATCCTGGGAAAATTTATGCTATTGTGAGGATCCCACCTCCCAAGAATATAAAACAACTGCAATCGTTTCTGCAGACATGTTCATAGTATTGCCGTTTTATACAAGGTTTTGCAGAAATATCCAGATCACTTAGTAATCTCACTAAGAGGTATGTGCAATGGCTTTGGGGTGCCGATGAAGAAAATGCATTTCAAGCCTTGAAGCATTGCCTGGTTTCAACACCAATATTGAAACAGTTTGATGAAACAAAACCCTTCATCATTCGAGCCGATGCAAGAAATTATGCTCTTGGAGCAGTACTTCTCCAGGGTAAAGGTACGGAAGAGAATCCGATTGAGTACACTAGTAGACTTCTGCGAAACGCAACTAGCACACCTCGGAACGGGAAACTCTGGCTGTTGTCTGGGCTCTTAATAAATTCAGAGGATACATTGACGGAACAGAAGTTACTGTGGCATCCGACCACCAGCCTCTCCGATGCCTCATGAGCTTAAAGCAGCTTCTGGAAGACTTGCCAGATGGGCTTTACAGTTGCAAGAATTTAATGTGAAAATAGAATACATTCCGGGTAAATTGAACTTTATAGCAGACATGCTTTCTCGCCCTGCGTGTGATCATATCAGTAAAGAAGGTTGTGATATTTGCTCTATAATGGTTTATATCTCTGCTAAAATGCCTAGCGATCTACGTGCTGAACAACTGAAAGATGAAGAATTAAAGAAAATTATTAAAAGTTTCGATGATGAAGAAGAAACCCTAGACTACACTAACTGGTATGAACGTGGTTATATTACACTGGACAACAGTGGTTTTGTCCTAGAACTAAAATTAGTTGATTCTAGATCAGTTTTTGACGCTGATTCCGAATATGCTTTCCGTTTATCTCTAGGGGGTCCAGATTTTGATAAAATTTTCAAATTTAAATTTATGCAAATTTAAGCTTTTTTTTTTTGCTATATTATGCAAATATTAGATACAATATATGTCACATCTAATTACGTTTTCTAGATAATGACTACTTGACTATTTGCTTTAGATAAATGTCATGATTTGCATATTCTTAACATTTATTTATCAGTTATTAAGCCTAATTTGCATATTTTTCAATTGTGTAATGTTTACATCACTATCAACTTTAAAATAGTTGCCACAGAATTGATGTAATGTTTTTCTAGACTAGATTTTTATGCTGATTTCACATCTGCAGTCTGTTTTCTTATGTCATGTCTAGTTTTTGAGTAAGATGAATTTCTACTTTTGCACGGCATTAACACAGGTTTGATATAAGATGCATTTTAGGGGTGTGTAATTCCTTGCAAGAAGGTGAACAGGGTCAGATTCATATCAGAGACGTAAACAAAAATTTATATATTCGAAAAAAAAGAAACAAGTAGTAGAATCTATCCTAACTAGTTGAAGTTTACCATACAAAGTATCATAAAAAGCTATTTCTGGCTTTTTTGACCAAAAACTAAAATTTCACTTTTTTCAAAAACTAGACGTGATAGAAGAAAACAAATACAAGATTTGAAATCAGCTGAAAAAACTGGTTTAGAAACATATTAACATATTCGTGTGGCAGAAATATTTGAACGTCAAGAAACATTATTAGAAAAACATGAATGACCACTGCTCATGGGAAGAGAAACATCCAACAATACGTTTTGCAATGAATACTGCTAAATGTGACACCACTGGAGAAATAGGAGCATTCTTACATTCTGGGAGAGAATTAAGAACGACAGATGATGATCAGTATGACATCCGTGCTGTAATTCACAATGACAACTTTGTACCTGAAATTACACCATACCTCGAGAAATTTGCAAGCTTCACCAAAGAAATTAAGGACAAAGTTGAAGCTAAGCAAGATCAAAGAAAGAAATACGCTGGCCGTAAAAGAAAACCAGGACATTGTTTTGTTCTAGGAGACAAAGTTTGGGTTGACTTACATCCAGTAAGTAAAGCCTCTAGCAATAAAACTGTAAGATTCATGCCTAAACGTGATGGACCATACATTATTTTAACTCAAAAATCACCCACCGCATTTGTTATAGCAAGCATGGACAATCCAAATGAAACGCTTGCCACATGTCATACTTCAGCTTCGAAACTGTGTAATGACTTTGACATTGTGCCTATTGCACCTATTAGGAAACGCAGCAGGGAAAGTTACTGGTTCTTCACCGGGACGTCCGCGGATCCAGAGGGTGATGTTATAACAAAATGACTGCATTCCCATATTTTTATGGCATATAGATGGCGCTATTGCCCCCTTTCGGCAAAATATCCTGAGATGTTTTTCCAAACATGAAGTGAAGTGAATGTATGTAATTATGATTCTGCGGGTTCAGTAGCGTTTCGGCGTGTTCGAAATGTATCTCGCCTAGAGAAGTTTTCTTGTGATAACCGAAACTATATATGTTCCATTCATATTATGTGGTTTTCGCGAATCTTTATATACTTTGTATGCCATCCTTATTAAAAATGATGTGATTGTTTAACCTTTTCGCGACGGGAGCATTTTACGAAAGGTTTATTACTTTGCTACCGGTTTTAAAAAACAGAAGTTTGTGCCTATTCAAATCGGGAAAATTCTCGGATTAAATAAGGCAAATTTCACAGTAAAATTTTACTGGTGAGGATAAACGAGGATCCTTAGGCCTATTTACGGCACGTATACGTGTCGCTCGTCCCCAAGGGGTTAAGCTGTCGAATGTGTTTATCATGAACAATATCGACACAATATTATTTTTTTTTTGTTTTTGACAATTTGTTTTGTAATCGTGGCAACTAAAGTACTACATTTCCATTGAAAGTAAAGGGTAAAAAATAGATTACTGTATCTTTTTGTTGCCATTTTCTCATAAAAACTGAAAACTAAATTGAAATTAAAATGCTTGCTATGCCAAGAACATCACCTGTTCTAAATCCCGGCGATTTTTGGTTTTATTTCGTTTTTATTTATCAATTAAATTTTTTTTTAGTTTATTGAAACCTACTTTACAAACGATACAACACTTTCTCTTTACAAAAATGTATTTTAAAGGATATTTGTGTGATTTATTTCCTCCGCATTTACTTAATTCGTATCAAAAGAATGCAATTTTATTAATCGTGTTCAATAACATTTTCCGTATTTTGAAAAAATATACCTAAATGATTTCTGGTAAAACATGGAGCTATTATAAACATACAAATGAAGGCATATGAATTATTTGATACCCGATTTGTTTTGCTCAGCTTCTTGAATTACGACATTGTTTTTTATTTGGTTTATGTATTATCATATCATATTATCATGAAGTCATATGCATAGTTTTCAACAGATGTTGTTTAAGACTGGGTCATAAAAGTGGAATGCTTTAACGGATGCAAATGACGTCATTTTGCATAAAAAAGCGTAAGTTTTAATTCTTATTAATTATAGGAAACTGAAATATGTTTTGTGGAAGTGCGCAATTTTCACCCCAGCTGCTTTGAAATTCTTCACTGTTGAAAAGGCTCCACTTAATCGAAATCACACACTGATAAAACGCAATATTTTATAAGAATTTAGAGTGTCTTTATAGAAGAACAGTGACATATAGCGTTCTTGCTCAGACCGGATGTTTCTTCCCTTGATGGATTCGCTTCGCCGTGTTAGATAAGTAAACAAAGAAGATATCGGCAATAATTCAGGGTTTAAAATAATATGAGATTTCCCAAGATTTTGTCCAAAATTATCTCGACTAATAATATTTATTTTTATTTTTTAAGACTTTCTACTAAAATTTTATGAAAATAACATAATTTGCTTAATTTAATTTTTCATAAATTTATATAATATCATATATATTAAACGAGCAAGCACTTTTCCCGATTATGAATGATATCATAAACGACTGAACCGATTTTCTCGAAACTTGCGTCCTATACTAAATCGAGCACGAGAAAAAGATCTAGCTAGGTCCCGAATTCAAGCAAATTCGTTTTTAAGTAGATTTCGTAATACTACCTATTGGCGTCGTTCCTATGTTGGAATTGCAGATCTACACCGATCATGACCCCTAGAACCCTTAACCACCCTCAGTAAAAAACTTTATATATATATATATATATATATATACATATATAATATATATATCACTTTCTTCTGGACACGATAACTTCCACAATTCTGCACAAATCTCTTCCAAACTGATACATAAAATGAAGGGGCATAAAATCTCGGTCAAGTTCGTTAATGGGCAAAATCGGACCAAAGGAGTGGAAATAGGGAGGGGTTTTGTGAAAACCGAAAACCCCCCATAACTTCTTAATTTTTGTACATATCAAACCAGTTTAAAGTTTTTTTTACTTCTAAAAATAGGACCAAAAATTTATGTATCACAGATTTTTGATAAAATTAAAAATGGGGGCGCAAAAAATAGGGTTTTTGGGAGAAAAAAATTCCTAACTTCGTCAATTCTAAAGATATCAAATCCAATTAATTTTATTATACACCTCCTTAATATTATCTACAACTTTTATATTCACAAGTTTTTGATAAGACCAATTCGTACCGCAAAAAAAATTAAAAACGAAAACGAAAAAAGGGGGTGAAGAAGAACAATTTCCATAACTCCATCAATTCACAAGATATAAAATCGCCATGAATTTATCATACATCTTTTTAATATTGTCTTCAACATTTATATATACAAGTTTTTGATAAGACCAATTCTTACAGCAAAAACAAATTAAAAATACATAGCGGTTGACGAAAAAAATCATCTTATTAAGGGTCTATTCAAATCCAAACTGCTTATTTTCTTACTCATTTTGATATTAATTTTTGCTCTCAAACGCATCCAATTGATAGATTCTCTTCCTCAGAAACTATATAATGTACCGTAATGGTCGATTTTTTGATAGAGGCAGAATATATTTCAAAAAATGATGTCAAAGTGGGCATTTTGAACAGAATTTCCCGAAGCGATTGTGTTAGAGACGAAAAATATTGCTCTTCTGAGAAAATAATTATTAGGTAGCTTTGCAGCTTTCATTACAAAAAGCTACCTATTGCAGCCGTTCGGAGGAAAGCGATTTCAAAAAATTTTGGTATATTTTCATCGATCATGACCCGCAGACTCCGAAATCACCCTCCGTTCAAAATTGATATAACCGATTTGGATGTAATTCGGTGTATACATAGTACATACCAATGTCTCGACCGAGTTCGCTGGCTAGCTTCATCCGCCATTTTGTTTCAAAATGGCGGCCATTTAAAATGTTTAAAAAATTTTTTAATTTGAAATGTGGTAGCAAAATATTGAAAATGAAAAAATATTTTTTTCTTATGTAATTGACCTTTATACAAAGACTTCGGAGCAGTTTTTGTTTCGTCTATATCTTAAAAAATGGCTGAGTTACAGCATTTTGAATTTCTAGCATGGCTGACATTTTGAAACGTCCGGAATTTTGTCACGCGATAAAAGGCGTATTTATGAACCGATTTCGATGTAACTTCGTTTATACATAGTACATACCAATGTCTCGACCGAGTTCGTTGGCCAGCTTCATCCGCCATCTTGTTTAAAAATGGCGGCCATTTAAATTTTTAAGAAAAATTTAAATTTGAAATGTGGTGCCAAAAAACGGAAAATTGCAAAAATATTTTTTACTTATGTGTTTGACCTTGATAAAAAGATTCGGGAGCAGTTTTTGTTTCGTCTATATCTTAAAAAATGGCTGAGTTATAGCATTTTTTTGAATTTCTAGCGTGGCTGACATTTTGAAACGTCCTGATTTTTGTCACGTGATAACAGGCGTATTTATGAACCAATTTGGATGTACCTTGGCGTGTACATAGTACATACAAATATCTCGACCGAGTTCGTTGGTCAGCTTCATCCGCCATCTAGTTTCAAAATGGCGGCCATTTAAAAAAATTTAAAAAATTTAAAATAAGATACCAAAAAATTAGAAAATGAAAAAGATTTTTTTCGTAAGTGTTTTACCTTAATGCAAAGATTCCAGAACAGGTTTTGTTTCGTCTATATCTAAAAAAATGGCTGAGTTATAGCATTTTGAATTTCTATTGTGGCTGACATTTTAAAACGACCTGATTTTTGTCACGCGATAACAGGCGTATTTATGAATCGATTCGGATGTAACTTGGTCTGTCTCTGTACATAGTACATACCTGTGTCTCGACCGAGTTCGTTGGCCAGCTTCATTCGCCATCTTGTTTCAAAAGGTTTGCCATTTAAAAAAAATTTAATTTAAGGTATTAAAAAATTGAAAAATGAAAAAGATATTTTTTATGTGTTTGGCCTTGATACAAAGATTCTGGAGCAGTTTTTGTTTCTGAAAATTTGTTCTTTTGTTTATATCTTAAAAACTGGTTGAATTATAGCACTTTAAATTTCTAGCATGGCTAACACTTTGAAACGATCTTGTATTTGTCATGCGATAACGCACGTATTCGCCTATTTCGTTGCAAGAAGGCATGTGGATAGTATACATCAATATCTCGACTAAGTTCGCTGGCCAGCTTCATCAGCCATCTTGTTTCAAAATGGCGGCCATCAAATTAAAAAAAAATTTATTGAAAGTGAGGTGCAAAAAAAATTAGAAATTGAAAAAGCTTTTTTTCTTAAGTATTTGACCTTGATATAAGGATTCAGGAGCATTTTTTGTTTGTCTTTATCTTAAAAAATGGCTCAGATATAGCAGTTTCAATTTCTAATGTGGGTGACACTTTGAAAAATCTGATTTTTTGCCTGCAACAGCACTCTTATATATCAACCGATTCCGATGTGAGTGAGCATGTGCACAGCAATTACTAAGGTCTCGACCAAGTTCACTGATTAGCCTCATCCACCATGTTGTCTTAAAATGGCAGGCACTTTAAGAAATCTCCGAATTTGGCAGCCAAATATAAGTTACTTTAAATAAAAGCAGCTTGGATAAAGCTGACTAATTTCGCGAAATTCTCATTCATAATGATTTAGTATTGATAAAAATTAGTATTGAATCTCCTATATTCGGTTTCTACTAAATTGAGCTTCTTGTGTTTGAATAATATAAGTTGGCTTTTTTAAAATAAGGAATATGAAAGCTACCTCTTCCTCCCGGCACTGGCCGAAAGGACTTTTTATTATTCAAGTTTCAATTAATTGAAAGAAAAATAAAAACACATGCCGCTTATAAATCTTTTCAAAAATCACGTCAGAAGTTTCGTATTTTTTCTATTAAAAATGAATCTGAAAATGTGCCAGAAAATTTCGAGTTGTTGAGCATGGAAAAGTATTTTTTTTAATACCGCCTTAACATGATTCTGATAAAACCAGCTATTATATAAAAATGAAATAAAAACTCGTCAAAAGCGGCCAGATAAAACTGTTAAAGTGGATTTATATCTAATCATGATTTAGTTTTTGTTGGTGCAATTAATATACATAACTTCGAAATCTACCTCCGCCTTTAGGCCGGGCCGGCAGGGATTTTACATAGTAAAACAAAATCAGAGGTGAAACTTCTGCTTGCTATAAATCGAATAGTGTACATGCAATTTACACGAAACGTGTTTTCTATACTAATTCGAGCACGAGAAACACGCCTAGCTAGATTTCGAATTCGAGGAAATTTGTTTTGATCGATTAAAACAAATTCAGTACTGAAAATATTGCTATATATAAAAAACGGTTCTAACGATTTTCATAAAACTTTATTCTTATACTAATCCGAGCACAAGAAATCGATCTTACTAGGTCGTTAATTCGAGAAAACTCGTTTTCTACTGTTAAAACAAACACATTACTCAAAGTGATGGTACTAATCGAAAACACTTATGACAATTTTTATGTAATATGCTTTATTCGATTGTGAGAAAACCATCCAACTAAGTCTCGACTGCGGAAAAAAAAATTTGGTAGGTTTAAAGCAATTTTTTTATATTTAATCTGCCGTAATCGAAATTCCCGCCAATACTAATGTTCATTTATCATTAACAAGTTCAAAGGATGATCTCGAAGGCGGCACTAACTGCTTGCCTTCTATACTAAATCGAGCACTAGATGACGGCCTATGTAGGACAAAAGTACAGCAATATTCGTTTTAACTGACTAGGAAAAAAAATTAATTGATTTTACAAAATGTTGATTTCGTGAACTTAAGTACAGTCGAACCCCGCTATAATGAACCGTCTACAGACCCAGCAATATGTCCACTACAACCGATGGTTCACTCTATCCAAATTCTTAAAAAAAATATGTTTTTTTAGCATATGATATAGCATTGTTAAAATAGTGATTGCAATGATACGTGATTTGCTTACAAATTATTAATTAAATAGATAATAAATCGGATATTAAACAGAAAAATAGTTGCTTACTAAAACTTGATTTTATTTTTGCATTCTATGGAAGAAATTGGTGATTTCCGATTGAATGCAATTCAATTTTATGTAGAGTTCATCAATTTTCTTATAAACAATTAGTAAAGAAACCAATATTTTCTGGTCCACATTTTCTGTAGAAAAACAGATATTCAGGATATTCGCTGACGATTTCACTTCCGAGATAGAAGTAGCCGAAATTTCAAGTTATTCTGCAACAACGTTTTCTAAGTCTTCTTCAGCATCGTTCTTTTGTTTAACTTCAGATACAATGCCATCATCAAGGGGTACCAGAAGTGTACACTTCATCATCGCAAGATTCGAAGTGCTCAGTAACGTCCCTTGGAAAAATATTCACACTAGCTTTTCCAGCCTAAGAGCTATTGGTAAGTTTTCTTCGTTGTCTTCGTCCTCCACGTTGGCATCTTTTCCTTCCAACAACAGCACATCCTTCGAAAGACCTGCGCTTCGGAAACATTTGCGGATTGTTGCTGATGTCACCTGTCTCCATGACTTTACCAAGAGATAGATTGCTTCCAAAAGAGAGATGTTGTATTCCGTGTTGTTCTCTTCGTAGTTCTCTAAAATACTCATCACTAGCTGTTTCATATAGTTAGACTTCAGGCTACAAACAACGCCCTGGTTAATTGGCTGCAGCACAGAAGTCGTATTTGAAGAAAAAAACGAGCTTAATGCATTTCAGATTTTCTAAGCGGGGATGAGATGTACAATTGTCGACAATAGAGAATAATTTTACGTTTTTGTTTCAACAAATCATTGTCCCATTGTCGAAGTTCTTCTTAAAAAAAATTGGAAGGCATCGAGGATTTTTGATTGGATTTGTAGTTTAAAGACAGTTTTTTAACATTTTTAAAACACCTCGGCTTTTGGGATTTACCTACGACACTTAATTTGCCGTTCATATTTGCACATACAAAAACAGTTATTCTCACTTTCGAGAGATTCCCGTTAGTGCACTTTTCTCCTTTAAATTTTAACATCTGATCGAAAATCATTTTGTAAAACAATCCAGCTTCATTACCATTAGAGATATCTTTCTCTTCATAATCCTGGATTGCATCTGCCCACATTCTGAGCATTCTACTTTTCCACATTCGATGCACAAACACTTGCTGCTTCACCAACAATCTTTCCACAAGAAATATTGTTCCTTTTTTAACCTATCCAACCATCCGTCCTGACAAAACCTTTTTCTCCGAATCTTTCGGCAAACTCATTTGATTTTGTAATTTGAAGTAAAAGCCCGGTCACATGAAGATTTTTATCTCGCTGAATGGTGAACCATTTTAACAGAGCTACTTCTTCGTTTTCTCTTTCAACCCCATCTAATTTCGTCCATGAATCCAGATTTTTTCCGTGTGCAGCAAGAGTCGCACTGAGCTTTCTCCATATGTTTGAAACTGCAGATTTTGAAAAGGAAGATTCCTTGCACAGTCCCGATTCATTGTTTCCATCTTCAATATGTTCAAGGATTTTAATCTTTTCCTCAATCTAAAATGCTTTCCTTTTTACAGAATTTGCCATTTTCACAAAATTTTAGCTGCTCTTTAAAAAACGTCTTCTTATCTTAAATAAATCATAACAATAATGAAGAAAGTCACTGTAAAACGGGGGACACTCTTGGACTGTTCCGATTATGCCGAGGGGCAGGGGGTGGGGAGTTAGCAAGTAAACACAAGACGCTTAGGCTGCGTTTAGAAAGCAACAATGGCCGAACGTCATTGGCTAAAGCAATAAAACCATTGTTTTCAAATCGCATTTGTGGTTTTTAATAAAAGGACGGGAGGATCAACAATGAATTCAACAATGGGTCAGGAGATAAGATAAGATCGTACTTGAAGGAAGCTCTCCCCTCTTTACAAGACATCCAGCACTTTGCTTGTAAATTCATAGCTAGACCCTGGTGGCGATACACCCTGGCGCAAAATTAGCAGCAGTTTTAAAAGTAAGACATTTTTTCTGCCAAACTTGCCACACAGTTCCCGAAATGTCTCATTTTTGCCGCCAATCTTTGACTTTGACAACGATTGTTGAAGAATAATCATTTAAATTTTTACAAAACATGGAGAATAGCGGTCAGAATAAGCCGGAGGTAATCGCATTCAAAGTCTTATATTTTTATAAATGACAATCCAAATTTTCTTCCATATATATATTTTTACAAAATTGTTTACATTACAAAATTTAAATTGAAATCTATAAGCTGTGAGAAAAAGACACTGCCCTTTAAATTTGTAGTTATTACTAAGCTGTGTGAAAAGGACATTGTCTTTGGTTGTAGTTTTGGTTCGAAGTTCTACTTCGAGAATGTGCGTTTTAATAAGTTTTAGTTTAGATTTTTGTGTGTATTGTGCTTTGAGCTGTGTTCGGAATAGAGAGTTGTGAGATTATATGCAATAAACTACGTTTAAAAAAAGGAGAATGAGAATTTTAATAGGGCACGAGTGCTTTCAATATAATTCCGGGCCAAAAGCGATCTACTATATGGACCGTCGTCATTACCGGAGAAAAACCAGGAGGGTGCCATAAATATTTATCGCAAAGTAAAAGAGAGAAAGCGTATGATCAACATGTCATCGTTTAAGTGCTTAAACGGCTAAGGTGAATCACAGCTGTGTGTTTTGAGCTAGTGTTTTCTTTTTTCGCTCATGGATTAATTATTTAAAGAGTCAAAAGGGGTAAGTGTATAACCATTTAATTTATATATTTTTTTTCAAAATGAGTTTGAAAGAGTTGAAAAAGCTTAAAGCTAAAAAGAAAACAAATAAAACTAGTTTGACAAAATTAAAAGATCGATTGTCAGGTTCTGAACTAGAACCAAATGAACTACTTTTCATAAAGAAGAAACACAGTAAACTGGTTGTAACTTTTTGGGATTTATTTGAGGCGATTTATAAAGTATGTAAAGAAGAGGAAATTGATGATTTTATCAAGGAAAACGAGGAAATAAATGAATCATTAGAGAATTTAGAATTTGAACTCAGCAAAAAGCTTTCAAAAGCAAAACTTCAAAATGTTAATTTGGAAAATGCTTCAAAGGCTGAAAATAATATAAAATTGCCGAAGCTAACTCTTCCGATATTTACGGGAAATTTGCATGAGTGGCTTTCTTTTAAAGATATATTTAAGGCCACTGTACATGATAACTAAAATTTATCAGGGGCAATGAAATTGCAATATTTAAAATCTTCATTAAAGGGAGATGCTATCAGAATCATTCAATCCATTTCAATTGTAGATTCTAATTATGAAGTTGCATGGTCGCTTTTAGAGGAACGGTATTCAAATTCAAGAGAACAGGCTTACGCGCATTTAAAACGTTTTATAAATATTCCTGTTATTCAGAATGAGTCCCCAACAACATTATTAAATTTAATAGACATTACAAATGAATGCACTAGGTCATTAGAGATTTTAGAACAAAAAGTTGAGGGGTTTTCTACTACCATGTTTACTTACATTTTAGCTCAAAAATTAAATGCAAATACAAAAATGTGTTGGGAAAGACATCTTAAGCGGGATAATTTAGCGAGTTTAACTCAGTTGCTGGAATTTTTGAGAGACCACGTGCGTACACTAAGTGCGTCCAAACAAGTAAATACAAAACGAAATTTTCAAAACGAAAGCCATACAAGGCATAGCTTTTCAAAGGTGACTTCCATGGTTACGGTTTTAAATGAGAAAAATATGCGCAAATGTGTTGAATGTAACCAGGAAAATCACAGTGTTTTTAAATGTCCAAAATTCCAAAAATTTAATGTACCAAACGAAGTAGAATTTGTTAAAAAACATAATTTGTGTTTCAATTGTCTGTCAGAATACCACTGCGTCAAAAAATGTAATTCGACATTTTCGTGTACCAAATGTCATAAAAGGCACAATGTACTTCTTTGTTTTGATAGGCGTGAGAGAAATTCCACAGCAATGGGGAACACAAAAAATTCTAGCGATAAAGAAGCGCCAAACTCACTGACAGCGAATGAAGGTAGACAAACATTAAATGCTCACGCGATACCCTTTGATATAAATAACCAAATTCAGAATTTCGCTGGTACAGCGAATGTGAGATCGAGTAATGTTAAAACAGTTCTTCTTTCCACTGAGGTTGTTTATATGAGAGATAAATTCGGAAATAAAATTCCGGTGCGTGCCTTATTGGACAATGGATCAATAAGCAATTTTTTAACTTTGCAGTTAGTTGAAAGATTAGGAATTCGCAAAGAAAAAAACAATGTTTCGGTGTCGTGTTTAAGTGGATCCTCAGTGGCGGTAAAAAATAAAACAACAGCTTTGATCAGTAATAATTCGGGAGATTATAGTCGGGATTTAGATTTTCTTATCATACAAAAGATTTCGCAAATTATGCCCTCAAAATACAGGGTGCGCCATAAATTCGTGCAAACTTTAAAAATCCATAATTAAAGAAATAATGGTCGGAAAAATTTTTGGTTTGCGCGAGTATGATCAGACGGATTTTGGATTTTTTTTCCATGAATAATAAAAAATGATTCCAAGAATAACCAATAGAGGGCGCTCACATGCCATATTGAGACGTTTTATGCAAATCAGGCTAGCAATAAAACACCTGGATGGAAATGGATTCGTCATTCGATCTCGGCAGCATGCTATCGTTACCAGATCGAGCGCTGCTGGTCAAACTGTTCTACAAGAATGGGGAATCCACTACTATTGCATTGAGGAAGTTTCGCACGGAGAAAGGACTAAAGGCGCAAAAAAGCCCTATTTCGTTGAATGGAATACTCAATTTAGTACGACGTTTTGAGGAAACGGGGAGTTTGGAGGATCGTCCACGTAGTGGCAGACCATCCTTGAACGCGGATCGCGTCCATGCTGTAAAAAGTGCCATGGAAGAAATGGCAGCCGAGACATCAACGGGAAGTAGCAGTGCTCGTGAAGCTGGTAGAATAACGGGAATTCCGGAATCGTCGATTCGACGTATTCTGCACGGAATCTTGGATCTGTATCCGTACAAGATACAGACACTTCACCAGTTATTACCGGCAGATACAGATAAAAGACTAAAGTTTGCTACATGGGCACTGGCACAAATGGATCGTGACCCACAATGGTTGCTGAATGTCATGTGGACGGATGAAGCACATTTTTCACTCCATGGCGACGTCAATACGCAAAACAGTCGTATCTGGGCGACGTCAAACCCTCGGGAGTATCAGACCAAGCCAATGCATTCTCCTCGTGTGACTGTTTGGTGTGGTTTCACCGCGGCTTTCATTCTGGGTCCTTTCTTTTTTGAAGAGTCTTGTCCTGAATACGGCTGGAAAACGTGTACAGTCACTGCAGAACGGTATCTTACGCTTTTGCGTAACCAAGTTGTGCCTGCATTGCAGGAAAGACATGCGTTACCTTCCGTCACCTTCATGCAGGATGGTGCCCCGCCCCACTTTGCACGTGAAGTCAAGGCGTTCCTGTTTGACACTTTCACTGAAGACCGAGTGATAAGTCGAGGTTGTAAGTTTGAATGGCCCCCACGATCTCCAGACTTGACCCCAGCAGATTTTTGGTTGTGGGGATACTTAAAGTCTCGTGTTTATCGGTGCTCCCCAGCCACTTTGGCGGAACTGAAAGATGCCATTCGACTGACCGTCGGTGGCATCGATGCCGACATGCTACACTCAGCTGTTACAGGCGTATTGACACGCCTCACTTGCCTAATACCTTGTGGTGGTGGTCATGTTGAGCATCTTTTAGTACCATAAAAGTTAATGCACAGTGTCATGTTATTGTGATTTCTTTCAATGTCTGTTTGTGTTTGTCTGATTTTGCATAAAACGTCTCAATATGGCATGTGAGCGCCCTCTATTGGTTATTCTTGGAATCATTTTTTATTATTCATGGGAAAAAAATCCAAAATCCGTCTGATCATACTCGCGCAAACCAAAAATTTTTCCGACCATTATTTCTTTAATTATGGATTTTTAAAGTTTGCACGAATTTATGGCGCACCCTGTATATCAATATTTCAGAGCTGGAAATTCCAGAGTCAGTTATTCTGGCTGATCCTGAAATCAATAGGCCAGGAAAAATTGATCTTTTGTTAGGAGCAGAAATATTTCTAGAATTGATAAAGGTACGTCGTATGAATATACCAAATTCTAAATTAATGCTGCAAAATAAGGTGTTTGGTTGCATAGTGAGTGGAAGTGTTTACGACTGTAGCGGTCAGGAACATGTACATTGTGTGTTAGTTAATGAAACAGATTTAAATTTCGAAATGAGAAAATTTTGGGAAATAGAACGAGTAGAGGAGACCGCACCATTGAGAAATACCGAAGAAAAAGCGTGCGACACTCACTTTATAAACACACATCAGAGAGACATATAAGGCAAATTCATAGTACAATGCCCTTGAAAAAGGATCCTAGTTCATTGGGAGAATCAAAACAATTTGCGGAAAATAGATTAAATTCACTTTGGAATAGGCTAGTTAGAAATCCAAATCTCTTGGAATTATGTTGTGCATTTATGTCGGAATATAGAGAATTAGGCCATATGGAGGAAGTAGAGGAGCCAAATGAGTCGATACATGCAAATTACCTTCCTCACCATGGTGTCTATCGCCAAGATAAAGGTTCCACAAAACTAAGAGTTGTCTTCAATGGCTCACATGTAACTTCCTCCGGAGAATCCCTAAATTCTATACAATTGAATGGAGGTGTCATTCAAGACGACTTGCTCAGCATAATACTTAGATTTCGTACACACCGTTATGTCTTTACGGCAGATGTGAAAATGATGTATCGCATGATACTTATTGATAAGAGTCAACGTGATTTACAGCACATAGTTTGGAAAGATACTATAAATGGTGAGGTGAAGCATTACAGACTATGTACTGTTACGTATGGTACGACCAGTGCCCCGTATTTAGCAATGCGATTTCTTAAACAGCTTGGTATGGACGGTGAATCACAATTTCCGTATGCTTCAGGTGTGGTGCAGTCGAATTTCTACATGGATGACGTATTAACTGGTGCAGCTGATTAAGAATCGGTTAAGAGACTGCAAGCTGAACTTATTCAATTATTAAGTACTTGCGATATGAAGTTACACAAATGGTTCAGTAACCATCCAGAATTAATGGAGCCAGTGTGTAAATCTGAGAACTACACTTTTGAGAAAATGAGTGAAACTAAAGCCTTAGGACTTTGTTGGAAAGCCCATGACGATACGTTTACTTTTAGTGTATCGTTCAGTGATCAAACTAAGGTGACTAAGAGAAGTGTTTTGTCAAATATCGCTGGCATATTTCATCCATTAGGATTGCTAGGGCCAGTGTTGACGAGGGCAAACATTTTCTTGCAAAGACTGTGGCGACTAAACATTGATTGGGATGATACTCTACCTAAAGCTGAACTTGATTATTGGTGGCAGTTCCGAGAATCGTTAACGGCCATCAACAACGTAGGTGTTATTAGATATATTTTTACGAACGATCCTGTGCAATTTAAAATTTGTGGATTTGCAGACGCTTCTGAAAAAGCATATACTGTGAAAAAATACTGCCAGTTTTCCGGTAGGAATCGGAAAAACAGTTGCCCTTATCGTACCGGAATAATATCCGACCCAGCTCGGAATAAAATCCGTAAAAATAAGAAAATAGTCAGTAAAACGGTATTTTACGGATTTTACTCCCAGCTGGGTTGGAAATTATTCCGGTACGATAAGGGCAACTATTTTTCCGATTCCTACCGGAAAACTGGCATTATTTTTTTACAGTGTACGGTGTGGTTTTGTATGTTGTTTCTTCAAATTCTTCAGATGAACAAACTTCTCAGTTGTACTGCAGTAAAGGTCGAGTTTCACCCATCAAAGCAATTACCACCCCACGCTTAGAGCTGTGTGCTGCAGTGTTATTAACCAAATTGTTGAAAAAAGCTGCCAAAATTTTAAAAGTACCTAAAGAAGCTATCTACTATTATCCAGACAGTACTATTGTGTTGTGCTGGCTTCGCAAGCAACCATGTGATTTAAAAACGTTTGTGGCATCGCGCGTATCTTCAATTCAAAATCTTTCTGACATTAACCTTTGGGGTCATGTGGCATCTGCTGACAATCTTGCTGATCTTGTGTCTCGAGGTGTGGATCCCGATAAACTTTTTTAGGAAAGCTTATGGTGGCATGGTACCCAATTCCTAACACAACAAACTGATCATTCTTCAAATAATTTTGAACTGGAGCAAAATGATAAAGACTTATACTTGCGCGAACTTAAGAATACTGTTTCAGAAACTTTATTATTAATTACGGACTGTGCACCTTTTATTGACAATTTTTTGCAATTAAGTAATAATTATGCTAAACTAATTAGAGTTTTTAGCTATGTTTTCAGGTTCATTCAGGATCTCAAGGAGCCAAAAGCAAGGTGTTCAGGTAGGTTAACATCTGCTGAGCTGAAGAGAGCTGAATAATATATGGTAAGATCTGTGCAACAAAAAGAATTCAGTTCTGAATTCACATTATTAACTAAGGGTAAGGAATTACCAAAAAATAGTAGATTGATTTCATTAAACCCCTTCGTAGATAAAAATAATGTAATCAGAGTTGAAGGTCGCCTCCAAAATAGCCTGTTAAGTTATGTGCAAAAACATCCAATTGTACTGCCCTCTAAACATAAACTTACAGAATTAATTATTGAAAGTTATCACAAAAAATATCTACATATAGGACCACAAAATTTACTTTATTGTGTTCGTAGAGAATTTTGGCCTCTAAACGGTAGAGCTATTTGCAGAAAAATTGTACATAAATGTGTTATATGCTTTAGGGCCAAACCTAAAATATCGGAACAAATTATGGGCGAGCTTCCTAAAGATAGAGTGAATGTAGACTTTGTTTTTAATTGCACAGGAACTGACTTCTGTGGCCCATTTTTGATTAAATATAAAGGTCAACGTTAAGGTATTTTTCATAAAGTTTATGTTTGTATTTTTATTTGTATGGTAACTAAGGCAGTACATCTGGAAATAGTTAGTGATTTAACATCGGAGGCCTTTATTGCCACGTCAAAGAGGTTTTTTGCCAGACGATGCAAACCTCGAAAAATATTCAGTGATAACGCTGGCAATTTTGTAAAAATTAACTTAGAGCTTAAAAAGTTGCAAGATATGGTAACCAAACCAGACAACAAACTTGCTAATTACTTGTTGTCTGAAAATATTGCATGGGAATTTATTCCCCCTAGAGCTCCTAATTTTGTAGGTTTATGGGAGTCAAGAGTCAAGTCCTTCAAGTATCACTTAAAACGTGTTGTGGACAATTCTAAATTAAGCTATGAAGAAATGTTAACTATAATTAACCAAATTGAAGGCATTTTGAATTCTCGCCCACGTACTCCCTTGAGTTCAGATATTGATGACTTGGAGGTCTTGACCCCTGGACACTTTCTTATTGGTCGCCCACTTAATGCCATTGCTGAATCTAATTTGAGTAATATTGACAATAACAGATTAAACCTATGGCAGAAAACCACAAAAATGGTTCAGAATATCTGGAAAAAGTGGAAAATAGTTATTTAAGTACATTACAGCAGAGAAATAAGTGGGTGATAGCAAAAGACAACCTTAAAATTGGAGATATGGTTGTGATAAAGGAAGAGGATCTTTCAGCTTGTAAATGGTTATTAGGAAAAATTGTAGAGGTATTTTGTGGCAATGACAATAAGGTAAGAGTCGTAAGTGTAAAAACCCCAAATGGAGTATTCAAAAGAGCAGTGTCAAAAATTGCTGTATTACCTCTGGAAAATTAATTCATTTTTTAAGAAGAAATTGTGTATTATTGTAATAATGTTTTATTAATTGTTTTAGATATTTGTATAAATTTAAATTAACTGCGGCTCATTTATGTTATATTGTAATTTTTATTCTTTGCAATGGTTGTAATTGTAGTGGTTTAGTTTGAAACCCCCCTCAGAGGTTTCAAGAGGGGCGGTATGTTTGATAAAGTATATATTTTAATTATACCAACAGATGTCGCCACATTGCAGATATATCAAAATGTAAGAAGTTTGTACTTGAAATCTATAAGCTGTGAAAAAAAGACACTGCCCTTTAAATTTGTAGTTATTACTAAGCTGTGTGAAAAGGACATTGTCTTTGGTTGTAATTTTGGTTCGAAGTTCTGCTTCGAGAATGTGCGTTTTAATAAGTTTTAGTTTAGATTTTTCGTTTATAAAGATTCAATGTTCATCTTCAAAATCACGACTTATTTCTTTTTACTTATATTGCATTAATTTGGCGCTATTACAGGAATCGATTATGAAAAACTCACTGTTTTTTTATGCTAGGTTAAAAGCGCACGCAAGTGAATTTGTTAAAAAATGTATAATTTTTACACTTCTTCTTTCTTAAGATAAAGCAAAATGAATCGTCATTTAAACTATCTTTTTAAAATTTCTAAATTGATTTCTCAACATATTGTTTAATATTACACTATTAAATGATAAAAGCGTATTTTTTTACACTCTTTTATTTAACCCAACCTAGTTTTTGTATGTAAAGATGAAATTTTGGATTCTATTTTTAACACACTTTTTGATAAGCTAGAATTATTAAAATTATGTTCCCAGGTGAATTTTCGATGACAGTGCAAAATTTTATTATTTTCAGTAATCATACTCCTATTATAAAGAGGTAAAAATTGTTTATTTGTCGGAGATAAGCTCAGGAACTACCGAACCGATTCCAAATGTAATGGTATCAAAATGATGGTGTTCGCCCAACTTAGAACATAGGCTATATCTTATGTCGGTGCCACTACCCTAAAAGGGGTGCAGGAGCAAAAAACGTTCTAAAAATGCGATTTTTGCGTTACTGAAGGTCCTAGAAATATGAAATTTGGAATATTAGTTACTTATAAGATACAAATGGTGTCTAAGAACAGTTCTTAAACAATTCGAAATTTAAAAGGGGTGAAAATGCACAAAAAGCGTTCTAAAAAACGTTCTAAATGGTAGTTTCTACATAATCTCAGGAAATACCAAACCGATTTAAAAAATATTGGTGTCAAAATGATGGTGTTAGTCCAACTTAGAACATAGGCTATATTTTATGTCATTGCCACTACCCCAAAGGGAATGCAGGAGCAAAAAACGTTCTAAAAATGCGATTTTTGCGTTACTGAAGGACCTAGAAATATGAAATTTGGAATATTAGTTACTAATAAGATACAAATGGTGTCTAAGAACAGTTCTTAAACAATTCGAAATTTAAAAGGGGTGAAAATGCACAAAAAGCGTTCTAAAAAACGTTCTAAATGGTAGTTTCTACATAATCTCAGGAAATACCAAACCGATTTAAAAAATATTGGTGTCAAAATGATGGTGTTAGTCCAACTTAGAACATAGGCTATATTTTATGTCATTGCCGCTACCCCAAAGGGAATGCAGGAGCAAAAAACGTTCTAAAAATGCGATTTTTGCGTTACTGCAGGACCTAGAAATATGAAATTTGGAATATTAGTTACTTATAAGATATAAATGGTGTCTAAGAACAGTTCTTAAACAATTCGAAATTTAAAAGGGGTGAAAATGCACAAAAAGCGTTCTAAAAAACGTTCTAAATGGTAGTTTCTACATAAACTCAGGAAATACCAAACCGATTTAAAAAATATTGGTGTCAAAATGATAGTGACAACGTTTGCTCCAAGATAGGCTATGTTTTATGTCGGTGCCACTACCCCAAAGGGGGTGTAGGAGCAAAAAACGTTCTAAAAATGCGATTTATGTGTTACTGATGGGCCTAGAAATATGAAATTTGAAGTATCAGCTACTTATTAGATATAAAGGATTTCTAAGAACAGTTCTTAAACAATTCTAAATTTAAAAGGGGTGAAAATGCGCGAAAAGCGTTCTAAAAAATGTTCTAAATGGTAGTTTCTACACAATCTCAGGAAATACTAAACCGATTTGAAAAATAATGGCGTCAAAATGATGGTGAAAATCCCTGCTCCAACATAGGCTATGTTTTATGTCGGTGCCACTACCCCAAAGGGGCTGCAGGAAAAAAACGTTCTAAATTGCTGTTTTTGCGTGACGGAAGGGCCTTGAATCGTGAAATTTAGAATGGTAGTTAGTTATAAGATATCAATGATCTCTAAGGACATTTCCTAAAAAAATCGAAATTTAAAAGGGGGGTCAAAATGCGCAAAAAGCGTTGTAAAAAACGTTCTAAATTGCAATTTCTATGCAATCTCAGGAAATAATGAACCGATTTCAAATATAATGGCGTTAAAAAGATGGTGACAGATCTTGCTCCAAGATAGGCTATATTTTATATATGTTTCCACTAACCCAGAGGAGATGCAGGAGCAAAATGAGCGAAAAGCGTTCTAAAAACGTTCTAAATGCAGATTTGTCACCAATATCTCAGGAAGAATCAAACTGATTTCAAAAGTAATGTTAAGAAATTGATGCTGACAGCCTCTGTTCTAACATAGACGCTATTTTAAGTCGGTATCACTATCACCTAGACGTTGCAGGAGCAAAAAAGCGTTCCAAATTTCGATTTTTGTGATCGGTAGGGGCTAGCAACTTAAAATTAGGCTAGGTACATATGTATTACATATAAATTATCTTTAAGAACAGTTTCGAAAAAATTGAAAATTTGAAAAGGGGTGAAAATGCGCGAAAAGCGTTCTAAAAACATTCTAAATTGCGATTTCTACTCAATCTCAGGAAATTCCAAAGCTGTTTCAAAAGTAATGGTTGCAAATCAATAGTGACAGTCACTGCTATAACATAGGTTATATTTTATGTTGCTGTCCCTACCATCTGAGGGTTGCAAAAGCAAAACATGTTCTAATTTGCGTTTTTTGCATAACTGAAGGGTCTAACACTTTGAAGTATGGCATGGTATTTACTTACACGATGCAACTGTCGAAAAACTAAGAACTGTCGAAAGAAAATTTCAAATTTAAAAAGATGAAGTGAGCGAAAAGCGTTGTAAATAACAATTTTTATGTAATCTTATCAAATAACAAACCGATTAAAAAAATAATGATGACAAATTGTTGGTGATAGAACCTGCTCAATCATAAGCTATATTTTATGTCTGTGCCAATACCACCAGAGGGTTTCAGTAGCTAAAAACTTTCTAAATTGCGATTTCTGTGATACTGAAAAGGCTAGAAACTTTAAATATGGCATGGTAGTTACTTATAAAATATAAATGCCCTCGAAGGACTGTCGAAAATAAATTCGAATTAAAAAGGGGTGAAGTGAAAGGGATGTGCGAAAAGCATTCTAAAAAAGTCCTAAATTACGATTTCTACGCAATTTCAGGGAATATAAACCAAATATAAAAGTAATAGCTGCGAATCAATGGTAGCAGTCTCTGATCCTACACAGGCTATATTTTATGCCGATGATTCTACCACCTGGGGTTCACAGGGACAACAAACGCTCTAAAAAAGGCCTTTAAAAGTTACTAGAACAAAGTTAAAGAACTAAATTAAGTTTCTGTGGAATATTAGGAAATAACAAACCAATTTCAAAATTAATGTTGGCAAATTAATGGTGACAGTTTCTATTTCAACACAGCCCTTTATGTTGAGAGAGGTGGTAGAACTTGGAATTTGACATGATGGTTAATTTTAAAAAGAAGATGGTTTCTAGAAAATTCAAAACTTCAAATGAATACTGAAATGAGCGTATTAATGAGCATAAAAGTTTCAAAATATTTCCTAAAATATTATTTATTTAGTTTTATTTCGTTTTATTAATTTAAGTCTCATTTCTGCTTTATGCAGTGTAACAATGATGCTTAATCAAATTGTGTTTTAAATAGTAATTGTTTTAATTATTCCTAAAAGTAATAAACTAAAGTAAAAGTAATAAACTTTTAATAAACTAAAATATTACCTTTTAATAAAATAAAAATTTAGTTAGTACCTTTTAATTAAATTAGACATATAAATATCACTTGGCATATTTCAAATATTACGCGAGCAAAGCCGCGGGGTTTGCTAGTTAATTATAAACTAGCAAAAGCTTTATTTGGATTCGTTTAGTTTTATTTAATAAGATAAATATTTGAAAGTAATAATATTTTTTTTATATTATTCTTGCATCTTTATTAAGCAAAAACGTTATTTTATGTTTTGGCGCATTTTAATTTTAGAAATGTAAATTCAGCCAAATACTGTCTGGCTGAGACAAGAAAAACCCTGGTATTGGTCTTGACTAAAACCTGTTGTCATGGTAACTGACCATTCGAATTTATTTTAGGGACAACCGGCATTTTCTTTTCTCCCGTTTAATCGGTCATTCAAAGAATTCTCACAGCCTTTTCTTCCCTTCCCCTCCTATGGACGAAGTTCCTTCTCTACAAATTTTGGAAACTCCGAAAGCTGGAAATATACTAAGGGTTTTTCTTGTCCAGTCAGGCAGTAACTAAGAATTTCCTCGGAATTTTTTATTTATGATATAAAACTGGTATAAATAAAAATATTTTCGAAGCAAAATCGTACAAAATATTTATCTAGCGAATTTAATAATTAATTTATTTTTTTACAATATTTTCGTTGCCACTTAAAAAAAAAATCATAATATAATTCTTTTAAAATGCGTAAGTATCGTCTGCGTAAGTGATTTACCATAATAAGAATAAATTGTGTATTTGAATTCTTAACACTGAAAAATACTTTCATAATTGAATGTAAATAATTGAATTTTCACAAATTTTAATTCATTAAAAATATGCTATAATTTTCATAAAAAAGGATATTTTAAAAGTTTCATAAAAGAAATCGTAACTCCGTGATTTGTTTCTTCTTCTGAAAATATACATGTTTCATTTTTTGTTTGCAAAAATGCATTCGTAATGGAAAAACGTGTAAAACAAATTAATTAAAATAATAATTTTTGGGGGTTTTTCTGTAAAAAAATAATATTGAGCAAATCTACAGATCATAATTTATTTTTACGTTTAATTTCATGTCAAAATATTGAATAGTTTTTTTTTTTTTTTTTTGTAAAGTGTAGGACAAAATGTAATTTGTCTAGCCTAGTAGAAGATTCGCCTCACTCAACCTAATTAATACATTAATTTAAAGAGATTTTAATGTTAGCATGCCATAGGTGATCAATCCCTAAATATTCTCTGTTATGCGCACAATTCTACGAGAGTTAAAACAACGATGGATTTAATTATGCGCAATATACACTCGCAAAAATAGGCCAAATTGTTGTGAAACTGCAGCAATGAAACATTATAATGGCTAAAGAGTAAAATATATATATATATATATATAAATAAAAAATCTAAAATAAAGTGTGTAATATTTTTTAAATAGAGTATGCTTTTATCAATTAACAGTTAATAACAATTTACGATTATACGTTGAGCAATCAATTTAGAAATCTTTAAAGGATAGTTTTTAATTACGTTGACTTTTTTCATTTCCGTTTCCCTATCTTGAAAACGAAACAGGGCGAAAATTATGCATTTCAAATGAAAATCCAATTTCAAATTAAATTGCTTTAAAGGCGCAAAGTGGCGCCTAGTGAAAAGAGTCCATGCCGGGACTCGAACCCGGCATAGCGCACTGACATTCTACCGACTAAACCACATGGAACAATTTAATTTGAAATTGGATTTCCATTTGAAATATTGTATGCAACATGTAATAGTGAAAAGTTCCAGGCTGGGTATCGTTATATGGGGTTTAGTCGGTGGAATATCTGTGCGCTATACAGATGGCCCGTGTTTGAGTCCCCGCATGGAAACTTTTTCACTAGGTTGGCCTTTGCGCCTTTTAAGCAATTTAATTTGAAATTGGATTTTTATTTGAAATATTGTATGCAGGGCGAATGTTTCGCTCTGGAAAAATTTCGAAGTATTAATATTGTTTCAATCGATGCTGGATTTAATTACGTTTCGTCTTTGCCCCATGTCGATGGCTTACGAAGAATATTTCATCTTGTGCTGCCTTTGTAGCCTTGCCAACGTGTAATAGTGCAAAGTTCCAGAACTGGTTTTCGTTCCATGTGGTTTAATCGGTTAAATTTCAGTGCGCTATACTGATGGCCCAAGTTCGAGTCCCGGCATGGAATCTTTTTCACTAGGTTGGCCTTTGCGCCTTTTAAGCAATTTAATTTGAAATTGGATTTTCATTTGAAATATTGCATGCAAGGCGAATGTTTCTCTCTGGAAAAATTTCCAAGTATTAATATAGTTTCAATCGATGCTGGGATTTAATTACGTTTTGTGTTTACCCCATGTCGGTGGCTCACGAAAAATATTCCATCTTGTGCTGCCTTTGTAGCCTTGCCAACATGTAATAGTGAAAAGTTTCAGGCTGGGTATCGTTCCATGTGGTTTAGTCGGTAGAATATCAGTGCGCTATACTGATGGCCCAGGTTCGAGTTCCGGCATGGAATCTTTTTCACTAGGTTGGCCTTTGCGCCTTTTAAGCAATTTAATTTGAAATTGGATTTTCATTTGAAATATTGCATGCAAGGCGAATGTTTCTCTCTGGAAAAAATTCCAAGTATTAATATAGTTTCAATCGATGCTGGATTTAATTACGTTTTGTGTTTACCCCATGTCGGTGGCTCACGAAAAATATTCCATCTTGTGCTGCCTTTGTAGCCTTGCCAACATGTAATAGTGAAAAGTTTCAGGCTGGGTATCTTTCCATGTGGTTTAGTCGGTAGAATATCAGTGCGCTATACTGATGGCCTGGGTTCGAGTCCCAGCATGGAATCTTTTTCACTAGATTGACCTTTGCACCTTTTAAGCAATTAATGTGAAATTTGATTTTCATTTGAAATATTGCATGCAAGGCGAATGTTTCTCTCTGGAAAAGATTCCCAAGTATTAAAAATTATGTAGTTTTTAATAAATTCATTTGCTTGCGTTTTCTAGAAAGCGCAAAAAAATCCGTGAATTTTTCATAATCGAGTTCGGTGCCCACGCCAAATGAATGTACCTGTAGAAGAAATTTTTGAAAAAAAAAGACATGAATTGCAATCAAACAAATAGACGTGATTTTCAAAATGAACATTGAATGGTTATAAAATATCGTTATACATTTTTTTTTGATTTTATACTTATTAGTATTTTACCCTTCATATTTTATGTATAATTGATTTTCTACTTTTTAGCCCTTAAAATGTATTATTGTTGCACTTTATGGCAACTAGTTGGGATATTTTGGCGTGCATTTGTTGGCACATTAATTAAATCCATTGTTGTTTCAACTCCCATACAACTGTGGGCATCATCTCTATAATAATAGCCTAAGTCATGTGACTGTCATCAATATTTCCGGGTTGACCGCTTCGCTTTTTACATGTCAGGTGCCCAATTTGGTAGTTTATTGTCAGCCGGGCGCAGGTGATAAATCTCCAAATATTATTTCATTGCCATCATGTCATCCGTATTATAATAGACCATTTCATGTGACTGTCATAAACAATTTTTTGCGTGGTAAATTAAAACAAAGCTTTGATGTTTAAATTAAATGTCATGGTTTATGGCATTATTTATTACATTTCTTTTTCAGCCCCCGGTACGGTATGCTATTTCTTTCTCCCAGCTTACATTGTGTATTCCAAAAAATAACGTTACCTTACAGAAGCTAGCCGTAAAATAAAGCAGTACAATTAAATACTCTATAGCAATTTTTTAAACTTCTAAGCATCGCACATTTTTGATTTTTATACCGTCGTATTGGAAAAAAAAAGTTCTTTTAAATGCATTTTGTTTGGAAACTGTATCTCCATTTATTTTTGAAATATTAATTTTTTTGTAGTTTTTAGAGCAATTTGCTTAATATTGGCAACGGAAGTACTCCATTTCTGTAGAAACTAAAGGAAAAATAGTTGCAAAATAGAAATTATATATTTTTGTTGCCATTTTCTCATAACAACCGAAAGAAAATGTAATTAAAATACGTGGTATTTTGAAAAAATATAAACGAATAATCTCTGTTAAAATATGGAGCTATTATAAACCATATTTAATTTTAAGTATCTATGAATCATTAGATAGCCGTTTTTTTTCGATTTTCTTGAAAGACGGCATCTTTTTGATGCATTTGTGCATTATTTCGCGATAGTGATGTGCTATGCATGCTTTACTGTAAATGTTTAAGAGTTGATCGTAAATGTGGAATTCTTAAACGGATGCGAATGACGTCATTTTACATAAAATAAAACGTGTGCTTTAAGTCTTAAAATTGAAATATGTTTTGTACTGCAGTAGAGTCCGCTTAACCGAGTTATTTTCTTCTGATGGACTGGTGGCTTCTATTATTATGAAACAGCCATTATAAATGAAGTGTTAGGTGAAGATGAAAGAGCAGCCGTAAAAAGTTAGAACTCTAATTTTCTGGTCAGAATGGGGAGGAAAATGGCCAGGCCATCCCCCCCCCCTCCATTCTGACCAGAAAATCCGAGTTCTAACTTTTTACGGCTGCTCTTTCATCTTCACCTAACATTTCATTTATAATGGCTGTTTCATGATAATAGAAGCCACCAGTCCATCAGAAGAAAATGAAGTAATGGAAATGCCGGGGGTGACACTAAATTCTGAAAAAGCAGAATTCCTGTATCTTTTCTTTTCTTTGTTTTTAAAAAATAATTGAGAGACGTAAATTTTAAATATTTCAGTTTTTAAATTAAAGTTATGTATTTTAAATAAATGAGTGAAAGTATTATATTTTAATTGAAATTAATGAAATACGAAAAAATACGACGACAACAATGTTTGGCTATTTATCACCTGCGCCCGCCTAATATAAAAATACCGAGTTCATGATTTCTGTACCAGAAACTACTTATATGGCGTAGGATTGAGCAAGTAAAATAAATTTTGGATAAAAGTAACATAATACAATGCTTAGCATGCATTTAAGGGAGACCAAACTGGTCTCCAAGGGCGGCTAGTAGAGAATATTTTGCGATTTATCACCTGTGGCGGGGTAATCGAAAAATGCCTAAAACTAATGTTTTAATTTATAGTTAACATCTAAAAATAATAAAAAGTTGTGCTGTCATTGGAAACACGCCTGTGAACGTAATTTTTATAATTCTAACCTATCAAGAAGTGGGTTAAAATGGATTATAAAATTTCATTTTTATATACAAAATCAGACTGAGTAAAAAAAAAAAAAAAAGTGTTAAAAAAAACTACCGAACGGGGCTCGGTCTACCACGTACTATATATTTAAAACACAAGGCTGTTTTTTAGTCATTTGCCCTGAGCTTCCTGCTGAACCAATTTTACTAATAATTTTTTTTTAACTGAAAACTGTTCATTTGTAAATGTGCCCGCACTGACTGTTTTTGCTAAATATCCCCATTTTTATATTTTAATTTTAAAAGTATTTTATGAAATTTCTTCATAACGGCAGTATTTAGATAACTTTCATTATTGCAGCGAGAAGGGGGAAAAATTAGGTTTATTTATCTTTATTCATGCCACTTTCTGATAAAAATTCTAAATTTTTGATACAAATTATTGTATAGGGTTTAGTGGTGCAAAATTCCATTGTGGACATAATATTTTGAACGGAAAATGACGTACTGCTTTCGAAAACACGCATTTTCCCTCATAAACTTTCATATTTGTTTCCTTCTGCATGTGTACTGATACTATGTTTCAGACACTAAGCGAAATGCTTAAGTAAGTGAAAATGACATCATATTTAAAAGAAAACGATAATTTTCTTAGATAAAACTAAACATTTTTACAATGTGTCTAAAAAACATAAATTACGTCAATTTTTACTCTCCGGTACCGAGATTAGAATCTCGAGTTAAGAGTGAGACTGTTCTTATGCAAACATATTGCTGACAATCGTGACTTCAAGTGTTCAGTTAAAATGATAAAGTTAAAATACCAATTTTTTTAAATGGTTAACACGGATATGAGAAAAGCATATGTACATTTTGAGAGGAAGAAAATGATGTCGGGTTTAGACTTCATGGGGAAAAAATTCTATGATCGTGTTAAAGTGGAATATATTTTCGTGTTTTTTCATTCCGGAATACCAAGCATAAGAGCCTCAGTAGATAGCTTCATCGTAAAAACTAATCTTTATTCTATTTTACGGATTACGTATCTATATTATAAAGGGCAAACATATCTGTGCGTAACGCTGACGTCATTTTGTGATTGGCAACACTTAACGATCAAATTTCAGTTATGAAATTTTCGCTACAACAATTTTTTAATCTTATGACCACCGTATATTTTCAATTTTCACAACGTCGTATAAGGAAAGAAATCTACTTTCAAATGCAATTTGTTGTAAAAACTGTATCTTAATTGACTGATTTATTGTGTTCTTTAAAATAATTTTCAAGTATGCTTTTTGTAATTTATCTTATCACGTGCCGGCTTCAATACATAATAATAATAATAATAATAATAATAAACATTTTGCCCATAAAACAACAAATATTGTTCAGCATTTGTTTTTGACTAATTTTCCGTAACGAAATTAATACTTTCTTTATAAATAAATAAAAGAATAATATATTTAAAAAAAAAAAACACTAATTCAACATGTTTGTAAGCGAACAATTACAATTTTTAGAGAGCCAAATAGGAAAAAAGAATCTTTCAAATGGAATTTGTTTACAAAGTTCATCGCAGTTTACTATTTGTCAATGGTTTTAAGAATATTTTCAAGCATGAAATATTTTTTTAATTTATCTGTATCACGTGGAGCTCGATTACGAATAATTAATTCGTTTGCCCTAAAACAACATACACAGTTCATCATTTTTTACTTCTAATATTTCATAAAAAAATTAAAACTTCCTCTATGAATAAATAAATAAAATAATATAAATAAACACAAATTTAACAAACATGTAATTGAACTACGCGCTTAAAGCTTTGAAATTATCAGATTATAAAAAGATCCCGTAAGTAGCAAAATCTTGGTCTAATAACTCTTAGCGTACGGCAAATAAAAAAATATCGCTTTTGATAAATTTCAAAACATTCTTTGATTGTATAATTCCTATTTTTCATATGAAAAATACTTTGTCATTTTTAGTGGGCAATTTAAAAAATAAATTGCACGTAAAAAAATATTAGTTTTTAATTTTAAAATGTGGTTTTCACCTAAGCTCTGTAACCCGGGGAGCCCGGGTACGATCGCCTAGTAGAAATAATAGGCAATTTTTTTGTGTTGAAAATGCATGCCAAAATACGTTTTTTTCCTGAGTAACTAAATACATTTGTTAAAAAAAAAAAAAAACTATATTATCCACATATGAAACCATATGATAAACTAAACTGCATTACTAAATTTTTATCTTTGGATTTCAAGGTAGCTTACCATTGCAGAAATAGCTGATACAACTTTAATAGGATCGCCTCTTGATGCGAAATCTAGGTATGGCTTGTCCAAGCTTTGCGCTTTCTCCAAGACAAATATAGAAGCTGGCAAAACTGTCTTATGAAACTAAAAAGAAGAACGAAGAAAGATCAGCTGCACGTTATTTTCTAACAGAAATTCATATTAATATATATATAGGGAAGAGAGGGGCACATGTCAACAGTTCACATAAATCTAGCTTTTTCTTATAATTGGGTTAATTTCTATGTACAAAAACTACTCAACATAGTAAATAGAAATTTTTCTTATACATGATAATTTTTTTAAATCACCTTTATAGTACTTCTTACTTTTTTTATAATTTTATAAATTCAATACTGGTGGGTTGTTGTGAATACACATGGGGCACATATGAAAACAGGGAAAATGTATCCTTTGATTTGCTTTCAATTCTTTTATTAATTTGTCGTCATAATCATTAGCTATATTATCTGTTAAATTCACCATAAATAAATAAATATATATATATATTTAATATCCTATTAGTTTAGGTCGTAAAATTTTCAATTATAATAAGTTTTCTAAAAATTTCAAACACACTGATACTTTTACATGTAAATGCAATGATCCCCTAAATACATATATTAATGCCCATCATGGACATGTTATAACTGGTAATTTAGACATTGTCAATAATAATCATTTAAGATCTTTGATGCGTCATGGCACAAAATATCATATTCCTTCACAGTGTAATATACAGTCCATCATTAAACAATTCACATATGATTTAGATTTCTTCATTTAAAAAATTGCTATTAACTATAATAAACCTACTGAATATTCTGTAGATTGGAAGCATCATGTCATCTTTCTTTTGAAACAATAATTATTAAAACTGAATATTGCCAAAAATTCAGTTCCTTTCTCCACCCTTAAACCACATATTGCAGCACTTCAAAATAATTTCATCATTACATATGTAGATAAGGCTGCTAACAACTATGCTATCATCTGCAAATATTACTATCATCACCTTCTAACTAAAGCAGTTACTTCTAATCAGGGGCGTGCCGAAGGCTGTTTTAGTGGGGGGGGGGGGGGGGGGGTATGAACTGAATTTTGCCGACTGGAAGATCGGGGGTGAGAAAGGCTTTGTGATACCCCCCCCCCCCCCTCAGCGACGGAGTCAACTGTTCTACAATACTTTGAATTTATAAAAATCACTAAAAGTCTTAAAGTGTTCACCTGCATTCTCCTTAACCACAGTCGAAATTAAATGCTGTTATTCAGTATGTGTAATTTTTTAAAAATTATTTTACTATATAAGTAGAGTTGAGAATCCTGTTATTAATTAGGATTCTGCTTACGATTTAAAAGAAAATGTGTACGGATGTGCCGTACATTAAACAGTTCTCAAAAGTAATAGTTTAAGAATGTTGAAGTACTTCGAAATTTATGTTTCTATAAATAAAACCGCATGCTGTTGTGTAATGTAAGTGTATAAATTTTAAAATACATAAAAAAAAAATCTTGCTTGCTAAAAATAAGATATATATTAGTATAAGAGACTAAAAATTATCCTTCTACATTTTTAAATTATCACCCGCCTATCCTTCAGAATAGCCCATTTTCCAGCTACACTGTCTAAATCCAACATGTCAGTTATGTATGTTTCACAGGTTAATAGCATTAGTTCGTCCAGTCGCTCTTTCGACATGGTGGTACGCAAGTAATTTTTTACTAACTTTAACCTGCTGAAACTTCTTTCATTACTTGCCACAGTTGCTGGAATAATTAAGGCCAACTTGTAGGCCAAAGAAGGGTTAGGATACAAATGAGCCTTCCCCACAATTTCTGCGCTGCTGCGCCAATTGTATCCGATTCAGAACTAGCTATTTCTGTGGACATGAGATCAATTTCACATTCCAAGTTATCTACATCTTTGAGATCATCAGGGAATAATTGACATAGTTTAGAAATGTCCTCGGTAGAGCTATACTTGATCCTAGATGGAAGGATACAGGCCAGTGGTTTAACTTTCTTAAATACCAACTTACGAATGTCTCCAAATACAGTTGTAAGCCGATCTACCACCTTCAAAATTTCTGCTTTAAAATAATTCTCTCGTGAAAAATAGAACTGCAGTTTCAGGATTTTCGTCGATCTTCGATAGAGGCCTCCGTCGCCTGTGCTGCAAATTGAACTCATAATCTTGATTTATTCCATGTGTCTGGCAGATGTTGTCAGCTTCCTTAATGATGTTCATTATTGCCGCCGCGTCATCATTCCGGAGTTTCTGAATGCTTGCGTAAGTTTTCTGCATTATATCGGTTCCCTCTAAAATGTCCAGGTCTTCACGTTGCAATTGCTCTGTTGTTAACTTGGTCTTAAACATAATTGTTTTCATTGCAAGTAAAGAAACAATGAAATCGTATGACATCATTTTGCTTCTTAACCCTGCCGCCTTAGCTCGAGCATCCTTGTCAACCTTCATGTCTTCAGAAATAATTTGCGGAGTATGGATGAGGGCATCATATAACGATAAAATAGCTGTGACTGAATCCGCTCGCCTAGTCCATCTTGTCTTCGACAAAGATTTCAAGGTAAGACTCTTCTGAAGAACTTCCATTTTCTCTCTCAGTATGCCGAATCGCTTCGTACTCAGTGAAAAGAAGTTATAGAGAGCCTGAATACTGTCGTAGAGCAATTTTACTAAATTGCTTTCTTCGCACGCATGTTCAACACATAAATTCACTTTATGCGCGAGGCAGGGTATGTATAAAATAGATATACCAGCTATTTCTGAAAGTTTTGATTGACAGCCTAAAATGCGGCCGGACATAGATGACGTGGTGTCGTAAGACTGCGTACGAGCTTGGGAAAGCGATATTCCAACTGACTGTAGAATTTCAGAAATAAGCTTAGCAATTCCTTTGCCTGTTTTATCCAGATAATCTTTTAGTTTTAACAACCTTTCTTCTGGCTGAAACTTTGGGGTCATGTATCGGATTACAATTGAGAGCTGGTCAAGATGAGAGAGATCGTGTGTGCTATCAGCCATAATGCTAAACAATCCACAATTATTGACATTTGCAACTATTTTTTCACGTACACATGATCCAAGAACCCCAATAAAGTCGCTTTGCAACTTATTACTAAGATAGTTGGCATGGTATGGGCGAAGATGATTATCATCAATCCAGTTTTTTAAAGTTGGAATCCACCTGGCCATTAATCTAATGAGGTGAATGTAGTTACCGCTGTCACTTTCTCGTCTCCGAAATGCAAGTGCTTGACGACTTAGATATCTGGTGCAGTCTAGAAGTATATTAATAATCTCTCTGTTTCTTAGACGAATTTGCTCCGCGTTAGCTGCTGCCTCTCTACGTTGACTAGATAGAAAGTTGTCAACGTGCTTACTTTTTTGGGCCAAATTATCTAATTTATACACTGCAGCTCTATGAGCATTGCTCGTAAAATGAGCCATGAACTTGCCTTTATGGTTTTTTCCTCGTCCTTTCATCTTATGACACACACGAATACCAACACTGATCCAAGCTTCTTCTGCGTTTTCAGTCCCCGGTCCATCAGAGCAAAGTGAACAAGCAAAATAAAATGCGGCATCCAGTTGGTCACTGTATTCTAAATATGGATATTCTTTATACCAGCAGGAGCTAAAATTATTCTGTTTCTTAGGATCTATGTCATGATTCACAGGGTACAATGATATCTGAGGTTGATAAGGTCCACGAGACAGGATGAAAAGTTTCTGGTTTTCGGTTAAATTCTTTCCAGTACGATCGGCTGGATCACAACTGTTAGAAAAGTCGAGGTATCTTCCTTTTCAGAAACATTGGGAGCAATTAAAGAGGCTACATGGGAAAACTTACAATAGAGATTGCAACAACCTCCTCCCCCCCTCTCTTCCTTCCTTTCACGAAAATCTCAAATTCTCAGAAACGCGATTCTCTCTCTGTAGCTATCACCTCCGCTCTCTGACAACCCCTCCCCCCCACACAGAATCATACACAATCTTCCGTGAGAAGCTCTTTCTTTTCCCCTTTAAAGACGGACAACAGAGAATTGAAATGATACTGACGACGAGAGAGAGGACTTTTTGCAAGGTGTGTTCTTAACTTTCCGACTATTCTAAATTTTACCAACTCTTCCAAATAAGTGTGTGTGTGTGTGTGTGGGGGGGGGGGGGGGGTTACACCCCCCAACACCCCCCACCCTCTAGGCACGCCCCTGCTTCTAATAATATTTTCAAACTTCATCATGTTACTTTAAAGGAAAATAATAATCATATATTAAGCTATCATAAATTATTAGGCATAAAAAATAACAACCTGAATTATCCTTATGTAGTCATGATTCCAAAATTTCACAAAAATCCTCTTAAATTCCGCACTGCCACTGTAGGTTGTAATACATATAATACTTGTACTAATACATTATTTTTAAATATTCTTACACATATTTATGAGTTATCAGTCAACAAAGACAACACTCACTGCATTAAAACAGTTTTGAATTGGTGGATAAAATAAAGCCATTAACAAATATCAATAATATTATTACTTTAGATTTCAAAGACCTATTTAATAATATCATTCTAAAAGACTTACATTTTATTATCAATACATTATTTATAGAATATTTTCCTTTATTAAATTTACCTGATAACATTGATAGTGACTACTTCACATCTTTGTCTAACTTTCTACTATTTCATAATTTTATTTTCCAAGACAATGCTTTATTTAATCAAATACAGGCATACCTCAACGAGCTGCTTCATCAAGTATGTTATCTGATTTATATTTTTACTTTTTTGAACGTAAATTTATTAACAATAATATATTGCTATACAGATACATAGATGATATAATTATTCTACTGTTAAAGATAATAATTCTATATCTCTTCCTGTAAAGTACCCTTCTAATCTAGAACTTAGTACTACTTTTCCAGATAATTCTAGTATCAATTTTATGGATGTTAAAATTAATATTCTCCCTAATAACACCCTAACATTCAATATTTATGATAAACGCAATGAATTTTCATTTAATGCAATTAATTTTACGAGCTTCAATTCCTGCTTACATATTTCAGTATATAAAAATATTCTACTTAATCATTGTCTTCGTATCAAACGTCTATATTCCTCCCAATTCTTACAGCCTAACATTTTTAAATTAAAGCAATTAGCATCGTCTTATAATTATCCCATCTCTTTTATATCTGCATGGCTCAAATCTTAATATTCATTTTTTTCTGTTTTTTTCTACTTTTTACCAGTATAGGCATATAATACGTATATAAAAAAAAACTAAAAAATAGAAAACACCATTATGGAGGGTGGGTTGTGGATTGCTGAAAAAATTATAAAAACATACACAACAAAAAATTATATATACGTATATATATAATATATGATATGTAGATTTATATATAATAAAAAAAAAGTATGTGTGTGTATGTTTTTCCCATACATTATACACTGTTTAAAAAAAAAAAAAAAAAAACATATAAAAATATAAAAATATCATTACGGAGGGTTGAGGTCGGAAATGCTAAAAAAAAGTTTAAAACCTTATATGTTTATATATGTGTGAGCCTGTATATGTGTATGTATATATGTTTATATATTGTATGGATATATTTAAAAAAATAAATAAATAAATAAACACGGGGTATCATGCATTTAACATCCTAAATTTCTCAACAATTTTCACATATTGCTTCATAATACAAGGATATATTTCACTATCTCAATATTTTTCATTGTTTTTTAAATTGTCACATTTAGTTACATAATACAAGGCTATATTTTACTATCTCAAAATATTCCTCACTGTTTTTTAAATGTTATTTATATTCTCATTTTTTATATTATAATATTTTGTCTTTAAATTAGTTAATTTAATTAATTGCCCTTCTATTTATTTATTTTTATATAATTCTTTATTTTATTTTTTATTAATTTATTCCTATTCTTTATTTTATTTTTGTATTTACTCAGTAATTATCATGTTCATTCCTATTTTTTCATTCTACTTCAACTAAATGTTAATCTAAGTCATTTCTTTATTTCTTCAATCAATTTCATTCATTTTTTTTTTTTTGGGGGGGGGGTAAAGATGGCAGCACTAAACATTATTGTTAATAATCCAGTTCCAATTTACATTTTTTCCCTTTCTCATACCAGATGGCAGAAAGTTATGGGTTTCAGTCAGATAATCAACTGTTGGCCCACATGTTAAAATAGTCCTAACTTTTTTTTTTTTTACAATCCAGACATGCTGCAGTTATGCTTTCTACTATGTAATTTAAGTATTTTGCTCTATTAATTTTTAATATCCTGTGTGAGGTGTATCTTTTTTAGATCTCTTGGATTTTTATTATCTATTTTCTGTTATTTTTGCTTTATAAGGAGCTACATTTTGTCATTTTAGGCTTAATGCCGACAAAATTGGATGAAATAACGCATCTTCTATGAATGAACTCACAAGCTCCTCTGAAGATTCTGTGGGTTATTCATAGTTTCTTATTTTACATACTGGTTTCCTATGTTCATTTCTAATTCATCTTTAGAATATATATATATATATATATATATATATATATACCGTAACCAGGAACATTCAGACCGCCGGGAATTAAGGGCCGTGATTTATTTTGTGAATTCATGGTAAAATAAGGGGGGTAGTTGGCCAAATTCCTCCACGCTGGCCAAGCGGGTTGGAGGAAGCCCATCCGCGTTCGTTCCCCATGCACTAGGCAAGGGTACTAACAGGCTGCACCGGTGGAAGGTGCGGATTGGACATGAAGTCTCCGCACCCAGTCGATTCCTTTAAGTCCTCCTTGAAGGCAATTAAAGGGTCTTCTCCTGGTTAATAAGCAGAGGCTATTAAACAGCCCCAGAATGTGAACAGTTGTATATCATGAATTCATTTTTCAAGAAAAAGCCACAAAGGAAATGGACATGGCGTTGTGCAAATGGCTCAACAAGTGAAATCGACTACATCTTAACAAACAAAAAGCATCTTATTTAGGATTGCAGCGTTCTCAATAACTTCAATACAGGAAGTGATCACAGGTTGGTTAGATGCAAACTGCTGTTAAATACTAAAGTGGAAAGAATGAAGCTTTTGCAACACTCAAAGAAATCAATCGATATAAATAATCTCCAGAAACATAAAGAAGAATTCCATTTGGAACTTAAAAACCGTTTCCAAGTACTTCAATCAACTTTAGAAGAAGAGCAAGATGTTACAGTAGTGAACAAGAAACTAACCAATACTCTACAAGATATTGCAAATAAGATAGCCGGCGATGGACAAGTAAAGCAGACAAAGAAAATAACAGAAGAAACAAGAAGATTGATGAAGAAACGCAGAGAATTTAAAATAAAGAAAAACGATCCTAAATCAAGAGTTGAATATGCTGAATTATGTAAAACGGTAAGAAAATGTGTTACAGAAGATATCAGAAAATTCAACTCTGATCTTGTCAAGAAAGTTCTAGATGATAACAAAAGTTTAAAATCAGCTAGGCGCAAACTTTGTGTTGGAAGAAAAGGTATTTTTGCACTAAAGAGGGCAGATGGAACAATCACCAAAATCAATAAAGAAATAGTACACATTGTCGAAAAATTCTATAACGATTTATATAAAAGTGAAGACCAAAGAGAAATCAACCTATATGATCCACGAGAAAACTTAACAGAAACCGAAGCCATAATCCCAGTGATGACAGACGAAGTTTTACAAGCCATTAAATTTATGAAAAAAGGTAAATGCCCAGGAGAAGATGGAATTACAATCGACCTTATCAAAGAAGCAGGAGAAGAATTTGCAAAAATGCTATCCTTACTGTTTTCCAAATATCTCAAGAAGTCAGATGTGCCAGAAGATTGGAATAATGCTGTGATGGTGCTACTTTACAAGAAAGGAGAGAAGGAAAACATTAAAAACTACCGTCCGATCAGCTTACTATCAGTGATTTATAAAATTTTCTCCAAAGTTTTAACGACAAGACTTGAATCAGCTCTGGACTCAGCTCAACCTAGAGAACAAGCAGGATTCCGAAGTGGATTCGGCACAATGGATCATATCCAAACGGTAAGGGAACTCATTGAAAAACATAAGGAATATAATTTACCTCTTTGCCTTGCCTTTATTGATTATGAAAAAAGCATTTGATTCGGTCTACACATCAGCAGTAGTAGAATCTCTGGAGGACATTGGTATAGACAAACCTTACATCAATATTGTAAAGAAGATTTACAAGAAAGCAACAGCAACCATCCGCTTGGACAAAGGAAAAGCAAAGATCAAGCTTGGAAGAGGGGTAAGACAAGGAGACACCATTTCGCCTAAGCTTTTTACGGCTGTCTTAGAAAATATTTTCAAGAAGCTGGATTGGGATAACAAAGGGATTAGAATAAATGGGGAATATTTAAGTCATCTCCGATTCGCTGACGACGTGGTAATTTTCAGTAACAGTCCTGAAGAATTGGAAAATATGCTAAAAGAGTTGGCAGAAGCTAGCATTAATGTGGGATTAAAAATAAACTTGGAAAAGACTAAGGTGATGTTCAATTCATTTGCATCAAAAAAGAAAATTGTCTACAACAACACTGAAATTAAAGAAGTGCAAAGTTATGTGTACCTTGGGCAGAAAATATCATCAGATAATAGTATCATGAATGAAATCAATAGAAGAATAAGAAATGGATGGAGTGCTTTTGGGAAGAACAATATTATTCTGAAGAGTAGCATGCCCCTTTGTTTGAAAAGAAAGGTATTTAACCAATGTGTTTTGCCTGTGCTAACTTATGGAGCAGAAACATGGACGCTAACAAAACGGATGGTACAAAGATTACAAACAACACAGAGAAGTATGGAAAGATGTATGCTAGGTATAACTAGAAGAGACAGAAAAAGAATAACCTGGATAAGAAGTCAGACGAAAGTTTTTGACATCATTGAAAGAATTAAATGGCTAAAATGGAAATGGGCTGGGCACATTGCAAGAAGAGAAGACAATAGATGGAGCACAAACACCCTACAGTGGTATCCCAGATATGTAAAACGGCCAAGAAGACGACCTCAAGTAAGATGGAGTGATGAAATCAGAAAAGTAGCCGGTGTAAATTGGATGACTAAAGCACTAGACAGAAAACATTGGAAAAATCTGGGAGAGACCTACATCCAGCAGTGGATTGAAAACGGTTGATGATGATGATGATGATATATATATATACATATATATATATATATATATATATATAACCTTTATATAATAACAAATCGTCATCGATTTCCAATTACTAAAATTAAATTTATAAATTAGCTAATATTCATAACATTGACATTATACAGAATAAAGATGGAACATGTAACTAGTAATACAGAATCTTGCTAAATTCCACTAATTCACTAGCATATTGCTGGCGATAAATCTACATAAAACGTATGAAAAAACCACCAAATTTTGATAAAATCCTATTAACGACAAAAGATACAATATTCAGCTAAATAATGTTGAACCAGAAAAAGCCGTATCATAAACATACAAAAGATCAAATGGATGAATGATGCCGGAAGCTTATAAAGTATTTCACTTGTTCAGGGGTAGATAAAATACATTTATAAGCAAAAAACATGATTTTCATTTAGAATTAAACAATTCTATTTGAAACGCATTTTCTTTATTGAGGTATCTTTTATATATTATGTATATAATTCCTGTTAGCTAAATGTTTTTGCAACGTTAGCAAACAATATTTTAAAAAAAAAATTATATATATATATATATATAAACACACACACACACATACATACACACACACACACACACACACACACACACATATATATATATATATATATACAGGGTGCAATATGTTATCTATCGCCGACCTTTAATTTTTCAACCGTTGGTCGCAGACATATAGTTCCAATTAAAAAAACGTTTCAAATGAGTTAAATATTCATGTTGTGGCATTATTTAAAGTAAAAAAATACATTTTATAAAAAATCCGAAATCTAACTTTTTATACGGTCCCCCAGTCCCAGTAGCTATATTTAGTAAAAGTTTACACATATCATAACAGATATAACACAAAAAGTTTGACATCTGTACTACAGAAATTGACAAAGTTATTAAATTTCAAAGTTTGATATTTTTGCACATGATTTTGTCTTTCATTGAGGGATCAGTTAAAAAATGTATTAAAGTAATTAGAGATCAAAGTCAGGGTGCAATGTCCTTTTTACGGCGAAACCACCTTTAGCTGGTATCGTCAAATCGGGGTATCACCAAAGAGGGTTATTTCATCTAAAAATTTGAGCTAACTTTTAGGGGTCAAACAACATTCAAAAGTGAAAGTAGGTAGATGAAATGACCCTTCTTGGTGATACCCCGATTTGGCTTTGGCGATACCGGCTAAAGGTGGTTCCGCCGTAAAAAAGACATTGCACCCTGATTTTGATCTCGAATTACTTTAATTCATCTTTTAACAGATCCCTCAATGAAAGACAAAAACATGTGCAAAAATCTCAAACTTTGAAATTTAATAGCTGTGTCAATTTTTGTAGTACAGGTGTCAAACTTTTTGTGTTATATCTGTTATGATATGTGTAAACTTTTACTAAATATAACTATAGGTACTGGGGACCGTATAAAAAGTTAGATTTCATAATTTTTATAAAATTGATTTTTTACTTTAAATAATGCCAAAACATTAATATTTACCTCATTAGAAACGTTTTCGTAATTGGAACTATATGTCTACGACCAGCGGTTGCGAAATTAAGGGTCGGCGATAGATAACATATTGCACCCTGTATATATATATATATATATATATATATATATTTAATTAAATACTTTATATATATATATATATATATTCCCTATATATATAAAATCCTAATGGAACGAATTTATGAAACAATTTTATGAAACGACTGATTACTGTTCACGGCGATTTCTTCTAAAATATGGAATATTATGCAGTGAAATTATCACCAAAAATCCGTATTGACGCGCCAGTGGCGTACCCAAGGGGGGGGGGCTGATGGGGCTACAGCCCCCCCCCCCGAAATTTTCGAAAGTGATATAGAAAGGTGCTGATTTTTCGTCTTTCTTTTATGGAAATTTTTTAAATTTTTTTCCATTATACAGCGGACAAACCATTCTCATTAGTCCCATATTAGTCCACATTGACAACAAAGAAGAGAAAGGGGGGCTGACGGGGTTATAGCCCCATCCCCCCTACTCCTCCCGAAATAGTCAAAAAATTAAATGAAAAAGTGTTTTTTTTCTTACTTTTTAATGATAAATCTGTAATTTTTTTTTCTGCCATACAGCAAAATAACCATTCTCGTTAACACCATATTAGTCCAGGTTATATTAGTTAGGGGGCTGATGGAATTTCAGCCCCCTCCTCTCGAAATGGTCGAAAATGAAATGAAAAAATAGTGCTGAATTTTTTCTGTCTGTTTAAGATAAATTTGCATTTTTCCCCTATCGTTCAACAGACTATGCGCTTCCTTCGCTTTAGTTCCATATTAGTCCATATTGACACCAAAGAAGAGAAAGGGGTTGATGGGGTTACAGCCCCCCCCCCCCCAACCAGAAATCGCGAAAAATTAAATAAAAAAGTGTTTTTTCTTTACTTATTAAAGATAAATCTGTAATTTTTTCTTCTGTCATACAGTAAAATAGCCATTCTCGTTAACATCATATTAGTCCACATTGACATCGCAGCATACCTTAAGATGGGGAGGGGGCTGATGGAATTACAACTTCCTCCTCTGGAAATAGTCGAAAATGAAATGAAAAAGTAGAGCTGATTTTTTTCTGTCTATTTGAGATAAATTTGCATTTTCTCCCCTATCATTTAACAGACTAGCCGCTCCCTTCGCTGTAGTTCCATATTAGTGTACAGTGACATCACATTATACCCGAAAAGATAGAAGGGGGTTAATGCAGTTACAGCCCTCTCCCAAAAATTCGAACATGAAATGAAAAAGTTCTGATATTTTCCTTTTTGTTTGAGATAAATTTGTATTTTTCCTCTATCATTCAACAGACTAGCCGCTCTCTTCTCTTTAGTTCCATACTAGTGCACAGTGATACCACATTATACCCAAAGAGGTGAAAGGGGTTAATGGGGTGTCCCTTTCCTAAATAGTTGAAAATGAAATGAAAAATAAAGGCTGTTTTTTTTCTTCTTGTTTGAGATAAATTTGTAATTTTTCTTCTGCCATACAGCGAAATAGCCATTCTCGTTAACACCATATTAGTCCACATTGACATCACAGCATACCCAAAGATGGGGAGGGGGCTGATGGAATTACAGCCCCCTCCTCCCGAAATAGTCGAAAATGAAATAAAAAAATATTGCTTTTTTTTCTTTCTGTTTGAGATAAATTTGTATTTTTTTTCGCCTATTATTCAACAGACTAGCCACTCTCTTCTCTTTAGTTCCATATTAGTGCACAGTGACACCACATTATACCGAAAGAAGTAGAAAGGGGGTGATGGGTTACAGCCCCTTCCCAAAATAGTCGAAAATGAAATGAAAAAAGGGCTGATATTTTTCTTTTTGTTCGAGATGAATTTGTAATGCACTTGTTTTCTGCAATACAACGAACTACACGTTCTGGCTAGTCTCATATCAACGCACAGTTACACCACAATATACCCAATGAGGGGAAGGGGCTGATGGGGTTACTTACTCTTCCGAAATAATCAAATATGAAATGAAAAAAAAATTCCAGTTTTTTTTCCTTTCTTTTGAGATTAATTTTTAATTTTTTTCTGCGACGCAGCTATTCTGGTTAGTCCCATATATTAGTGCACAGTGATGCCCCAGCATACACCAAAGGATTCGATGGGGACGGGGGTTATGACGTTACAGCTCCATTTCACCTCTGAAGAGATCGCAGTGAAATGAAAAAAGGGCTGATATTCCTTCTTTTTCAGATAAATTTGTTTTATTTTCTGGCATGCCACGAATTTGTTTTTCCTGTTAATCCAATATCCTCCTCAGTCCTGCGACCAAATTTACTTGAGACCACAAAATCCATTTTCAAATGACTGAAATCACTGTTTTATTCGATAAATGAAAACATATATACTGAGTTCAAGAGACCTACAAATAAATTCGACAAATCTAAAAGTAGTTTAATTTAAGGATTTTTTTAATTTTTCCTATAGTCGGCGGCACCAAGATTGTCAATGCGGGGGTATGTTAATGCACAGTAACACCACAGCTAATCTCAAGTCGATTTCGTCTAAATCGGAAATCCGGTGCGGAAGAGTTGACTGTAAAAGTAGCTTATTAACTTACATTTTTCAGTCGCATCTCCATGCCACACCGAAATATGGGGGTGCGGAGGGTTGAAGGGACTAAACCTCTTTTACCTGCCAAAACGGTCAGATTAAACGGTAAAAAAAGTTTACTTGTTACTTTTTAGATCAATTCAATTATATATATATATTTGTCATGCATCGCACTTGTCTTTCTTGTTAGTCCCATATTAGTGCATAATGACACCTTAGCTAATCCCTTCAGAATTTTGGCTAAGTCGGAAGTCAGGCACACTATATATGTGCGGAAGAGCTGACTGTGAATGATATTCATTAACTTTTGTTTTTAACACTCGATTACTTCCTCGTATCTGTAAGATACACAGTGACTTCTTGTTTGACTGCAAAGATATCTTTGATAGTTCGGTAATGTCCCCTCCCCCCACTTATCTTCCTATTCTGTCCTAACTTTGCAGCCAGTATTTTTGATCTGGAACGGTTTAAAGTCCTTCTTATTACTTGTGCAATGCACAAATAAAAAACAAAGTCTTTATTTTATATATGTGTATGAAAATATTTTGTGTATACAAAAAATATTTTGTGTTTGTTACAATATTAATTTATTGTTAAACAAGAACCGTAGCCAGAATTTAGTTTCGGGGATTGGAAGAACAATTTTATAGATTTTAAGTTATAATGACTTTCTTTTAAATGAAAGTATGTACATAAAAAAAAAAAAAAACAGTAACACTTTTCAACAGATTTCGACGTGGGACGGTCTCAGGATCGGACCCGTGCCCTCCCATCTTCCCCCCAGATTTGAGTCTGAGTTAAAAAAAAAAAAAAATCTGAAATTCTCAGCAAATTTTCTGAAAGGTTACAGCAGAGGGGGAAAGGAGAGGTAATCCCTTCCTGCTGCTAATTATTTTTGTTGTAGTTTGGGTTAACTCTGTTTATATTCAGGTCAATTTCAGGCTGAGTGGGTTCGGGTTAACCAGATTTCTAAAAAGTTCAGCATATTATTTCAGTTTAAAAACTATACATATAATAATAAACACAGATATTTGTATGTGTTTTTAACGCGATCCTTTGATGAAATACGGGTTTTTATCACGACGCTTTGACGAAATTTGCATTTTCCCCGAACTTTTCACAAAATTAGCTTTTTTCCGCGACCCTTTGACGAAATTCGCGTTTTTTTCGTGATCCTTTGTCAAAATTTGCATTTTTTCCGCGAGTTTTTGATATAATTCGAGTTTTTTTCGTGAACTTTTGCCGAAATTCGCGTTTTTTACGAAACCCTTCGTCGAAATTTGCGTTTTTTTCGCGGCTTTTTTGACAAAATTCGCTTTTTTCTCGTCTTTTTGATGAATTTCGCGGCTCTTTGACGAAATTCGCGTTTTTTTATGAAAATGGTCGTGTTTTCTGTTTTTTCGCTGCTGTTTGACGAAATTCGCTTCTTTCCGCAGTCTTTTGCCGAAAGTCACGTTTCTCTGTGGCCCTTCTTTGTAACCATGCTTTTTTTTTTTTGCAATCCTTTAACGAAATTCGCGTTTTTTCCGCTTCCCTTTGACGGAATGCATACTTTTTTTAGCAATCCTTTGCCAAAATTTGCGTTTTTTCTGCAGCCCTTTGAGGAAATTTGCGTTTTTCCTGCGGCCCTTTGAGGAAATTTGCGTTTTTTCTGAGGTCATTTGCCGAAATTCATGTTTTTTTACGCAATCCTTCGTCGAAATTCGCGTTTTTTTCTGTGGTCATTTGCAGAAATTCGTGTTTTTAATGCAATCCTTCGTCGAAATTTGCGTTTTTTCCGCGGCTCTCTGACGAAATTTGCGTTTTTTCTCGTCTTTTTTTATGAAATTTGCGTTTTACTGCGGCCTTTTGATGAAATTCACGTTTTTCTGTGGCCCTTTGACGGAATTCGTGTTTTTTCAGCTTCCCTTTGACGGAATGCGTGTTTTTTTAGCGATGCTTTGTCGAAATTTGCAGTTTTCTGTGGTCCTTTGACGAGATTCGCGTTTTTTCTGTGGTCATTTGACAAAATTCGGGTTTTTGCGCAATCCTTCCTCGAAATTTGCGTTTTTTCGCGGCTTTTTGTCGAAATTCGCGCTTTTCCTCGTCTTTTTGATGAAATTTGCGTTTTTCTGTGGCCTTTTGACGAAATTCACGTTTTCCCGTGTGCCTTTGACGAAATTCGCGTTTTTTGCGATCCTTTACGAAATTAGCTTCTTTTTCGCAGCCCTTTGACGGAATGCGTGTTTTTAGCGATCTTTTTTTCGAAATTCGCGTTTTTCCGCGACCTTTTGATGAAATTCGCGTTTTTTCTGCGGCCTTCTGACGAAATTCGGGTTTTTTCTGTGCTCATTTTGACGAAATTAGCGTTTCCTATAGAATAATTTGACGCATTTTATCTGCGGCCGTATGACATAATTCCGGTTTTTTCCTTGATCCTTTAAAGAAATTGGAGATTTTTTTTGCGAACGATTGACGAAATTGATTTTTTTCGGCGACCATTTGTCAAAAATCGCGATAATTTTTTAAGTCCAAATTTTCGAACTGATGACCGAATTTTTCAAATTTTCGGAAAATTCGGAACAAAGTCACCCTTGCACCCCCCCCCCCCCCCCCCCCCCCTCTGGCTACGGCCTTATTGACAAAAATGATTTCTGTTTATAACACAATGCAACGTGTTTCGTAAGATTTAGAACATTATGAAAATTTAAGTCACCCCCCCCCCCCCCCCCGAAATAAAATCCTGGGTACGCCACTGCAGATCTCAAAACTGGTATTAGAATTTTAAAATTTGAATTACTTTCCGAGATATTAATTTTTTTTCTAATTTGAATGGAATTTAGCTAATTATGGCAACCAAACTACTCCATCTTTGTGGGAAAAGGGAGAAAGCGGATAACGATAGGGATTATTAGATTCCTTCAATTTCGCTATTTTCAAAATAAATTGAAATTATCTTTTATTTCAATCAATAGTGAAGACAATATTGTGATTAAATTATATTTTTCAAGAATATTAAAAAAAAATAATTTAATAAATATTAATAAGAATATTAATATTATATAAATATTAATTTCTTATTTAGTTTAATTAAATTTTCCTCATTTCCAGAGATATTTTTTGCATATTTTAGACAGTATTTTATTTCAAATTGTTGCAAGTGGTAGAAATAATGCAAGTAAAAATATTTCCTTACGATTAGAAATTTATTTACATGTGACTATTTAAAACAGAAAAAACTTCAGAATTCAAAGATTACATTGTAAAAGCAGGAAAATATTGAAATTTACGTCATAAAAATTTTATTTACTATGACTATTCAAAGAGAAAGAAAACTTTAAAATAATAAATTCACTGATATGCATTAAAAGCACTAAATGCTGGAAATTACATCATATTTAAATGGCCAAGTAATAATTCTTCAAAACAATTTAAGTTAAAAAAAATATTTACGAGACTATTATTTCATATTTTGAGATGCATTTTTACTTTTTCTATCTTCAATAGAAGAAAGTATTGTAATCGGAATTTTTTTTCGATTCCCGGTTTTCTACGGATTTAAACGTTTTAGGGGTCAGAGATCCCAACAAACATGTTTATAGAAAATGTCTGTCTGTCTGCGTGTCTGTCCGCATATCTGTCGCCATTGTACCATCAAAAAGTGTATGAAGTTATGCATAGAATTGAACCAATTTTTTTTAAGTTCTTGGCTATGGCAAGCAGGTCTTCCTTAATTTGGAAAAAAATCGCCGGTAGGGGGCGCTTTAATCGCGATTTTTGTGCCATTTTGAATATTGTACCATCGAAAAGTGTATGAAGTTAAGCATAGAATTGAACTATTTTTTTTTAAGTTTTTGGCTATAGAAAGAAGGTCCTCCCTTAATTTGGAAAAAAATCGGCCTGAAGGGGGCGCTGTAATAGCAATTTTGATTATTATACCATCAAAAAGTGTATGAAGTTATGCTTAGAATTGAATCAAAAAAAATTTTTAAGTACTTGGCTATGGCAAGCAGGTCCTTCCTTAATTTGGAAAAAATTCACCGGTAGGGGGTGCTGTAATAGCGTTTTTTGTGCCATTTTGAATATTGTAGCATCGAAAAGTGTATGAATTTATGCATAGAATTGAACCAAATTTTTTGTTTATGTTTTTGGTCATGGCACGATGGCCCTCCCTGAATTTGGAAAAATTCCGCTGGAAGGCGGGCGCTATAATTGCGATGAACATTTTCATTACTGTACCATCGAAAACTGTATGAAGTTATGCATAGAACTGAACCAGTTTTTTTGTGTATGTTCTTGACTATGGCAAACAAGTCCAACCTGAATTTGAAAAATATCTGCCGGAAGGAGGGCGCTGTAATAGCGATATTTGTGCCATTTTCTTTATTGTACCATCGAAAAGTGCATAAAATTATGCATACAATTGAACCAAATTTTTTGTGCATGTTTTTGGCTTTAGCCAACAGGTCCTCCTAGAATTTGGAAATATTCCGCGGTAAAGAGGTTCTGTGATAGCGATTTTTGTATACTTTTCTTGATTTTCCGTAGTTATATTGTTCATCGACGGCTCGTACAGCGGCGGGAACTCGCTTCCTGCTAAGCCGGCTATTCGCAAACAGCTGATAACAACAGAATAAGGAAAAACTATTAATTTTAACAAATATCATGATATAGATTAACTCGTTTTTAGTCCGTTTAATTGACTGAAACAGAAATTTAAGATGAAAATCAAAGGTGGTATAGTATTGAACTAATAATATTGAAGTATTAACATGTGTAACTATAGTTTTTGAAATATTAAGAAGAAATATATATAGAAGAAAGTTTTGGGATTGGCCCATCGAACTCGTTAACGTTTGTCGTCAATCCAAAGGCAGCGCAAATAATAAAACTTCCTTTCTAACAACAAATCTATTTTCAAGTGAATATTAAAAAGAGAAAGAAAACTTTAAAATGAGAAATTCATTAATATGCGTTAACAGCAGTAAATGGGAGTAATTACGTTGTATTTAAAATCGACAAATGACAGTATTGGCGAACAGTTAAAAATTAAAAAAAGTCCTTCCGGCCAGTACCGGGAGGAAGAGGTAACTTTCAAATTCCTTATTTTTAAAAAGCTAGCTTATGTTAATCAAACGCACGAAGCTCAATTTAGTGGAAACTGATTATAGAAGATTCAATACTAATTTTTATCAATACTAAATCCTTATGAATGAGAATTTCGCGAAATTAGTCAGCTTTATCCAAGCTGATTTTATTTAAAGTTATATTTGGTTTCCAAATTCGGCAATATGTGAAGTGCCTGCCCTTTTAAGACAACATGGTGGATGAGGCTAAGCAGTGAACTTGATCGAGACCTTAGTAATTCCTGTGCCCACGCTCTCTCACATCGGAATCGGTTGATATATATGAGTGCTGTCGCAGGCAAAAATCAGATTTTTCAAAATGTCACCCACATAATGAAATTCAAACTGCTGTATCTGAGCCATTTTTTTAGATAAAGACAAAACAAAAAATGCTCCGGAATCCTTATATCAAAGTCAGATAATTAAGAAAGAAACCTTTTTCAATTTCTAAATTTTTTGCACTTCACTTTAAATATAATTTTTTTAAATTTAATGGCCGCCATTTTGATTCAAGATGGCGGATGAAGCTGGCCAGTGAACTTAGTCGAGACATTGCTATATACTATCCAAATGCCTTCTTACATACAAATAGGTTAATAAATACGTGTGTTACCTCGTGACAAATATCAGATCGTTTCAAAATGTCAGCCATGCTAGAAATTTCAAAGTGCTATAACTCGACCTTTTTTTAAGATGTAGACAAAAAAAACTGACCTGAAATCTTTGTATCAAGGTCAAACACATAAAAAAAACCTTTTTCATTTTCCAATTTTTTTATACCTCATTTTAAATTTTAAATATATTTTTTTAAATGTTCCCTTTTGAATCACAATGGCGAATGAAGGTTGCCTACGAACTCGGTCGAGACATTGGTATGCACTATGTACACACCAAGTTACATCCAAATCGGTTCATAAATACGCCTGTTATCGCTTGACAAAAATCAGGTCATTTCAAAATATCAGCCACAATAGAAATTAAAAATGCTATAACTCAGCCATTTTTCTAGATATAGACGAAACAAAAGTTGTTCCGGAATTTTTATACTAATGTCAAACACATAAGGAAAAGATCTTTTTCAATTTTTTGATACCTCATTTTAAATTTAAAATTTAAAAATTTTTTTAAATGGCCGCCATTTTGAAACAAGATGGCGGATGAAGCTGGCCAGCGAACTCGGTCGAGACATTGGTATGTACTTTGTACATATCAAGGTACATCCATATCGGTTCATGAATAGGCCTGTTATCGGGTGACAAAAATAAGGACGTTTCAAAATGTCAGCCACGCTAGAAATTCAAAGTGCTATAATTCAGACATTTTTTAAGATATAGACGAAACAAAAACTGCTCCGAAATCTTTGTATCAAGGTCAAACACATAAGAAAATAATATTTTTCAATTTTCATTTTTTTGGTATCACATTTCAAATTTTAATTTATTTTTTAAGAATTTAAATGGCCGCCATTTTGAAACAAGATGGCGGATGCAGCTGGCCAACGAACTCGGTCGAGACTTTGTAATATACTATGTACACACCGAGTTTCATCTAAATCGGTTAATAAATGCGCCTGTTATCGCGTGACAAATATGAGGTCGTTTCAAAATGTCAGCCACGCTAGAAATTAAAAGTGCCTATAACTCAGCCATTTTTTAAGATATAGACAAAACAAAAACTGCTCCGTAATCTTTGTATCAAGGTCAAATACATAAGAAAAAAATATTTTTCAATTTTTAATTTTTTGGTACCACATTTCAAATTTTTAAATTTTTTAAAATTTTTAAATGGCCGCCATTTTGAAACAAGATGGCGGATGAAGCTGGCCAACGAACTCGGTCGAGACATTAGTATGTACTATGTACACACCGAGTTTCATCCCAATCGGTTCATAAATACGAGAGTTACAGTATGACAAAGATTAGATATATATATAAATATATGGATATATATATATATATATATATATATATATATCAACTTTTGAACGGAGGGTGGTTTCGGAGTCTGGGGGTCATGATCGATGAAAATATACCAAAATTTTTTGAAATCGCTTTCCTCCGAACAACTGCAATAGGTAGCTTTTTGTAATGAAAGCTACCTAATACAGTCTGCTTCAAAAGTATAAGACCACAACATATTTTGCTATTTAGGTAATTAAAGAAATATTTAAATCAAAATAAAGAATATTTTATGTTAGTACATCAAGTTTTTAGTAAAATCTAGCAAATTACACAAATGAAATTAATTTTGAATAAATAAAACATCAAAATAACAAAAAAGTGTCAAAAAGAACTGTTGCAAAATTATAGGACCACCTGTGGAAAAGAACAGTTTTCTCTAATTTAGTAAGATGTTGCTCCACTATTTCTCTAAATAACTTCAAACATACGATTTGGCATAGAGTTAATTAATTTTTTAAGGAACGATTCGGGAATATTGGCCCATTTCTCCATAATAGCCCTTTCTAATTCATTCGTTGAATGATATTGCTTGTTATTTTCATACACTTGGTGGGACAAATAACACCACAAGTTTTCTATGGGGTTTAGGTCAGGGTTTAGACTTGGCCAAGGTAAACATCAATCTCTTAAGTCACTCTTTTGTTGATTTCGATGAATGACTGGGAGCATTATCTTGTTGAAACTTCCATTTTGCACCTTCTAAAACATGTCCGAAGTGTATCAGATTTTGAAATAGCCTTCGTTGGTAATTGTCCAAGTTCATTTTAACTTCAACTGTTTGGTGATCGCATTTTCCTGCATACGAAAATGCGCCCAACACCATAACGGAACTGCCTTCCATCTGCCTACTTAAGAACTCGCAAGATCTTTGCCTTAAATCATGCCAGTAGTAATTATTGCCATCTGGACCATCAAGATTGAACTTTTTCTCGTCTGAAAACAATATATTTCTCCATGCAGAGTTCAAGGACATGACATTTTTTGCCCACTTAAGACGAGCTTCTTTGTGAAATTTCAGTAGTAGTGGTTTACATTTTAATTTGCGACGAATAACACCAGCATTAGATTTCAAACTTTGCCACACGGTTGCATGTGATACCTTTTTAGTTATTTGCTGTGCTATTTTACAAGTCAACTGGTATTTTTTCGTTGCCAGTTTGACAATCCGCCTATTATTATGACCTCATAACTTCTTTTTACCACCAGATCGTTTATGCGTTCCATACAGTTCTTTTTTACTTAAAACATTATGAATCACAGTTTTAGAACGATTAAGAATCTCACTTATTTCACGTTCAGATTTTCCTTTTATTTTGTAGAACCACACTCTTTTCACTTTTATTTCAGACAGCTCACTCCAACGAGGCATTTTACTAATAAATTCAAAGAATCAGATACAATTCAGAATTTCTCCATTTTACTCTTATTTTTAAGTTTTACAGATTGTTTAACTTACAGTCAAACTCTCAGCTCAAAATAAAATCGTCTATTCTATTAATAATATAAGAGTGGTCTTATATTTATGAAATATCGGGTTTGCGTAAAATCGTTTGGCATGAAAAAAAAAAATATATTCAAACTTTTTTCCCTGAGCTAAATAAACATTATACAGTTTCTTTTTATTCAACTACTTTTAAATTCAAACTAATATTTTCCTTGTTGAAAAAAGGTGAAATTTTAAGTGGTCTTATACTTTTGTAACAGACTGTATATCTATGAGAGACTTCAATTTCAAAGATATTGTTCTTTTTTTGTGTGTGCGTGCGTGTGTGTGTTCCCATAACAACAAGATGAATTAAATTTCAATAAAAATAAGTTCATAATGCACAAGTTCATGGAGTCTACACAGTTTTTAATTAAATAATGTATACATCCATAAATCTTAAAAGAGAAAACAAAAACTTAAAAATAAATAAATTATTGCATGAGAAATGCATTTAATAGTGTGACTTACGTCATATTTTAAAAAGATACATTTAAGACGGTTTTTATTTTGGAGAATTTTAATGTGACGTCACATGGTATAAAAGTAATGCGGCTAGCAATTTTATTTGTATATTACATCACTTGATGCAGCATAAATGCAGGTAAATGTATGCGCAAAATACTTTAAATTAAAATTCGATAAATACATATTAGAAAATTCGGATATTCCTATTAATTAATATAAACAATATGCAATGTAAAAATAACATATAAATATGCATGAGGGTGTATCCAAATAGAGAAAAGAATTCGTGAATAAACTATACTTGTTCCTGAAAATATTCAAAACTCAATCAAAACTTATAATATAAGCGGAAATACAATGGTTTCCAATACCGTGGTTCTGAAAGCTATTCCCACGTAGACGGAGTTTTTTAATCCCGAACCGAAAGAAGAATATTGTCCATAGCGTTTTTATGAAAGTCAGAAAGATACCGACATTTTTAACGTACCATTTTATACAAGTTGATTTTCAAATGTGTAATTGATCTTACAATTTGTGTCGTAACAACTGACACCCACAGTCATCAGTTGTTATGACAATGATGGATGAGGCTAGGGTAACAGAAAAATGCCCCATTCAAACGGAGAAGCATGGCAGCACGATTACAGAAGATAGCTGCCGCTATGGTGATGATATCATTCAATCTTCCGTAACCTGATATTATTTTTTTAAAAGGGAATGTTACTATATTTTCAGACGTGGAAACCCACGCTGCTCGTTCTCTCCCCTCAAAGGTCAAGATGGGTGGTATCGGGCTGTCAAGTGAAGGAACGGGGAGCTTTCCTCTTTGGATAAACGCATTCGATTAATCTGCAGGTATATATCAGGGCATCCATTTTGTAGCCTGGTGAAGTATTTTTTTTTCTCTTTTTTGTTGAGAACTTTTATCAAATACTACTTTTATCAAATACTACATTTCTTTAAAAATACTACATTATAATGGAATACAATAATTTAAAAAAGTTCTTGAAGTAAAAAAAAAACTGTGTCTGTAATGTTTCGCTCTTTTTTAAACATATATTTTAGCCTTTTTTTTTCGTTTCATTAAAACTCTGCCACAATGTTTTTACAGAAATTACGAAAAGAAGCTCCCATAGGTTTAACATTAGCTATCACTCCTTGCTGTAGTGTTTCTTAAAAAAAAAAAAAAAAAAACGATATTTTAGCTTTTTGTTCCGTTTCATTTAAACTCTGCCACAAAGTTTTTGCAAAAATTACGATCCGTGAAGTTTTTTTTTTTTTTTTTTTTTTTTTTTTTTTTTTTTTTTAACTATTTTGAAAAATGGTTATTGTCCTTGTCAGGGTAGGAAATCAAAAGCACACCTGGAGTTTTTTATTGGTTGAATCAGCATTTTATTCGTTTTCTGATTGGTCTATACAGTAATCTGTAATTTGCCTTTACTTTCAACAGAGATGGATACTTCTGTTGCTACTATGACAAAAAAGTAATAAAAACTAGAAAAAAAAATTTAATACCTCAGAAACAAATTGAGATACAGCTTCCAAACAAATTACATTTAAAAGTACATTTTTTTCTCTATACGACGGTGTAAAAAGTAATATTGTGGGATGTTTAGAAGTTTAAGAATGAAATTTCATTTAAAATGGGTCGTCAGATTTCTTGGAAATCGGACGATGGAAAACCCTTTTCCCGAACATCCAATGAAATGCTTGGATAATACGTAAGTTTCAGGTGGATAATACATAAGTTTCACGAAATCTGACGAGTCGCAGGCGATTTTTGTCGCTTGCAATTTTTATGTGTAATAACACTATTAATGTTTAATTCATGGCGTACGTAATGTATGACCAGCTCCGTAGAAGTTTAAACATTTACAGTACTGAAAATTGTAAAACTGAAATTTCTTTTAAAATTTGTTCATGATGGGTCCAGGAATGTGAATGTTTAATTCATGGCGTACGTAATGTATGATCAACTCCGTGCGATTTTTTATGTCTTAAATTTTAGTCTTCGAAAAAATCATTTTCCAAACGGTCGTTGTAATTTGTTAAATTGCTTTTTTTTTTTTTTTTTTTTTTTTTCTTTTTGAGAGGTTTTATCAAGTACATTTCTTTAAAAAGACTTCGTTATAATGGAATATGAAAGTTATATAATACAATTTTAATTAAAATATTGTTCTAAACAATCTGTGCTGATGTACATTTTTTTTTTTTTTTTTTTTTTTTGGATGAAAAGGCATTTTTTCTTTTTGGAATTTATGTCATTTTCACCAACAGAATTGTCTGTGCGTTTAAGATTAGCGCATCATATCCATCAATTATTTTTAAATGTTTCAGATTTTAGTTTTATTGCTTAATTTTGATTTCAAGGGATAGAAGAAAAGAAATTTAGAAATAAACTAATAAATTTTGGGAACTTTAAATGCAAGCTAAATTTTATTGAATATGACATTATACTGACGCAATCACACAGTCATATCATGACTTGTTCCATATATGAAAATGATCTTTTCTTTTGAAAATGGTGTCAGTTTCATCATCCGAACTAATCTGAAATCTAAGATTATGTCACCTTTTACGGACTTTATCAAAGAAATATGTCCCTCCGACAACATGGAGTTTTTAAATATTTATGGACACATTTTTAAATGCAAAAGCATGACGTTTGCAGGCATGACTACTGAATCGATTTGGCATCGAATAGTGTTTACTAATCGTTGATCAATGTGTTACTTATGTATTTATAAGCGATATTTTCCACGTGACGACAGGTTTTCCTTTGACAGTATTTTATGAATGATCTTTTGCTTTTATTAAAAAATGGAAAACACTCGATCGCATAGTATCTGCATGAAAACACCTGCCAATTTCATGTGTTACAATATTCCTTTAAATATGACTACATTTTCATTTGTGGAATATCCTTCAATCTACTATAATCAGATTTTAATTTTTGAAACAACTCAAATTGCCATGTTTAACAATCCGGCGAGATTTGGACAGGGTTTTGAGGACTTAGCTCGTAACGGGCACAGCTTCTGGTACATAAAAAAAAAAAAAAAAAAAAAAAAAAAAAAAAAAAAAAAAACTTTGAATTATTATTTAAGAGAAAAACTTTTTTAAAACTTGTTCAATTAATAAAACTTTAAATTTTGTATTTTTGTCGGTGAATTAAAATAAATAAAGAAAATTTTCTTTTATTCGAAAAAAAATATATATATATATATTTTAAATCTAAGGGAACTTTTATTTTTCTAAAACCATCATTGATTTTTAAGAATTAATTCCTTCTTAGCTTTTCAAGGAGCTTATTAGAATTGGCTGGAAGGAATTACAGTTAACATTTGACAATTATTTAGTTATTTATTAGGAAGGGACCGAACCGATAGATACGCACACATGTTCAAATAACAACAATTGAAAAGATACATATATTTTTTTACATTTTACTCCAGTCGGTTTTTAGAGGTCTGCACGGGTCGGAATTTCCAGGCCCGGTCCGAACGAAAGCTATCTTTTCCCGGCCCGGTATAAAAATTGGAAGTTTGGCCCGACTCAGTTTCTACAAAAAAGTCCGTTTTTCTCGACATACAATTAAGATTCTTTTAATGAATACTACATACATATTTATAGGAACATTTTACAGTATATTTTAGATTACTATGTGTTCGCAAAACAGAAAAAACATAACAGTAAACATTAACGATTACTTACAGTGTTTTAGTCATCGTCTCTACTGACATTTCAAAATTCAAATAAGGATTCATTAAAAGATTAATGTAGTTCAGAATAAAGGATTAAAAACATGATAATTTTTGAAGCTGTATAATAAAAAGTAGATTTGTGTAAATATTTCTCTCATTTTTAAGGCTTTTCTCAAATCCGAAGAAGCTACATTTCGACACATTTATGAATTCATTTCTTTTTGGAAACGTGTAAGATTGTCAGGTATTCTTATTCAGAAACTATGTAAATGTCGTTTTTTTTATAAATAACAGCAATATATCTTTCTGAAAATACTGCCAAAGTTAGCGTTTTGAATCGAATTTCCGTAAGCGATAGCACAGGAAAAGAGAAAAACGTGACAGTCACGTGACAAGAATATCCTTTATCTCTATAATTTATCAAGTATGGAGAAAGCTATTCGTTTCCAAATGCCTTCAATAATCAGGTTTGTCAATTTTATGCCTTTATAGTTAAAAATGCAGAAAATGTGTCTAAAAGTTTCGCATTGTTGAGCAGTGACTATGAGAACCACCTTAAGGTATATTTCCAAAGATACTGTTAAGGCTATTCTTAACTGCTCTCCTCAACAAGCGCAAAACGTTTTGACATATTTACAATTTCATTTTTTAACGGAAAGATATAAAATTGGAAAGCCTGTCCATGAAAGCGATTTGGAATTGAACTGTTTTTTCCATTTTTTGATCAATCAATTACCTATTGAGTTATAAGCGAATTCGATCACGTGACAAACACGTTTTTCGCCCGCTCTTGAGTGCTCTTTCTCCTTTCGCGCGGAAATTCGGTTCAAAACGCCCACTTTGACACTCTTTTCTGAAAGATCTATTGCGTTTGCAAAAAAATGAAAAAATCAGCTCAATTACTTAGTTTTTGAACAACAACACCAGCTTGTTTCATGCATTTTCCAGCAAAAATAAATTAAAACTTATGTCAGAAAGTTGTCCTTTTGGATTTAAGAACAGCCTTAACAGAAGTTCATTATCACTATTAATAATCTTACAAAACATAATGTCTATCCTACACATCCTGAGATCGATTAAGACCAGTTTCGTCCCGGCACGAGTCTGCTGAGAAAAATTAAACCCGGAGTCAGACATCTAGTAACTGTACGATGCCGATCTCAACGATGGACATGTTATATTTCTGTATTGATGTTGTTAAACTCGCATCGGCTCGTGATGCACATTTATACTTCTCGAGAAAATCATATTCATTGAAAATGGCTCGTATTTTATCTGCTTCACTTGAATTCTTATATCGGGCCGATAGGCCCGATTAATTTTTTTTATCGACCCGGCCCGACCCTGCAGGCCCGTTCAATTTTTTTGCCGGCCTGGCTCGGCCCGTTTATTTTGTCTTCCGGCCCGGCCCGATGAAAAAATTGTCCTAATTCTGCCGGCCCGGCCCGTTTGAAAATTCGCCTTTATTCCGCCGGGCAGGGTACGGGCCTCGGGCCAAGCCCGGGCAGACCTCTAGTCGGTTTATAAAGGACGTTTTAAAATGCGCAGGCAAGCAATATCTACATTTTGCTTTTACTTTTAAGAATCAAGGTGTTTTTAAACTAATGGTTTTCCGGCACATCCACAGACTTTCTTTTAACGTAAAAACGTGAAACTGGGCAGGAATGCAAGTGATTTGGAATCGAATTTTATTTTTCATTTTTCAAAAAATATACTTAATCGAGTTACAGGTGTTTACTCTCTTATAACAACTTTTTTGGTAACTTCCGTTCAAATCGCCAACTGTGACACCCTTTTCTGTCACTTTGTTTGCCTTTATAAGAAAAAGAAAAACGCTATTAGATTTCGTAATTTTTTTTTTATAAAAACGCGCTTGCCAGTTTTGTGTTGTTAACAATAAAAACGTATTTATGACTGTCTCAGCAAGTATCCAATTTGAATTTTATACATATTAGTTGAAATTAAGGATTGACCGAAACGAGTTTTTAAGACCGAAATAAAAACTGAAACCGAACTTTGGTAATCTTACTATTTTCGGCCGAAAACGAAAATGTCCTATTTTTTTTTAAGTAATTAATACATACATAATTATTGATTAATTATATGTGTAATTAAATAAATTGAAGGATTATTATGTTTTGAAATTAACGCACAAATATAATTAAAAAGATTTATTAAAAGACGTATAATACACTTAAAAGTTAACACTTTCAAAACATTAAATACAATTCTAAAAGTATAAAACCTACAAGTTTCAAAAGTAAACTTTTGAATTCTACAAACTAATAAGTATTTTTCTCTTTTTAACTGAAGTAAGACCCTGATGATGGCCACAGGGTAGCTGAAACTTGTAAGTTTTAGACTTTTAGAATTTTATTTAGTGTTTTGAAAGTGTTAACTTTTAAGTGTATTATACGTGTAATTATTATACTTGTGGCCATAGTTGGCTCTCTGTGCCTCTGGCCAAAACTTTTTATTTTCATATAAAATAAAATATAATTAAATCAGTCTCTAATTATATGAATTTCATCTAATTAAAAAATGTTTTATGTATGCATACCTCGATTTACCTTTTACAAAGATTTTTGTAAATGATAATCTGTTATACTGTAATATAGTAATATTATTCCGTTATACTATATTCAACGGGTATTCGAAACACTTCTGCGGTTTCAAATCTATTACTGTTAAGTCTGCAGCTTTTAATGAGCTTGTGAAAAGCGTCTTCAAAGTTAGTCATGCATGTATTACTTGCTTTATAATTTATTTCACATGTTGAGTCAGTCATGACTGATAATTATAAACAGTGAAATACACAACAATAAATAAAGAGTGTCTCATTTGAGCCGATACAGCTCAAATCAATGAGTTATATTGAAAATTTCCAAAGGAAGAAACGAGACTTTTTGGAATAAAAATAATTTCGGACGAGTTTCGGTGAGGCCGAATTTTTGGCAACATTTTCGCCGAAAACGAAACTCCGATTTTGAGCCAAAAACGAGAACGAAACCGAATTTTCGGTCGATCTCTAGTTGAAATGTCTGGTTTACACACTGAATTGTTGATTTAATCTATGAGTTTTTTCGTTTCAAAATTTTAAGTTCTAAACTGAGTTTGAAAAAAATGCTTCATTTTCACTTTTATCAGTTTTCGCTTGTGCTCTTAATTATTTTCATACTAATTATTTAGCATATAATGCTAAGTACTGCATTATTATGAAAATAATAAAACTTTAGCGTTATAGTTTATGTTATATTTATATGATACAGATTATTTTAGCATTACAGTTTGATATATTTATATGATACAGATTATTTTAGCATTACAGTTTGATATATTTATATGATACAGAATATTCAATTAAACTATATTCGACTAAAACGTGCTTAATCAATATATATGTTTTATTATCGCATGCTTAACAGAAGATTGCATCTGCATTGAAAAAAAAAAATCGCATATTTTTAGTTTTTTAAAGACGTACTTACGGTGACTAAAAAATACGTGACAAATGTATGTTGTTAATGTAGAAGAATACATGATTTATACAGATTTGTACGTGTGTAAATTTATGTACAGATAACTGAATCAATTTTTTTTTATCTAAAAAATATTTCATGTATATAGAGAGAAAATTAACTTCGTTTCACCCTTCCTTATTATATTTGGCAATTCATGCCACATTACTGTTTTGAAGTACATTTTAAAGAAATGTATTGCTTTTTTAATTAGCCTTTTTTTTTTCTCTTGGGGTATTTAGGTTATAGATTTAAGAATTTACAGCCGGAAGTGAAATTTTGTTTTTGCTATATTCTCTAAGAAAAGCATTTGAAACCCTTTGTAAGCTTATAAGTCGCTATTTATTAATCGCGTGTCAATAAACTAACGACAGCAATATTTGCCACATTGAGAGGTTGTCGGAACAATCCGATGAATGACATGAAGTTGACATTTGCTTAAAAGTGCTTCCAGATTATTCCACTTTCAACTGAAATGCATTTTGGACAAGAGCAAACAGCCTTTGTGCTTTTAAAAGCTTATATAGTAACAAATAATTGACTATTGTATGATTAAAGATCTGACACCAATGAAGTCGGTGTTGTTTAAAGAATCGGAACTAGAAAACTGCCTATTCCTTTTTTTTTTATTGTACAATGGGGTGATTAAAATGTATCTCTTTCCTTCTTTATTTCTTTTGTTCGACTGCACTTTAATATCTTCAGATTTACTTGATAGTGTACCATTTATTTATGAAATTTGTCATCATATGAAAATAGATAGCACTTAGTTAACGCATATAGCTATTTACAAAGAAAAAGTATCAGAAAAGAAAAAAAAAATTCTCTCAGAAAGATTACAGAATGAGTCCCTTTTATTAGAGAAGCATACGTAGTACTAACACATTAGCTGAATTGGCGCATATTTCTTGAACATGTGCGTGCCCATAAGTGTACCTGATACATAAATTAAAAAACCCAATTCCACTCCATCCAGGCAACAAAATGGATGCTTATATGGATCATCCCGAGGCAAATCCACTATTTCAAAGAAAGGATTAGTTTTTCTCCCGATGCGAGGTGGGGGAGAATGATTAATGGTTTTCTTATTGTTTGATTTGAACCGGGCCCCTTGGGCCGGAACCATTTTCAGAGGCTGCGAAGTCTGAACGGGGGTTGGCGAGCGTAGCTCGCAGGGGGCTGAGTCCCCTGATATATATCTATATCTATATCTATCTATATATATATATATATATATATATATATATATATATAATTTCTGGGTGATTTGTTTAAGGAAAAGATTATAAAACGATAATAAGCTGTTCTGACCCCATACCCAAGAATCATATAATCATATTACATATCAATTTAAAAATTTCGCTATTTTTAAATGTTACTGATATCTATCCCAATTCAAAACATCATATACATAGCTGTTGTTTTAGAGATGGAAGCCATCAGTGCAAGTTTGGAACAAATGAAATAGAAAAAATTGCAAAGTGTTTAACGTAAAACTTTTGTATTAGGGCGATTCTCAAAAAGTGGGCACTGGACACACGTCATAACTTTAAGCCTTTCAAACATAACTTTAATTATCATTGACTTTATTTTTTTTTACACTGAGTTTTTAATTATATTCAGAGACAGAAAATGACATAATTTATTGTAAAAGCTTTGTATAAATATCTTAAAATTTTATTATTTTATGCTAAAGAGGCCAATTTCGGACATTCATAACGTTAAATGCTCCAATGTACCACCAAGAAAAAGAGTTTAAACTTTTTTCCGAGTGGTTCTAATGGTAAACAACGAATTCATAAAGGAAAAGGATGATTTTTTGATAATTTCATTAAGAGATGGCAGGCTGATTTATTGCTTTTTTGAAGATAGAAGGACTTTTCTATAAAGAATTTTTCTGTATTTTGTTATGTCCGAAAGTAACGTACGTAACAAAGCATTTGATTTTATTATTATTATTACTGGATAACAAAAAGTTAATTATACATATATATATGTATACAGGCACATTTACTACATTCTTAGTCTTAAGAATTTTTGAAATACTAAGAGCAACGTCCAAAATCTGTAACGTACGTGCGAAAAAATGTTAAAAATTTGTATCGTACACAACAACTCAACTGCTAATTAAATGTTTTAATCCTTAATTTTCCAGAATAGTTGCTGTCTTTTAACGTTTGTGTATAATTTTGCAGACATACTATTAAAAATATTTATATATTATATTTATAGACAAAATACTATACTATTAAAAAAAATTGGCCTTAAATTTGAAAATTTTAAAAATTACATATAGTTAACGTTTAATGATCCCACCTTTTGCGAATCTCCCATTAATAATGCATAAAAAATATTGTTGTAAACCAATTACTAAAATAATATGTAACACTTATTGCATATTAAAAACTTTAAATCTATTTAAATTACAATTGAACATAAACGAGCTTGTTGCTCTTTGTGTACTTCTTGACAGATATGCTTGTGGAAATTTCAGTAAAACATAACTTTTTGCATGACGGAAATGCCTTCTATGACAAGAAATTTATAGGATTTAGAGCTGAAATTCTGTCTCGTGAATTTAACTGAAAGAAACAGAATTACAAAATTATTATTGGACATTTATGTACTGTTCATATCTGCCCCCAACTAGTCTGTTCACAAGTGTCCCACATGGCTGCTAGAGTTAAATTGATAAATCATTAACATTTCTCAATTTTAGAAGAAAAAAAAACTTTATCAAAAAAAATTATTAGTACTCATAGTATAAGTTAAAACAGTAAAATTCAAATAAATAAATAAATAAATTAAGTTAATCGCTTACAAAGTTGCAACTCAGATTTTACGTTTGAGATCTACAAACTGCGTTTTGGCTACTAAAGACAAGCAAAATAGCAAAGAGCTTCAAAATTTTATCATCGTATGTCTACAGATGTTGCCATCTTTGGTAATTTTGATCAAATAAAAAAACTTTATATAACTATTGAAAAATTGTGATGTTTACATATGTGCCCCCCTCTCTCCTAAATATATTTCAAGATCTTTTATTTCCTTAGTATTATATATTGTACTTTTTTTTTTAAATTAATAATAATAGTTGTTGGACTGTTGTTAACATAGGGTAGTTGTTGTACTTCCAAAAGATGTTTGAAATGCCCCTATGCTGATAATTCACAGATTGTAAATCATCATAACCATAATTTAGTACAATTCTGTAATTTTGGTTAACATAGTTATATGAACTTGCTAGATAAAGTTTGATTGAAAGGTATTTTATATATATATATAACATTCTATGGTATTCTGCTGCACTGCGAAAATATGTGTGGAATGTATTTTTTAGTATATGAATTCTTTCACTGCATTTTGTATCTGATACTTTAATTTATAAGCCCATTTTTGCTTTATAAAGTAATTTTGATTGGTTGAGAATACGGGATAAATATAGCTGCTTATGCGTATTATATCATGTATTTATTTAATTATATTTTAAACAATAGTATTATTGTTTTCGGTATCAGTGCAGCATTTCATATTCCTTTCTAAATTCAAAATGCATCTATTGTAACATCTAATTTCAAGTTCTTTTATTTTCTTACTATTTTATATTCTACTTTTTTTAATTATTATTTTGTTGACAGACTGTTGTTAGCATAGGGTAGTTGTTGTACATCCAAAAGATGTTTGACATGTCCCTATGCTGATAATTCACAGATTGCAGTTTCGCCAGTTTATCGCGAGAAAAAATCGCGAGCTTCGCCAATTTTCCGCGGAAAAAAAATTTCAAATTTCGTCAGTCAGTTAAGAGTCACTAATTCCGTTGATCAGCTCCGAAAAAATCGCGAGTTTCGTCAGTTTATCTTGAGAAAAAAAATCACGAATTGTTTCACTCTATCGCCGTAAAAAAAATCATGAATTTCGACCGTCAGTTAAGAATCACGAATTTCGATGAACGGGTTCGGAAAAATCGCGGATTTTGTCGATCATGTGCAGAAAAATCTAAAATTTCGTAGATCGCCTGCGGAAAAATCGCGAGTTTCGGCAGTTTTTCGCGAGAAAAAATCGCGAATTTCGTCAGAGTCTGTTAAGAATTGTGAATTTCGTTGTTCGAGTGCGGAAACATCGCGAATTTTGTCAATGAGGTGCGAAAAAACTGCAAATTCTGTCACTGAGGTGCTGGAAAATTGCAAATCTCGTTGAACGGCTGCGGAAAAATCGCGAGAGAAATTCGCGAATTTCGTCAATTTTCGGCAGAAAAAATTATAAATTTCTTCAGTCACTTAAGAATCACGAATTTCATTGATCTGAGGCAGAAGAATCGCGAATTTCGTCGATCAGGCGGTGAAAAATTTCAAATTTCGTTGATCAACTGCGGAAAAATCACGAGTTTCGTCAATGTATCGCAAGATAAAATCGCAAATTTTGTCAGTCTATCATGGTATAGAATTTTGGAATTTCGATAATTGATGAAAAAAATTACAAATTTTGCCAATTAGTCAAAAAAATATTGAAACTCTTCGATTGCTCGTGGAAAAAAACCGTGAATTTTGTCAAAAGTTTCCATTTATCAAGAAGGAACAGTTAGTTTTCATAAAGTGTTGAATGGCTATTCATACAGATGTGAAGAAGCCCTGCGAACAATTATTTATTTCTATTTGCTTATTTTTAATATACAATTAATCATTATTCTTCTAGAATAAAGAGTTATTACCCTTCCCCACCTCCCCGATATAGAATTCTCTCTGTGTTACTGATGTGGCTCTCGACAACCCAAACATTTTTGTAAGTGGCATTTCTCTTAAAAAGGTTGTACACCCCTAATTTAGTACAATTCTGTAAATTAGGTTAACATCGTTATATGAACTTGTTAGATAAATTTTGATTCAAAGGTATTTTATATATATAACATTCTATTGTATTCTGCTGCATTGCGCAAATATGTATGAAATGTATTTTTTAGTATATGAAATTTTTCATTGCACTTTGCATCTAATACTTTAATTTATAAGCCCATTTTGGCTTTATAAAATGATTTTGATTGGTTGAGAATACAGGATAAATATAACTGCCTATGCGCATTATATCATGTATTTATTTAATTATATTTTGAACAATAATATTATTGTTTTTTGTATCAGTGCAGCATTTGACATTCCTTTGTAAATTCAAAATGCATCTATTGTAACATCTAATTTCAAGTTCTTTTTATTTTGTTAGTATTATTTATTGTACTTTTTTAAATTATTATTTTGTTGATAGACTGTTGTTAGCATAGGGTAGTTGTTGTATTTCCAGAAGATGTTTGACATGTCCCTATGCTGATAATTCACAGATTGTAGTCGTAAATAATCATAATCATAATTTAGTACAATTCTGTAGTTTTGGTTAACATCATTATATGAACTTGTTAGATAAATTTTGATTCAAAGATACTTTATATATATATATATATATATATATATACAGAGAAAGATATTATACTTCTCGATATCAATGTAAATTGTGATGATGAACACATGACATATCATTTCCAAACAGTAATTAATTCGCAGAATATTTACTCTGCATTTGTAAGTGGCTAACGTTGGAAGACAGGAATAAAGTCATTGGGAAGATTTTCCCGTTCAATCAAAAAGAGGCTGCATAATCATAAAAAGCTTAATTCTCAAACATTTTTCAATTAAATAATACATTCACCCATAAATCTTAAAAAAGAGTTTATCTATACTAATAAAAGAACAAATTGCTCTGCATGTGTGTCTGTCTGCGATGGCTAGAGAAATCTACCGCACGTAGAACTCTGAAAATTTAGGTGAGGTTAGTACAAGACAGGTCCTGATGTACCTGAGGCTCAGATTTTTAATTTTTTAATGGCCAGGGCCCCTGAACTCCTTTAAATTTTTGTGCACTAAATTGTTAATAACTTGACCCCTTTTCATCCAATTTTCCTCGATTCAGGGGACCTTTCTCCATTTAGTTATTCTCGCCTTTCTACTTTCCAGTTATGATCCTGGACCCTTGGTGCCCCTTGAAGTTTTTGTGGAAATAAATTGTTAATAAATTGCTTTCTTTTTCCGATCTTCATTTTTGTAGATCCTTTTTCCATTTAGTTGTTCTCACGTTTCTACATTCCATATAAAACACTGGGGTCCACTAGGGAGCCGTAGGGCCCGTCTAGGGCCCCTTGGACTTTTGTGCGCCATGCATTTTCCACCCCGTAATTTTCTCACCTTCTCAGTGGATAATTTTACAATTGAGTCTTGGACTCTTCTTCCTGGACGAACACCCTCATATTTTTATTGGGGACCTAGGGCCCTTTTTTAAACATTTACCCAATCTTTTCTGCATTTCTTTAAAATAGTATTCTTAAGAATAAGTAATACCCTAGGCTTCATTTTGAGTAATTGAAGATCTAAAGCACAAAGTACTAAGACATTTTAACATATTTTCATGATAGGGCCCTGTTTTTAACTGTCAGTTGGCCCCTTTTGGTCCCCCTATAATAGCTCCCTTTAAAACAGTCCGATTCACTAGCTTTTTTTCTAACAACCTCTTAGGTCCTCTAGCTACTACATAACGACAAAAAAAATTTTCAGACTTCAGCTACCACCAATTTGGAATATTAATCGCCTTCTCGGGGCCCTTGGTGTAGCTTCTTTAAAAATGATCCGAATTCCTTGCAATTTTCTTTAACATAGTTCTAGCGTCACCTGATTATTTTAAAAACTACTAAAAAATATCTTTATACATAACTACATGCCAGATAAGTCCCTGGTCCCATGGGGCCCAGTACAGGGCTTGTACCCCTGACTTGTACCCAGGCTTAGTACCCTTGGAGTTTTTGCACCATAAATTGTTATTAAATCCCCCCCCCCCTCTTAATCCAATCTTCATTTTTGGAACCCTTTTTCCCTTTAATTATTCTCGCGTTCCTAAATTTCAGTAAGACCCTGGGGCCACCTATGATCCCGTAGGGCCCGGTCCAGAGCACTTGAACTTTTTGTGTGCCATGCATATTTCACCCTCTCACCTATTTTTCTCACCTTCTCAGTACATAATTTTAAAGTTGAGTCTTGGATTCTTCTTCCAGGAACAACACCCGCACATTTTTATTGGCGTCCTAGGGCCTTTTTTAAAGCATTTGCTCAATGTTTTATGCATTTCTTTAAAATGTTATTCTAACCAATAATTCATACTATATGCTTAATTTTGACTAATTGAAGATCTAACGCGCTAAGGAATAAAACGTTTTAACGTGTTTTCATATTAGGGCCTTGCTCTCAACTATTAGTTGGCCCGTTTTGGGCCCCATATTATAGTTCCCTTAAAAAAAGTCCAATTCACTAGCTTTTTTTTCTAACACCTTCATAGGTTCTTCAGCTACTACATGAATGACAAAAAATTTTCATATTACAGCTACCACCAATTTTGAATATTAATAGCCTTCTTTTGGCCCTTGGTGCAGCTTCTTTAAAAATTATTCGAATTGCTTACAGTTTTCTTTAACATAGTTCTAGTGCCCTCTGATTACTTTAAAAGCTGCTAAGAAGTATTTTTATACCCACTAGATGCCACTTAAGTCCCTGGTCCTTTGGACCCGGTACAGGTCCCCTTGAAGTTTTTGCACCATAAATTGTTCTCTTAATCCGATCTTAATTTTTGGAATCCTTTTTCCATTTTGTTATTCTCCTGTTTCTTTATTCCAGTTAAAATCCTGGGGCACCTTAGGGTTTCACAGGACCCGATCCGGGGTCCCTTGAACTTTTTGTGCCGCATGCATTTTTCATCACCTAATTTTCTCGCATTCTCAATGTAAAATTTTAAAATTGAGTCTTGCACTCTTCTCCCCAGACCAACACCCTGTTATTTTTAGTGTGACCCTAGGGCCCTGTTTTAAGCATTTCCCCCCATTATTTGCGTATTTCTTTAAAATTTTATTCTAAGGAATAATTCATACTCTATGTTTAATTTTGACTAATTGAAGATCTAAAGTGTTGAGAACTTACACCTCTTAACAAGTTTTCACATTAGGGCCCTGCACTTTAGTATCAGTTGTTCCTCTTTGGGCCCCTTGTTATAGGTCCATTAAAAACGGTCCGATTCACTAGGGTTTTTTTTAAACAACTTCTTAAGTCCTTCTGCTACCACATGAATGACAAAAATTTTTTTCAAACTTCAGCTATTAACAATTTTGAATATTAATCGCCTTCTTGGGACCCTTGGTTTAGCTTGTTTAAAAATGATCCAATTCTTTTACAATTTTCTTTAACATAGTTTCAGCGTCCCCCGGTTACTGGCCCCCAGGGCCCGGTCTTTCTTTATACCTCAGCTAGAACTTTTTTCGAACATTAATCTCCTTTTTCAGCATCATCTTACGTTTACTCACTACTGCCGTAAATTAAAAATTGCGTTACTTTAAAGCTAACTTTAGATGAGGAATTTCTTCCGTTTATTAAATATAGTGTTAATGTTAAAAGTGATTCATGAAATTTACAAGGGGAAAGGGCATCTCCCACCGCTTGGGGGCGCATTCTTTCCTCAGATTCTAAGGACCCAATTTCGACGGATTAGGTTCTTTCAACTTTGATTACAATTCAGCTACTTTCTGTATTATGAAATTTTATCGTAGACTTCACTTACCAGCGTTTTCTAACATTAATGATACATTCTTTTTTGGATTCTATGAGTTTGATTACTACGAGGTTTGGCTCACTCAACTGATTGTCTTTTGCACGTGCGGAGCACTCCCGGTACATTCGTTCGAAAAGAAGTTTCTTGGTAACACACTAGATGCTACGGAAGGCAATGGGGCCTCCGAAATTAGGTTATTTCAAAAGATATAAAATCATACAAACTTGAGATTTGATTAAGGTTATTATTTACGGACCCCCGGAAACGCCGGGCGGGTCTGCTAGTAATAAATAAATTATTACATTAGGAATGCATTTAATAGTGAAAATAATGCCATATATTAAAACGATATAATTAAAACAATTTTCATTCCGAAGAATTTCAATGTGACATCACATGGTATAAAAATAGTGCAGCTAGAAAATTTGTTTATATTGCATCACTTGATGCAGAATAAATACAGGTAAATGTATGAGCAAAATACTTTTGATTTATTTTGTACGAATTACTATTCGATAAATACAAATTAGAAAATTCGGATACTTTTTATTAATTAATATTAACAATACACATTGTAAAAATAATATGTAAATGTGCATGATGATTTATTAAAAAGAGATAATAATTAATGAATAAGCTATATCTGTTCCTGAAAATAACTAAAACTGGATCAAAATATAAAATATAAGCGTAAATTTTCAAAACACAGTGCTTTTCAATAACGTGGTTCAAAAAGATATTCCCAAGCAGACGGAATTTTTAACATCAAACTTAATAGACCGGGTAGCGACTGCACGGACTATCACCTGATCGATTTTGCGGTTGAAATTCCAGAACTAGACAGGACATGTTTAGCATATTAAAATGCAACTGGTCTGCCAACTTATATTGGTGGAAACCAGCTGCAGGCACTATTTCAGTGGTTTATCGGTATGTTTATCATTGTGTTTTCTCGCACCCAAAGTTATGAAAGTATAGATGAACGGGAGCAGGAAAACCGAATGGTAAACTTATCTGTAAACCACTGAAATCGGGTTTATAGGTGTTTTTCATCAAGATATGACTTGGAAGACAAGTTGCATTTTAATATGGAAATCGAGTTTTAATTAATCCTAGAATTAATTAATCCGTCAACTCGATGAGGTGATGATTTGTGCAGCCACTCCCGGTCTAAAAATAAAGAATACTGTCCATAGCGTCGTTATAAAAGTAAGATAGATAGCGACATTTTAAAATAAAATTTTATACAAGCTGGTTTTAAAATGCGTAATTGATCTGGCTGATCAATCCGGAAAACAGCTGTCATATATTACGACATAGATGGATGAGGCCATGGTAATTGAAAAATGCCCCATTCCAACGGAAAAGCATGACAAAACGATTACAGAAGGTAGCCGCTTTTAATCGCGTGGTAATATCATTCAATCTTCCGTAAACTGGTAATATTTTTTAAACAGGGCTCAATACTATGTTTTTAGAGGCTGTGAAGACTGCACGGGGGTTGGCGGGCGTAGATCGCAGAGGGCAGAGCCTCCTAGTATGTATGTATATATATATATATATATATATATATATATATAAATATAACATGCTTTGCCTGCTACGCTGGTAGATTTCTCCAAACGAACGATGTCCTGAAACGAAATACACTGCTCAAAACAATTAAAGGATATTTGAAGTTTTATATAAAATAAAGATATAAACGAATTTTTTTTTGCCGAAAATAGAAGAAGAGAATTACAAATGCAAATTTTTCTGGTTTTCAAACTGTGGAGTATTCAAATTTTGAGTTCGACGTCAAAAACGTCGCTTCAGCGGCAGCGAATGAAATTTGACTTTCAACTGGATAAAAGAGAATGAAGACAAGGATGATCGGCATTCAGTGATTGCTTTGTTTCGATGAGTACGATGTCTCAGCGAAGTCATTTGACAGATTCAGAAGCTTTGAGAATTGCTGGTAGGTTAGAAGGGGGCCAAACTCAAGCCGAAGTAGCGCAAGACATTGGAGTGTCACAAAGTGTCATTTCCAGGATCTGGAACCGTTTTTTGGAGAGTGGATGTGCAGGACTAAGACCAGGGCAAGGTCGTAGACGGGCAACAACGCCCAATGAAGATCGGTATTTAGCGTTAACAGCTCGGAGACACCGAACCATGAACGCTACTCTTCTCCAACAACACCTTCGCTCGGCTACAGGCACCACGATTTCAACTCAGACTGTCCGAAACCGGCTCCATGCTGTAGGTCTGTATGCTCGCCGACCGATGGTATGTGTTAGATTAACATCAAGGCATCGTCGCGACCGCAGGGAGTGGGGAACCGAGCATGTCAACTGGAGGAGAAATGAATGGAGCAATATTCTGTTTTCTGACGAGTCCCGTTTTTCTGTGCATCCGGATAATAGGCGTATTTTCATCTGGAGGGACCGTGGCAGTAGGAATAATCCTGCGTTCGTGCACGAAAGTGTCAGATTTGGCGGTGGAGGAGTGTTGGTGTATGGTGGCATCTCCATTGACGGGCGCACTGACCTCTACATCATTCGAGATGGAGCTCTGACTGGTCGCCGATATAGGGATGAGATCCCCAGACCTATTGTAGTCCCTTACGCTGCAGCAATCGTAGATAACTTCATTTTAATGGACGATAACTGCAGGCCACATCGTGCAAACCTGGTGGAGGATTTCCTTTTCGAGGAAGGAATCGTTCGAATGGAATGGCCAGCGTGTTCTCCAGACATGAATCCAATCGAGCACGTTTGGGACGCTCTAGGAAGACGAGTTTCTGGCCGCCAACAACCCCCACAAACTCTCCAAGAACTGGAAAGAGCTCTTCTGGAAGAGTGGGGCAGAATACCCCAAATCGTCATTAATAGCCTCATTGAGCCCATGCCTCAAAGGTGTTCAACGTTGCTGGCCGCCCGTGGAAACCATACCCCCTACTGAAAATTATTTTCTTTGGAGAAAACACCTTTTCTTATTCTTTTTTTCTCATATGCACAAATTGTGTTTTTTTCCTTTAGTACACAAATGCGCAATAAAATGCATTTTTTTCTGCCAAACATGTGTAATTTATTCTCATATAACCTACTATGTCTGTCGACCATGTATCAATCAGCTAAACAGTTTACCAGATACAAAATCCACCTAAAACTGCAATATCCTTTAATTGTTTTGAGCAGTGTATGTCGGTGAATTTGACTGCGTTTTAAACAATATGGACCTTATCTGGAATTTAATTTCTCATTTGGACATTTAAGGATACCAACTCATTTAGTTGATCATCTACATTATAGTGTTTGGTAAAGAACGATAGACGATAAGTTTCATAATAAAACTTTCCCGAAGAATTATCTAACAACGCAAGTCCCATCGAAATCCATTCAATAGATCCTTTTAATAATGCTGATCTTTTAAAGCGAGGCTCACCTGATTACAGGACGTTTTCTCATCTGTGTGACAAAGTAGCGTAGAATGATATTAAAACCTTCCATTAAAATTATCTAAGTAACAGTCCAAGTCCAATCGAAATCCATTCAACAGAACTCAAGTTATAACCCGTAAGGCATGGTGACGTTACGGCGACGTCGTTGTGAAGTCACACTGTGACTTTGTGACCGTCGATGTGACGTCACGTGACGTCGATGTGAAGTCACAGTGACTAGAATGTGAGGTCGTTATGGCCGTTTTAGAGCTCATTTGTGACGTCACATTGTGACCAATTTGTGAAGTCACGGTGAGACCAATTTGTGAAATATGTGTCATTTGTGACGAAATTGTCATTAACACTGTGATGATTCTGTGACGACAGTGACAATGTTGTGAAGTCACATTGTGACAATTTTGTGAAAATTGTGTAATTTGTGACGATTTTGTCCTTAACTTTGGGACGAATATGTGACTACAATGACGATGTTGTGACAGCGTTAAGATGCAATATATTTATTGAAAAATGAAATCGCTATTCGAGTTCAATCAATGCACCATGACAATGGAGGCAGGAGTGATTATGAGTAAAAGAAAATTCTGAATATCACAGAAAAATTTCAGAATGTTTTTTCACGATACTTTGTCGAAATTTACGTTTTTTTTTCGAAATCCTTCGGCGAAATTCACCTTATTTGTACGATTTATTGGCAAAATTTTATGTTTTTTCACTATCATTTGACGAAATTCGCATTTTTTCGCTATGCTTTGACGAAATTCGCTTTTTTTTCACTATGCTTTGAAATTCACAAAATTCACGTTTTTCTTCAATCTCTTGACGAAATTGCGATTCTTAGATGAAATTCACGTTTTTTTCTACGACCATTTCAAGAAATTTAGATTTTTTTCGCGATCGTTTGACAAAATTCGCCTTTTTTGCGCGATTTATTTACAAAATTTCGCCTTTTATGTGGTCCATTGATGAAATTCGCATTTTTTCTACAATATTTTGACAAAATTTGCTATTCTTAGATGAAATTCGTTTTTTTTCCACGATCTTTTGACGAAATTGGCATTTTTTCGCGATCCTTTGACGAAATTCACGTTTTTTCAATCTCTTGACGAAATTGCGATTCTTAGATGAAACTTACGTTTTTTTTCACGACCTTTTGAAGATATTAAGATTTTTTTCGCGATCATTTGACAAAAGTTGCCTTATTTGCGCGATTTATTTACAAAATTTCGCCTTTTATGCGGTCCATTGATGAAATTCGCGTTTTTTCTACAATCTTTTGACAAAATTTGCTATTCTTAGATGAAATTCGTTTTTTTCCACGATCTTTTGACGAAATTGGCATTTTTTCGCTATCCTTTGACGAAATTCACGTTTTTTTCAATCTCTTGACGAAATTGCGATTCTTAGATGAAATTCACGTTTTTTTCCACGACCTTTTGAAGAAATTTAGAATTTTTTTCGCGATCGTTTGACAAAATTCACCTTATTTGTGCGATTTATTTTAAAAATTTCGCCTTTTATGCGGTCCATTGACGAAATTCGCATTTTTTCTACAATATTTTGACAAAATATGCTAATCTTAGATTAAATTCGCTTTTTCCCCCATGATCTTTTGACGAAATTTGCATTTTTTCGCGATGCTTTTACGAAATTCATCTTTAACCAATCAAGTTATTCTTTCTTTTCTGTAAACATCACAGCAAGTATTAAAAACTTTTGAGAGTAAAAGAATAATTAGGTAATATTTTCTCATTCTGCTTTTGCAATAATAAATTTACAGCAAAAGAAGAAGGAAAGAATGATATCTGCTCAACAACTACAGTATTTACTCGCGTAATAGTCGCACTTTTTTGCCAATTTTCCATTGTGAAAGTCTAAGTGCGACTATTATGCGGGGAAATCTACTGCACAATATTGTACACTCTAATGCTAAAACATTACTGGTTTAAAAAAAAAAAACACATTATAATAAAATTAGTAACTTATCAAATGTTTCCAAACTATGTGCTGTTTATTAAATACCATTTTTCTTTTTATAGTAATATTTTTATAGACGTAAAATTTACAAATAATCTTTGTGAAAATGTTGACAAAAAATTCTCATAATAAATCACTTTCACTGAAGGCAGCAGTACCACTATTGTAATATGAATCGGTGTATGAAGAATCTCCGTCATTCCATAAAATGTCATCTTCGCTTCCGTCCAAAGCGTCGGAGATTAATAGTAATATTCCTTTGTACAAATGCAAGATGAGCTGCAAACCATATTTGTTTGTTTTGTTACTTGTGCCACTAATTAAATTATATTTATTTGCTGTTTTTATTAATTCTGCAATTACTTACTGTTCAATCTAGACCATTTTTTAAAGTTGCAGCACCCTGTTCTTTTTAAAATGGGCGAAATATATCCTTTTTTTTTTAAAAAGTGAAATTCAGCTTTAGTTGCAATCAGAAATTTCTTCTAAAAAACTACCTCCTACGACAGTATTCCTAAATCAGTGTGTCCAAGACCTTGCAAAAATTATAGAACTTTATTTCTTCAGAAAATACAGGATATTGTTAAATGATGTCGTTATTTAATTGTATTTTTCAATTTGTAATTCATAAAATCCTTAAAAATTAATGTCACTTTATTTATCATATTAACAAATTATATACTTTTTCTTATAGCATTACGAAACACATTACTATATTACATTTACTCATGAAGCTCTGTCATCATGCTCTGTTTTTACTGAACTAGCACCTCTTTTTAATGCGTTTGACTAATAACACCAAAAGCATTTTTATATGAAAAATATCAATTATTTATTCAAATAAAGTTTTGAAATTCAATAGCGATACTTTCATATAAGCAACAATCCAAGAGTTAATAGTCGAAGAAATCGCCAAAGATTTTACTACCTACAGCAGTTTTTTTAAATTATTATTATTATTCTAATAGTTTTAGTAGTTTAAGCGAGCAGTTCGATTACATGTTCATTTAATTTGTGTTTTATTTATGAACAATTTTTGATGACGTTTTTAATTTATTATAAAGGTTTTAGAATAAGGTGTGGTGAAAATTTTATATATACAGTCTGTTACAAATGCAGGTAATCATATTTACTTTTATATGACACACTAAAATAAAAAATAATGAAAATAATGTAAAATAGTTAGTCATTTTTATGTGAATAAAGTATAAAAATTCAAACCATAAGCACAAAATAGAAGCACACATTGGTTCATTATTACTATTATTATTTTATTTACAGGATTAGATGATAATCATAAATAACAAGCCCCCTTTAATCAGTCTGTTTTCTAATAGACTGTATCGTATAGATATTTTGAAGTTTATGCGTATAAAATCATTCAGGAAGTAAAATATTAAAATTATCCAGAAAAAAATAATGAAATATATTTTACATTTTAGTTTCATTCATTCAAGTACATGGATATGTGTTTTAAAAATTAAAATATTTCAATAAAACCAAATTTAAATTCTCACTGGGTTGCATAATTTCTATATTTGTCAACAAATTGAGAAACCGGTTTACTTTCAAAGCTTTTCGTTCATAATGTATAACTGAAAAGTTCTTACCAGCTAAGGATATTTCTTTATAATTTTTTATAACTTTTTTCACATCGAATAATACTCATTGACACTGATTTTTCACTCTTAATACTACATATGTATGATATCCTTTAAATAGTACTTCTCCATTATGTAAAAAAATTCCTATTTCTTCTAAATAGAATAAACCATCTTCTTTTCTTCCGAACATATATTAATTTTTAAATAAAAATGTGCAACGCAAATTGTTTGAGACAATCAAAAAATTTTATTCTATAAAAAGGCCTTTTTATTTAGTATGTTAAATACATTTAAATATTTGCTAATTATGTTAAACTTTGATTATAATATTTTTATATGTCATTTTAAAGTTTGAGAAAACATGTGATTTTAACCTATAATATTTTAAAAGAAAACAAATCTGATTAAAATAAATTTATATAATTGATATTAATCATCTGATTAAAATTGTTGATAGACAGTTATTTATTTCAATAAATTAAATAATAAATCTACTAAACTGTATTAGGTTAATGAAAGGTTTATAAGAAAATACTAAAAGCGTTATAATTTAAAGAAAAGCAAACTCTGGAATAAAATATTTTTCCATACCTTTTTTTTCCCCTTAACGTCGTTCTTGAAATTCCGATGTAATCCATGTTTTAGGAAGAACAAATTTTGGAAGTAGAAAATATGTCAATAATACATACACAAGCAATGATGGGAATCATTTAAACCACACCAAAGCTAGTGTAAATATCTCGAACTCATATTTTTGTCGAAAGTATTACCTTGGGATGATTATTCCTATGAATTTTTTAGGTTAAATGTTTATATCTGACAGACTGCATGTTCATAACGCTACCTATTGTCCAGCAAAAAACTCCATCTGCCTGTTCCAAAGATTAAACGCAATATGTTGTTTTTAATAGTTTTATCGTCTGCGGTTTTCCGCACTGTTTTGTTTATCAAAGCAAGAACAGATGGCTTTTTCGTTCTTATACATTTATATGACATAATATTTTTATAAACTTACTTCCAATTAAAATTTCTTGTTTGAAGAATTTTTTGATGCATTTAACTTTTTTTTATGTGTTTCAAAATAGTTCAAGTTTTAAGTTTTGTAAAGCTACTAAGTTTTGCAAAACAAAAAAAAAAAAAAAATGAATAATTAATTACGCCATGCGTTTTACATATATTTTGTATACAGTGAAACCTCCCTGTGCAACCACCAACATTAAGCGATCACCTCCCTGAACGACCATTTTGTCATAGAACGAAATTTATTTCCATAGGCTCAATACTAATTTTACCTCCATTCAGAGACCATTTAAGTCGAACTCCCTCCATGAGCGACCAATTTCTTTGAAGAAAATGAAATAAATTCCGCTTTTTCCTGGTCGCTTGAAGAAAGTTTTATTAGAAAATTAATTCCTGAGAGCGCATTATTCATCAAACTTCTAAAGTTAGTTTAGAATTTTTTTTTTAAATATTTTATTCCGATAACTTTTAAGTGTTTAAACACCTTTGTGCCTCTTTAGGCAATGAATTTAACTCTGATGACAAATTAAGAATTGCGGTCAATAAACTGCCGTGCACTATTCTGTCAGGAAACTCTCAAAGAAATAGATAAATTAATGAAATCGTCATTATTTGCTCCCGTCCAAAAAAAGAAAAACAAATGCATTTATATACTGAACTTCGAAAGGACTTGGAAATAAAAGCTATAAAAGATAAAACCGTAAAATCACAACAAACGTCAATATATTCATTTTTTATACTCTGCAGTAATTAACTTATGTAATTAACTTTTGTTTTGAAACCTAAATTTTCATATTTTTTCATAATGGGAAAAATAAATTTTAGTAACATCAATTGTCACCTTTTTTTAACAATTAAAATCTACATTTAAACGTGACCTCTATTAAGAGACCACCTCCCGGAGCGACCAATTTTTATTTGAACGGAACATGGTCGCTTTAAAGTGGTTTTACTGTATTTTATTTTATATTCGGAAAAAGTTAAATTTATTTAAAAAATGTGACACAAGTAGCCAAATTTATTTTTTAAGAATAACTTAAAATAATTAAACACTAGCAGAAAAATTTATTACTGAAAATATGCAAGTGTTTTTATTTCTTATAATAAAGCATTGCTTTATTACAAAACTCCGTCCCTTCCCATACCCACACACAATAATTTATAAATAAAAACCATTTTCCCGGATTATAGAATACAGGAAGAAAAATTTTTCTTATTATTGAAATCTCTACAGTTAATACATTTTTCTAGATTGACCACTAATAACACCAAAAATCATTTTTATATGAAAAATATCAATTATGTATTCAAATAAAGTTTTAAAATTCAATAGCGATACTTTCATATTAGCAACATTCCAAGAGTTAATAGTCGTAAATATCATCAAGTATTTTACTACCTACAACAGTTTTTTTAATTCAAAAAGTTTTAGTAGTCTAAGCGAGCAGTTTGATTACATGTCTATTAAATTTGTGTGTTTTATTTATGTACATTTTTTGGTGAAGTTTTTAATTTTGTTGTGAAATATTAGTCGGAAACAAACACTGAATTATTTTTATTGTTTGATGTGGAAACTTTTAATCTTAACATATGTTTTGTTTTACTGCAAGTTTACACTGCGAGTTACACTGTCAGTATATGGTAGGGGTTTTTTGTCATATAATGAGACGTACATTACATGTAGTGACATAACAGTGACGTCACAATTTTTTTAATTGACAGAAAAATATCTTTTATAGTAAATAACATGTTTTAAAGAATTTTTATAATTTTTAAAAGTTTTGTAAGAAGTTCACATATCAGTCACAGTGTGACATCGCTGAGTGGTGGCATTTTGGTCACAGTTGTGACGTGACCACAGTGACTTACAGTGACGTCACTGTGACTATGCATGCTATGAGGGAATAAGTGGCTTGAACAAAAGTCCCAACTGCATTATATGTATAGTAAAGTAGATATACAGGGTGTCCTAGAACTTCGTGTACAAACTAAAAGGGAGGTATAGAACATCGTTAGGAAGTATAGTTACATGGTAAGGAATGGGTGGAAATGTCACCCTCACGTGACAAGGAGACACAAAGACAAAGTAATGCCACCATGCAGAAAGTAGTCTAAAACGCTTAATTACACAGGAAAGAGTACAGTGTATGACTTACAAGCATCACAGGAGCTGTTTGAAATTGCGCCCATTGGCATGGATGCAAGCATGGAACCTATGAGACATAGATTGGCGAAAATTTAAGAAGATCCCGGTTGTTGTGTTGATCGCAGCCGTAGCGATGGAGATTCGTGCATCGAGATACATTCTATATTTTAGGGGCGTATCGTACGCAGTGCTCTTTATAGCACCCTAGAGAAAATGTTCTACTCGTATATTCCACTAAATATTTTGTTTAGTGTCATGTTTATCAACTTTATTTCCACAGTAAGCAATCTCATCTGCCATAAAGAATGATTTTTATTTATTTATCCAAATGTTATAATCCCTTAATTTTTTCATTAGTTGTTTTAATCTTTGTAAATAAATTTCATCTGTTTCAACTGCAACCCCAATATCATCTATAAAAATTGTTATTCCCCCAATTGCACTTAAAATATGTCCAACTTTTCTTTGCCATATAGCAAGAGAACTAGTAAGACCCATGGGAAATTCAAAGAATTGGGAAAATCCTTTTGGTGTATTAAAGTTCAATAATTCTTGTGATTTTTCATCTACAGGTAACTGAAGATATGCTTCATTTAAATCAATTTTTGCAAAATGTACACCACCACCTAATGTAGCTAACATATCTTCTATCTTAGCACAAGTATACTTTTCAACTTTCAGAAATGTATTTAATGTTACTTTAAAGTCAAAACATAAACGAATTTTCCCATTAGGCTTTACCACTGGAACTATAGGAATTACGCACTTGCTGTTTGTAACTGGTTTAATAATACCTGCGTCTTGTAAATTTTGTAATTCTTCTCTGGCTGCTGCACGTAGTGCATAAGTAACAGTCCTAGATTTGCAAAATATGGGTGTAGCATTTTTTCAGCATAAAGTTCTGTCTGCAATCCTTTAATTTCCCCAGCGTTATCAGTAAACAATTCAGGGAAATCATGTAACAAATCTTGCAATTTATCAGAATAATTTACAATTTAATTTGCATAAAGCGATTTTAAATTATGCGAAAAAATATCAAATTCAGATACCCAATTTCTGCCAAATAATAATGGAAAATTATCTTCTTTTATCAGATACAACTTTACCTTTTTTATTTTATTTTCGAAAGTAACGTTTACTTCAACATAACCTACAGGTTTGAAAATTCCACAAGTTGTAGTTTTTAACTGAACATCAGGAGGATAAATTGTGCGAAATATTTTTAAAGGAACTACAGAAATTCCAGATACTGTATCTAATTCCATCTCACCTCTAGTCTTGTTTCCAATTAAAACAGACAATTTAATAGGATTTCATCCTTCACAGTTAAAAAATTTACTGTATTTAAAGAATTAACCTGTTTTGAGAATTTTTACTTCTACATACCTTGCTTAATTGGCCATTTTTTCTACAAAGGTTGCAAGTAACATTTATAAATCTACAATACATTTGCTAAATGTGAGGATTTTCCACACCTATAACATTTTAACTTATTTTTATTCATGTCAGAATGTGTATTATTTACATGATTGTTGATATTCTGTTTTTGAGAACAATTATGTAATTTCTTATTATGTACATTTTAGTACTGTAAATTTTTTTTACATTGAAATTTTTAATTTCAGCAATTTCAATATTCCATAAAGCTAAAGCTTTTTCAACAGCTTTTTCAAAAGTTAAGTCATCAACTTGAGTTATTAATTTATTTTGAATGCTTTCATTTTTCAGACCGCGCAGAAACTGTTCAAGGTTCAAAATCTTGAATTGATCCAGTTTCATTTTGAAAACATTTTCTAAATTTAATACGCTCAATAAATTTGTTGGGTGCAAGGCTTAAGAGTTTAGGCAAAATATCAACAATCTCAGTATATTTTATTGTTTCACAATATTTAGGTACACATAAATCACATAATAAACCATATAATTTCGGTCCTAATAAGGATAAAAAAGCAGGAACTTTTTTCTCTTCTTTAATATCGTGAAGAACGAAATTTTGTTCCAATCTTTTCACATAGGCTGTGAAAGATTCCACTTTATCATCGAACTCTTTGAAATGAGTGAACATTTTACTTTATTAAAAGCAGAAAACAGTAAAAATGTAAAAATAAATGTAAGGTATCACTCACCACTAGAGCAGTGTTGCCAGATTGGGGACTTTTTAATTCAGATTATTTGACTGTCACCACTTTTTTTAAATAGTATAATTCGCCTTATTTTTCAGAATTTTTAATCTATATTTAAATAGGCCGAATATTTTTATTTCAAAAAAGCGGTTACAATCAACAATCTGGGGACAAAAAAAGTCCCCAATCTGGCAACACTGCACCAGAGTTAGGCAGTATCGAAAATACATGTATTTCAAATACATTTGCATTTTGTATTTTAAACCGATTTGATCAAAGTATTTTTGTAATGTATTTTCTGATGGTTTTATAAAGTATTTTGAACTTTGAAAATACTCAAAATATATTTTTTCCAGACTTCAAACTGCCATGTTTAACCTGCACAGAGAAAAGCTGCGATTCACAAAAAAGAAATACATGTCAGTCTGTTTTGTTTTGATTAGTTTTCAAATTCTGTTCTGGGTTAATATAAACCCACTTTTCAGCTATTGCTAGGATAAGGAAGTTGACAAATATGTTATTTAGCTACAGCAAACGTATTCTTGCTGATTAGTTATAAAAATAACTTTTATATATCTTAATATTGCTGTGGGAATTACAAGATAAAAACAGGTGTTGTGATAGAACCGGAAGGATCTTTCAGAATTGCATAGCTGCAGCGCTCTATTACCGACAGTTGCTCATTGACCACAGATATAAGGAGCTCAATTTTTTCTGGTCTAATAGTTTTATTTAAAAATATCGAAATAAGATTTCTTAAAAATTTGCCTGTTTGATTAATTATATGAATTTCATAAAAGAAATATTTTAGACAGTAACCGTAAGAAAATTGATACAATGAACTTTTAAAGGAAAGATTTGACTATGAAAAAATGAAATTTATGACTTTGCAAATTTTGCATTACAACTCTTCCTACTTTTTATGTATATTTTATAAGTGTTTTCTTTTTACGAATGTAAGAGGTTTAACATTTTTTCTGCTCTATATTAAAAGTTTCAAGACATTCATAGTAAGTCCAAATGATTTCTTATTTCTTTGCGTTTATATATGGTTTGATATTTTACCTGAGTGTTTTAATTTTAAAACTTATTTATACGAAGGATTCGTGCTTTTGTTAATCATGATAATTCAACATGTGCTAAAAATTTTCTAAGTTTTTCATTTATATTTTTGCATTCAGTAATATACGTATTTTAAATATCATATACATTATTTCTAAAAGCACCATAATCGAAAAGTTGTGCCCTAAATATTTTATTAGTGGAAGGACTAAGATATCTTGCGTAGTTGGGAGCTCTTATTAAACACACGCGCATTATGTTCTTTAGTAGGCATATACTAAAAAAGACTGATTGAAAAGCTTGATACTACGTAGACTGATTTATTAGGCGCGTTCGTAATTATATAAATACGTAGCACCTATAGTCGTCGTCTGGTCCGCCCATCTGTCTGTCTATTTGTCTGTCTGCCTGTTTGTCTGTCCGTTAGCGTATAACAGCGCAAAAAACTACACAACTGAATGGCTTGGAATTTTAAATATATATTTGTTGCAGAATTTTGTCGAAACATTTCAAATTTTATGAAAATCGGATATGTAGTTCAATTACGGGGAGAGTCTGAAGTATTCCGTTACATTGCGGCCAATGGGAAAAATAGTTTCAAGTACACATTGATGATAAACCGGGGCCGTCGCGAAATAACTTTCTTCTGTTATGGGCCTGCTTCAAGTAAATATTCTACTGCAATTTTTTAAACTTCTAAGCATCGCACATTTTCAATTTGTATAACGTCGCATAGTGGGACGTTTTGATGATCTAGGAGGACAAGATCCATTTTTCCGATTATCTCAGAATTTGAAAAAACCGCGTGTACTGGTAGCTGAATGTCTGTAATTTCGAGATCCGTACTAGTTTTGGAGTAAAAAAATCAGAGGTGTTTATTAATTGTGAACGTAAAGTAGCCATTTGCGCTGTTGATTTGAGGGAGTTTCAAAAGTTGCACTAACTTCCTCTAAGTTTGAAAGCATGTCGTGACTATTCTGTTTTATTTGAAAGTACGAGTTTGCTGATCTAATGTCACATCTTTGTCAAGGTCAGATTTAATCCATTTTTGTTTGAAAATAAGCGATATTAAACCCACTTTACCATTTTTTTCAAAGGCTGAAATTCTGGATGATCCTTGATGTTGTTTACAGATTTTATCTTGACTTTTAACAAATTATTCAGCATTATTCAGTAATAGGCATTTTTTTAAATCAAAGATCTATTCCTAAAGTTTTGAAAAATTAAACAAACTCCTGCAGATAGCGGCAGATCAGTAAGTTTTTATTATTAAACAAGTATCATATTAACTTCCAGTGCCTGTATGTATGCTTAGTTCAAATCTTGCAAGTCAAATTTAAATTACTTTTAATTATCCTATTGAGTCTTAACAATAAATATATGCGTAATTTGAATGACAATACAATATTACCATAATTTAAAGAACGTAGAAGTTTGTTTAGAATACTGTTTCTACAGGGCTTCAGAAAAATTTAGATTTAAACTTGTAAGTTAATTTTAAACCAATTTCAATAATCTGATTGAGCTGAAACTTTGCGCAGGATATATAATTCTGATGACAATGCAATATTATTTTAATATATGGAACGGCAGTTACGCTTTTTTTTACAGGGCCACATAAAAATTAGTTCAAATCTTGCAAGACAATTTTAAATCATCTTCAATTATCTGATTGAGCTTAAACTTTGCCTAGATGTGTTTTTCCGATGACAATTCTATTAAATTATAATTTGACGAACGTAGAAATTATGCATTTTTTACAGGGCCGCACAAAAAATCGCGGAAAAATTGTTGTTAAAAAGCAGAAATTTTAATTAAATTTCTACAAAATTACTATAGGTTATTGAGATAATCAATAGCATTTTTTAAATTGAAAACAAAGTGCGTAGCATTTGTATTTCTTTTACAGGGACACATAAAAAAATCGAATACATTACCGTCTATATGCAGAAAATTTATTTCAAATTGAAAATAAATTATATAGGTTATTTAATCATACAACAGCTTTTTTTCAACCGAAAATAATTTTGGTAGCATTTATGTGTTTTACAGGGTACTACAAAACATTTCAGTTTTTTTAATATGATTTTATTTTTAAAAAATTATTTTTCAGGATGACTGCAGAGGATTTCTCGAGAAATTCTGAGTAGACAAAAATACAAAAAAGAAATGAATATTAACTTACATCTGTGCATTAATTTTTTTTTACCTAATTGTAAAATAAGAATGTTTAACGCATTATACAGAGTGCCCACTAAAGTTCTTCCAACGCTCTTAATTGCCGAAGGGTTGCAGCTATACTCATAAAAGTGGTGTTTAGGTACAGTAAAGTGGCTATGCTCTACCCGATGACACCGCTTCCAGCGTCACCTGGTGCAAAACAGCTGAGTTAATATTCCTATCTCGAAAACGAGATTCATTTAGCATTCATGTTCACAAGGTGTCCTTTTGAACTAACTGGATGATGCTCTACAATTTGTCATTCACTTTTATCCCATATTTCGGACCGTTTTCGGGATAGGAACGCTAATGCCGCCATTTTGCACCAGGTGGTGCTGTAAGCGGTCTCATCTAGTAGTGCATAGCGTCTTTACTATACCTAGACACGACATTTATGAATATAGTTGCAGTCGTTCGGCAGTTAAGAGGGTGGGAACGGACTTTAGTGGGCACCCAGTATTTTTATTTTAAGACATTGTTGTTAAATAATCAAATATTTATCACTGTTTGAGTATTTTATTAATGATGCGTTAAAAAAACTAATTAAACTTCAACGGAATAATTTTGTACACCTAGATCGTCAAAATGCCCCACCGTGCGTCGAATTGTTAAAAAAAGCACTTTTAAATGCAATTTATTTGAAAATTGCATCTACATTTGTTTTTGAGATATTAATTTTTTTGGAGTTTTTTGCACCATTTGTTTAATTTTGGCAACTAAAGTACTCCATTTCTATAGGAAGTAAAGAGAAAATAGTTGAAAAATAACAATTGTGTCTTTTTGTTGCCATTTTCTCATAAAAACTGAAAAAAATGTAATTAAAATACGTTCTATTTTGAAAAAATATAAATGAATGTTGTGATAAAACATGGAGCGGAGCTATTATAGAATGAATTTAATTTTAAGTATCTATATTAATATTACAAACAAATGACGGCATATGAATCATAAGATAGGCCATTTTTTGTCGAGTTTCCTGCTGCTTTCTTTTTGCTGGATTTGTGTGTTATTTTGAAATAGCGACGTCCTAAGCATACCTTAATGTTTATGACTGGACCGTAAATGAGAAACTCTTCAACGGATTCGGATCACGTCGTTTTATATAAAATGAATATAAAACGATAGTTTTTAAGTCTTAAAACTGAACTACAAAAGAGTCCCGATTATCCGAGTCCCGTTTCACCGAGTTTCCGCTTTAACCGAGTTATTTTCTTCTGATGGACTGATGGCTTCTATTATTATGAAACAGCCATTATAAATGAAGTATTAGATGAAGATGAAAGAGCAGTCGTAAAAAGTTAGAACTCTGATTTTCTGGTCAGAATGGGGGGGGGGGGGGGGGGATGGCCATATTTAAAAAAAAATTTCCAAAGGTATAAGTTCAATTAACTCGGATAATCGGTACTATACTGTATCTTTGTTTGTATACATATATACTTTTTTTTACCCGGGTGTGAGACTAAATTCTGAAAAAGCAGAATTCCTGTTCTCTAGTTTTTTATTTAAGCATTTTAAAGTACATTTTTGCATAATAATAAAGGACACAATGAAGGAAAATGATTGCATCAAGAAATTGTTCGATCACCCTGGAAAAATTTGAAAAATTTAATTTTCTAAAAAATATATAAGTAAATTTTTAAATGTTTCATCTATTACAATTTTGAAGCTATTTTTTAAGCTATTTTTTTAAAACTATTCTTAAAAGTGTGCTGTATAATTTTAAGTATCGGATTTACCACAAGTTAATTAGTTTGGGTACCATAAGTTAATTAGATTAGGAGAAAAAATGTGCAAATACATGTAAAATTAAAGTAAAAACTGAATTTATTTTAAATTTTTATGTGCAAAAAAAACCCATTTTATTTTATTGTAATAGGAAGTCTGTATTTTAGTCAATAGAAAGAATTAATTTATGAAATAAGGAACAATCAAATTTTTTTTTTCAAGTCAATTGAAAAATATACATAAAAGTTTTATTACATTGAACATGCTTATTCGTCGAAAAAGCACAAACTGAGAAAAATCACTTTTAAGTGAAGTGGGGTGGCAGTTAAAGGGACAGTGATGTAATAAATGGGCTTTTAACTGTATTTATAATACTCGGATCTTTACGAAACTTCATCAGAATATGCTAGGGATAAAAATGTAATAATTTAAGCAAAAAATTAGAAAATCGATATTTATGTCGATTTTCGCCGAATGAAGGGTTAAAGCTAAAAACTTGATTTTCCACCTCCCCAATCAATAATTTAATCACTTTAAATATTTTTTCCCTAAATTTCAAAAATTATTTGTTTAAAGAAGAACTTTGAAAATTTCGGCCACTTTTTTCGAAAATTTTCGTCCAACCAGTTCTATAAATATTTCTATCTCTCACCTAATTCTGTTCTCCTCAATTCATCCCGATGCCGTCGCCGTACTCAACTAACCAACATAAATATTCTTCAGCTGTTACCACTTACAAATGGCAAAGACCATCTCCTTCTCACGTCACACTTCTAGCACTCGTATTGGCCTGGAAGCTGATTGCTTTCTTCTAGCCCTCCCTCTTCAAATTGCCTTTCTGTCCTAGAATGCGGCAGCTTGGCGCACCCGCAGAAGATCAGAAGGGGGCCTCGCAACCCGCAGTCTCTCGCATTTTATATATAATTTTCATTTAACCTAATATCAAAATATAAGTAATTATAAGTATCTTAAAATGAATAGCCAAAGGCATCATAGCAGTATGGCACCTCCAAATGACAACAAGCTGAAACGCACGAATAGTACCTCATCAGTAGCTTCCAGTGCCTCGGAGTACAACCTCTCAGAATGGAGAACAATCGACCTCATTGAGCATTGAACAACAGCCTCATTGAACAACATTAATAAAAAATCTGATAACATCGGCCAAAAGCAAACAACAACCAAAACCGGTGCTCAAATACGCAGCAATAAGAAGAGTATTCAAAGAATTAGAAAACAAGGATAATCTTTCCAGCAGGAAATGGGAAGATTAACAGAATATATCTCAACTCTCGAGAACAAACTAATTAAATATGAATGCGCAGAAACCTAGCTAAAAAATAATCTTGACAACCTGAAATACTCCATCAGCAACAAAATTCAACGGTTTCCAACGATAGCAGAACTCCAAGATACTATACGGACAGTAGTCACAGAAGTGACTCGCAGCCAGAGGGGTGAGCTCAGCCTTCCACCGCCGCAAAGGCCGCCACCGATCCAGGTCCCGCCATGCCAGCAACAGAGCAGTGAAGTCACTCACCCTCCACGGGACTTGACAGAATTCATAAGCGCACGCTAATAATAGAGGCGCCCACACCAAAAAAGCAGTCGGGACATACAGCAATTATTAACTAAAGATCAAGCAAACGCCGTAGAGAGGATATTACACAAACCATTCCACATCGAGGTAGTTTTCAGAAGCCAAGAAAGCGCTGAACTACTCAAAAGAGAGTTGCAACGGAGCAAAACACTTAACAGGGACCTGTTGTTCACTACTAAAATCGCACCATCAGAAAAAATGATCCTGCTCTCAGTGCTTCCGTAATATGAAGAACAGCACATAACAAAAGCCATTTTGGAAATATACAATGCATATAAAGATGAGATAAAAGTACTAGCAGCCCAAAAGGTGAAAAGGGACCCGGCGAAGGAAGGCTGGATCCTAGTACTCCCAATAGATCTAGGGAAAGCGGCAATAAGGGGAGGATTCACTTTAGGATTCCAACGCAATCACAATCACTCTACCAGGGAGCCAACCAAAAAAAAATGGAAAAGGCATAAACCCCTGGCTGAACCCCCCCCCCCCCTCCACCATTCAGCCAAGCCACGGCAGGGAAAACGGAGCCGGAAAAACAACGACAACTATTAAACACAAAGAAAATTACACAGCTATGGCACCCTAGCACCATAGAAAAAGCATAAGAAAACAGTAATCATAATCATTTACGAATTATAAAATTGTGGATTCCAACATTACAAAATTCGACCACATACCTCCGTACAACGCTGCAGTACTTGTCAAGTCTTCGATCACTCATCAAAACACTGTCAGAATAACTGCTACTGCATAACATGTGGCAAAAAGCACGAACCAAGCATATGCAACGACCCACCAGGTTGCGTAAACTGCATCTATAATAATAAGGATGAGGGAACGGACTTCCCCACAGATCACAGGGCATTGGACTCCTGCTGCCCAGTCTTCAGAAATGTCTATAGAGCAAAACGACAGAGACTTGATGATAGTTTCAGACCCCCACAAAACATGGACACCCCACATCAATATAGCAATCAGGAGGAACCTCCATACGAACACCAATTTTGAGGACAGCCTCCACCTTGGGTTATGCCATTGTATGGCCTGCCCCCACCGATGTTTGGACATTGGCCGTTTATGCCTTCAGAAGAGGCCTATGAAAATCTCTCACATGCCAACCGCAGGAGTGGGAACTACAACCCTCGCAGAACAAACACTAGTAAGTGAACAATTTTTCTACCTTTAAACTATTATTAAATAGCTTTAAATAATCCAAAAGCAACAATCATGTCATTTTCACAGGATTCCCCAACTTCTCAAAATTCATCTCGTCCCTCAAAAAGACCCAAAACCCCTTTTGGCAAACTTAAATTCTTATTTCAGTCAATGCGGACGTGGCGCTGCTGCAGGATGCTTACTGTACAGATGGCAAAGTAATGGACATTCCGTCATCCTGGCCAGACTTTTCCTCAAAAGCAGGAACTGGCAGTCCGAAACATATGCATAAAATACTCACACCTCTTCACAGGCGAATACAGTGTGTTCATCACGATCATGTCCAAATAGGGCCACCTGATCGCAGGCACCTCATATGTAGCTCCAAGTATCAACTTTGAGGATACCCTCGAGGAGTAGGAACATCTCATAACACACAGGAGATACTTCATCTGCAGCCGGGAATTCAACGCTCAGTCCTTCTTGTGGGGATATGAGGCGGAGTTCGTGCGGGGTGCGTATCTCATCGAACATCTGATCAAACACAATATTGCCATAGAAAACATTGATCACAAGATACACACATTTGTCAAAACCAGCAACAAGGGCGAAGTGGTGGATAAGGGATTCCCGGATTATATTTTGGTCAACCCACTTGCACACAGCAAAATAAGTAACTGGCACATATCAGATTTCACAGTGACTCAGACCACAAATACATCTCTTTTGATTTCGAAATCACACCAGAATACACAAATAAGCGCAAATTCAACACTACAAGGAGGAATTTGCGCAAATTCACACACATAATTAAAACAACATAAACCCCTCCTCAACCAACACCTGAAAGATGCAACAGACACAAATTCCATAAACACCTTGACGCTAGTCCTTATTAACACAATGCACAAATCTGCAAAGGCATCTTTCAGATACAAGAACACACACAGATCGGTCAACTTCTCCTACTGAACAGCAGAACTGAGGGCAAAGTGTAATCAGCTGACGGCATTTCGCAGGAAGCTTAAAGCTCCCAGGACAACAAACGAGAACATTGAGTACTTTCGAACACTAGCTTCGAGGTACAAATTTTTGGCATCCAAATATAAGCGTAGTATTCTGGACGCCAGGAGAGCGGAATGGCGGAAATTCTGCAGCGGCCAAACGAACCCGCACGACACAGCACAAAAAACGTTCTCTGGCAGATTTTTCAAACCGGACGAGATCAGGCTTGAGTTTCCCTCGCAGGAATCCTCTAGACAAGCTAATCTTGAGCACCTCACAAAAACACTTTTCGGTCCTTCAACTTACTCCACACCAGATAACTCCGATCTTAACTTTAATGCTCCCAATGACATCCCCTTTACAAAAGCAGAGCTGTCCTCAGCCCTCCGCAGTCTGGATAACTCAAAAGCCCCCGGTCCAGACTACATAGATTTCAGAATTCTTAAATTAGCCCATAAAATCATACCAAAAATTTTCACCCGCTAGGCAAACCATTATCTTTCACACAATTACTTCCCGCTCACTCTGAGACAAGGGGAAGTGGTATACTTCCAGAAGCAGGGGAAGGATCCCTCTGAACTCACATCCTATATACCAATCTGCCTGTTACCAACTTTAGGAAAGCTATATTAATACATGGAAATTTTACTAGAGAGAAACATTCGCCTTGCATACAATATTTCAAATGAAAATCAAATTTCAAAGTAATTGCTTAAGAGGCGCAAAGGCCAATATAGTGAAAAAGATTCCATGCCGGGACTCGAACCCGGGCCATTAGTATAGCGCACTGACGTTCTACAGACTATACCACATGGATTGGAACGACACCCAGCCTGGAAAATTTCTCACTATTATATGTTGAATAGGCTACAAACGCAGCACAAGATAGCCACCGACCTGGAGCGAACACGAAACTTAATTAAATCCAGCATAGATAGAAACTATATTAATACATGGAAATTATACCAGAGAGAATGTTTCTTCTGCGATTCTCGCCTCCTAGTAGTTGGCACTTGATTGGCATAGCCGCTCAACAAATCTATATTGTGGACTCTTAGACTCTAGTGTGATCCAGCACGCACCGGCCTACAATCTCCCACCCGCTATTTGTCGCTTGAGGGCATTCGCCCTAGTGGGTGGACCAACACTTCAGTATTCTACATCCTTCCCTCCTGCTCTTTGTCGCGAGGGGGCAGCTGTGCTTTAGCAGGAGGTATTGTATTGTATTGTAAATTTCTGCTTACCTTTATTCAGTGAGTTCTGCCCTTGTCGCGTAGGGCCAAGGCCCGGCAGAAACGGCTTAGCCTAGTTTGTACCACAACCCAAACTTTTTCCCAATAAATTTGGTTCTGTGGATGGCGGTGCGTAGCGGCTACTGGCTAGCGGTGCGGTGGTCTGGCTTATTTCGATGGCGCGAGGGTCCTGGTCCTTTGCATTGGTATGGTGATCGTTCTCGGTGGATACTTCTTCAACCGGAGTCGCCGGAGCTCACTGAAATACTTGGCGTGTGCTTTCCCTCCTTTGGGGTCAGGTTGTCACACCAAACGAATCCCCGCGTGCCGGGGAATATTTCGGGTGGAGTGTATCGTTCTAAGCTAGAACCCGGCGTTCTGGCGGTCTTGCTCTACTTAGACAGTCAAACAAATTATTTTAGAAAACAATATTATTACATTTCTAACAAATTATTTATTTTGGCATGAAGGGATATTGTGCATTTGGAATTACAAAGGGGTTTTGATTTTTCATTACAGTTTTAACAAATTATTTATTTTGGCAGGAAGAGCCATTGTGGCATTTGGAGTTACAAAGGACTTTGAATTTTTACATTTGCAGCAACTTGAGTTACATTTAATTTTACAATTGTAATATCGATATCCTTGACCACATAGGTCGGAATTTTTACGAGCACATTATCTTAGATTTATTTCATTACCGGAACTTCATTAAGTGAAATAAAAACTTCTTTACACGCAGTAAAATCGTTTCTTGCGTACAGTTGATAGAAAATGCCACGTTTTGCTCTAAATTTATATATGTTCCCATTTTCTTCAGAAATTACAACAATTATAATATTTCAGGTATCAGCGTCAACCATATTGACATCTGGTATTCTTATTCGAATGGTTTCTCCTACATTTGCACTTTGAAATATTAATTTCGAAAGCCGTAATTTTTTTTTCCGCTTCTTCATTTAGTGACTGTTAAGAAGAGCGTCGAGCTTCTGGAATATTTTTCAAAACTTCATCGTGTAAAAGAAGAGTTTTCCTTGTTTTCTTCAAAATCTTCCTTTTCAACATCACCAAAACATTTTTTTTCCCTTTGCTATTTCAGAATTATGTTGTTATCCTTCAATTTGGCCAACACTCTTTTTACCGTTTTTGACTTAACCTGCAATAGTTCCCTAAAAGTCCCCGTTTAAATTATCCAGTTCCACGTCCATATTATCATCATTCATTACGCTAACGCCTATGTCATCATCGTCAGTTCAGATTGTTGTCTGAATTTGGATATCGTTACAAGACTGATTTCTTGTACAACAAGATCTTCCTCATTTGCAATTCCTGACAAAGCATCGACTGGCAAATAGGTTATTAAACCTACATTTGCTTTATAGCCAAATAAAGCTTCACATGAACTGCAATCTATTCTAGAGTGATGTGCTTTATTTTTACCCGACTGCCAAGAAGGGTTATGTGTTTCACGCGTATCTGGGAATGTGGATTTCTTTATATCCTCGAACCATCCCAACGGCTGGATGGATTTTAATGAATGAGGACTCTATCGATTCTTCTTACCCGTCCAATGGTTATAGGCTAGATTTTGTTTTTATAAATTCAAAATGGCGGCCGTAAAATACAAAAGGGCTGTAGAGACGAAAAACAAATTTACGCACCTTATTGAGTGGCATATCATTGGATAGGTCTTTCAAAATGAAGACGATGTTTCATTGACTATTTTACAGTCAGAAGCTCCATTTATATATTACACAACCTGGAATTTGTGTAGGTAGGATCTCTAGCTTTACTGCAACTCTAACCTTAATAGACATCTATAGGTCTCATCAAACAGTGCTTATAGATAGGAACTAACAATTAAACACAACTTAAAAGTCATCAATACAAGTAAATAATAAAAAAAAAAAGTAAGTAATACAGTGTGGCTACTAAATACTGTAACACTACAAAAAATACGAATTAATTTTAATCGTTTGGTAAAACAATTTATTTCTGTATTTTAGCGTTTGGCAATCTTCTATTAGTGCAGACGAATTTTGTTATAAAGCAAACATTTTAAATTATTTTAAAGAGGGAAGCCAAAAAAATGATGATTAAACAGTTCTTTGATCGTAGATTTTCCGCAGGTAAAATCCTTAAGCAATTAAAATGCCTTAGTTTTAATGGAACATTTATATATAGAACTATATTTCGATTATTGGATACTAATAGCTATGTAAAGACTGATCTAGGTCTGGTTGTTCACGCTCAGTTCTCACAATAGAGTACATCAAAAGAATTCGTGAAAAGGTGAGAAGAAATCCACAACGTTCTGCAAATAAAATGGCTGCAGAAAAAAACGTGAGTCGCAGAACTATGCAAGTTATTATAAATGAAGATCAGAGTTATTGCCTTTACGCAAAAGAAAAATCCAAGTTTTGACTGCGGCACAAAGAATAAAAAGATAACAAAGAAGGAAGAAATTGATGAAGCGGCACGATAGAAAAAGTGTTGACAGAATAATATTTTCTGATGGGAAGCTATTTTGCACTGAACAGTGTTAGAATGCTAAAAATGATGTCGGATATTCAGCAACCCTCGAGGATATACCTGAAACCTTTGGAACTGTTAAACGCTTTCAGAACACGAATTCTGTAATGGTTTGGGGTGCAGGGTCAAACAGTGGAAAATTGCCTTTGAAATTCATCAATAAATGGATAAAAATCAATGCGAATATTACAAACAGGACATATTGGCTTCACAATTATTGCCACATGCTGACAGGTTGTATCCCAAAAAGAATTGGACATTTCAGCAAGATTCTACACCTTCACACCGAGCTAAATCAGCACAGGCTTGTCTCCCTGTCAATTGACCGAACTTTATCATGCAAGAAGATTGGCCACCTTCTTCACCGGATCTAAATCCTTTAGATTATTGCGTCTGGGGGATTTTAGAGGCTAAAGTAAACAGCAACAAACACAGAAGTCTGTACTCTCTCAACGCTTCCATATTGCGTGAATGGTACCAATTACCTCTTAAAATGATTCGTGCCGCAGTCGGACAATGTCATAAGATATTATCTTTGATAATCGATAACGATGGCGATCAATTCGGGTTAAGTTATTTCCCGGTAAACTTTCATCTATGATGTTCATCATATTAGTGTAGTTATCATCTTCTATTTTATATTTGCAAAACAAAATGACTGAATATTTGTAACAGTATTTAGTAGCCATCCTGTATAAAAAATAGTTTCATATTGATGAGAAATAATTAATTGTTCGATTTTTACGCAGTCGGGTTTTTTGCTTTTTTAAATTTAATTTTTACTTGTTCATAAATTGAATGAATTTTATTCCTTCTGACCACTTTGTTGTTTTGTTAGTTTCAATCCAAGTGGATGAATATTACTACGTTGAATTTAGTTTTATGAAATGCCAAATGAAGTTTAAATATGTACTACTTTTATTGTCGGTACCGAATTAAGTTCATCATAAACATATTAGGATAAGATTTAAAAAAAGTTATACGGAATAGCTATATTTGATATTAATTAGGCTGCATATCTCTTCCAACATTTATGGTACACCCATTGGCACTTTCCTAGTATATAAAGCTATAGTAACCCTACGTTGTATTGTTTTTTAGAAAGCCTTATTACTTTTTAGCAACGATTTTTTTAATCATACAATTAATAATTAAAACATTTATTCTACGCAACCCTGTGAGCGCGAGTAATACTCGCACTTGACCGTTTATTTTTTGTATATGTGGATCAATTTCTTTATACAATTTAGGCGTATATAAACATAAAAAATATGTTCTACATGTTTATGCAATAAATTTTGTTTACAAGTTCTTTTACTTTGTATGTATTTGTATGTATTTTCTATGAATTCTTTATTCCTACAGAGTATTTGATTTATAGTGCTGAATTCAGACATTTTCTTTCGTTGAGGATATTTGCCGTTCCGTGGGGGAAAGGGGGTGCAGACTTTTTATAGTTCTGGGGAGCAGAATTCCCCTTTTTTCCATTAAAAAGCATAAAATCTCAAACATTTCGGAGAGGAAGGGGGGCATTTCAAGGCTATGGAGGGGGGGGGACCCCTAATTCAACACTGTTTGAATACATAATGTTTTGTGTTTGATTAATCGTAGCGTATTTGTTTCAATATAGCATATTTCTTTAAACACTTTTTTAATATAATTGAAAAGTGTTGATGAATTTGATTTATCTGGCCAAATGTCTGGTCGTGCTCTAACTCGCGTAAATATATTCAGATTGCCATGTAATTGATGTATGTTATAGATTGACCATTACATGTTTTGTATTGAATATAAATAGTTACATGGGTAATTAAAAATATTCCCTTATATTTCTGTCAATGAAGAAAATAGTTTGAATGCATTTTAACAATTTTAAAAGTTTCAAACATAATGAAATTTCTATGCATCTTCCTTGCTGAAATCAGTTAAGTCAAAGTACAGGGGAAGCCAAAAAAAAGCTGTTTTAACATCTTCGCCATATAAAGTAAATCTTGAAATGAAAAAACAAAGGAAGCTCTTAAAGTACAAAAGCAATTGTAACATGAAGTTTTAAAAAATAGGCGTAATTTAATTGGAAAGAAAATTATGGAAGGGAAGAACAGACACAAGGTAAAGAAATCTTTTGTTGCAATGTCTAATGATTCAGAATCTAAAAAGAAAAATCAATGCAGTGATGATTGGTTTTGCCTAATTTGTAAGAAAAATACAATGGCTGAAATGATTTAGTGTTCAGATTGCCAAATGTGGTTCCATGCTGTGTGCTGTGGAATAAAAAATGCCTTGCATAGCTTCTTACACGATATTCAAGTAACAAGCAATTAGATTTCATATTTTCCTACTCTTAATTACTTATAACTTTGATTTATAGTTTGAATACATTTTGATTTCAAACAGTTCATTTTACTTTCAGACATTTCATTTCATTATATTTCGTTGCTGTTGGTTTGTTTGATTGTTTTATTAATCGCAAACTTCGCTTTTAATAAAATTTGTTATATTTCTTACTTATTAAACAGCCTAATATTGTTTAATCCAGTTTAGGAGACTGGTGATCCAACTTTGGCGACGAGTCGCAGAATTAGGACCACTTTTGACAAATGTGTCAAATTAAAATAAAACTTAAGATTTTCAAAAAGAAATTGTTCTAAAGATTTATTTAGTTAGTAGATGAATAGATTGACCACGTGTAGTGATATTTTGAATATATTCCAAAAATGAAAATTAATTACTCCTGAAAATAAATTAAGTGGTCCAAATTCGGCTACTCTCCCCTACTATATATTTTAAAAATCAATAAATAATTCTTAGATGTAAAGATGTGCCTGTTAAAAATAAAATCGTACATAGACATACTTGTGCAAAATTCCAAGGCCTGGCTTTACTGCGAAAACTGGGCGCTCCGACTTCATTATAAAGGTCCCCGTTATCATTTAAGACATACTCCTGTCTACCGATGTCGTCTTCCATATAAACGAGATCCCCTGCAAAAATATAACTAATTAGTTCATAATATTACATAGCACTAATCAGTCAACGATCAAAAGAGTCATTCCTTTAATCAGTGCACATTAGGGTGGTCACAAGCAACATGGGGAAAATTTTTTTTAACGTTTTCTTCGGGGGGACCCTCCTAAAAGTTGCCAATTAGTTAGAAAATGAGATTGGCAAAGTTTCAGCTCAAATAAATAATATTAACCCGTGCCTCATCGAGGTTGAATTCTTGAAAATTTGCAAATTTTGGCAAAAAATTGTCGTTTTTCTTTCCTTACGTGAAAAATATTTGTCTTAGAAACCTGATTCTTGTTTTATTTCATAGAAACTATTGTTGCCTTGAACTTTTACTCTCATGAAAACTTATATTTAATGAATATTTAGTATTTTTCAGGACATCTAGTGAACCATACCCTCAAACTCTGCATTTTTGAAATATAGGTAAAAAATGACAAATTTAAAACTTTATTACTTTTGATAATTTTTTTGTATCATTTTTATTAATAGGCAAAAATAAGTGAACAATTTTTGTAACTTTAAAAATATTTCACGAATTATAATTGATTATTAGTTATCTAGTTCTGTGTCTAGTAAGAAAGAGCTTCTCGATTTGTGTTGCAGTTGAACCTCTGAATTTCTCTTTTTATTACAAGGCTGTTTCTGTTATCTGTTATGGTTATCTATTTTTAGAATTGACGAAACATTCCGTAAAACCCCTTCCCCTTCTTGATATGATGACAGAAATGTAAGATTTTTTAAATTGACCACATGTCTCATCAAATCATCGACAGTAAGCAGCTAAGTAATTGTCAAGTTTTATGTATTTTATTTTATAATAGTCGCAAAATGAACTGAACGCCAGAGAAACTGCTAGACTTAGAATACATCCACTAGCTAACCACAGACATCGACTCTGCAAATAACTGTTTCGTAAACAAAAAACTGAGCTCATCAAAAACAGATTTTAAAATTCCCGTTTAGAGAGAATTGTTGTTCACTGGGGTGGAAAACTGCTTCACCATTTTTTGAATGAAGAAAATGTAGAGTGGATAAAAGTTTTAATTAGTTGTGGGGATGAAGAACAGTTACTACGAGTTCCTCAACTTGAAAATAATATCGGAATAATTCAGGCGAAAGCTGTATTTTCAGCAGTTGAAGAGTGGGAGGAAGTAGGTAAAATCCAGGCAATATTTTTTGATACAACTGCAGTATACACAGGTCGCCTCAGAGTTAACCTGCATTTTGCTATAGCAATTGTTAAAGGAAAAGTCTTCTGTATTTACCATGTCGCCAGCATAATTTAGAAAGCTAATCTTGATTGTAAAATGGGCACAATCACTGCCCCTCAGTCAGAATTTAAAAAAACAAAACAATTCTGATTGGATGGTCTAAATTAAACCAGAGTAAGTATACAAATGTTACTGAAGATGAAATACTAGGTATAAATAGTTAATTAAGAAGAAATTTCAAATTTTCTTACAGGAACTCTTAAAAATTAACAGCTCAGGGATGATTATAAAGAGTTTATCCAACTTTGTTTAATTTTTATAGAACTCCTTCCTGCAAAAGACTTTTTTTCAAAGCACATGGTACTTTTAATCATGTCAGATGGATGGATGCACAGGCCATTCATTCTCTTAAAATATATTGTTTCAGGGATCATCTTTCAATAACAAATTTAGAAAAAGAAGGTATCAGAGATCTTTTCTTATTTTTTATCAATATTTATGCAAAAGCGTGCTTCAATACTTCCACTGCCACTTTAGCCCCCAATCCAAGATCTGCAAATAATAAAATCACTTGTTCACTACAGAAAATTTGATAAATAGGTTACAGACAAAGCACTTGCTAAAATGACAAACATCCTTTGGTATCTTAACTCGGATTAAGTTGCATTTTCATTTTTAGATAATACTTTGGTAAAAAAGTCAACATAAGCCACCTTATCTAAACCATTACCACTTCAATCCTTTCCGGCGCAGTGTCCCACGCCGGGACCACCTAATTTCAATTCCAAACTTACAAACGGCACGAAAAATATTTTAATAAAATTTTGCTTTTACAATGAAAGGTTAAAGTAATGTGATTTTAATTTCTAAAAATGTCGTTTGTAAATTCCGGGGTAGACAATCATTTCATCCTTTTACGAACAGAATTTTTCTGTGCCGGAAAGGGTTAACGTGACAGTTGTAAGGGAAAATAATTTATTTTCTTTATTATGCCTCCTTTCTTGTAACACAACTTTAATAATAAAATGCAATTGAGCATTATTTGCTCTCATTTCTATACTTCCTTTGCCCTCCCTTTTTTAAAAAAATTCTTTCAGTTTAAAATTCGATTTTTTTCCTTTTCTTTGGAATTTTTTTAATCAAACACTTTATTGGACTTCACAAAACGAAAAAAAGAAAAACAAAAGGTGGAAAGCAGATGAAATGGAATGTTACAATTTTTTTTTCGCTTTTTCATAAAAAGTCAATTTTTAGGATTCAGGTGAAGTCTGGTCCTGAAAAATGCGCATATTTTTAAATCTATACATTTTTAGAAAAAAAATGGTGTGTGGTTCTTCAAAGCAAAACTTTTTTTTATAAAATGAGACCTGCATTATGTTTCTAGGTTCAATTGTATTCATTTCATGAAGGAAAAACAGCATTTTTTTGCGAAAAATCACGTTTTTTTCAAACTTAAACCTCAATGAGGCACGGGTTAATATTATCCAAATGAGCTGAAACTTGGCCAATCTCATTTTCTAGTCAATTGGCAACTTTTCGGGGGGTCCCCCCGAAAAAATTCGAAAATTGATTTCTTGTGACCACCCTAGTGCACATCTACATTTAGGAGAGAGGCTTGGGAGTTACTATTTTTATTTTTATACACTAGGAAAAGGATGGCTCTGTGCTGTGCTGTACCCATTACCAGCGACGCTTGACAACCCAAATTCAGACTTTCAGACCCCGTGGTCTTTCAAAACTGTTAATTTCCTTTGTTTGAAAGAAACAAAGAAAATAGGTTGCAAATATGGTAAATCAATAAACGTTTGGAGATAAATATTATTACTTTCTTCTATCATTAAAAGAAGAAAGTATTGGATTCGTGAAAACTTTCGAAATCCAGTTTTCGACGGATTTACATGTTTTAGGGGTCAGATATCTCGAAAAACAGCTCTTACAAAATGTATGTCTGTGAGTTTGTCTGTGAGTCTCTCTGTCTATATGTGACACAAATTTTGTGGGCACTCTATCTCATGCACGGAATTTAATAAAACTTTAGATTCAGTTAGTCCCTGAAATGAATTCCTTCTGATTAGATTTTAGTGTAAATTGCCTAACAGGTGGCGCTGCTATGCTGCATTTTTCACGATTTTCGCAATAGCCATATCTCAAGAACTAATGCACGGATTTTTATAAAACTTCAGATCCCCTTAGTCTCTGATATTCTTATGGATTTCTTCTGTATTAAATATCAAAGCACTCGCTTTTCAGCTATTTATTCATTCATTATTATTATCATAATATCTTTATCACAGGAACCATATCCTGCCAAATCAAATTTTGGAAAACCAAATCCCATCTTACCAAATCTTAATTACTAAGAATTTAAAGGAAGACAACACGATCCAGTTTATACGCATGATAAGTTTAAGTTAACTCTTAAACTTAATCAAAGTTGCAAAAAAAACCCGCTGTACTTCAATGAGATATTGACACCCCTCATTACAGTGATCCAAGAAAATTTAGAGCTAGAGGAATCGAAATTGTAAGCACTTTGAGATTGGGTTTTAAAGCCCCGTGAAGCAGCCAAGATGTGTAAGGTATAGTTAATCCTTTTCATTAAAAAAGGCGCGTTGTGCACTGTAAAAAAAACGGACTAAAAAACGGAAATACTACTGGCAATCTAAACGCCAGTACTATTTCCGTTTTTTTTACGGGAATTTTTACCCATAAATTACAGAAAAATTTCCGTTTTTAATCAGAAAAACGGAAAATTTTCAGTAATTTATGGGTAAAAATTCCCGTAAAAAAACGGAAATAGTACTGGCGTTTAGATTGCCAGTAGTATTTCCGTTTTTTTTTTTTTTTTTTTTTTTTTTTTTACAGTGTGTATTTTAAATTAAAACGATCTTAACATGAATTTACTTCTTAATTTTCCTGGATAAATAATCTACCCTACATCTCTGAATACAATTATGTTGTGATGAAAGGTTGTATTGATTGATTCCTGTAATATATATTCTGACAAATATATCTTAGATGTAAAAAGGAAATGTGGCCATAACCTCAGAATTTTACCTTCTTCGACCTCATCTATCCAAAAGGAAAAACAAGAGAACAGAATTGAACCAATTAATTCTTATTGAATAGCAAAATGTTGATAGCACTTGTTGATAGTTTTAATCTTAAGCTTAAGGCTGTTCTCAAATGCTCTGATCAACAAGCGCAAATTTCACACAGTTACAAATTCATTTTTTAACGGATTAATAAAATTGGAAGGTCTGAGAATGGAACCGATTTGGAATTGAACTGTGTTTTCCATTTTTTGATAAATAAATTACCTATTGAATTATAAGCGATTTTGATCACGTGACAAATACGATTTTCACCCTTTCTTGAGTGTTTATTCATCTTTCGCGCGGAAATTCGGTTCAAAACACCCACTTTGACAATATTTTCTGAAAGATCTATTGCGTTTGCAAAAAGACACAAAAAAAACAGTTCTGTAACATAGTTTCTGAACAACAACACCTGCCAGTTTCACGCATTTCCGAACAAAAATGAATTAAAACTTATGTCATAAAGTTGACCATTTGGATTTGAGAACAGCCTTAATCAATTGACAAAACTCATAAACTCTTGATTCCTAACTAAATTTAGCGAATATTAGAGAATATTAGGAAAAGATACATTTTTCAGTAACACCTAAAAAATTTCCTTTACAAGTCGTCAGTGTAACCCATAATATTTTGTTGCCGAAACGTCAGTGAAGGCTTACTGTGGAGACCCGAAATTTTCTGGTTTCCATCTGTTTGTTTGTTTGTTAGTTAGTTAGTTAGTTAGTCTGTCTGTCCCGCGATAACTGCCGTAAAAAGCATCCGATTAGCTTGAAATTAAGGATGTATATTGGTGAGCTCCCCGGATTTAGCTGTATAGTTTTGAGTTAAATTTGGTTCATTCGTTCGGAATATATAGAACATTTTATTTTGTGACATAATGCTTTTCTATGGGAAGTCAGACGATTTTCAAATTTTCATTTGTTGAAAGAAATCGCTCATATGAATAATAGATTTAAATGGTAAATTTTGGATTCTGAAATTTTTAAATAAGAGTATTAAATTATTCCGTTTAGTTTGCAATTTTGTCAAAACATTTGTCAGAGCTTTTAAATTAGGTGTATAACTTATGATGGAATTTTATACATGTGTTCGAGTAATATAAAACATTTTATTTTATGAATTTACTTATATTTCATTTTTTTTTCTTTTAATCGTTGCGTAGCAACTATATCTCATCTAAAAATATCATAAATGTGAAAGTATGTATGGTTTTTTAAGTCAAATCAAAGTTAAAAGGAATGAATTAATGAATGCCTTTGTATAGATATTTGCATATAGATTGATTTAAACACAGAAATGAAAATAGTATTTATATACTATATAGAAAAATATTTTTACTTATGTATTCAACTATTTTGATTATAAATGAAAAAGTTTGTTATTTTCATACAGAATAAACTGACATTATTCTATTAAAATTTATAAACTTTATTGCTGCCAAAAAAAAAAAGGGGGGGAATAACAATTTCTCCCAAAGAGTTAATTTTAATTTGTAAGATTTTCACGTGCAAAAGGAAAATGGAATAAGCAAATTACAAATAATAAAAAAGATAAATAGGACAGGAATGAATACATATAAACATTTCACACCAAATACCACCTAAAATAATTTTTGTAGTGGTATTTTCCCAACACTACGAAGAACGATTCCTCGATTTACACGATTTTACTTGGCCTTCCTTTTCTCATTGGTTGCGATTTCAGTTTCGCAATTGTGTATATTAATTGCCACAAAATTTTACATTTTTATGACTGAGGTATATGTAAGGCCATACAAATAAGAAATTCCGTATTGTCTCCTATAAAATGCGATAAAGTGTTGGTTAACTATAGGGGAGATGGGGGCACATGTGAACAGTTCGCATAAATATAGCTTTTCTTATAATTGGATTAATTCTTATAAATAAAAACTAGTCAGTATAGTAAACAGAACTTTCTTTTACACGTGGTAATTTTTTTTTAATCACCTGTATAGTTTTTCTTACATTTTTTAATTGTTTTATAAATTCAAAAAAATGTTCACATGTGCCCCATCAGCGGGGTAGTTGTGAACACTCGTGGGGCACATGTGAACAGAAGGTAAAAGTATCCTATGACATGCTTTTTCTCCTGTTATTAATTTGTTATCATAACCATTACTTATATTATCAGTTAAATTCAACCATTAAAAAAAAAAAAAAAAAAAAAAAAAAAAAAAAAAAAAAAAAAAAAATTCTAGTTTTTGAGTGCTATGTTTAAACAAAAGGTTTAAAATGAAACTAAATATATATAAAGCTGTTCTGACGCCATGCCCAAGAATTATATTAGTTATCAATTTGAAAATTTTTCATTTTAAAAATGTTACTGATATCCATCCCAATTCAAATTATCCTATTCATAGCTGTTGTTTGAGAGATGGAAGTAAGCCATCACTGCAAGTTTGAGACAAATGAAAAGAAAAAAATATACAAAATTGTTTGTCATAATACTCTTTGTATTAACAATACATAAAAAATATTGTTTTAAACTGTTTACTAAAATAGTACATAACACTTATTGCATTTTAGGAAACATTGAATTTATTTAAATTATAATTGAACTCAAATGAGCTTCTTGCTCTTTGTGTACTTCCTGACAAATGTGGAAGTGGAAGTTTCAATACAATATCACTTTTTTGTATGACAGAAATGTCTACTATTTCAGGAAAATTATATGAATTGGATCTGAGATTCTTTCTCAGGAATTTAACATACATTTTATCATTATCAATTCTTTCTATTCGCCCAACAGAGAAAGTTTTTGATTTTTGTGAACTGTTCATATCTGCCCCAACTAGTCTGTTGACAAGTGCCCCGCATAGCTGCTAGAGTTAAATTGATAAATAATTAACATTTATCAATTTTAGGGAACAAAACAACTTTATCCAAAATATTCATTAGTAGTCATATTATATGTTAAAACATTAAAATTCGAATAACTAACTAAATAAATAAACTTTATCACTTACCAAAGTTGAAACCAACATTTTACATTTGACATCTACAAACAGTGTTTTGGCTACTGAAGGCAAACAAAAAGTTGAAAAGCTTCAAAAATTTTTTACCATATGTCTACAGGTGCTGCCATCTTTGGTAATTTTTTTCAAATAAAAAAACTTATAATAACTATTGAAAAACTGTGATGTTCTCATCTGCCCCCTGTTCACATGCACCCCCATCTCCCCTATATGTTTCTATTAAGAGGAGCAGAGCTGACAAGCCTCCGGCGTTCTGGATACCAGTATTTTAATACAAAAAATGTTACTTTATTTAATTGAAACATTTGCGCGATTTAAAAGAACAACATTTTCTGTAAGATAATAGTGTTGTGCAAAAAGCCAGAGACTTGCCATGTCTGGTGGGGAGTGAAATGTTTTATTTAATGCATCTATCTATATTTTAATGCTACGTGAACAACGTCCCGTGTAACAGCTTGTAGAGTGTAAAATAAATTAAATTATTAAAATAATCCCTATTACGAAAAATGAAACAAAATGCCCGGCTAAGGGAAATAAAAGGTTAGTTAACCTTTCGTAATTTGACCTGAACACAGGTGTGCGTCAAATTTCAACGGTGTTTGTAACATCGCGATTTTAAATTAAATGTGGATACTATTAAAAGGCTATCACAAAAAATACTTAACGGTGCCAAATCACGTTTATCTATTTAGTCAATTGGAAGTGGACACGATGATGAATTATTAACCGTTAGGTTTAGAAGTCCCCCTACTTTAGGGTGATTTTAATAAGTTAATGCTATCGAGTACATTTTTAGATATTTAGATTAGATCTTAGTTATAAATATTGCAGAATGGTAATCAAAATTATTTTTGGAAACAAAAATTATAAAGGTATTAGATTTCTAAATTAGATGTCTCAGTTTACATTTCCAAAAGTTCTTTATCCATTAGATACAGGTGTTTGCGGTTAGCAGGCAAGTAAATACTGCTGTAGGATATTAGGATAACGTAAAATGCTTGACCAAATTGTTGCTTATCCTTATAAATCGCAGTGTAAAAAAGAATCTAAGATATAGGATAATCATTAACTCAATCAATAGAAAATTACAAATGCAAAATAAATTGCACAACGGGGGGTTTCAGGGGGGCGCCCCCTGAAGAAATTTGCTTTATTATATAAAAATTACTAGAATAAGTAGCTCGTGAGAATTTCAGAAATATCATTACATAACAACGTGTTTAATTTAACGCTTCTAATGTCTGAAACCATCGAAATATTTTTTTTCCTTTTATAAATGTTTGTGTAATTTAAAAAGTTTAAATTTTGTTTTTGTAGAAAGATTAATATTACGCAAAGTTTGCTAAAAACAATAAGTTGCAGAGATGACGTTAAGGCTCTTGATCTGCAGATTTACTAGTTTTAAGTCCTCCTTTATACACTCAAATTTACTCTAAGTAACAAACAAAATTTTTGCAAAGCATTCATATAAGCATCGTTATTTTTCTTTTTTTTCTTAATGGGTGCGACCTTAGTTTTACATGTCAAAAGATTTACGGTAATTTTCTCATTCTGAGAAACTGAACGCATATACAAGGTGATTCATAAATATCGAAACAATAGGCTATTTCCTTAAATATTACCCCTAGACCCATACTTCCAATTGGAAAGTTTCATAAAAAAAGGTGCAAAATTTAATGACATAAGTTGCAACTCCATGGGGGGTCTATTTGAAAAAATACGAAAATTAAATTTTTATACGGCCCCCGTAGTGTAAAAATTCTAATCGGTAAAACTTTCCTTATCCATTCCTGAATAAAACAGAAAAAATTGCATCTTCATATCTGAAAAACTCGCAGAGTTATAGCCGTTTAAATAATTCATCAGGTTTTACAGGATTAGACACAAATTGAAATGCGTGCAATTCAAGAAACAATGTTACCTGAAGAGTTCTAGGAAACATGTAAAAAATATATTTGTTGAGTTAGAATTTTGATTTTTCTTTCTTTTTTTGTGATGGTTAACCATATAATTTGAAAACAAAATCACATCCTAATATTTCTCATAAAGTTTTTAAAAAAATTAAATGATTAGTATTTTTTTAAGCGGATTTAATTTAAAATCTTTATACCTCGAAAAATTATTCATCGGATTTCAAATTTTTTTCATTTAATTAAAGAGGAAAGTATAATTTTAGTTTTGTTTCAGGATTTTTTTAAATATTAATTTTAAAAATATTAAGAATATTTATTTAAAAAAATTATGTAATTTATTTTTTTTTAATTATAATTTCAAAAGTAAATTTTTTTTCAAATTTGCCGAAACAAAATTAGTGTAATATAATCAAAAAAGACATGTCCCAAGTTTGCACCTTTTTTATTTACGATTCTTAACTTATAATAATTTAATGAGGAAAAATGGTAAAAAGCAAAAGAAAAATTAAACTTCATGCAAAAAAAAACGCAATTAAAGTTTTAAACATTGATTGGATTCTAATAAAATGTTTAAATGCTTTTTTTGTAATTGCACGTGGAAAAGTAACTTCTTTCTGTAGCTTAAACTTCCGATTCAGTTTAACTTTTGCCGTCTCCAACTCCTTTTTGTATTATTAAATGGTCCATAAATAAATGTTAAATGTGTAATTTGAAACAATGCATTTTCTAACATGCCGATTAAGAGTTTTTCATAATTTTAGTCCTCACAAATTCAGGCTTTTTATCGTCCCAACGAGGCCGTTAAAAAGTTTATATTCGGGGGCCGGGCTAGGCGACTTTTTTCTGAAGACTCGGTCAGGCCGGGAATAACGTATTTTTTTCATACCGAACCGGGTGTTGGTGCAATTTATGACGGCCAATTACCTACACGAGGGATATGGGCCCGAAGGGGGGGGGGGGAGTGCCTTCCGTGGAGGTCTTTCTAGGAGAACCTAACCCGTATTTACGCAAAGATATCCAAGGTTCTAAGAAAACCACTGAAAACTCCGAACGATTGAGACGAAGGGCGTGATTGTGTTCGAACCCAGCACCTCCCGTCTTCCAGCTTTGAGAGCAGAACCTCTCGGCCACTGGTTATACCGAACCGGGACTGGCTTCCTTATTCCTAGGTCTTCTCTGGGCGAAATTTTCAGTCCCGGTCTCGAGACAACCCGTATTAAAATCATTATCTCTGACTGACAGAAATCCGTGCAAAAATAACTAAAATTTGGTTCACCCGAAAACTTTTACAACAAATGCACATATTTTTAAATGGCCATTATTTTACAATAAAACTTTAAAATTCACATTTTTAAAGGATAGTAGATTTTAAGGTAAAAAAACAAAACAAAATACAGTAAAACTAGTGAAAAAAAGTCCTTCCGGCCAGTGCCGGGGGGAAGAGCTAGCTTTCATATTCCTTATTTTAAAAAAGCCAGCTTATATTATTCAAACGCAGAAAGCTCAATTTAGTGGAAACCGATTATAGGAGATTCAATACTAATTTTTATTAATACAAAATCATTATGAATGAGAATTGAGCGAAATTAGTCAGCTTTATCCAAGCTGCTTTTATTTAAAATAACTTATATTTGGTTGCCAAATTCGGCAATACATTGAAGTGCCTGCCATTTTAAGACAACAAGGTGGATGAGGCTAATCAGTGAACTTGGTTGAGACCTTAGTAATTCCTTTGCACATGCTCACTCACATCGGAATCGGTTGATATATACGAGTGCTGTCGCAGTCAAAAAATCATATTTTTAAAAATGTCACTCGCATTATAAATTCAAACTGCTATATCTGAGCCATTTTTTAAGATAAATTCAAAACAAAAAATGCGCCGGAATCCTTATATCAAGGTCAAATACTTAAAAAAGAAACCTTTTTCAATTTCTAATTTTTTTGCACCTTACTTTAAATATTTTTTTTTTTTTACTGGCCGCCATTTTGAAACAAGATGGCTGATAAAGCTGACCAGCCAACTTCGGCAAGACATTGCTATATACTATCCACATTTTTGTATCAAGGTCACACACATAAAACAAAATCTTTTTCATTTTCCAATTTTTTGATACTTCATTTTAAATTTTAAATTTAAAATTGCTTTTTAATGGCAGCCCTTTTCAAACAAGATGGCGAATGAAGCTGTCCAACAAACTCGATTTGGACATTGGTATGTACTATGTACACACCAAGTTACATCCAAATCGGTTCATAAATACTCCTGTTATTGCGTGACAAAAATCAGGTCGTTTCAAAATGTCAGCCACAATAGAAATTCAAAATGCTATAACTCAGCCATTTTTTAAGATATAAACAAAACAAAAACTGCTCCGGAATCTTTGTATCAAGGTGAAACACATAAGAAAAAAATATTTTTTAATTTGCAATTTTTTGGTACCACATTTCAAATTTTGAATTTTTAAAAAAAATTTAAATTGCCGCCATTTTGAAACAAGATGGCGGATGAAGCTGGCCAACGAACTCGGTCGAGACATTGGTATGTACTATGTATACACCAAGGTACATCCAAATCGGTTCATAAATACGCCTGTTATCGCATGACAAAAATCAGGTCGTTTCAAAATGTCAGCCACGCTAGAAATTCAAAGTGCTATAACTCAGCCATTTTTTAAGATATAAACAAAACAAAAACTGCTCCGGAATCTTTGTATCAAGGTGAAACACATAAGAAAAAAAATTTTTTAATTTGCAATTTTTTGGTACCACATTTCAAATTTTGAATTTTTTTAAAAAATTTAAATTGCCGCCATTTTGAAACAAGATGGCGGATGAAGCTGGCCAACGAACTCGGTCGAGACATTGGTATGTACTATGTATACACGAAATTTCATCCAAATCGGTTCATAAATACGAGAGTTACAGTGTGACAAAGATCAGATATATATATATATATATATATATGGATATATATATATATATATATATATATATCAGTGGCGTGGCGTGAAAATTTTCGGTGGTCATCGCAATTATTTAAGTTTGTGGTGAAAAATTATTAACTCTAAAATTCAATGGTTGAATGTTCAAAAAAGAAACTTTAAATCTTACCTTCACTTATACATGAACTCCAAATGTTCTGCTAAAACTGGATCGTAGAGTTTTAAAAGCTTATTAAGAGTTTTAAAATATTGCTTGGTCATCGCTGCATCCAGCGATGACCGGACGCCACGCCACTGATATATATATATATATATATCAACTTTTGAACGGAGGGTGGTTTCGGGGTCTGGGGGTCATGATCGATGAAAATATACCAAATTTTTTTGAAATCGCTTTCCTCCGAACGGCTGCAATATGTAGCTTTTTGTAATGAAAGCTACCTAAAATGTGGCTATCACGGAATCATTTCTTAAACGGAAAAATCTGTTGATCCATGGAAATTAAATATAATAATACCTGAGAAAAAATAGACTAGTACATTTACAACTCCTAAGAAGGGAACTTGTCTATAACGCTTATTTTTCTTTCCTATGTGATTCCATCTTATAAGATTTTACTTTATAGCATTTTTCATCGTCTCCAACACATGGAATAGGAATTAACGATATTAAAGGAGAAGTGAATCGTTTACATATAAATAGAGATTCATTAATAAAACAAATAATCACAGCTTTTGGCGCTTCTTTAAAATTAATAATTATAAACATGAAAAAACAAATAATATAATAAGTATTTTTGGTCAGAACTCCTTCATACGAAACAACTTTTAACCATATCGATGTAAAAAATTATGTAGAAATTCAGTCAGGCCGGGACAGGCTACGATTTGAACTTTTTCCATCCAGGTCCGAACTTTTTTCCCTATGGGTCGGTTTGGGACCGGATCTAGATATGTCGACCGGTTCAGACCTCTAGTGCAGACCACCATCATACTTTGAAAGCAGGTTTAAAGTAAAATCTATACGCTGCTTATTTTATGTCCAAAGGAGAGGCACTGTTTTATATCGACTTTTAATAATGTACAATTTGTAGATGATCCCTATCTTGCATTCAAAATGAGTCAAAAACTCGTCGCTCAGAGGCATGGATAAATGGTGAAAGTCACGAATTTCGGATTTTGATATCTCTGCGAATTTTGAAGATATCGAGATGAATTTTTTTGTGTTTAATTCAGGAATGGATGAGGTAAAATTTACTGATTGGGAATTTTACTGTACGGGGGCCGTATAAAAATTTATTTTTTGTATTTTCTCATATAGACCCCCCATGGAGTTGAAACTTATCAAATTTTGCACTTTTTTCTGTGAAACTTTGCAATTGGAAGTATGTACCTAAGGGCAATATTTAAGGAGATAGCCTATTGTTTCGATATTTATGAATCACTCTGTATACTGCTGCACAATATGCTTTTTCAGACGCATCACAAAAGGCGTGAATTTGAAGGTTTATCTTATCTGCAACTAATACAAATCGAGGAATTTTCAACTTAGAAATTACTTTTAAATCATTCCGAAAAGATGTACAACGTTTACTATGTTCTTCAGTAATGAGCTCGTCCCAGGAAAGTGAAAACCTCCATAAATCTTGCAGCAGTACCTTCATGAAAACAACACAGGGGGGAAAAAGCCTAGCGGACCAAACACCTTTGCAACTTCTAACAAAATATCTCTTTTAGAATATCTGTCCTTTTTCTCATTGTCTAAAGCAGTGAAACAAAAGAAATCACCTGTTAAATTCCATTGAATTCCTAAAATTTGTATCCCGCCATCATTAGTCAAGAGCAATGACCCTGAACTTTCCTTACATTCTTCAGAAATATTCCTCAGTACTCCAGGTACATTTGAAATCCATTTTCGTAAATTAAAGCTAGCTGGTTTCATTAATAATGTCAATTGACTAATTAGTTCCACAACTTCTTACTCATTCTGGCCGCCAGAGAGAAAATCATCTACATGAAAATCTTTCAACACGGCTGCAGATGCCAAAGGAAAATCATTTTTCTCATCTAAGACAAGCTGGTGAAGAGTTCTAGTAGAGAGAAACGGGGCAGACGCTGTACCATAAGTGACTGTTGTTAAACGATATTCCTCTAAAGGATCTTGGGAATTCTCTCTCCAAAAAACCCTTAAAAAATTTCTATCTTCTGGATTAATTAAGATTTGTCGAAACCCTTTCTCTATATCTGCGCGTACAACAATAGGCAAAGTTCTAAATCTTAAAAGAATTGGAAAAAGTTCCTGTTGTACACGGGGTCCGACCATTAGCCCCCTGACCGCCGAGCAAAAGTGTAAAATTGTAATGTTGTTTTCTCTGCAATTTTGTTTTTAATGATAATAAAAGATGTTTTTTCCAACATGATATAAATTTTTTTTATTAAGTATGGGTATATAAGCCTTGACAGTATTAATTATAACCTTATTTTTTTTAAAACTGGATTATACATGTATAATTATATTAATTTTAATAATGCTTTCATTGCAATGAAACCTACAGCTTAGTGAACGGATATATCAGTTCGCGGTGGTGAGAAGGTTAAAATATCATTCGAAGACACACCAGAGGTAGATTTAACAGTGGCATGAAAAACAACTCTCAATTTTGTCGTCGTACTTGATTCACGAATTATCGCATGATGAGGTAAATAAAAAACAAATGCAGTGACCCTTTACGATTTCGATATATGTTCCATATGACCCAAGTCCAAATATTCCTTCATAAACTCTCGATAGATTTCGTAAATAGACTGTTGTTTTGAAAGCCTGCGTTCCAAAGAACGAAATCGCTGCATGGCCACTTCCTTAATATCACCTATTTGCGATGGAAAATCTTTAAATGGAAGCTTCACAACAAATCTTCCAGAACTATTTTGAAAATAATTGCTCTTAAAATGGTCTTTACATTCTAGTTCCCGTAATTATCCAACCAAGTTTAGAACATACAGCGAAGGGTAGAGTTTCCCCTCTTTTCATCACTTCCCTTTTAAACAATGTAAAGAAAACATTAACTCCTAATAAGATATCTACTGGTCTTGATTCAAAGAATAATGGGTCTGCTAAATCATTAAAATTATTCACAATATTTGAAGTAATAGAACTATACGGCACACTTGATGTAATTCTTTTTATCACAAATGCTCTAGTGGCAAATCTCGCTTCAGAATTAAAATGGGGAGAAAAATTTAAATTTACCTCTTCATTAGATTCAACATTATAAGAACCTAAACATGTAATCTGTACTTTAGTAGATTGCCTTGGCAAACATAATTTGCGCATACAATTTTCACTTATGAAAGAGGCGTCACTGCCACTATCCAGCAAAGCGCGACAGTTTACAATATTACCCAGTGAGTCATGAACCTTAATCATTGCTGTACAAAGTAGAGTTAGCATATTTTGCAATGAATATAATCCCGACACAGAGTTGTTTGGAAATTCAAAGATGCTAGTACAAGAAGTTTGATTTAATGACTCAGTTGGTCTCGGATAAAATTCTGGTGCGTTCGAAAAAGCGGGCCAGTTGGCGTTTCAATTACACTATCTGAACAAGATTTGGGGTCTCTCGGAAGATGTAAAGTTGTATGGTGAGGCTTATGTCCCACTTTACATTTACTTAAACTCTTACAGATTTTTGCATGGTGTTTATCTAAAAGACAATTGTAACATAAGTTGTTTCTTCTAATCAATTCTATTATTTTATGTACACTTAACTGCAAGAACTTAGGACATTTATACAATGGATGTGATTCCTTGCATACACAACAACTGTTACTAGCAGACAACAATGTCGTTACTTTACCCTTCTTTATTTCCTTTACTGAGAATTTGCTGTTTTGAAGGGTTCTAGCGTGATCCTTCAAGAAAGATAATAAATTATCAAGAGTTCCCACCTCCTCCTTTTTTAATGTTCTTTCCCACCAATATCTCGTATTTTTATCTAATTTATCTGTAATTACATAAACTATTATTACTTCCGAAAATCCACTAACGTCTTTTTTAAGTACACATAACGAACGCACACATTCGTTTATAACATCTACACTCTCTAAAATAGACTTTGCATTATCCGAAATACAAGGCATTCCAATAAACTTCTTAATTAATGCATTAATTAACTCACGTTTATTTGAATATCGCTCCTTCAATAATTCTAAAGCTGTCTTATAGTTTGAACCAGATATTGGAAGACTCTGAATAATTTTAAGTGCACTGTTTTTACATGCCGATTTCAAATACTGCAATTTTTGACAGTCCGATAAATTCTCATTGCTATCCACGCTAGCTTTAAATAAATCATGAAATGATAACCATTCTTCTAAATTACCACTGAACGTAGGAAGTGTCAGTTTTGGAATCTTTACTTCTGGTATTTGGGATTTAGAAAGACTATTATTTGTATTCGATTCATTAAATGTAAATTTTGAGTTTTTCCGGTTTACACTTAACCAAAGATTATCAAGTTTATCTTGTACGGATTGTTGCTCATCAACAAAATTATCTACGTCTTCTTCTTTACATTGAGAAAAAAATTGCATTAAAAATTTCATGTAATTCCTCATTTAACTTTCGATTTTATTTTCAAATAAAGGAAGCTGACTCAAATCGGCATCATCTATTGAACTAGTGATGTTCTTTTCTAGTTTAGTAACAGTAGCTTTTAACACTCTTTTTCTAACTAAAATATCTTTAAATTCCATCATAATGAGTAAAATTATTAAGAAAAAGACTCACCAAATAGTATAGATGTTTAAATGACGCCGCTTTTTTTATTGCATCACAACTTCGGAACGATGACAAGATTACGTTTGAAAACGAAATACCAATTAAAGTTAGTTCTATCACTCAATTCTACAAAAAGAAAAATATATCAAAACTCCGGGAGACATAACCAAAATTATGATAGCGCTCTGGTTGGAATTAAATAAACACGAACTCGTCAATAACTCAAAAACACATTAAATAAACAAAGTGAACTGTAGCACGTTTTTAATTTTAAACCCTCTTGGTTTCACAACTCTCTCAGAAAAAAAATAAATTACATGTCAACAAAAAAAGTTGTCATTTTTAAAAATTAAACTTACACAAAAATTCTCGCACTGTGCCTTGGCAGACGACAAATAAATTTCGAACACATTAGTTTTTTCTTTAGTAACTCAAAAGCTTTAGTACATTCTCCGTTCCACTCTATTTTCCCTTTTTTATTCCCTTTTTTAACAAGTCGGTTAGCGGTGCAGTTATTGCCGAAAACATGAGTATGTATTGTCGATAATACCCCGCTAATCCGAGAAAATCCTTAATCTCCGTTTTAGTGATTGGTATAGGGTAAGTCTGAATATTTTTTATGTTTAGTTCTATTGTTGACCGTTTCCCATGCCCTACTACATGTCCCAAGTATTGCAGCTCCTCTTGGTTAAATTTACATTTAGATGACTTAATTGTTATATTTGTTTGTTTTATTCGCTCTAAGATGTCTTGCAAATGCTTTAAATGCTCCTCCCATGTTTGCAAAAAGAGGGCCATGTCATCAAGATGCGGAATGGCATAAACTTCACACCCATTTAGAATTTCGCTCATCATTTTACTGAAATAGTACGGGGCAATTTTGAAGCCAAATGGCATCCGTATAGGACTATATACACCAAAATTTGTAGCAAAAGCAGCGATTTTCTGAGCCCTTTTGCTTAACCCATATTGGACCGCTGTCCTATAAATAGGACAGCTAATAAAACTTTTTTTAAAAATAAAACTGGTAAGGATTTTCTGGATGCATTTTTATGACGTCTTTAAAATACATAAAAGTATAGCATATAAACAAAAAAACAAGTAACCATTTAAAATTTAATTGAAAAAAATCTATTTAAAAAATCCTTTAAAAATTGTGATCTTACAATCTAGAATTTTACCGTGATTATTATCTTTTTATTGGAGAAATCATAGAGTATTTTTGTACAACATAAACAGTAATTTTAAAGTAAAATAAAATATTTGCTCATAAAATTAGTTTATGTATGCATATTATATGTCCTTACTATGTGTCCTACTAATATGTCCTGTTTAAAGGACAGCTAGTTACTTAAAAAATTAAAAACTTTTTTTCAAAATTTTTCTAGTATCTACTTAATTACACCATATTAATGATATAATCGAAGTTTTAAAAATTTTCAAAAATATTTAATCTGTTTGGTCCAATATGGGTTAAGGATATTTGCCACTATCCCTTAGTCAAGTCTATCAAGGTGATATATCTGGCTTTGGCTACCGGTACTACTCGTTGCTCGATATTTGGGATAGGATAAAATTGAATACGCATTATTTCATTTAATTTTCTATAATCAGTGCGGGTTCTAGGCTCCCTTCTAGGCGACTCAACGAGAATCATTGGAAAAGTATATTCAGAAGCTCCCGGTTCAATTATTTTGTATAATAACATTTTTTCAATTTCATGTTTAAGTAAATCATTTTGCCTAATTTCATCCTGTATGGCTTATGTTTTATTAATTTATCCCTGACTAATTCAATATCATGTTCTACTAAATTAGTTTTCCCAGGAATATTAGAAAATAGTTTATAATATTTTACCAACAAATTACATAACTGCCGTGTTTGCTCCTCACGTAGTCTTGCTCTCAAAGAATTTGTTTCGATTATTTACTTAAAATGAAAAATATTTGGATCAGCTAGCATATACGGGAAATCTTCCTATAAGTCTGATGTAGAAACCGATTCCGAGTCTAATAGCTTTACCACATTTACCAATTCAGGTCTTTTAAAATATGGTTTTATCAAATTAATATGATACACTTTATTAATTTCTTGCTTTCCCTCAAAACAGACTACATAATTTGTCTCTGAAAAATTTTCTCTATTTTACCGGGGCCTTTCAACTGAGGCTCTAATTTATGTGTCTAATTTACTGATAACACTAACACTGAATCTCCCTCATAAAATTCTCTCTTTATGGCATTCCGATCATACCATATTTCTCTTTTATCCCTCATTTTGTACCATTTTTTCTTGAGCTATCTCGCGACTTTTTCTTAACCTATTTATTAGTTTGAAAACAAATTCCAAAACAGCATTTTCCTGATCTGGCGACTTCATTCATTTCTCATACAATAATACAGCCGGAGTTCTAAGATTATTCCCATATACAATATCAGCAGAACTGAAACCTGTATTCTCATGAGTCACAGTCCTTAATGCAAAAACAGCAGCAGGAATTTCAATTTCCCAACTAGGCGCTGCTTCAATGCACAATATCTTCAAAATCCTTTTAACTGAGCGATGAAAGAGCTCTACGGGATTACTCTGAGGGTGATAAATTGAACTTCTAATAACTTTTATCCCGAATTTTTCCAGAAATTCAACTGTTAATATACTCATGAATGATTTTCCCTGATTAGTTTGTATATCTTTAGGAAAACCCATACGACTAAAAACTTGAAAAAGTGCATTTAGTACAGACTTAAATGTTATGTCAGGTACAGGAACTGCATCTGGGTACTTCGACGCCAAGCAAATAACCGTAATAAGGCACTTATTACCCTGTGTTGTGGTTGGCAAAGGCCCACAAGCATCAACATTAAGTTTGCTGAAAACTTCAGATATTATTGGTACAGTGATTAATGGTGCTTTCTTCTTGTAAGTTAACTTTCTCACGCATTGAGAAGCGTCACACATTTTAACAAATTCTTCGATTTATTTAAAAGTTTTGCCAAAAGAAATGCATTATTAATCTATATTTTGTTTAAAAAATTCCCATATGACCAGAAGTCCCTTCATGACACATTGTCTTAATTTGTTCCCTGAGTGTTTCAGGTACAACAATAAGATATACCTCATTTCCTAATTTGGTTAATTTCTTTTTAACTAAAGTTGCATTTTTTATGTCAAAATTAGCTTTTCTACCTTCTTTTATTACTAACCCGAATAACGGCGCCAATTATTTATTCCTTTGTTATTCACTACTGAACGTACTAGAGTCCATTTGAATTATGCTAGTTAGAGGGTCACTGAGATCTACTTTTGGAAAATTTCTGGTCCCTCTGCACTTTCCCCCTGTTTTTCAATATCTGATATCTTCTGTAATTTCAACATCGTATCTCTCGGTATCTAGCTGCTCATCTAACAGTTTTTATCATTATGTGACTGCCTCATTTGAGATCAAGTAAGTACAGCGTTAACTCTCTCAATATTCAATCTACATCCAATTTTTTTAAAAACATCTGCGGCTTGATTACTTAAAATATACCGTCTCTAATCTAAATTATCAAATAACAGCAGCTTTTATTGTAACAGTGCATAGGTCACACTCTACATCTACTTGAGCAACTGTTAAACACGCCATATGATTATCAAATGTATGTTGTACCCACATGTGCTCCCCTATCATTCTGTCTCTGTCTACATTTTCTGACAGACAACATCTACCATTGCGTCGGTATCGCGGATTATAGGCATTTTTACACAATTAATTTTCCCAGTTATCTTGTAAGGGTCTAATAGATTTTTGTCGGTTTCCCTCCCTATGCGATTTACTTCAGATTTTCGTGCTCGAAGTTGCGTACATTGAGGCCGGAGATGGTCATAAGAGCTGAATTCGAAGCATTGCAATCTTTTCCTTCTTACAAAATGAAAGTCTGACTTTTGAGAAAAACCTCGTGTTTAGTTTTCCCTCTTAAAATTTTGGTTTGGATGATTTTTATAAACCTCGAATCTGTTATTTAGGGGAATTAAGAGGTTTTATTGAATTGTTAGTTCATTTTGCTTTAGTATCTCCTAACTTTGTTTTTCCACCTATAGTTTTTTTCGCGTCTTCAAATTCCTCCAATTTACTCACGAGATGCGTCGGTCAAATTATTGATGCCCATTCATCTAACAAATGTTCTTTAAAATCAATAGGTGCCCACCTTTTAATTTGATCATCTGACATGAGATCCTTAAGTTTCTCGAAGGTTTCGATTTGTAATCCTGCAAGACATCCCTGAAAATAGGTCTAAAGCAGTGGTTCCCAAAGTGGGGCTTACGCCCCACTGGGGGGCAATTGACTTTCTAGGGGGGCAATTCCAATTTTGTTACTCACTCATTCGCTATCAGTTTTTCTTGTGTCTTTTTTTTTTAATGTAATGTAGCAGATGTAAAATAAATGGAGTACAAGCGAAATTTAAACAATCAGTTTTTGTTATTGCATTTTAAAAATGTTCCTAATGAAAAGTTTAAAATAGATTTAACACCAGAATAGTTATACGATATATATTTTTAATATTCTGATATCATTTTGTAGTATTAAATCTCTCTATAATTTTTCTGAAATCGAATTTTACAATTTTTCGAACGTTTTCGATTATTTACCGAATGAACTTTCTACTTCTATTCTCTATGTCACACGAAGGTTTTTTACACGGGAAATTACTTAAAAGTATACATAAATTTGACTTTCTTGAACATATTTAACCTAAAAAATATATGAAATATCTGAACAAGGTTCTGCCTACTTTATAAAATTTATAAATCTCAAATAGCATATAAATATCTATGGCTCTAGTGCAGACATCCTGCAGAGTAAATAAATTTGCATGATGACATATACTATACATTTAAAATTTTAAAATCAGATAATACATGGAAGACAACTGATCATATTGGGCAAGAAAAATCAGATAAATGTGATGGAGAATGATGGCTACTTTAATTTAATAAAGATGAGAATCTTGAAATGCTTCTTGTGTATTGTGTTATCCATAGAAAGAAAATTTAGTGTCCAAAGCTTTTCCACCATCTCTGAATAAGTCAGAAAAATGAATTAGAAAATGTGTGAATGTTATCAATTTTAACGTTAAATGTAAGTTTCTCTTCAAGATATTTTGTGAAGATAAAAATGCAGACCGTTTAGCACTTATCTTTAACTTTGAGGTAAGTTAGAAAAGTACAACAAAACTATTTTTGCCATGAAGACGAAGGTGTATAACCTCGTTGCATATCTAAAATTACGTTAAAAACACATTTGTGACAGAAGACTGACCTCTTTCGTAAGTAAAAAATGTGAAATGAATAGTTATTGTTACGGCTCTATTACGCTTCCATCGTGTGATAAGAGTTCACTCTTTTAAATAAGAGACCTAATGTACAGATTAAGGAGGGGGGGGGGGGGCGCAAAGTGACTTTATAGAGGATTTGGTGGGGCGTGGCCAATAAAAGGTTGGGAACCACTGGTCTAAAGTCACACCACGTAGAAACGGGTCTTTTTTGCGCTTTTACTTACAATTGTCGAAATTTCCCCCCAGTAATTTTAAATCTTTTAAGCAACAATGATTTAACATGGGGATAATCCCGAGTCTGTTCTTCCGGATCCCCAGTTGTAAAATTATTTATTTCCGTGGGTTTCTCTATCTCTTCTTTTTCTAGACGCTCCTTAACAATATTATCAAGCATATTAATAACTAACTCCTGCTCATAATTTTTACTGTTACTTATGAATTCTTTTAAGTCAATTATGCGCATATCGCTTGTGACTTCTTCTCCTATTTCTACAGCCAGCGATATGAGATCTGACTTTTTACCTTTGCCCAAAAATGCCATTTTAAAACTAATGTTACTTGTGTACTACTAATGTTACTTGTGTACTACTAATGTACTAAGTACTAATGTACTAAGTACTAATGTACTAAGATACTTATTCTATCCTTTAAACAAAAAAGCACGCACAAATTTAATTTTAAAAAAATATAATAATTTACAAAAATCTTACTACACTACAACAAAAAATTTCTTTATACTCCGTATGTACGACTAATAAATATTTCTAAACATTCAGCAATTTCTTTTCTTCAGAATGAATAAATAAAAATATCTCTTAAAGATATCTACTATCAAAAATATTCCAATTTTTTCCCCTCGTCAATAACAGCATAAAAAAATATCAATTTCTCAACTCGTTACCGGGAAGAGAATAAGCAAAAAAAAAAAAAAAAAAAATAAGATATTATACTGTAACTCTTCTACAGTATGAAAAAAAGTCCTTCCGGCCAGTGCCGGGAGGAAGAGGTAGCTTTCAAATTCCTTATTTTTAAAAAGCCAACTTATATTATTCAAACACACGAAGCTCAATTTAGTGGAAACCGAATATAGGAGATTCAATACTAATTTTTATCAATACTAAATCATTACACACATGCTCACTCACATCGGAATCGGTTGATATATACGATTGCTGTCGCAGGCAAAAAATCAGATTTTTCAAAATGTCACCCACATTAGAAATTGAAACTGCTATATCTGAGCCATTTTTTAAGATAAAGACAAACAAAAAATGCTCCTGAATCCTTATATCAAGGGCAAATACTTAAGAAAGAAACCTTTTTCAATTTCTAATTTCTTTGCACCTCACTTTAAATATAATTTTTTTTTAATTTAATGGCCGCCATTTTGAAACAAGATGGCGGATGAAGCTGGCCAGCGTACTTGGTCGAGATATTGATGTATACTATCCACATGCCTTCTTACATGGAAATAGGCGAATACGTGTGTTATCGCGTGAAGAGGAGATAGATATGAAAATGACAATAAATATGACAACAATTATACAAAAAGTAAAGAATATACAAATAACAGATATGGAAGAAGTGATAATCAGATAAAATATAAAGAGGATGAAGTAAAGGATAAATACGAAGAAACAAGAACTATAACAATGCGAACCTTCGAAAACTCGAACAGAAAGAACCATAATTATACATATCCAAAATATACAAGAGAGGCTTCGCCTCCCAGTCGCCGATAGAGGCACTTATAATCAAAACCAAGCTTCATCATCACAATCAACGTACTTCTTTGGTGGTACACCATTACATCAACAAGATATAAAAGTAACCCAAATAAACTTAAATAATTGTCGTGCAGCAAATTTTCAATTAATTAAATACATGAACCAGAACAATATTGACATAGCACTAATCCAGGACTACCATAGAAGCAAAAACTCTTTTACTGGTCTCCCGATTTCTTGGGCTTTATATCAATCAACATTAAAAACAGCGGGAATATTGATCGCCAACCCCTTATTTGTACATAATACGATTCTGCAAACAGATAATAGTGTATTTATAAATGTAACAACGAAGTTAGAAAATTTTAAATTTGCTTCGCAATACTCAAAGCCGAAAGGAGATCTAGCTAAAGATTTTGAGGACTGGTCAAATATCATTCACAATTGTACTAATCTAGTATTAGGAGGCGACTTTAATGCCAATCTGAGGGCCTGGGGTTACAGCAGAAATAACGCAAAAGGTGAAATCCTACTAGATTATCTTGCAAATAGAGATCTAACAATATTGAATGACCCACAAGCAGAAAAAACTTTTTTCTTGGGAAAGAAGAAAGGTAACCCTGATCTTACATTATGTGGATTAAGTACGAAGGACTTACTCGACTCTTGGGCAGTAGAAGTGGACTTTCCATCATTAAGTCATCACAGATACATAAACTTCACATTGAAATTAGAACCTCTCTTACGAAATCTGTACAGATTTAAAACCAAATATGAAACTTTTAAAAAATTCAACAAAGAATTTGATAAAAAGGAAGAAGAATTATGGACAACACTTCAAGAAACATCAACTCCTGAGGAGTTAGATACATGGGTAAACAACTTCCAAATACACATGGAAAATTTAATGAATTTGACACTTAAAAAGAAAAATCAAAAAAGAGACCTAAATATCAACTGGTACACAGACAAACTCAAAATTGAGCGTAGTAGACTTAACGCACTACATAAACGATTTCGAAGAGACTTAGAAAATCAACAGTACAGGAAAGAATATAAAAAAGCATTGGCTGAATACAAACTACATATCAAGAAAGCTAAACAAGACTCATGGTATTCATTCTGTCAACAAACCACAAGTGTATATGGCACAGCTTTCAAAATAATGAAGGGAAAATACCTAAAAAATACCGATTTAATCCACACAACACTAGAAACATCAGCAACAGAGGACTCATTTCTTGATATACAACAAAATCTAATCTATCATCATTTTGGGAATCCAGATACAGAGCAAATCCACTCGAGAATAAATCGGGACCCTATTACAAATGAAGATTTTGACAAAATTAAAATCAATATGAGGGAACTCAAATATGTTATCAGCCAACAAAATCCTAAAAAAGCACCAGGGTATGATAGAATTGACATAAAAATAATAAAGAATCTAACTAAACGATATCCAAAACTGATGCTACTCCTTTACAATAAATTCTTCAGATTGGCCATTTTCCAACGGCGTGGAAGAAAGGTGTAGTTATATTCTTTCGAAAGAAAAATAAAGACCCAAGAATTCCAAAGTCATACAGACCAATAACCTTACTCCCAATGATGGGTAAGGTGTTAGAAAGAGTCATAAAAATTCGTACACAAACTTATCTAGAAAACAGAAATCTCTTAGCAAACCAGCAACATGGCTTCAGAGAGAAGAGAAGCACACTAACGGCATTACAATCAGTAAAAGATCAAATAATGGAACTTCTCCAGCAAAATAAATATGTAGGACTAATATCATTTGATATCCAAGGAGCTTTTGATTCAATAGATTGGAATATGATCTCGGAACTAATTCAAGATTCAGAACTACCTAGATATTTAAAAAATTTACTCATAAACTATATAAGTGAAAGATTTATTGGAGCAAACAATTTTGATTTCATTCAGTGGATTCGCAGTTTCAAGGGATGCCCGCAGGGTTCATGTTTAAGCCCGCTTCTATGGTTAATAGTGGCAGATTTCATTATTAAGGAACTACTTAAAAAATTTCCTGAACTAGTAGTCTATGCAGATGACTTCGTGGTCTTAGTAAAGGGAAATACAAGAACTGGCTTGGAAAAAGATGCTAACGATAAGATCCGAAGTTTTGAAGAAATTTGTAACAGGCTAAACCTAAACATCTCACAAGAAAAAACAAAAGCCATACTCTTTGGAAGAAATCTATTAAATAACAGACATCCAATTTTTAAATTAAAAAATAAAACAATTAAAATTGAAAAATCACTACCATACTGAGGAATTATCTTTGACCAAAAATTAAAATTTCAAATTCACTTAGAAGACTTAAAGGCAAGAATATCTCAGTTCGTGACCAGCTTCAAATTTCTGGGAAATTACCAGAAAGGAATTAATCCAAAAATAAAAAAGATGTGGTATACGACGGTAGTGGAAAGACAAATGTTGTATGCACATGAAATTTGGTTCCCTAATTTAAACAGTCCTGGTATTAGAACATTAAAGACAATACAAAGAATGAGTTTAATGAGTGTCATCAAAACCTACAGAAGTATCTCACACGAAGCATTAAATGTTTTAACAGGTATACCACCAATCATTACGAAAATCCAGAATGAATTCATGGCATACCAGACAAAAATGGGAAAAAGAAATTTAATAATTCAATCAATGAAAATAAATAAGGATAATTTAATGTTGAAGGAAAGTACGTTTGATTTTCCGGATCACTACAAAATCAATAACCTGAATATAATAGAAGAAATAACGGAGTCACAGATTCGTAACAACAAATTAAAGATATATACAGATGGCTCTTTAATGGAGCAAGGGACATCATGTGCCTTTACAGTAATGTTAAACGATGCTTTAATCCATGATAGTGCTGCACGGCTAAATCCTCATAATTCAATCTATCAGGCAGAGCTTAAAGCAATATTAAATTCTATAGAATGGTTTTCAACCTCCAGATTCACATCAGTTCTTATATTGACAGACAGCAGATCTTCATTAGATGCCCTCAAAATTATTTTCCCAAGAAATATAATCATAAGACAGATTTATACAGAAATTCAAAAAATCCCGCAAAAATTAATAAATATAGCATGGACAAAAGCTCATATAGGAACTGTTGGGAACGAACGTGCAGACACCTTGGCTAAAAACGCAATTAAACACGACCACTACGATGAAATTCAATATATACCATACCCAGATTCAATAATAAAAAATTATATACGGGAGAAAATTATCCTTGACTGGCAAGACATCTGGAAACACTCAGAAAAAGGACGTGATACATACAAAATTCTAGATAAAGTAAACAAAGAATTTATCTGCATTTCAAGATCGTCAGTCTATTATATTAGTGGCCATGGCAGTTTTCCTGCATTTTTACATAAAATCGGCAAATTAAATTCGGACATGTGCTCCTGCACCAAAGCTAGAGGAACAGTACAACATTATATTTTTGGGAATTACTCTCTTTTACCTAATCATTTCAAATTCAATAAAAGCAAAACCTTAAGGAAAAACTTCCAAAAAATTTTACTGGATCCAGCAAACTTTTCAGCGCTAAATGAAAACTACAATATTCTCAATAAACATTATTCCTTCATAAAAAAGATTTTATAAACAGTGTCATAGAATATTATAGAAAATAATAAAATGCCTTAAACAACCAAGATTATTCAGAAAATAGTTAAGTAATATCTTGATTTGCAAAAAGACTAAATTTCTGAACTTTGACAAAATCGTCAAATCTTTAAATTTTAAAACTGTGAAAAATGAAGTATGTCTAAAAACTGTGAAATATGTTTTCAAATCTTCAAACTATGAAATATGTCTTCAAATTGTAAAATATGTCTTCAAACAGAAAGCTGTAGTGCCTTGCTCAGTAAAATAATGCACAAGAACAAAGAAATATAATATATTTGATCCAAAATAGTGAAATATATGACTAAATCTTCAAACTGTGATCTAAATCCTCAAACTGTGAATTAAATCTTCAAATTTATAGTGCTCTGGATTGTAAAATAATGCCTACGAACTATGAAATATAATCCTTAGATCTGTAAAATATAATGATTCAAAATTGTGAAACAAACTTTATGAACTGTGAAATACAAAGACTTTCGAACTTAGAACTCTAAAATTAATAATAATCAATTATCTATATCTCAAATTTGTTTAACAGGTCATCACTCAGGAACATAATTAAATTCAGCAAGTTTAATATCTAATTTAAATATTATTCAAATTTTCAAATTCTTACATTGATTTAATTATCTATTTTATCCTAAATGGATTACTTATTTAGTTGTATTAAGAATTTATTAAGATTTATCAAAACTTCTATGACTTTTTAAGATTTAATGCTAATCTCGTTGATGAATTAGTTTTTTAAATTTCTAATTTTAAATTTCAGGCTTCAAGATTTCAAGCTTTTAAGCTATTTCAATTAAACTTTAAATAAATCATATTCTTTCTACTCACAAGTAGTTTTCACAATAACTGATTGATGATCTGTAATATCCATACATAAAAGATCCAAAGTTTCAAAACATTGTTTAATTTGGGCTCGCCCAGCTTATGCAACATTGGGTATCTCTTGTGAGAAGATTGTACTACATCCTATGTGAAATTTCAAAAAAGAGGGGTCTTCCATCCTGCTGAGGCCTCTGGGCCCGCTTCGGTGTCTGGGGGTTTCGTGGGATGGGGGATATGGGTTTTTTGTTTTTCCCCTCGTGGACATTTAGCTCCTATACCGCAAGGTTGGCTGTCCACGAGTGGGTGATTTCTGTGATTTCTGTTATCGCGTGACAAATACAAGATCGTTTCAAAATGTTAGCCATACTAGAAATTCAAAGTGCTATAATTCAACCTTTTTTTAAGATATAAACGAAAAAACAAATTTTCCGAAACAAAATCTGCTCCGGAATCTTTGTATCAAGGCCAAACACATAAAAAAATCTTTTTCATTTTCCAATTTTTTAATACCTCATTTTAAATTTTAAATTTAATTTTTTTTTAAATGGCAACCCTTTTGAAACAAGATGGCGAATGAAGCTGGCCAACGAACTCGGTCGAGACATTAGTATGTACTATGTACAGACCAAGTAACATCCAAATCGGTTCATAAACACGCCTGTTATCGCGTGACAAAAATAAGGTCGTTTTAAAATATCAGCCACAATAGAAATTCAAAATGCTATAACTCAGCCATTTTTTTAGATATAGACGAAACAAAAATTGTTCTGGAATCTTTGTATTAAGGTCAAACACATACGAAAAAATCTTTTTCATTTTCTAATTTTTTGGTATCTCATTTTAAATTTTAAATTTTTTAAATTTTTTTGAATGGCCGCCATTTTGAAACAAGATGGCGGATGATGCTGGCCAACGAACTCGGTCGAGATATTTGTATGTACTATGTACACACCAAGGTACATCCAAATCGGTTCATAAATACGCCTGTTATCACGTGACAAATATCAGGACGTTTCAAAATGTCAGCCACGCTAGAAATTCAAAATGCTATAACTCAGCCATTTTTTAAGATATAGACGAAACAAAAACTGCTCCCGAATCTTTGTATCAAGGTCAAACACATAAGAAAAAAATATTTTTTCAATTTTCAATTTTTTGGTACCACATTTTAAATTTAAATTTTTCTTAAAAATTTAAATGGCTGTCATTTTAAACAAGATGGCGGATGGAGCTGGCCAACGAACTCGGTCGAGACATTGGTGTGTACTATGTACAAACGATGTTACATCCAAATCGGTTCATAAATACGCCTTTTATTGCGTGACAAATTTCAGGATGTTTCAAAATGTCAGCCACGCTAGAAATTCAAAATGCTATAACTCAGCCATTTTTTAAGATATAGACGAAACAAAAACTGCTCCGGAATCTTTGTACAAAGGTCAAATACATAAGAGAAAAAATATTTTCCCATTTTCAATTTTTTGGTACCACATTTCAAATTAAAAATTTTTTTTAAATTTTTAAATGGCCGCCATTTTGAAACAAAATAGCGGATGAAGCTGACAAACGAACTCGGTCGAGACATTGGTATGTACTATGCACATAAGAAATTACATACAAATCGGTTCATAAATTCGAGAGTTACAGTGTGACAAATGTCAGATATATATATATATACATATATATTTTATTCCAAAATTAATGATAAATTACTGCATGAATGGCGCTACAGCAGCACATATCAAATGCAATAAAGCATATTATATCATTTCAAAATGCCAAAACAACATAACTTCAAAAGGAAGGTGTATATCTGCAGAAATTTTTAAACTATAAAATATTTATAAAAACAAAAACAAGAAAGACAGGTAAAAAAACAAAAACAGTCTGTTCTTCATCAGTGGGAGGACAGACAGAAAACTAACTCCACCCCCCACTTTTTAAAATTTGCAGGTTTCTGAACACATGTTCACCCCGCATTCAATACTGAAAACTATTGTCATTTTATTCATCTAATTACATAAAAAACTAAAACAACTCAAATTAAAAACTAACAAACATAATATTAACCATACAAAAACAAAAAACTTTAATAAAAAGGTCTTTTAGAGGAATGCTTAAATTATCATTAAACTGAAAACAAAAGAAAAAAAAAAATATATATAAGAAAACAAGCATGAATGCAGAATAAACATGCGCTCCCCCAAACCCGCAAAATGAATTTTTTTCAAAACATGAATACCTGTATAATGTTTCCTACCCGTCAACTATAAACAAATAAACTTTTTCTTCCAAATCCATTATCAAAAGCCAGAAATTCCAGGTCTGCAACTTTCTTTCGTTTCAATTCATCAATAGACACCCGTTCTTTTAACAAGACTTTAGGATGCCCATTTCATACAGAAAGATCCAGAAGGCTGCCATCACATGTTCACGCCGACAGCCCACATCGTTGCCATTCACTTTTAAGAACTGTCTTTAAATAATATTTCAAAAACTTAATGGGGTAATTGTTATTGTAAAATAAATTAGCCATTAACTTAAAAATCTGTTTATAAAAATTACTATCTCTGCCACAAATTTTATTGAAACGTATCAATTGATTAATAATTATATTTATGTAAATTTTTTTATGCAAATTTGAAAACCAATGCGGCATGCTTCTAGTAAAAAAATTAAAACTATTTCTTTTATCGTACAAATCCAAAATCAAATTATTATCAATAATTTTGAATAAAATATCTAAAAATTCTGCATTATAATCATCACTGTTTGCTCTGTTCAATTTTAAACAATTTGGATATATAATATCATATTCATTAGAAAATTAAAAATTAAAAATCAAAATATCATCAATATACCTAAAGACCTTTAAAGACTTATTATATTTCATAGTATATTTAAATTCATAATAAAATAAAAATAAATTTGCTGCTGTACTAGAATAGTTTGTTCCCATCCCTATACCACATATTTGATTAAAGGTATTATTGTTAAAAGTTACATAATTATTATAAAAACAGAAATGACATAAGCCTGAAAATAAATCTCTATTTATATTTAATTCATCATTTATACAAAAAACATCAAAAATACTCATTAAAACTTCATAAAGTGAATCAATAGGTATATTGGTGAACAGACTTTCAAAATCGAATACCTGCATTTTCAGAGGAGTCAAAGGCAATTTGCTCAGTATTTCAACACTATTGTCAATTGACCAGAAATAACTATACTTCTTAAATTTATACTTTAGAAAATCATAAATCTTTTTTAATAAATTCTGTAAACCTATATTAAAATTTTTATTAATGCTTTTAGAAGTACTACAAATAAATCTAAATTTAATCGGATCTTTATGAAATTTAGGCGTTAAGAAAATAAATGGCAAACAGTGATGATTAGAAACATCAAAATTATAAGAAAACATACTTTTAACTTTCTTCTTATATGCAAAAAATTTTTTAACGACAGGATTTTTGTCAATATTAATTTTTGAATAAAAATTTTCATTACCTAATTCACTCTCTATTTTATCAACATAAAACTTTTTTCATATTATTGCATAATTATTAGCTGCTTTGTCCACAAGGACTATAACAAAATTATTTTGTAAACTTTCAATAAATTTTATATCTTCATCTTTAAAACTTTGATATTCATATTCATCAGAATTTAAATAATCTTTTAAAAAATTATTGAAATGCCCCAAAATTTGAGACTTCCATTCAAAAAATGCCTCCAAAGGCATACTAAATTTATAACTATATTTCTTTATAAAATTATTGACATTATCCTTAAAAATTTTTAGTACCTTATTGCTATTAATTTTACTATTGATTCTAAATTTTGTACCAAAATTCATTAGATATTTTACATTTTTATTCTTGATTATATCAAGATTACCTGTAATTATATGTCCATGATAATTATCTATAAAATCTTTAAATTCCATATTATTACAACAACAAGTTAAAACTGTATTAACATTTGAAAAAGCTATTTGTCTGTAATTGAAAATCTTATTACTTAATGGTTTATGATAATTATATGCAACTGAAATGATACATTCTTTAAGAGGAAAAAGGTCGTAAATCTGTTTGCATATTGCATTTAAATTCAAATTATCAAAAGATTTTTGTTGAAATTTTATATTAAAATAAATAACTTCTTTATTAACTTTCTCTCTATTCATTAACTTAAAATTAATTAAATCATATAATAAATCTTTAAACTGTAAATTTTTAAATTTAAAAACATCCAAACATTTTTTAATTTTCTTAAGCACATTTATCTTTAATTTAAAAACCTCCATTTTAATATTTTTAACACTATAATTTTTATCAAAAACAAATTCCATATCCTTAATCCATATATTAGGAATTATATAATTAGTACCTTTCTTATATTTACGAGAACCCCTCTTTCCTCTTTTTATATCAACTTTTTCATTAAAATTATAAAATAAATCATATACATTTTTAACCTTCAATAAATTAACTTTATTAACCAATGTATTTAATCCAAATGGATATATAGTTTTGAACTTCAACATATAATCATTTTCTTTTTCCATTCTATTATTTTTAGCTTCAACATGATCCAAAATTTGAATATTAATATTATTAAAACTATGAATTCTAAAATGTAAGATTTCAAATGTGGGGCATTTCTTATTATCATTATATACATCTGATCTATGCTGATTAATTCTAACATGTAATCAATTCTAACAATGTTAATCAGCATAGATCAGATGTATATAATGATAATAAGAAATGCCCCACATTTGAAATTTTACATTTTAGAATTCATAGTTTTAATAATATTAATATTCAAATTTTGGATCATGTTGAAGCTAAAAAAAATAGATTGGAAAAAGAAAATGATTATATGTTGAAGTTCAAAACTATATATCCATTTGGATTAAATACATTGGTTAATAAAGTTAATTTATTGAAGGTTAAAAATGTATATGATTTATTTTATAATTTTAATGAAAAAGTTGATATAAAAAGAGGAAAGAGGGGTTCTCGTAAATATAATAAAGGTACTAATTATATAATTCCTAATATATGGATTAAGGATATGGAATTTGTTTTTGATAAAAATTATAGTGTTAAAAATATTAAAATGGAGGTTTTTAAATTAAAGATAAATGTGCTTAAGAAAATTAAAAAATGTTTGGATGTTTTTAAATTTAAAAATTTACAGTTTAAAGATTTATTATATGATTTAATTAATTTTAAGTTAATGAATAGAGAGAAAGTTAATAAAGAAGTTATTTATTTTAATATAAAATTTCAACAAAAATCTTTTGATAATTTGAATTTAAATGCAATATGCAAACAGATTTACGACCTTTTTCCTCTTAAAGAATGTATCATTTCAGTTGCATATAATTATCATAAACCATTAAGTAATAAGATTTTCAATTACAGACAAATAGCTTTTTCAAATGTTAATACAGTTTTAACTTGTTGTTGTAATAATATGGAATTTAAAGATTTTATAGATAATTATCATGGACATATAATTACAGGTAATCTTGATATAATCAAGAATAAAAATGTAAAATATCCAATGAATTTTGGTACAAAATTTAGAATCAATAGTAAAATTAATAGCAATAAGGTACTAAAAATTTTTAAGGATAATGTCAATAATTTTATAAAGAAATATAGTTATAAATTTAGTATGCCTTTGGAGGCATTTTTTGAATGGAAGTCTCAAATTTGGGGGCATTTCAATAATTTTTTAAAAGATTATTTAAATTCTGATGAATATGAATATCAAAGTTTTAAAGATGAAGATATAAAATTTATTGAAAGTTTGCAAAATAATTTTGTTATAGTCCCTGTGGACAAAGCAGCTAATAATTATGCAATAATATGAAAAAAGTTTTATGTTGATAAAATAGAGAGTGAATTAGGTAATGAAAATTTTTATTCAAAAATTAATATTGACAAAAATCCTGTCGTTAAAAAATTTTTTGCATATAAGAAGAAAGTTAAAAGTATGTTTTCTTATAATTTTGATGTTTCTAATCATCACTGTTTGCCATTTATTTTCTTAACGCCTAAATTTCATAAAGATCCGATTAAATTTAGATTTATTTGTAGTACTTCTAAAAGCATTAATAAAAATTTTAATATAGGTTTACAGAATTTATTAAAAAAGATTTATGATTTTCTAAAGTATAAATTTAAGAAGTATAGTTATTTCTGGTCAATTGACAATAGTGTTGAAATACTGAGCAAATTGCCTTTGACTCCTCTGAAAATGCAGGTATTCGATTTTGAAAGTCTGTTCACCAATATACCTATTGATTCACTTTATGAAGTTTTAATGAGTATTTTTGATGTTTTTTGTATAAATGATGAATTAAATATAAATAGAGATTTATTTTCAAGCTTATGTCATTTCTGTTTTTATAATAATTATGTAACTTTTAACAATAATACCTTTAATCAAATATGTGGTATAGGGATGGGAACAAACTATTCTAGTACAGCAGCAAATTTATTTTTATTTTATTATGAATTTAAATATACTATGAAATATAATAAGTCTTTAAAGGTCTTTAGGTATATTGATGATATTTTGATTTTGAATTTTGAATTTTCTAATGAATATGATATTATATATCCAAATTGTTTAAAATTGAACAGAGCAAACAGTGATGATTATAATGCAGAATTTTTAGATATTTTATTCAAAATTATTGATAATAATTTGATTTTGGATTTGTACGATAAAAGAAATAGTTTTAATTTTTTTACTAGAAGCATGCCGCATTGGTTTTCAAATTTGCATAAAAAAATTTACATAAATATAATTATTAATCAATTGATACGTTTCAATAAAATTTGTGGCAGAGATAGTAATTTTTATAAACAGATTTTTAAGTTAATGGCTAATTTATTTTACAATAACAATTACCCCATTAAGTTTTTGAAATATTATTTAAAGACAGTTCTTAAAAGTGAATGGCAACGATGTGGACTGTCGGCGTGAACATGTGATGGCAGCCTTCTGGATCTTTCTGTATGAAATGGGCATCCTAAAGTCTTGTTAAAAGAACGGGTGTCTATTGATGAATTGAAACGAAAGAAAGTTGCAGACCTGGAATTTCTGGCTTTTGATAATGGATTTGGAAGAAAAAATTTATTTGTTTATAGTTGACGGGTAGGAAACATTATACAGGTATTCATGTTTTGAAAAAATTTCATTTTGCGGGTTTGGGGGGGGGGGGGGGGGCGCATGTTTATTCTGCATTCATGCTTGTTTTCTTATATATATATTTTTTTTTTTTCTTTTGTTTTCAGTTTAATGATAATTTAAGCATTCCTCTAAAAGACCTTTTTATTAAAGTTTTTTGTTTTTGTATGGTTAATATTATGTTTGTTAGTTTTTAATTTGAGTTGTTTTAGTTTTTTATGTAATTAGATGAATAAAATGACAATAGTTTTCAGTATTGAATGCGGGGTGAACATGTGTTCAGAAACCTGCAAATTTTAAAAAGTGGGGGGGTGGAGTTAGTTTTCTGTCTGTCCTCCCACTGCTGAAGAACAGACTGTTTTTGTTTTTTTACCTGTCTTTCTTGTTTTTGTTTTTATAAATATTTTATAGTTTAAAAATTTCTGCAGATATACACCTTCCTTTTGAAGTTATGTTGTTTTGGCATTTTGAAATGATATAATATATACATATATATATATATATATATATATATATATATATCAATTTTGAACGGAGGGTGGTTTCGGGGTCTGGGGGTCATGATCGATGAAAATATACCAAAATTTTTTGAAATCTCTTTTCTCCGAACGGCTGCAATAGGTAGATCGTTCTTTCTTTTTTTTTCTACTCAGCTTTTAATTAATTTACATTATGCTTATAACAATCAAGGGGGGTGAAGTCTAGACATATTTAAGAATAAAAATAAACTTATCTTGCCTTAAAAATATTGACTAAAAGGAGAGGGGTTGGATCAAACATATAAAAATGTTAAACAAACATATTTATATATGTTTAGAAAGTTATGTACTAGCAGTTCCATCCGGCGTTTCTCGGGTTTCTTGATAAAATATAAGAATAAATTTGAACAAATGACTACCCATTTCTCCATAGGCTACTCTGGGATTTCGCGATCTGGGAAGGGACTCTTATTTTGCCGAAGCATTCCTTCAGTATGTACAAAAGATGCTAGAGGGTAAAAAAATACGAAAAATGATAGATTATTTTTTGTTTTTTTCACTTTAATGCTTAGATCTCACTTACAGAAGGATCCAACTCATCATAATATGTTAATGCCATTTTTAGGTGCGTTCGTAATTATATAAATACGTAGCATCTATAGTCGTTGTTCAGTCCGTCCGTCTGTCCGTCCGTCTGTCTGTCCGCATGTAACAGAGCAAAAACTACCCAACCGATTGGTCTGAAATTTCAAATATATGATTGTTGCAAAATTTTGTCGAGCCATTTCAAATTTTATGAAAATCGGATGTATAGTTAAATTACAGGGACAGTCAAAAGTTTTTCTTTACATTACGGCCATGGGAAAAATTATTGCAAGTGGATTTTAATGATATTAGAGCCTTCCGAATGATCTGAAATTTTAAAGATATAATTGTTGCAAAATTTTGTCGAGCCATTTGAAAGTTTATGAAAATCGGATGTATAGTTAAATTACAGGGACAGTCAAAAGTTTTTCTTTACATTACGGCCAATGGGAAAAATTATTGCAAGTGGATTTTAATGATATTAGAGCCTTCCGAATGGTCTGAAATTTTAAAGATATAATTGTTGCAAAATTTTGTTGAGCTATTTCAAATTTTAGGAAAATCGGATGTATAGTTTAATTACAGGGACAGTCAAAAGTGTTCCGTTACATTACGGGGAATGGGAAAAAAATATTGGAAGTGCATTTTAATGATGTATCAGACTATGCACTTCATGAAGTGCAAAAAATTATACATTCAGTATAATATGGGGTGCAAAAAAGGATTATAAAACTAGTTATAGTACGAACGCACCTCATTTGCCACGTTTGACGAGCAATTTCCAACTTGTTATTTATAACACGTTAATATCATCTTTTATTAGGTAGCTTTAATTACAAAAAGCCACCTATTGCAGCCGTTCGGAGGAAAGCGATTTCAAAAAATTTTGGTATATTTTCATCGATCATGACCCCCAGACCCCCAGACCCCGAAACCACCCTCCGTTCAAAAGTTGATATATATATATATCTGACCTTTGTCATACTGTAACTCTCGAATTTATGAACCGATTTGGATGTAATTCGGTTTGTACATAGTACATACCAATGTCTCAACCGAGTTCGCTGGCCAGCTTCATCCGCCATTTTGTTTCAAAATGGCGGCCATTTAAAAATTTTTTAAAATTTTTAAATTTGAAATGTGGTACCAAAGAATTGAAAATGGAAAAATATTTTTTTCTTATGCATTTGACCTTTATACAAAGATTCCGGAGCAGTTTTTGTTTCGTCTATATCTTAAAAAATGGCTGAGTTATAGCATTTTGAATTTCTAGCGTGGCTGACATTTTGAAACGTCCTGAAATTTGTCACGCGATAAAAGGCGTATTTATAAACCGATTTGGATGTAACTTCGTTTTCACATAGTACATACCAATGTCTCGACCGAGTTCGTTGACCAGCTTCATCCGCCATCTTGTTTAAAAATGGCAGTCATTTAAATTTTTAAGAAAAATTTAAATTTGAAATGTGGTACCAAAAAATTGAAAATTGAAAAAATATTTCTTTTTTATGTATTTGACCTTGATACAAAGATTCGGGAGCAGTTTTTGTTTCGTCTATATCTTAAAAAATGGCTGAGTTATAGCATTTTGAATTTCTAGCGTGGCTGACATTTTGAAACGTCCTGATATTTGTCACGTGATAACAGGCGTATTTATGAACCGATTTGGATGTACCTTGGTGTGTACATAGTACATACAAATATCTCGGCCGAGTTCGTTGGCCAGCTTCTTCCGCCATCTTGTTTCAAAATGACGGCCATTTAAAAAAATTTAAAAAAATTAAAATTTAAAATGAGATACCAAAAAATTGGAAAATGAAAAAGATTTTTTTCGTATGTGTTTGACCTTAATACAAAGATTCCGGAACAGTTTTTGTTTCGTCTATATCTAAAAAAATGGCTGAGTTATAGCATTTTGAATTTCTATTGTGCCTGACATTTTAAAACGACCTGATTTTTGTCACGCGATAACAAGCGTATTTATGAACTGATTTGGATGTTACTTGGTCTGTACATAGTACATACCAATGTCTCGACCGAGTTCGTTGGCCAGCTTCATTCGTCATCTTGTGTCAAAAGGGTTGCCATTAAAAAAAATTAAATTTAAAATTTAAAATAAGGTATTAAAAAATTGGAAAATGAAAAAGATTTTTTTATGTGTTTGGCCTTGATACAAAGATTCCGGAGCAGATTTTGTTTCTGAAAATTTGTTCTTTTGTTTATATCTTAAAAAATTGTTGAATTATAGCACTTTGAATTTCTAGTATGGGTAACATTTTGAAACGATCTTGTATTTGTCACGCGATAACACACGTATTCGCCTATTTCCATGTAAGAAGGCATGTGGATAGTATACATCAACATCTCAGCCAAATATAAGTTACTTTAAATAAAAGCATCTTGGATAAAGCTGACTAATTTCGTGAAATTATCATTCATAATGATTTAGTATTGATAAAAATTAGTATTGAATCTCCTATATTCGGTTTCCACTAAATTGAGTTTCGTGTGTTTGAATAATATAAGTTGGCTCTTTTAAAATAAGGAATATGAAAGCTACCTCTTCCTCCCGGCACTGGCCGGAAGGACTTTTAAAAACTATTTTTGTTTGTACATTTAATACACCTTTTATTTTAGATTTCCAATGAAGAATACCAAAAACCATTTTTATATGATAAATATCGATTACGTATTGAAATAAAGTTTTGAAGTTTATTAAAAACTGGGCATCCAAATTCGCCACATGTAAAAGATTAATAGTCAAAGAAATCGCCAAATATTTCAACATTCATAGCAACCTTTTCAGCAGCAATATTCTATTTCTTTCCCCAAAGATATTTCTGTCGGCTCTAGAAAATCATAGCTACTGCCTAAACATAGCTTCTACTTTTGTGCTACTGCCAAAAACTATTAGCTATTTTTTAGAAATGCACAAGGATTGTGGCAACCGCCGGCGATATAATTTTCACTTCTATTATTCTTGCAACTCTTCTAATCGTATCATTTTATTTTTTACATCGTCATATAGGAATATAAATGCTCTGGAGTCTGGATTATGTATGTTTGAAAACTGTAGCTCGATTAAGGGATTTTATGGCTTTATTAATAATTTTCAAGCATATATATGTAGAATATATGCACACTCACTTTGCGGATAAATGTACTTCTACTCTGGGTCGGCGTCTAGAAGTAAATAATCCAGGCAGATTTTTATCAAAATCTTGACACTCTAATATTCTTGGATATGGGGATGAACATATTTACATATGGGGTATTTACATTCAGATTAAACATGAAAAATAACTTGCCGGGGACATTCTGCTTAACTCAAGTCCATCTGACCCGGTTTTCCGTCGAAGAATGACGTTTCAGCACGTCTGCTCACACGAGCAATCAACAGTCGTCTCCGTCTTTTCACACAAATGTTTTTGTAGGTTCAGCAGTTTTTCGTGCACTCAGAGGTTGAGGTTGATCGTCCAGAGCCTCATTTAAGAATTTGCTAGGCTTTGCAGTGCAGAGTTCAAATTCTGTTACCACATATATATATTTTTTAATCTGTCTCAAGAGTGAATAGTTTTTCGCTGCACTTACGCAAAATAGTTCAAATCGTCACGGAAGAACTGCAAATGCGGAAAATTTGTGCCACGCAGGTTCCAACACATCCTTCAAAGTGACTCAGTTCCTGACAAAATACAGCGGCGTAACGCTGCCCCAATACCCGTACAACCCCGATCTGTCACCGGTGGATTTTTTTTTCTATTCATTCGGTTAAAATCCAGCTCAAAAGTTCATCGTTATCACAATCTGGAGAACTTGCAGAAAAACGTAACGCGCGTTCTGAACAGCATTCTAGTTGAAGCCTTTCGGCGTATAGACCTTGGCAACGATGTATTAACACTTGCCACTCCGTTGGCTCCGCTACGGAGACATTATCTTTCTTTGAAAAATTTGTTTTTGGCACCAGTAATAAAGGAAAATAAAATTTACCTTATTTAATAAGATCATTTTTGAAATTGTGTTTTTCAGGGAAACTTCTTTTAAAAAAGTGGTGCAGGTCGAATAAAATTTGAGTAAGAGACGCCGGAGCGCGAAGGGTTAATGCAGGAAGAGGCTATTTTGAAGAATATTAAGTGTCTGTAAAGTTATCGTCAAATAAATGAATTTTATGCAGTCAGTCTCATTACTTTCTGGACAGACCCTGTATCATGGTATGCATGCGCGGGCCGTGAAATGGCTGATTGCACACGTTGCAGCAGCATGGTGTCCACAAAAGAACAGCTACTAGATATAACCTTTTAAGGGTGTATTCGAAAAAATATTTTTCCACCTTCAACAGCTCGAAATTTTCTGAGACATTTTCAGACTCATTTTTAAAAGTAAAAACATGAAACTTGCTGAGGTGATTTTTGAACAGATTTATAAGAGGCCGTGTGATTTCATTTTTCGCTCAATTAATTAGAATTTGATTTTTAAACAATTATTTTCTCAGTATGACCATTTTTTTCATTCCCTAATCTCCCGCTTCGGAAAAATCCGTTCAAAACACCAACTTTGACAGCATATTTTACAATATTTTCTGCCCTTATAAAAAAAATTCGAGAAGCACGCCACATTATGCAGTTTCTAAATAAGCGAATTTCCCAGCTTTATGCGTTTGAGAGCAAAAAAGAATTTAAAAATGAATCAGAAAATAAGCAGTTTGGATTGGAATACACCCTCAAATATGATTCAAACGAAGACGGCTTGACGTCATTCCACGACACGCGCGTGCATGCCTCGATATCGTCGCTACCATGTCAAACTATCCAATGTGAAAAAATGCATTTTTCTCATTTGGTGCCATTTTGTTGTATTGTGCATGATACGTACTAATTAAAATCGGCACGTCTCTAGCTTGCTTAGAAACTTAGATAATGAGTGTCTCAAAGTATCCAATATGCACCTTTTTCTAAAATTTACAATGTCAAATTATCCAATATGGCATATTCGACCTTCTGCCGCAAATGTTTGGATATTTTTATTTTCCTAATCATCCGTACCATGTCAAACTATCCAATATGGAAATAGTCTTTTTATTCTGGAAGACAAAAACTGTTTTATTTATGGATTGAAATTTAACGCTATTGACATATGTTTTTGACATTTACTATAGCATATGTTTTTTATTGTTAATGAAATGTGAGAATTTTAAGTTGATTTACAGGGACACTCAAAAGAATCCCGTTACATTACACCCAATAGGAAAAAGACAGCTGTCTTTTAATGGTGTTACGATATTTAAAACATAATGAAATTAATATGGATTTATCAAGTGTATTAAAACATGTTTCATGTAGAATATGGTGTACAAGCCATTTATTATTATTTACGGGTTCATACAAAAGAATTTTGTTGTATAATGGTTTATAGTAAAAGCAAAAATGTGAAATTGAAATCCACAATCGATTTACATAACAAGTTGCTTACTCTAGAATATGACATCATGTATGATAGTTATCGTTAATTTATAGGGACACAAAAAATTCGGTTACATTGCTGATAGCTTGGTTTGCTAGTTTGGTTGATAGCTAGCTTACAAAAGAATTTGTAAGCATTACTTTGTATGGGCGTGAATTTCTTAAAGGAGGTTTTTAATTGAGTTATGAAATTTCTGTCTTTTCTTTCTTTTTACTGTACTAAAATATGTTAGTAGAAATTCCTAATATGCAGGGCTATGCAAAGAACTGAAAAACCATTGCCGGTTGACTGGTAATTTCTGGAAGTATGTTTATAACACTTTTTTGCCTGAATTAAATTTTACCATATTATGTAACATGTATAAAAATCTGTAGATAATATACAGGGCTTACAAGAAGTTCGAGTATATTTCCGTTTATTGCCGGAAATTGCTAAAGGTTGAAAGTGTAAATTTTGTTACGAGTTTTCTAATTAACTAAATTGTTGCATACTGTGTAGATTATATACAAATCTATAGATCATTTACAGGGCTTCACAAACTGATTCGAGTACTTTTTCTGTCTATGGACGGTAATTAATTTTAAGGGAATTCTTTTGTACAGCCCTATATACGAGGTATAGAATTTTTATACAACATGCAAAAAAATGGTTAAATTTAAAAGCGCATACCGAAATTCAAAAACGTACTTCCAGCAATTATTGCTCAAAGACAGTACTATAATCCAATTCTTTTGCGTGTTCCTGTAAATGAAAGACAAACGCTATGAATGCATGCCCTATTCTGTCGTAATAATCTCGTAATGAAATTCAATGATTTACTATATAAGTTTTAATACATTTGAAATAACGTAATGCCATTAAAATACTCTTCAAACGATTTTCCCCCTTATATCATAATGTAATGTAAATCTTTTGAGTGCCCCTGTAAACGAACTATTAATCTTACACACTTCACATGCAATACCGAATATGCCATTGAAAGCACCATTTACATTCTTCAATTGCATGAAAATCCGAGTATATTTACATGAGTTAGAGCGTGGAAAGTCAAACTGAATTCATAAACACTTTTCAACCTTGTTGTAAAGTATTAAAAAGTATAGTAGGTTGAAAATTCACATTCAGTTATTTCTACCAATAGACTAGCATAACTGAATTCTTTTGTACAACCCAGTATATTACCTACAGATCTTTATACATGCCACATAATAAGCTAAAAATTTAACGCAAGCTAAAAGACGCTTAAACTTTACCATTCATAATTGTCCATGTTTCTAGTTTTTTGCGTGGCCCTGTATCTGATTTTACTTATATTCCAGAAACATCTCATATACTCTCTATAGTTTAGTTTTGAAATGCATAACACAATTAAAAATTACGTTTAAGCAGTTCAGAATCATACTTAGTAATGCTAACGAATTACTTTAGGTAGTCCTGTATACAGTCTATAGAATTTATACATACCACGTAGCATGCACATAGTTTTAAAACGCATACCATAATATAAATACATTTCCAGTCATTACCGTTAATAGACTGCACTTTAACCGAAATCTTTTGTGTTTCCCTGCAAATGAACGATAACTGTTGTACACGTCATATTGTAACGTAGGCATGTTGCTGTGCACCTCAATAATGTATATAAATTTTATTATGTTTAAAATAGAGTAACATAATTTAAGTAAATTACAAACGTTTCTTTGCCCATTAAGCGTAATGTAACGAGATTCTTTTGAGTGTCCCTGTAATTGGCCTATATATGCTACACGCTCATTTTTAGTACCGGACATGCCATAGTGAACTTCAAAAACTTAAATAAGTTATATGGCAATCCGAGTATATTTACGAGAGTTAGAGCACGGTAATATGACAGAAAAGTAAACCAAAAGTCCTAAAAACTTTTTAACGATCAAAAAAATCTTGAATAAGGGGATTTCCCCTTTATCATTCCCCACGTTCGGGAGAACATTTGCAATTATTGTATTAAAAGGGTCTATTATGATTTTGTTCAAAGTCATTTTTCCAACTTCTTTTAATGGGGGATTAAATGAATCAAAGATGTGTATTCGAAAATAGTCGTATTAAGCGGCCCATGAGTTTCTTAGAATAAATAGCGCGAAGACTACTATTTACAATTAAGTGTATGAAGTTGTTGTTGCCCACCTCATTGTTTGAGATATTTTTGTTTTCCTATATTTTATAAAATTAACAGAATGTTTAAAAATAAGCTTTTTTCTTAATTAATTCACTGTATATTAGTTATTAAAATTATTAAAGAAAATTCTTAAGAGTTTTATATTGAATATGTAAATATCAAAATTTTTCCAAATTAAACTATTGAATAATACACATTTGCTACTATGAATCTACTATGCGAATCTTGGAAAAGCATAACATTTTTACAAGTTAAACTATCCAATATGGCATATTCGCTACCGCGGAATGGCGAACCTGGGAAAAGCACAAACTTTTTACAAGTCAAACTATCCAATGCGGCATATTGGATAGTTTGAAGCTGAAAAAGTTCAACAAAGCTGAAAACGTACAAATAAACATACCGTATCAAACTATCCAATGTGATTTTTTGACGAGTAAAATTATTAAAATGATTTATCTCAATATCATGCTTAAATAGGATATAAAACAGCACCCGAAAAATATAATAATTGTTTACTGTTGGTTGGCGCTGGTTTTGAATCCGCAATTAAAACAGTTTTTTTGCTCCCCTGAAAAGTGGCTATTTTCACATTGGATAGTTTGACATGGTACCGACGATATGTGCGGCGGATATTTTCCGCATCTTCATCTGCAAACTATAAAAATGCCTGTTTCCAATAAAAAAATTTCACTTGCACAGGATATGACGTCGTACTTTTCTTTTTCATTTTTCTCGAAAATTATGGATCGTAGCGCGTATGAATCTCTGGTCATTTTTTATGTACCCCAAGCGAGAAATCTGGCTGTACAGAGTTTGGGTGGTCTTGATGGAACGCCCTGTATATTACTTTTGGGGAATGAAAACATTGCTCTAATCTTGTAAAACTTACTTTCCGACTAAGACTCATTCGCAAGCATTTAAAAAACATTTTTTGCATGAAATAAATGCATTTCATTTTAATAAAACGGAAGTTATCGGATCATTATTATGCATATGTATCTATATTTTAATACAAATTCATATTAGTGGTCCGCAAGATTAACATTGTGAATTCAGTGGTCCGTGAGGCCCAAAATGTGTGGTATCTCTGCGTTAGTAGACTCTATTTTTCGTATCTGAAATGAATGAAAGGCACGAGACACAAAATTCAAGTTATAAATAAAAGTTTCGTAAAATTTAAAAATTAACTTAAAAAGAAAGATTTTTACCTTTACTCCATGGATTGAACAGAATATAAACATCTTTATTGCAGTCATGTTTCATAGGCTGGTTGCCACCGCTCACTTTTGAGATTACTTTCATGCGCCAGAGACCAACAGCTGCAGTATAAGGTATTTGTATTTGTACAGTTAAACGTCTGGATGGTTTCGAATTGCTGGACAAACTTATATCCCAGTTAGAAGTATCATGCGTAAATTCTTTTTTAGGTGTAACAGGAAGAAAAACGGCAGGCCCTCTTTTTCTCATTTCTTTGGAACCTGTCAATAAGAAGAATGGAAAGTAAGAAGAATATATTGGAAAATTTTATTTGGTACTGTCGACCAATTTAGCCAAACTTTTCGCCAAATTATACAAATTGCCATACGTTTTATTAGGGAAAGTCAGTAAGTAGGTCACAAACCGATATGAGAGATCGGAAATTAGTAGTAAATTGTTTCCAAATATGCCAACAGGTGGCAGCACTGTCCAACTGTAAGATGTCAATTTCCGAATTTGTGAGTCGACAATTGTACAAGATGAGCACCAACGTTCAAAAATTGTTGACGAAGAATGAAGTGGTCGTCCTGTTGAAATTGCGACAGAAAAAACAGTGCGGAAGGTTGAGGAAATCGTTAGAGCTGGCAGGCGAACACCAATAGACAGCATTAGCAACTGCAACAGGCTGTTCACGTGGTTTAGCCTACAGCAGACTGATGCAGATGTTTGAATGTGAGGTACACAGATAGCTGAGAGTGCAGTCCAAAAACATTTATGCAGCAGGTATTAGAAAACTCATAAAGAGATAGGACAAATGTATCAATGTAAATGACGATCATATAGAAAAATAAACATGCCTTTTAGGGTACATATGTCATATTCGCCCCATATTGGCGCGATTTTTTTCGGTTGCCAATTTGGCGAAAACATCAACAGCATAAACAACATAATCCGGGTTACTACATCAAGCAAAATAACCACACTTTGGCGCAAGTTAAGTACCTGTTGCCTATATGATATTGGCGACAGAAAAAAATCGCGCCAATATGGGGCGAATATGACATCTGTTCCCCTTTTTGGTATGTATCTTGGTTTCCCTTCTTTTTATTGCATTTTTGTGACCTAGTTACTGAATTGTCCTCGTATTTCAAGTAACGAAAGAACAAATAAATTAGTAAAACATTAATAAAAATACAAATAAAAAGTCCAATTAAAAATCACTCGATGACGTAACAAACACGTGTATCGTGTTTAATGTCAAGTGAATGTGACATTTACGGTCATCCATTATTGGTATTTAATCTGATAGTTTGGCGATGGTTTTTTGGTCGACGGGATAATCAAGTAGTACCTATTATTTTAATTCACTCAGTTATTTTATTTCTTGTTTCATAGTACTTATATTCCAAGAAAATTTATTGGACTTTAATCACACACGTTTAGGCTGTTACAATATATACCCCATATAAATAAAAGCCTAATGAAACAAATTTATGAAACGAATATATGAAACGACTGATTATGTTTTCCGGCTATTTCTTCTAAAATATGACAGGTTTGGCGGTGAAATTAACGCCAATTAACCGTATTGATCCACAGGTGTCAAAACTGGTATTAAAACTTTTTAAAATTTGAATTAGTTTTCGAGATACTAATTTTTTAGTAATTTTAATGACATTTTTCTAATGATACCAACAATAATTTTTGTGGAAAAGGGGAAAACAGGGAAAAACTATAGATATTATCAGATTTCTTCTTTTTCCTTATATTCAAATTGAAATTGAAATTATCTTTTATTTCAATCGATAGTGCAATAATATTGTGATTAAATTACGTTTTTCAGAAAAATTTGAAAAATTAGTAATTAAATTTGTTTTTTGTCATAATTTTCAAATCGAAATTGAAAAGTGAAATTATAAAAACAGAAAGAAAATTTTAACACAAGAACTAAATGATCACAAGCAGAAAATAGGGAAAATTACGTCAAAGTATTTACACGCAAATATTAAAAAAGCACGAAACTTTGAAATAATAAAATTCTTACTCGCGAAACGCATTTAAATGTGTTAATTAAGTCATATGTAAAATTCTCAAATGTTAAATATCGCCATATTTAAAGTGCCTAAAATATTTTTTTATTACGTGTGAAAAACTTTTAATGGTGAATATTAAGTCATGTTTAAAAAGCTCAGATAATAATATTTCTAAACACTTTTAAATGAAATAATATATGTACCCGCGAATCTTAAAAGAGAAAAAAGTTTAAAATAAATTCATTATTACATGATAAATGCATTTAATAGTGAAAATTACGTCATATATTAAAACGATACATTTAAAATGATTTTCATTCCGAGAGTTTTAATGTGACGACACATGGTATAAAAATAATGCGACTAGCAAATTTGTTTATACATTACATCACTTGATGCAGCCTAAATACAGGTAAATGTATGCGCAAAATACTTTCGTTTTACTTTGTGCGAATTACTATTCGATAAATATATTGTAGAAAATTAGGATAGTCTTATTAATTAATATAAACAATATACATTGTGAAATATACATGATGGTGTATTAAAATAGAATTCATGAATAAGCTATATATGTTTCTGATAATATCTAAAACTCGATCAAAAAAAATAAAATATAAGCTTAAAAATTTTAAAAAACAATGCTTTTCAATGCCATGGTTCTGAAAGCTATTCTCAAGCAGACGGAGTATTTTAACCTCGAAACTAAAGGAAGGATATTGCCCATAGCGTCGTTATAAAAGTCAGAAAGAAAACGACATTTTTAACCTAACCATTTTATACAAGCTGATTTCCAAATGTGTAATTGATCTTACTTATCGATCCTTACAACAGCCATCAGTTGTCACGACAGCGATGGATGAGGCCCTGGTAACCGAAAAATAGCCCATTCAAACGCAAAAGTATGCAACCCGATTACAGAAGATAGCTGCTGTTATAGTGATAATATCATTGAATCTTCGGTAACCAGGTAATATTTTTTAAGCAGGGCACATTACTATGGGTTTAGAGACTGCGAAGCCTGTGAGTTGACGGGTGTAACTCGCAGGGGGTAGAGCCCCCTACTATATACATAAATTTATCAACATTTCACAAATTCATAGAAAGTGGATGAATTGGGTTATTTGAGTGCGGTTTGCGACAAAATGCTTTTCACGGGGGAAAAAAGTGAAATTTTGTCATTGGAGGCGCTTCAACATTTAAAATCGCAAAATTTTGTGCAAAATTACGTTTATTTGCAAACATAAATATTTATAAGCTCATAACAGTTAATGTTCTAAGTGTCCGCCACAACAAAAAAGTACGGAAGCGATGGAAGTAGTTTAATAACTGAGCTTGAAGCCATGAAACTCAGTTACTAAATACCGCCACTTGAAAATGCCAAAGGATAAAATCATACCTGTGTACTTGTAATGTAATTTCTGAAATAAAGTAATTTTAATACATTTTGAATACCTCTTTATATCAAACTCCAGCAATGCTGTTCTTGACGAACACATTTGAAGAACGGCTAACCAGTTGTTACAGTAAAAAAAAAACTGGGCCCCCTTGCTCACCGGTCTTGATACAAGTGGATTTTTGGCTATGATGTTACGTAAAGTCTGGAGTGTACCGTAGTAGTCTGTCTCCTTTAGCTGATTTAAAGAGTGCCATATACCACAAAATCTCCTGCATCCATCCGGATATGCTACATGTCAGAGTTTTCTCACTCGCTTACAAAGTATAATTCATTGTGATGGCGGACACGTAGAACAATTACAACTATGAGCCTGTAAATATTTGGATGCATTTGAACATAATTTTTAACAAATTTTGTGATTTGAATGTTAAAGCGCCCTCTATTGACAAAAATTTAACTAATTTCTTTTCTTTAATAATAATAATAGTAATAATAATAATAATAATAATCCCCCTGCATAAGAATAATTTTTTTCGCAAACCGCATTCAAATAAACCAATTTCTTCACTTTTTAAGAACTTTTGAAATGTTAACAGATTTACTGGACAACCATAGAGAGAGGAAGTAAGGGAATTATGGAATAGTCGGACAATACGGAATACTTCAATATGTTGCTCATAAGGTGTTGAAGCCAAGCGTAAATCTACCATACTACTTCCTAGTACTCCCATAAGTCATTGTGCTCAGTTCTGTTTGGATACCTATTGTTGGAGCGACTCGAGGATGTAAAATCTTATTCTCAACTTTTGCAGTTAAGTTTTATAAAATTCGTATTAAAAATTAAATCTCATTGTCGATGATGTTAACGAAGTTCAGTATAAAGTTGAACAGTTATATTTATTGCGGTGTTATTCAATTTTTCTTTATGCTAACTTGTAGACGAGTGAATAGTTTATGTTTTTCAAGATGGTGTTTCGGGTAATATGAAATATCAGCTAGACAACTGTTTCAAGACGAGTCTAAAAATTAAAACAATTTTTCAAGGGATTTGATGATTTATAGATGATGTACTAAAGATTACTTATTACGTAATTTTGGTTATTCTTTTCAATCGCAATTTTAATATTCCTTATAACCCTATTCCATATTACCCGACTGGTTGCCATTATCCGGGAAGTGTAACTTTTTTTTAAAAGCTAAATATAGATATATATATGTTTTTTCCCACTTTAAACTCATTAAAAATGTGTTAAGAAATAGTCAAAGTTTGTTCTTTGCTAACTATTATTGTATCTCAATTTTTTTTCTGTTGACTTACAAATAAAAATGCAAATCATATTCCATAATACCCGAACTTCATCTCTCTCTCTCTATATATATACAGGATGCAAAGAAAAGTCCCTTTAATCTGAAAATACGTGAGAACGGAGAGAGCTTCAGCTATGCAAGTGAGTTAACGGTATAGTAAAGCGACTACGTCCGACCTAATGCAATTGACAGAAGCGCCCGTAGTGACGAAATTTGGAAGATAGCCATTGCAAATCGAATACAAAAAGAGATAGAGCAAAATTTCCAATTAGAAAATTTTAGAGCATCAATTAATTAGCAAACGAAATTTGGTTCACACGGATGAGATAAATCGTCACCTGTGTACCCAAAAATGCCCAAAATCGATGAGCGACGATTCTACTTTGTATATTCACATTTCGGAAATGTAGCAGTGCGCAATTGCAAATTGTGACGTTTTACTGTACTGTAATGTCTGTAAGCATTTAATTTCCAATGCATTTAAAATTTTAGTTTAATCCTTTCAGGGAAAAAGAATTCTGTTCGTAAAATGATGAAATAATTGACTGCCACCAGAATATTCAAACGAATTTCTTAGAAATTAAAAACCCGCTAATTTTCACTTTCATAACAAAAGAAAAATTTTACTAAAATATTCTTGGCGTCATTTGTCAGTTTTGAAATTAAAATTAGGTGTCTAGACCGTCTAGCCACCGCCCTTGAAAGTGTTAAATCTATGTCGTCGTATTGAAGAGGCTCGCAATAGACGTTTCATGCTAAGAAATGTGCATGTGTTACTTTTACGAATACAAACTTGTATTGTGAACAATGGCGTACTTTTCGAACATACTGAATATTAACTTTTTATCGCTGTAAGACAGTTTGTATTTTTTATTTTTTTGTGTGATGCTATCAACATTTATTGAGATAAGTACGTATTTATACAATAAATTGTGCGTATTTTTTCATACTTTTGGCTATTTCATTCAAGCGTTTACACAAAATAGAGTGCATCGATTTCGGACATTTTTGGGTATACAGGCGAAAATTTATCTTATCCATGCAAACCAAATGTCGTTTCGTACTAATTAATTGATTCTCTAAAACTTTCTAACTGGAAATTTTGCTCTATCTCTTTTCATTTTCGATTTGCTATGGCTATCTTCTAAATTTCGCCACTAGAGGTGCTGCTGTTGTTTGCATTAAATCGGGCGCAGTCATTTTACTATACCTTTATCTCACTTGCATAGCTGTAGCTCTCTCCGTTCGCACGTATTCTCGGTTAAAGGGACTTTGCACCCTGTATATACATTAATATTTGTCTAAAAGCCAATTCATTCGAATTATCGCCCAGTGGCGTGATCAGTAGCGACAACTGCTGCGACTGCGGGGCCCATGGTCAAATCCGCGGGTATGATATGAATGTAATTGTCTGTGTCTATTTGTAGTTATGGACAAAGAAATAAAAATTGTTGTGTCTTGTTGTTTCTGTGTGTAGTAAGGATCATTCGAGGCGAAAGCCATAGTTGTTATAGGCCCAAAGCAATCAATGTCAAATCCATTCGAAGATCACCTAGATTGTCTTTCAAGCATAAATTCGCTTGCGCAATATCAATGATAAAAACTGACAAAAGAGTAATTATTGGAAAAAATTAAAACCGTTTTCAAGGGATTTTTTCTTTCCTTACTGCACAGATAAATATTACATGCCAGTTAGCGTATTTTTGTAACAGTTATTTGGCGTAGCATAGTATTTGTGGCAACCATTTATTCTTATCCTCATACACTTTAAATCCCATGTTGCCTCATTTCGACGCACATTAGACGATCATATGTTAAAATTTTCGCAGTATCCCCGTAAAAAAACTGTATACGAGACAATTACTGTGAAAAAAACGTAAAGCTTCTCTGTGTACTTTAATAACGTTAGGGAACCCTATTTGGATTATAAAGTGTGCAGAAGGTAAGTTAAAACCATTTTTAACTGTAATCTCTAATAGATTTTTTTTACCTGTAATATATTTTTTTAGATTGCCCAATAACAATACGAAAAATATAAATGATGTATTCAAATTGCTTGAAATTTATCAAAAAAAGGTTCTTTCGTGTTACCGCGTCTCAGGAATCAATAGCCAAAGAAATTGTCAAATAGCTCACCAATTACAGCAGCCCTTTTTATTCCGATTATTTCATTGTTATCGTTCACGAAAAGGGACAAGTTGAAGAAACAGGCAAAAGGAAAGCAGAAGGCATCAGCTAATCTTACAAAAGCATTACCCAAAGAGAAGAACACAAACAGGCTTCATTATTCTCCTGCTGGCCTGTGTTCTTTTCTTTGGGTAATGCTCTTGTGTGATTGGTTGATGTGTTCTGCTTTCCTATTGACTGTTTCCTACTCATGCTGCCCTATTTGCTGTTTCTTCAACTTGTACCTTTCCCTTACCAGTCCTCTGTCACTCTTGCTGCTGTTTTCAAAGTAGTAGGACGTGTTCTCTATGCCTGATGAAGAAAGACTAGTTCTTTCGAAAGGCCTTGCGCATTTATTAAAAATTTTATGGTGTTTTTGAGTTCTCTTTTATCTTAATGCAAAAAAAGGTTTCTCAGAAGAAGTGGTGCCAAAACAATAACGATTGGGATAGATACATTTGAGCAAGCGCAAGAATGGAAATTATTTGAGCAAAATTGAAGGTCATTTAAAATTTCGAATCTCTTTGATTTTGTTGATCCTTAAAACGGTAAATTTGATATGGTGTACTTTTAAGACGTGAAGGCTCGGTAAGCACATATGTTAAAATATTCGAGATTTAACCGAATGAAATGATTAGAAATTCTCTATAGTCATGAATACTTGGAAACTATCGTGGCTAGACATTTTTTTTTTTACATACAATTTCCTATTAGGGTATCTCTCCCGAAGATTTTTTTCTTTAAATATTCGAATTTCAATTGGGTAGAATGGGGAAAACATTCAACAGTTTTAGTTTCAGCGTGATTTCTTCTAAATTGTCAGCCTAGAAACTATGCATGGGAATTAATTCTAAGATGCAGATGCGCACGAAGAGTAGGTTTTTTTAATTTAAAATTTTAAAATATTGAAAGAGAATAAACATAAATTATTTAACGTGGCAGTATTATTGTTATCTACAAATATCATTTAGATATAATAAATTAATCAGAAATTAAGTAAAGTAAATTTTCAATTCAATAAGTGAGATTTATTATTGTTATAATCATTTTGTAAATCATTAAGTAATATTTATTGATGTTGTGATAACATTATAAGTGTGATCTATTAATCAGAAATTAAGTAAAGTAATTTCTCAATTCAATAAGTGAGATTTATTATTGTTATAATCATTTTGTAAATTATTAAGTAATATTTATTGATGTTGTGATAACATTATAAGTGTGATTTATTGCCTTTATATATTTATCTTATGTTGCGCGCATGGGCACTAATGACGTCAGATACTTTTTCTGACGAGAATGTAAACGAGTAATAAAGTTCAGTTTACATTAAAATGATCTGTACCTTGCTTTTCTTAACCTTTGAATCAGATTTATTTGTCACTTAAAAGTGGATTTAATTGCTATGATACTAAGGTTGTAGTTTTTTATGAATTTTAAATTAAGTTATTAGAAATAACAAATGTGTAACAAATAAACAACGTGTAATTAGGTAAAATTTTCACTTGTATTTAGTGCAGTGTTGAATTCAGGGGGTGGTCCGGGGTGGGACTTTCCCCTTAGGAGCAACGAGATGCCTCCCTGGAAGATTGGAAATTTTGTGTTTTCAATGGTCAAAAAGTACAACTCCCCTCCCGGAACTCTGTAATGCCCCCTCCCAGAAATCCCTCCCGGAGAAAAGTGTCTGAATGCAACACTGAGTAGGTAAAATGTGTCGTCCAGAAGACATTTGACCGATTTTGAGAATTTGTGTGCAATAGGGAGAATGGAACCCGGACATGTCAAGAATCTGTAAATGGTTTAAAGACACTGGTATAATGTGCACAGACAACCAGGTCAAGATAGAAAACATGCCACAATATGCTGTCAGGACCGTTATTTGCTAACGATTTCTGAAAGAAATAGGCAATTGGCGTCGGTTCAGATAGCAAGGGAGTTTGCCGAAGCAACAGGAACTTGACTATCCAGATTTACTGTGAGTGTCAGGCTGTATATAAAAGGGCTGCATGCAAGGAAACCCATGATTTGTATTCCACTAACTCCGTTAGCCGAATGCGCTCGGTTAAAGTGGTGCAGAGATCATTGTCATTGGAGTACCACGGACTGGAGCCTAGTTCTCTTTACCGATGAATGCCGATTTTGTTGCGAGAATTACTACAGACGTGTTACCACCATATGGAGGGAGAAAATCACACGCAATAAGGCTGCAAACATCCGTGAAAGGCATCGATACAAAGGTCGTGGAATCATGGTATGGACGGGCATCATTTTGAATGGCTACAGTGACCGACACATTTTTACTAGTGCAACTGTGAATGCTGAAATATACAGAGATGAGGTTCTTGATCCTCATGTCAGGTTGTTTAAGGGTGCAATCGGAATATTTGGGATTTTATGCTTATTAATAGTCTAGAAGACTCCAAGGTGTCCCTTCCAGCATACTGCTGAATAAATCCCACCCGAAAAAAAAATGTCTGTATTCAACATTATCTTTGACTCCAATTTCTATTTCTGAAAGCCCAGTTTAATATTGCTTCATGAAATTTCATGGTGGTAATAAGAGTTTTGTGTATGGAAGTGGTCTTGAGTAACATCATGTCTTTAACAATGAGAAATCGAAATCATAAATTGGAGCTAATCTACGCACCAAAGTCCGAAGCTTACTGCTGAATGCTTTAAAACTGTTTCGAAACATCTAAAATAAATTGGTTGGGAAGTACAATAACCGGAAACCACCATTATTTTTTACACATCCTAATACTTCCAAAAAAGTGCTAATCCATCACAAATAAACTTATTAGAGAAATGTAACTTCCTTACAGACGACCAGATATCGGAAGCAACTATTAGATCGAATATGGTATCAAAAATGACAAGACATGAAGCATAGAAAGTCAAAAGAATTATGGCTGAAATAGCCAATTGTAACAAAACAATTTTTTCCAGCATGATCTGTATTTTATGTGTGTGCTTCTTACATTACTAGTTTTTGTAGCTGAAAATGCAAGATCTTTTCTTAAACTTAAACCTTTATCTCCCATGGGGAATTAACGGTTCACGCGACCGACACTTATGTGAAATCATTATTCAATATCTATTACAGCACAAGTTCTTAATTCAATGGTAAGCAATTAAACATGGAAATTGCTGTTTTAAACTTAACCACTTGCTCCTAACTTTATTGTAGGCAAATGTTATGTAATATGAAACTTGATTTAATTAAATTTATCCTGAAACTCTCCTGTTTGCGGCAGGATTCCGTTGTAGAAAGATTCCGCTTTCACAGGTTTCACTATGTTTCACTAAAGAGCGATAAAAATCCCCTTTCAGACAGGTTTTTAGCAAATTTAATTGTATCGCAATTCATATTAAGTAAAACTTCCATTCATATTAAGTAACACTCCTCCATGTAACACTTCCATTAAAGACAGGATTCTGTTATAGATAATTAGTATTTTGACAAGTTTTATTCTACTCATATGACATAAATAAGTATATATATATATAAATACACAAAACTTGTAAAAAAGGAACTTGCCTATAGCGGAATTCTGTCTTAAACATAAACGTTCCATAGTGCTATCGAAAAGAATGCTATACAAATACTCTTGATAACACGAAAACATGTGTAAAACTGAATTATCACCAATATTTGCGATTTCATCTTGACAGGTTTTACTATATATATAACCTAAAGGGAAAATTCTGGACCCCTCCCGGAACGAAATCCTGGCTACGCCACTGAACAGAATGCTTAAAGTTTAGATGTTTTCTCCGTTATTAGAACAGTTCTTGAAATAATTTTAGCCATACCATCAACCGGCGCTACTTTTGGCCACTTTTTCCTGATTCCACTAACATTTCCATTATTAAAAAATATTATATATGATTTTTCAACGTTGAAATTGAATTGTAATCAATTAACAGGAAACAATAAAGCAAACTGTATGGTTTTAAATAGGCAATTTTTTATTTTTTTATTTTTTAACTATTTTTGAAGTTTGGGAACAAAGTAACCCCTGCTGGGGGCGTCTTTGTTCTATTCACTTATTTTCATATAAAATGAGTACAATTCATATGTTGGAATATTGAAGCCAATTAGAAATTGATTGCAATAGGATCTGCTAATGAATTAACACTGCAAACTTGATAAACAAATGTTTTTTTTTTTTTTTTTTGTTTTTTTTTTTTTTTTTGTTTAACATTTAAACGCAATAAACCAAATGTTAATATTAAGGACACGAGAAACAGTTTTCATCATGTTATCCTCAGCAACTGGGGCAAAAATAATTACTGTAACACTTTGCTAAAATAACATTTGAAAAAAAAATGTTACTTATTACATTTTTTAAGAGATTTGATTGTATAAAAGGCATTTCTGAGTAACTGGGGCTACTTCCGGACCAAAAAAGGCCTGGCACAAAGTACCCCCGAAAAACTAGTTTTCATGTTAGCTTTATGAAAACGTAAACATTTTCTGTCAAAATAAAAAGGAAAAGGAAAAACTATGATCACACATGGGTTACAGGTTAATAAAGGTAATATTTTGACGCTTACCTTATTTGTATCTCTTATCCAGATTGTCTCACTATAGAAAATTTGGAGAGTTAAAATCTACACACGAAAACAGTTGTTTACAAACAAATCCAATGTTACCACTAAAAAAATTTAATTACCCCCAAACTATTGAAATACCCTATAGTAGGGTCTAAAATATTTTTCAAAGGCAAAAACTCCGAATTATCTTGTATTGTTTCTTCAATACAAAGAATAAAACCTTTTTTATGGGATGGACCAAAGTAACCCCTCAAGGACCAAATTTTAAGGAAGATAAATTATGGTTATTAGTGTTGTTTTTAATGGATGGATCTATTTTTATTCATTTTTTGTTATTACTTAGGATTATAAAATAATAATGACAAGTAATTAAAGATAGATTAAAACAACTCAACTCGTGTCATTTTTGTGTTCTTTCTTGTGATTTGAAAAACTTGGTCTTTGATCAGATATTTTATATGCTTTGTAAAGCTTCGTTTACTATATTCTTCTGTATGACCTACAGAGATTCTTATAGTAACTCTTATGTAAAGGATTCTGATAGTATATTTTAAAGAAAATGTTTTTAAATTGCTTCTTATATATATATTGTTTTAAAGAGCATGAAAAATTCTGTTAGGCGCCAAAAGTTATAGAAAAACAATAAGAATGAAATTTAATATTTTGATGTGAGAAAGAAACAAAACAAAATGTAATATGATAAAAGGAAGAAAAATCTTAGAGTCAGCAAAAGCTTCAGCAAGAGAATGAAAATATTAAGAAAAGGAAAAAGTAGATAACTAGCTAACCTCAGATTCCGTAACGAAACAAAATCCAACTCCACAGCTTTGGGGAAATTTTATGTCGATGAAGATTTAAGAAGAGGTCATTCTTCAGCTAAATCTGCATTAGTTATATGTGAAAAAAGTCACATAATTCCATTAATCCTAGGTGGCGTTTACTAAGAGAATAAGATTTTTGTTTAAAGAAGCTTTCCCAAATTGAAAAATTGGAAATTCCTTTGCACCTTTAAAGCCTAGTTTCACAAAACAATAGAAAATTATACATCAAAATATCTGCATTTGTGGTTGTCACGAAAACATTCAAGCAATTCATAATGCAGTGACTTGTGTATTTTCTGCATTAAACATTCCTGTGAAAAATGTAATGACTTTGTCTGCTGAGATACATAAACTGTCGAGGATTTTACAAAATCTAATTAATTTTAGAAAATTTTGCATTTTTTCTATGTTATTTTAAAATATAACTATTATTAAAAAAAATTTGCACGGAAAAGTGATTTTTTTTAAACTTATTTTAATAATTTTGTTTAGTATTTAAACTTAATTTTTGGGGAAATTCCTTTATCGACAAAATGTCACAAGAGTAACACTTAGCATTTTGCAAAATCAAATGTAACTAATTGATGTGTTATCAGTTGAGTTCAATGAGTAATACTTTTTAAAAAGATATAAGTACTCTGCTGTATTCTGTAAATTTTATTTCCATAGTCTCGTATAATTCACAGAATTTCTGCGTCAAACACAATTTTTGAAAATTGCATTTTTTTGTGGTCACAAGAGTAAAAAAATTTTCATTCATTATCTTGGCATGTAAAATTATTTTTGTTACAAATTGCATATGGTTTATAAGAGTAGAGCACATGTATTTTTCAGTGGTTGCATCAAATTTATCCTAAATATATTTTGTAATGAAAGAATTGGAAATATTTATGAAAATTTGCTCTGACAGTCACAAGAGTAACAATGACGTTCCTTTATATATAAAAGATCAGGGGTTGTATCAAATATCTGTTGATTAGTGCTAAGATAGTGTACACAATATTGCACGTACTAGTATATTTGGATACAGCCCCTCATATTTTTGCTTCATTTTGGGAACAACGGATTTCGAGCTTATTCTATCAATGAATATTTTCAGAATTTTCAAGCTACGTTTTTGAGACTTTCACAAAAGTTGTTCTATACATTTAGCTAACACATTATGCACATTATATTTTGATCTCCCTCGCGCATGCGCAGGGAAACATTTTTTAGTAAACTTGCTCATTTTTCATCCAATTTTTATTATTTTTTAATTCTGATTGCTGGGTATTGTGTACAATGTTGTTTGTCATATTTTCTCAAAAGAACTTTTTTTAACTCTACAAATTATAAGCAAAAAACTTGGCAAAATTTGGGACTCTTTTTATAAAAACTTTAATTTCTCTACGAATATACATGTTATTCTCATAAAAATGAACACAGCTTATTGCAATAAGACACTTAATCATAATCTACTGTGTTGAATGCTTTTGCTACATTAGTTTTTACAGGGTTATCCAAAAGGTATTCGTTTTTTTCAATTTGTTGTCGGTCCCCTATGAGGTTTCGGGAAAAAATCTGCACGAAAATATATGACCTGTACTATTTTGTTTACACACCTGGAGGTTCAAGATAATTCCTCATGTATTTTTCTAGATATTTTAAAAAAAACGTCTGAAATCGCAAGTGACCGGTCACCTTCGGCCATATAGTGTATATATACATTATATTGCCATTAATGACCGGCAATTTTCCATTTTAGACATTTTGTCGAATATTTAGAAATATACTTGTCAGATTCTTCTGGAATTTCAGGATTAAAAAGAACAGGTATGACCTCATATTTAGCAATGTCGATTTGATAATGGGGACAAAAAATCAAAGAAAAAAAATAATACTTGGGATCACCCTATAAAATAAAATGCACGAAATGATCTATCGCTACCGTATATAAATAAACAGACATTGTGCAATATGTGTATTCTTTTGTGTAAAAATAGCACGTATATTAATAGAGATATAGCAATTTATTTAAAAAAATTTTAAAAATCTTGCATGTTTTTTACTTATAACATATAGGGTTTTCAACCAAATTTAACGCCGATTTCAGAAAAATTGGCAAAATATTGTAGAAACAATATAATGCAATTGGAATATAAATATATTGAAGGTTTTAGGAAATATGAGCAGTTGTATGAAATAATTTTTATCTGCGCATGCGCGAACGATAACAAGGATCATTTTACATAATTTAATAGTCAACTCTATGGAGCAAATTATAAAAAAAAATCTAGTCAAATATCGTAAAAATTCAGAAAGATATCGGCGTTAGAGTGAGCAAATTTTTAGTTGTTCTCTAAAAGCAGCTAAATGATAAGGGATTTTACACAAATTGTCATTTTTTATTAACTGACTTTCAGAAAAAAGTTAGTATTTAGTGACTATCAACAAGAAGATTCGGAAAAAATGCTTCGATTTTGATAATTCTTTTGACCAAGTTATAGGCTCGTTCTGGTGGTTATCAGAGAAGAACTAAAGCATCAATAAACAAGTAAGAAAAATCATGCGTTAAGCATAGATTATGAAACACTTTCCAACACTTCCTGAATGCTTTAACAAAACTTCGTTATTTAGGGAAATAAGGTATATAAGTAAACTAAGTAAACATTTTAGAAAAGGCATAAAACATTTGAAAAACTGATATCAGCAGTTAACGTCCATAGCAAATATGTATTCCAGTTTCTTTGAACAGCTCTGTATTTGATCTGTAGGTTGATATATATACTATATAATGGGAAAATTTAGTTTAACAAGAAAAGGGTTGAAATTTCTCTTTCAGCAATTTATACTAACAGATGGAAAAATACTTGTATACTTTTGTACCCTGTAGTTAACCTATCATCTTTATTACACGCACTATTTAGCTAAAGTTTAATTAAAAGTAAAACACTCTTAAAACTACTGGAATCACATTTCCAGAAATTATCATTTACAGATGGCCATGTACCTAATTCTTTGCGCCACCCTGTATATAATTTTTTATCTATGTTCTACAAACATTTCTTAGTAAACTAAATGCAGTTCTGCGTAAAAATGCATAATTCATTTAAAAACCACCTTTAAACAATTTCCAATCATACCCAGTAACCAATATGAATTACTTTGTGTAGCCCTGTATATGAATTACAGCATTTATACACACCATATACAATGCATAAATATAGTGAAGCATAAAAGTACGTAAAATAATTAAAAATTCATTTCCAGAAATCATCGCTACCGCACAGTACTTCGGATACAATATAGTATCTAAAATCATTTCTGTGTCCCTTCGTATTATACATGAAATAAGTTATAGTAAACCTCAGCGACGTATATCAATTTCATTATACATGAAAAAATTTAACATAATTAAAATACGCCGGAAAAATTCCCTCTACCCCTATATCATTATGTAACGGAAATCTTTTGTGTGGCCCTGTAAATGAATAATAATTATTCTTTGCACCGCATATTGTACGGGATGCATATTTTAGTACACTTGATAAATGCATATCAATTTTATTATATTTGAAAACATGTAACATCATTAAAAATCATTTTAAACGATTTTTTTCTATAGGCCGTAATGTAACGGAAAACTTTTGACTCTCCCTGGAAATGAACTAAACATGCTACAAACTTCATTTGAAATAGCGTTCATTCTATCGTAGATGTCACTAACATCCAGAAATTTCAGAATGATCCGAGTACATTTACGGGAGTTAGAGCGCGTACAGACGGACAGACAAACCGAATGCATAAACGCTTTTCAAATTTCTTGGAAAGTGTTAAAAATGAAAATAAAAAAAAATTAAATTAAAAATGACAATTTGTGTAAAATCCCTTATCATTCAGCTGCTTTTAGAGAACTACTAAAAATTTGCTGACTTAACTAAAAACTGCTGACTAAAAATTTGTTGAAAAGACTCTAACGCCGATATCTTTCTGAATGTTTACGATATATGACTAGATTTTTTTTAAGAAGTTGCTCCATAGAGTTGACTATTAAATTATGTAAAATGATCCTTGTTATCGTTCGCGCATGCGCAGATAAAAATTATTTCACACAACTGCTCATACTTCCTAAAATATTTAATATATTTATATTCCAATTGCTCTATATTGTTTCTACTATATTTTGTCAATTTTTCTGAAATCAGCGTTAAATTTGGTTGAAAACCCTGTATGTTATAAGCAAAAAACTTACAAGACTTTTTTAAATTTTTTTAATAAATCGCTATATCTCTAGTAATATGCGTGCTATTCTTACACAAAATAATACACATATTGCACAATGTCTGTTTATTTATATTCGGTAGCGATAGATCATTTCGTGCATTTTATTTTACAGGGTGATCCCAAGTATTATTCTTTTCTTTAATTTTTTGTTGGCCCCCTAATTGTCCCCCTTATCAAATCGATATTGCTGAATATGAGGTCATAACTGTTCTTTTTAATCTTGAAATTCCAGAAGAATCTGACAAATATATTTCTAAATATTCGAAAAAATGTCTAAAATTGAAAATTGGCGGTCATTAATGGCAATATAGTGTATATATCTGATTTTTGTCATGCGATAACTCTCGTATTTATACACCGATTTGGATGAAATTAATTGTATGCATAGTACATACCAATGTCTCGACCGAGTTCGTTTGCCAGCTTCGTACGTCATGTTGTTTCAAAATGGCGGCCATTTGAAAAAATTTAAGAAATTTAAAATTAAAAACACGGTGCAAATAAATTAAATACTGAAAAATATTTTTTTCTTAAGCGTTTGACCTTAGTACAAAGATTACGAAACATGTTTTGTTTCGTCTTTATCTTAAAAAATGGCTGAGTTATAGCACTTTGAATTTCTAGTGTGGCTGACATTTTGAAACTATCTGATTTTGTCATGCGATAACACGCATATTTATGAACCTATTTGGATGAAACTTGGTGTGTACATAGTACATACCAATGTCTCGTCCGAGTTCGGTGGCCAATTCATCCGCCATCTTGTTTTAAAATGACGGCTATTTAAAAATTTAAAAAAAATTTAAATTTTAAAATAAAGTACAAAAACTGAGAAATTGAAAAAGATTTCTTTCTTATGTGTTTGACCTTGATACAAAGATTTCGGAGCATTTCTTGTTTCGTCTATATCTTAAAAAGTGGCTGAGTTTTATCGCATTGAATTTCTAGTGTGGCTGACATTTTGAAACGATCTGATTTTTGTCATGCTATAACACTCGTATTTATTAACCTATTTAGATTTGACAAGAAAGTATCGTATTCATGAAAATTTTTCGAATTCCAGTTTTCAACGGATTTACGCATTTTAGGAGCCATAGAACCCCAAAAACATGTTTTTACAAAATGTCTGTCTTTGGGTCTGTCTGTGTGTGACAAAAATTTTGTGGGCGCTCTATCTCAAGAACTAGTGAACGGAATTTAATAAAACATTTTATTCAGTTACTCCCTGATTTAAGTTGGTGCTGATTAGTTTTTGGTGTAAATCGCTCAATAGGTGGCTCTGCTATGCCGAATTTTTCACCATTTCCACAATAGCTCAATCTCCAGAACTAATGCACGGATTTTCAACAAGCTTCAGATTCAGTTAGTCCTTGACAGGAATTGACGTTTTGTACATTTTGGTGAATATCGCTCAACAGGTGGCGCTGCTATGCTGCATTAGTCATGATTATCGCAATAACTCTATCTCAAGGACTAATGCTTGGATTTTCAACAAACTGCAGATTCCGGTATACCTTGATATCAATTAGTGCTGTTTATGTTTTGGTGCACATTGATCAATAGTTGGCGCTGTTATGCTGCATTTTTCAGAATTTCGGTTATAGCTCTATCTCAAGAACTAATGCACGAATTTTCATCAAACTTCAAATTCAGATATACTTTGATATGAATTGGTGCTGAATTGATGTAATTTCTTGTATTATTTAAATGATTTAATTGACGTGATTTATATAGAAGAAAGTTTTGTGGTGGCCACAACATACTAGTTCAATATTTACATACCAAAACACTGAAGTACGAAGAAAGAAATTAGAAGTTTAGAATGTAGATACATACTTTGAAAAACTAGAAGAGTATAAATAATTATTTACTATAACAAGGGATTTACTAATTATAAGTTGTGTAATTTGAAAAAAGCATACAAATTTGACATCTTTAAGTAGTATTATTTCAAAAATCTTGCTTCATGTTAACTCCAAAATAATCTTTATGTGTTAAGTGGTATAGCACAGACAGCGCGCGGCTATAATTTTCTGATACACGCGACAGGCTTCCGACTCGAAGCTGTGTTCTAAATATAAATGATAAGCATAGGACTTGCACTTTTCCGTTTATTTTGATTCCCTAAAATCGTGAGAAGTGAAAGCTTGCCATGCTTGTGTTGACTGATTCTCAATGTGCGCAGGTCCTAACATTGATATAATAAAAACTGTGACATTAACCTGCGCGGTCACTTTCGCTTTCTTTTGCATATACACTATATGGCCATTAATGACCGTCAACTTTCAATTTTAGACATTTTGTCGAATATTTAGAAATATATTTGTCAGATTCTTCTGTAATTTCAGGATTAAAAAGAACAGGTATGACCTCATATTTAGCAATGTCGATTTGATAAGGGGGGCAATTAGGAGAGCAACAAAAAACTAGTATGTTGTGACCATCACAAAACTTTCTTCTATATAAATCACATCAATTAAATTATTTAAATAGTACAAGAAATATCAACGATTTAGCACCAATTCATATCAAAGTATATCTGAATTTGAAGTTGGATGAAAATTCGTGCATTAGTTTTTGAGATAGAGCTAGAGCGGAAATTCTGAAAAATGTAGCATAGCAGCGCCACCTGTTGAGCGATTTACACCAAAAATAAACAGCACTAAATGAGGTCAAGGTATACCTGAATCTGAAGTTTGTTGAAAATCCAAGCATTAGTTCTTGAGATAAAGCTATTGCGGAAATCGCCAAAAATACAGCATAGCAGCGCCACCTGTTGAGCGATTAACACCGAAAATTAAACAGCACTAATTTATACGTCAGTTCATGTCAAGAACTAACTAAATCTGAAGTTTGATGAAAATCCGTGCAATAGTTCTTGAGATATAGCTATTGCAGAAATCGTGAAAATGCCGCATAGCAGCGCCACCTGTAAGTCGATTTTCACCAAAAACTAATCAGGTCCAGTTCATATCAAGGTCTAACTAAATATAAAGTTTTGTGTAATTCCGTGCATTAGTTCTTGAGATAGAGCGCCCACAAAATTTTTGTCACATAAAGACTCACAGAGTGACAGAGTGACAGACAGACTCACAGACAGACATTTTCTAAAAACCATCAAATCGTGTTCTGGGCATTCTAAAACGTATAAATCCGTCGAAAACCGGAAGTCGAAAATTTTCACAAATCCAATACTTTCTTCTTGTAAAGATAGAAGAAAGCAACTAGTATGTTGTGGCCATCACAAAACTTTCTTCTATCTCATACATGTCCATACTTAAAAATTCACTATCTCAGTGCCAAATTAAATGGCAATCTGTGTTCATCATGAGAATTCTAAAAATATGAAATTCCGTGCATTAGTTCTCGAGGTATGACTGTCCCTGAAATCGTGTAAATCCAGCAAAATGCAGCATAGCAGCGCCACCTATTGGGTTATTTACACCAGAACTTAATTATCACCAACTTATGTCAACGTCTAATTGAATATGAAGTTTGAGGAAAATTCGTGCATTAGTTCTCGAGATAGAGGTATTGCGCAAATCATGACAAATGCAGCATAGAAGCGCCACCTGTTGAGCAATTTGCAACAACACATAATGAGCAGCAATATTAATCAAGTTATACTTAAATCTGAAGTTTGATGAAAATTCGTGCATTAGTTCTTGAGATAGAGCTATTGAGGAAATAGTTCAAAATGCAGCACAGCAGAGCCACCTATTGGGCGATTTACACCAACACGTAAACAGCATCCATTCATGTCAAAGACTAACGGAATCTGAAGTTTTATAAAAATCTGTGCATTAGTTCTTGAGATAGAGCTTTTGCGGAAATCCTGCAAAATGCTACATTGCAGCGCCACCTGCAGGGCGATTTACACCAAAACCTAATCAGCACCAATCTGTATCATGGACTATCTGAATATAAATTTTTATTAAATTCCGTACATTAGTTCTTGAGATAGAGCGCCCAAAAAATTTGTGTCACATACAGACAGACAGACAGACGGACAGACAGACAGACTCACAGACTCACAGACAGACATTTTGTAAAAACATGTGTTTTGGAATCTCTGACCCATAAAACGTGTAAATCCGTCGAAAACTGGAACTCGAAAATTTTCATGAAACCAATACTTTCTTCATGTAAAGTAATCAAAGAAAGTAATCAAAGAAAAAAATAATACTTGGGATCACCCTGTTAAATAAATTGCACGAAATGATCTATCGCTACCGAATGTAAATAAACAGACATTGTGCAATATGTGTATTCTTTTTTGTAAGAATAGCACGTATATTAGTAGAGATATAGCGATTTTTTTTAAAAAATTAGAAAATTCTTGCATGTTTTTACTTTCTTTTATCTTTACAAGAAGAAAGTATTGGATTCGTGAAAATTTTCGACTTTCGGTTTTCGACGGATTTACACGTTTTAGGGGTCAGAGATTCCGAAAAACATGTTTTTAGAAAATGCCTGTCTGTGAGTCTGTGCATCTGTGAGTCTGTCTGTCTGTATGTGACACAAATTTTGTGGGCGCTCTATCTCAAGAACTAATGCACGGAATTTAATAAAAACTTATATTCAGTTAGTCCCTGATATAAATTGGTACTGATTAGTTTTTGGTGTAAATCGCTCAAGAGGTGGCGCTGCGATGCAGCCCTTTTCATGATTTCCGCAATAGCTCAATATCCAGAACTAATGCACGAATTTTCATCAAACTTCAGATTCAATTAGTCCTTGACATGAATTGAAGTTTTGTACATTTTGGTGTAAATTGCTGAACAGGTGGTGGTGCTATACTGCATTTTTTACGATTTCCGCAATAGCTCTATCTCAACAACTAATGCTTGGAGTTTCATCAAACTTCAGATTCAAGTATACTTTGATATGAATTAGTGCTGTTTGTGTTTTCGTGCAAATCGCTCAACAGGTGGCGCTGTTATGCTGCGTTTTTCAGAATTTCCATTATAAGTGTATCTCAAGAACTAATGCTATAATTTTCACCAAACTTCAGAATCAGTTAATACTTGACATGAATTGACATTTTGTACATTTTGGCGTAAATCACTCAACAGGTGGCGCTTCTATGCTGTATTTTTCAGAATTTCCACTATAGGTGTATCTCAAGAGCTAATGCACGAATGTTCATCAAACTTTAGAATCAGTTAGTTCTTGACATGAATTGACATTTTATACAGTTTGGTGTAAATCGCTCAATAGGTGGCGCTGCTATGCTGTTTTGTGATTTCCGCAATAGCTCTATCTCAAGAGCTAATGCTTGGATTTTCAAAGAACTTCAGATACATGCCTACCTGGATATCAATTATTGCTGTTTATGTATTGGTGTAAATCACTCAACAGGTGGCGCTGCTATGCTACATTTTTCAGAATTTCCGCTATAGCTCTATCTCAAGAACTAAGGCACGAATTTTTATCAAATTCAGATACACTTTGATATGAATTGGTGCTAAATTGATGTAATTTCTTGTGCTATTTAAATGATTTAATTGACGTGATTTATATAGAAGAAAGTTTTATGATGGCCACAACATACTATAACAAGGAACGATAACAAGGATCATTTTACCTAATTTAATAGCCAACTCTATGGAGAAACTTATTAAAAAAAATCTTGTCCAAAATCGTAAAAATTCAGAAAGATATCGGCGTTAGAGTGAGCACATTTTTAGTTGTTCTCTATAAGCAGCTGAATGGCAAGGGATTTTACACAAATTGTCATTTTTTATTAACTGACTTTCAGAAAAAAGTTAGTATTTAGTGACTATCAACGAGTAGATTTGGAAAAAATGCTTCGATTTTGATAATTCTTTTGATCATGGTATAGGCTCGTTCTGGTGGTTATCCAAGAACTAAAGCATGAATAAACAAGTTGGAAATTGCTCTTCAAACGTGGCAAATGAGGTGTGTTCGTACTATAAATAGTTTTATAAGTATTTTTTGCACCGAATATTGTACTGAATGTATATTTTAGTGCACTTCGTAAGTGCATATCAATTTCATTCTGTTCGAAAGGCTGTAACATCATCAAAATGCACTTGAAATTTTTTTCCCATTGGCCGCAATGTTACGGAAAATATTTGACTGTCCCTTTAATTAAACTATACATCCGATTTTCATAAAATTTGAAATGATTCGACAAAATTCTGCAGCAACTATATATTTAAAATTTCAGGCCATTCGGAAAGCTTTAACATCATTAAAATGCACTTGCAATAATTTTTTCCCATTGGCCTTAATGTAACGGAAAACTTTTGACTGTCCCTGTAATTAACCTATACATCCAATTTCCAAGAAAATCTGAAATCACTCGACAAAATTTTGCAATAATTATATATTTAAAATTTCAGATTATTCGGAAGGCTGTAACATCATTGAAATGCGCTTGAAAAAATTTTCCCATTGGCCGTAATGTAACGGAAAACTTTTGACTGTCCCTGTAATTAAACTATGCATTCGATTTTCATAAAATTTGAAACGAAAAGACAAAATTTTGCAACAATTATATATTTAAAATTTCAGACCATTCGGTTGGGTAGTTTTATTTCTGTTATATGCGTACAGACCGACAGACGGACTGAACGACAACTATAGGTGCTACGTATTTTTATAATTACAAACGCACCTTAAAATGAAAATTAAATTAAAAATGACAATTTGTGTAAAATCCCTTATCATTCAGCTGCTTTTATAGAACAACTAAAAATTTGCTCACTCTAACGCCGATATCTTTCTGAATTTTTACGATATTTGACAAATTTTTTTAATAAATTGCTCCATAGAGTTCAGTGGCGTAGCCAAGGGGGGTCCAGGGGGTCCGGACCCCCCCCCGAAAGTAGACCTGGTTTACTGAATAATGGATAAAATACAACAGTAAAAACTGCTAAGACAGAATCACAAAGGATCTATAAAAAATTCCGCTTTAGAGAGGTGTTCGTCTTAGAAGGTATAATTCAAAGGTATGTCTTTTTTCGGGACTACCAACTTTTCCGTTTTAGACAGGTTTCCGTTATAAACACTTTCCGTTTTCACAGTATCCCTTAAAACTGCTAAAACGTACCCACTTCCCAAACTTTTTTCTTTCACGTACTCCTTTCTTAGGTTTTTCATTTCAGAGTACCCCCATTTCTCATAAACACGTCCTCCTTACCCCTCTCCACTGAAGGAGATAACGTAAACATGCTTTTTTCTATTAGTAATCTTCTTATCACAACCATATAATAAATCGATGCAAATTACATTGATATTCCTAACATTTTTGTGACTTCCGCCATTACCAATATTATTTTCACATACCCCAGCAGACCAGCCACGTACCCCCAGGGGTACGCTACCGCAGGTTGGAAACCGCTGCTATAACACCACCTCTGAAGAGCATAAATCTATTACAGCAAAATCTGTGAAGATGACCTATCTCAAATGAAAACAATTCAAGGTTCGACGAAAACAACACTTTGTGCTTGCTAACGTTTGAAACCTATCTGAAATGAAACTTGTTCCAATTGTGAATCCTTCTTGGCAGGTTTACTGAAAACACGGAATCCTCTCATAAAAAAAAAAAAAAATATTTTAATGTCCCGAGACGGAAGGAACTATACAAGTATACCTGCTATTCCGTTTACACAAATTTACTGTAACTAGATTACATGTAAAACTTCTTTATATTGAACTTCGATGGGGTTCTGTTGTCGACACTTATGGGAAAGAACGAGTTTATACAAACACAATAACGGTACATTGGTTGAGTCTCGTGACCCTTATCTTTGTTCACATTATAACGGACAATATTAACAATTACTTTAAATCTGCTGCCTGCAATTAATAAAGGAAACTTTATTTTTGGACTGGTTATTTGTTACCACTTTCAAAATATACTGGCAAGAAAAATTAAAGGAACAACCATAAAAAGGTACTTTATGTTAATTCTATTAAGGGAATTTCCAGAAAGGTAACTCAATGTCACCGTTATCACGTAGTTCAATGGTATTAACATTCGCTACAGAAATGTATGCAAATTTTTCAACCTCAGCCCGTTCTTTCGGTTCATGTGTGAAAAGGAGCGCATGTGGGTAATTTGAAGTCTGACTTTAAGGATTGTACGTGTAATCAGGTAAAACTTTTCTTCTAATAGGTGGAATATGTCGTCCAGAAGACATTTTGAGAAATTGCGTGCGATAGGGAGAATGGAAGCAGGACAGACACTCTAAGGTGTCTGTAAAGACTTATAAATAGCCAAAAGCGTCATGTCAAGAATCTGTAAACGGTTTAAAGACACTGGTATAATGTCCACAGACAACCAGGACAAGTTAGAAAACGCACCACAATAGGCTCTCAGGACTGTAATTTGCCAACGATTGCTAAAAGAAATAGGCAATTGACGTCAGTTCAGATTACAGGGAGTTTGCTGCAGCAACAAGAAGTCGACGATCCTGGTTTACTGTGAGTGACAGGCTGCATGCAAGGAAACCTATGATTTGTGTTCCACTAACTCCGGTAGCGAAATGCGCCCGGTTAAAGTGGTGCAGAGATTATCGTCTATGAATGCTGAAATATACAGAGATGAGATTCTTGACTCTCCTGTCAAGTTGTTTAAGGGTACAATCGGAAGATTTGGAATTTTATGATTATTAATGGCCTAGAAGGGCGCCGCTACCCCCTTCCACGGAACTCCGAAGTATCCCTTCCAGAGCTGCATAAATCCGACCCGTCCGAAGCTTACTACTGAACTTGGAGAATGTTCTAAAACTGTTTTGAACCATCTAAAATAAATTGGCTGGGAAGTACAAAAACACAAAACACCATGAACCATTTTTTACTCATTCTAATACGTCCAAAATAGTGCTAATCCATCACAAATAAATTTATTACAAAAATTTAACTTCCTTAAAGACGACCAGATATCGGAAGCAACTATTAGATCGAATATAGTATCAAAAGTGGCGAGACATGAAACATGGAAACCCAAAAGAATTATGGCTGAATAAGAGAATTATAACAAAACTGCTTTTTCCAGCATGAACTATATTTGATGTGTGCGCTTCTTACATTACTAGTTTCTGTAACTGAAAATGCAAGATCTTTTTCTTAAAGTTAAAACCTTCCGACAAAGCATTTTTAGTTTGCAGAAAATTTGCAAATGTTTTGCTTTGAAAACCTGCAAAGTTGCAGTAAGCTCAGCATGACAAGACTGAAAGTTCATTAACGCAAACGCCGAAGTCACCACATTTTGAACTTGCAGCTAACTTGTGCAAGTTAAATTCATACTCTATCAAATTTATTGCAAACTAATGGCAAACAAGTAATCAATAATACTGCAGACTTACTGCAAAGTAGTAATCTTTCCATGCCACACTATAAAGTTTAACCCCTTCGAAGGGGTCCATAGACCTGATCAAGTCTATTGATGCGAAAGCACCGTCAGAAGTCAGTTGCATCGGTTTTATCACCACAAACAGGTTTAGGTATTATTTGTACTATTCATTTCGAGCATTTTTTGGTATTTAATAAGTATAGCGCTTAGAAAAAGCGGTGCCTACCGAATAAAATTTCTGCAATTTCTGTGTATGTGCTGATTGTCTATTCTCTCAACAGAGGGATTTTTTAATTTCGTCACTTTAGTGATTTAAAGACAGTCTCGCATTAGTTTCACAACAAACTACTCATGCAAGTGGGTGATGGTATATCTTGAGGGAGATTTGCTGCGAATTTCTCAATTCAAATTTGTCACGGCAAGATAATATCAGAAAAAATAAACTTGCTGCTAATGTTCATGCTATCTGGGTTATCTCAAAAACTCCCATGGGGAGCGCGGCGGAACGCATGAATGGCTCATGTGATTGATACTTATGTGAAATCATTATCCAATATCTATTACAGTACAAGTTCTTAATTCAATGGCAAGAAATTAAACATGGAAATTGCTGTTTTAAACTTAACCACTTGATCCTAACTTTATTGTAGGCAGATGTTATGTAATATGAAACTTGATTTAACCCATTCGATGCCAAAACTAAAGTAATAATTTTCAAATTTTTTGTTAAAAGTCGTTTGCTACCACAAATTCAAAAAGGTAAGTTTCGCTTTACTAATACAGCGAAATTTCTGCCAATAAATGAGGCAATATTTTTAATTCTAAAATAGTGGTGACAAAGTAATTAATAAATTAAAGCCACGAGTATACTCATGGATGACAGCGAATGGGTTAATTAAATTTTACTCTTCAGTATGCTCTCAGCTTTTTAAATCATAGTGAATATTTTTCATTGGTAAATATTAATGTAACTTCAATGTATTATTAGTTGCAGTTATAGAGATTGGCCTTACATTTTTTATCCATGCTTTTTTTAAATTAAGAAATTAAATAAGGATATACCTAAATTCTTAAAGTTACTCGAAATACTTCTATTATACATACACAGTCAAGACAAGATTCAAAGGGACTGGTAAAAAGTTCCCTTTTAGACAGGCTTCCATAGAAAGAAGTGTAATTAATTATGCTTCTAAGATACACAACCTCAATAAGATCTATTGCTCGTTTCGCAGTCTGAAACTCTTCCGTTTGAGACAGGATTCCGTTATAGAAAGATTCCATTTTCACAGGTTTCACTATGTTTCACTATGTTTCACTATGTTTCACTAAAGAACAATGAAAATCCCCTTTCAGACAGGTTTTCGGCAAATTTAATGGTATCGCAATTCATATTAAGACCATGTAACGCTTCCGTTAAAGACAGGATTCTGTTATAGACAATTACTATTTTGACAAGTTTTATTTTATTCATATGACATAAATAAGTATTCTTATATAAATACACAAAACTTGTAAAAATGGAACCTACCTATAACGGAATTCTGTCTAAACAGAACTATTCCGTGCTACGGAAAATAATACTATACAAATACACTTAATAACACAAAAACCTTTGTAAAACGGAATTTTACAACAATATTTACGATTTCATCTTGACAGGTTTTACTATATATATATATAACCTGAAGAAAAAAATTTTGGACCCCCCCCCCCCCACCCCCGAAACGAAATCCTGGCTACGCCACTGATACAGTTGACTATTAAATTATGTAAAATAATCTTTGTTATCGTTCGCGCATGCGCAGATAAAAATTATTTCATACAACTGCTCATATTTCCTAAAATATTTAATATATTTATATTCTAATTGCACTATATTGTTTCTACTATATTTTGTCAATTTTTCTGAAACCGGCGTTAAATTTGGTTGAAAACACTGCAGGTTATAAGCAAAAAACGTGCAAGAATTTTTTAATTTTTTTAAATAAATCTCTATACCTCTTTTAATATACGTGCTATTCTTACACAAAAGAATACACATATTGCACTATGTCTGTTTATTTATATTCGGTAGCGATAGATCATTTCATGCATTTTATTTTACAGGGCATTATTTTTTTATTATTAGGGTATTATTTTCTAAACCGCCCCAAGTATTATTTTTTTCTTTGATTTTTTGTTGGCCCCCTAATTGCCCCCTAATCAAATCCATATTGCTAAATTTGAGATCATACCTGTTCTTTTTAATCCTGAAATTCCAGAAGAATCTGTCAAGTATATTTCTAAATATTCGACAAAATGTCTAAAATTGAAAGTTGACTGTCATTAATAACCATATAGTGTATATTCACTCCGAAATATCACATAATTTCCTATTTATATTATCAAATTTAACGGTTGTTCCTAACCTGGGAAACGCGTGTCCTTGGACAGGGGCACCATTTAAAAAACTTTCTTAATGGCGGGATTGGGGGGGGGAAGGGGGCAAAATTCCTTTGAGGGGAGCAAAAATTCTGTTTGACCTTGCTGTGCACAGAAAAGAAACGTGTCAGATCGATTGATTGTACGCGAAAATGACATTACTAATAGCGGAAAACACAGAAAACTAATTTTTAAAAATCAAAACGCAAAGACAAAGAATTTGCAAAACTTTCCTTCACAAAGACATATTTAAATATATATAGAAAACTATATGTAAGAGAAACGACACATTCACCTTAATACTTTAAGCTAAAACATGAATACATTAAAATGATTCTCAGTTTTTATTACTAAAATAGGTGCTAAAATTTATTATTTATACCGGTATGCATTCTGAAGGTCTTCTTCTCATTTTTCACCCCATTGATGATGACCAGGGCTTGGTCGAAAGCGCTCGGGAATTTTTTTATCATCTGATTATTGGTTTTAATGTTTTAAAACCTGTAAATTGTATTTTTAGCACCTATTTTAGTAATAAAAACTTAGAATCATTTTAATGTATTCATGTTTTAGCTTAAAGACATATTTGTCTGAAAGTCTAATAATTTATTTACAAAATACAGGAAAATGCCTGTGTTTACGGATTGATTCATAAGTTGCTGCCACTGGTCTGCAGTTTTAAGCAGTTATTTCAAAAAAATAATTTTCTGAAAATATAGTTTTCCATCAACTGAAATTATGAAGTGGGGAATGTACACGGCAGAAAAAAATTTTTGCTGAATTTTTTTTTAAACGGAAATATGAGTGTGATACATCAATTTAAATCTAAAGAGTTGAAGTATATGAATTTGTAAGTTTTAATTTCATAAGAGCAAGTGTTTACTGGAAATGAGCTGGATACTAACACGATAAAACTGCATTTACATTTGAGTTTAAAATACAACTTATTGAAATGTATGATTTTTTTACTTTTTAGAATTCAATAAAATTACTATGCGTTCAAATCAACAAACTGTTATCATATCTGTAAGATCTTCATCGATAAAATCTTTTAGATAATGTCTTTAATATATTTTTCGCTGTATTTAAAAGTTAATACTTAAATGTCACAAGAGTAACGGAAAACATACAAAAGTTTTAATTAAAAAAAACTACTTAAAATTTTTACCCAAAACTTCTAATTCTCTGATTTCGAGGTATAAGACATATTTTACATTAAATAATTTGTTTATGCTATGCATGGAATAGGTTCTGGGGACTTGTCACAATAGTAACAAACGTCTGTGTCCCAAGAGTAATACATAATACTTTTGTCGATAGTTTGATATAATACTGCGTTACAACCAAAACAAACAGAATGCTTAAAGTTTTGTTGTTTTTTCTATGTTATTAGAGCAGTTCTTGAAATAGTTTTAGCTATAACTAAGATTATTTTGTAAATTTTAAGGAAGATAAATTATCTTTATTAGTGTTTTTTTAATGGGTGGATTTATTTTTATTCATTTTTGGTATTACTTAAAAATATAAAATAATCATGGCAAGTAATTAAAGATATGATAAGACAACTCAACTCGTGTCATTTTTGTGTGCTTTCTTTTGGTTTGAAGCATATGGTCTTCGATTAGATATTTTATAGGCTTTGTAAAGCTTCGTTTACTAAATTCTGCTGTATAAAATACAGATGTTCTTATAGTAACTCTTATGGAAAGGATTCTGATAGTATATTTTAAAAGAAAGATTTTAATATTGTTTCTTTAACACAACATTGTTTTAAAGAGCAGGAAAAATTCTGCTAAGCACCAAAATTTATAGAGAAAAAATAAGAATGAAATTGAATATGCTGTTGTGAGAAAGAAACAAAAGAAAATATATTACGATAAGGTGAAGAAAAGTCTTAGAACCAGCAAAAGCTTCAGCAAGAAATGGAAAAATTAAGAAAAGGAAAAAGTAGAGAAGTAGTTAACCTCAGATACTGTAACAGAAAAAAATCTAACTCCACGCTACAACTAACTAACGCTTTGGAGAATTTTATGTCGATGAAGATTTAAGAAGAGGTCATTCTTCAGCTAAATTTTCGTTAGTTAAACGTGAAAAAGTTCACATAATTTCATCAATTCTAGGGGACATTTAATAAGAAAATATGTTTTTGTTTAAAGAAGCTTTCCTAAATTAAAAAACTGGAGATTCCTTTGCAGCTTTAAAGCCTAGTTTCATAAAACAATACAAAATAACTCATCTGAATATCTCCATTTGTTGCTGTCACGAAAACATTCAAGCAATTCATAATGTAGTAACTGGTGTATTTCCTGCATTAAACATTCCTGTGATGGATTTAATGACTTTGTCTGCCGAGATACATCATAAGTAGTATTTAGGAAATCAGGATGACAAATATGCGGAGATAACATCAAATAATTATATGAAACGGAAGTCCATAATACAGAACTTCTTATAAGTTATTGTAAATAGCAAAACGTTGATAGACGTTTTGCTATTGGCAAAACTTTTATCAACATCTTCATCAATGCTGTTACTTTTTCAAAACGTTGATAAACGTTTTCAAAAAGCAACAGTTAAAGAAACCATTTCTGATTGTATAAAAATTTTCGAAAGCAACTAAATCCATTTCTGTAGCACACATTCATTGAAACTTGTACAAGGGATTATTTTCGTAATGCCAAAAATAACCATTTGTCAAAGAATAGTTATGCCAGTGGATATTCTGGAAACTGTTTTATTTTCATACTAAGACAAAATTTTGGTATGAAATACTACATTACTGGTCAAATCCGCAAGCGACTGTATTTTCAGCTTTTTATTTAGTATGATCCGAATAAAGTAAAATCTTAAGCTATTATTTTAGACAATGTAACTCATAACCAATTTTTTGTAAATGCTTTCGTATGTAAAATTTCAACATTTCATCTTTAAGGGATTTGTATTTTCCTAAAATGTACCTGTTTTACTTTTTATATGATGGTTGTGCTTTCCAATTTAAACAAAAACTAGTTGGATGTGCCAATCCCAAAACTTTCTTCTATCTTATACATCTTAATATTTCAAAAACTAGTTACACATGTTAATACTTCAATATTATTAGTTCAATATTATACCAACTTTGATTTTCATCTTAAATTCCTGCTTCAGTCAATTAAATGAACTAAAAACGAGTTAATCTATATCATGATATTTCTTAAAATCAATAGTTTTTCCTTATTCTGTTGTTATCAGATGTTTGCCAATAGCCGGCTTAGCAGGAAGCGTGTTCCCGCGTTTGCACGAGCCGCCGATGGACAACAGAACTACGAAAAATCAAGAAAAATATACAAAAATCGCTATCACAAAGCCCTTTTACCGCGCGATATTTCCAAATTCAAGGGGGACCTGTTGGCCAAAGCCAAAAATACGCACAAAAATTTTGGTTCAATTGTATGCATAATTTTATACACTTTTCGACTGTACAATAAAGAAAATGTCACAAATATCTCTATTACAGTGCCCCCCTTCCGGCAGATTTTTTTCAAATTCAGGGAGGACTTGTTTGCCATAGCCAGAAACGTACACAAAAAATATGGTTCAATTCTATGCATAAATTTATACAATTTTTGAGGTACAATAATGGAAATGGCGCAGAGATCCAATTATAGCGCCACCTTCTGGCGGTATTTTTTCAAGTTCAGGGAAGACTTGCTTGCCATAGCCAGAAACATACAAAAAAAAAATTGGTTCAATTCTATGCATAACTTCATACTTTTTTCGGATGGTACAATATTCAAAATCGCACAAAAATTGCTATTACAGCCAGGGCCCGCTTAACACTTGGAAGTAGGGGAAGCCCGACGTCACACAGGGCCCCCTATTACTCTACAAATTGCTTTTTTATATACTAAATCCCTTTTTCGTATGCTTAAATAATTTGAAATTTTACCATCAAAGTTTAGAGTAAATAACACTTAATATTAAACTAAAACTAACTACCTATATATACATACTATGAAAAAGTATTTTATTATATTTTTAATTGTAAATGACCAATTTATTTTGTAAATGACAAATATGGAACTACAGTTGAGGATATTTGAACTTCAAAATATCTTTTGTGATTTACAAATTGCCACATAGTAAGAACAAAAAAATTTCAAAAGAAAAAAAATGCATTTTTTACCCTGATTGAGTTTCTTTTTTCTAATAATTAGTTTTGAAAAGTAAAATTGGGGGCCCTTTCGTATCTCAGTGGGTAAGCACGGGCTTCATGGGCCTATTCCGTAAACAGGGCCTGATTACAGCGCTCCCTACCGGCGAATTTTTTTTCAATTTCAGGGAGGATCTGCTTGCCATAGCCAAAATCTTAAAATAAAAAATTGGTTCAATTCTATGCATAAATTCATACACTTTTGGATGATACAATATTCAAAATCGCATACAAATCGCTGTTACAGCGCCCCCTACCGGCGAATTTTTTCCAATTTCAGGGAGGATCTGCTTGCTAGAGCCAAAAACTTAAAATAAAAATTTGGTTCAATTCTATGCATAAATTAATACACTTTTGAATGCTAAAATATTCAAAATCGTACAAAAATCGCTGTTACAGCGCTCCCTACCGAAGAATTTTTTCCAAATTCAGGGAGGACCTACTTGCCATATCCAAAAACTTAAAATAAAAATTTGGTTCAATTCTATCCATAACTTCATACACTTTTAGATGGTACAATATTCAAAATCGCACAAAAATCGCTGTTACAGCGCCCCCTACCGGCGAATTTTTTCCAAATTCAGAGAAGACTTACTTGTCATATCCAAAAACTTAAAATAAAAATTTGGTTCAATTCTATGCTTAACTTCATACACTTTTGGATTGTACAATATTTAAAATCGCACAAAAATCGCTATTACAGCGCCCCCTACCGGCGAATTTTTTCCAAATTCAGAGAAGACTTACTTGTCATATCCAAAAACTTAAAATAGAAATTTGGTTTAATTCTATGCATAACTTCATACACTTTTTGATGGTACAATGGCGACAGACAGACGGACAGACGGACACACGGACAGACAGACATTTTCTATAAACATGTTTTTTGGGATCTCTGACCCCTAAAACGTGTAAATCCGTCGAAAACCGGAAGTCGAAAAAAATTTCGATTACAATACTTTCTTCTATTGAAGATAGAAGAAAGTAAATATAACTATGCAAATATGCCTGCAATGAATCAGACACCTTTCTCAATTAACTTAATTGGGGATATTTTTTTTTTCAAATACTAGGGGGCTCGGCCCCCTACGAGCTACGCTCGCCAACCCCCGTCCAGACACCATAGACTCTAAATGCACGCTAATTTGATCGGCTTTAAAAAGATTTCGAAAGATTGAATTATAATTTAAAAAACAGTGGCGATCTCTCTATAAACGGATTTCTATTCATTTCTCTTTGATTGGGGAATTTTAACGCCAAATCCGTTGCGGTACTACTTGATTATCCCGTCGATCAATTTCGCCAAATTATATAAATCACCAAACCACTCGCCAAATTATACAAATTGAGATAATTTTTATTTTAAATAACGAAAAAACAAATAAATTAGTACAACATTAATAAAAATAGAAATAAAACGTCGAAATAAAAATAACTTGATGACGTGAACACGTGTAACAACATTTCAAAATAAGCTAATATAAAAGGAATTAAGTAAAGAGGGTCTTTGTCTCCTGGTATTTTTTAACAAAGCGAATAGAAAGTTCTTTTAAATGAGACATTTTAAATTAATCGTTTTTAATCTGACGTAATTTTGACCAAACTATTCTTTCTCTTTTTAATATTCACGTGAAAATACTTGTGTTAGAAATTAAATATTATTTGTGCTTTCCTAACAAAAATAGTTGAAAGGTAGCCTCTTAAAATATCAAATAAATGTCTAGCGCAATTTCTAAATTTAAACCGTTTTGCAATATTATTTTGTGTTCATTTTATGTAATAACTGTAATATGACGTAAATATGACGTAATTTCTCCTATTTAAGACTTCTAACGCATGTTAATAAATTTATTGCTTTACAAATTCCTTTCTCTCTTAAAATTCACGTGTAATTATAGTTTTTATGACACAATTTTTAATAAGTTCCTGCTTTTTGTACATAATTATTTAATTCTAATTCCAAATGTTCTTTTCTGTTTATAATAGTCACGTGTAAATAATTTTTTAATTTATTTACACGTATAAATACTTTTTTTTTTTTTTTTGAAGCAAACATTATTGCTTCCGCTGTTTATACAGTTGGCAACAGTTTAAATTAATATCACTTTCTAAAATCTGTTTAAAATATCTCTAGAAATGCTGAAAATCTGAATTTAAAATAGAAATAAAACCTCAAAAAATTAGTCAAAATAAAAAAATTAATGCAATCTGCACTCCGGCAAATTCTAACGCATAAAATGATCTAAAAATGATTAAATTCCTATGAACAGTTTTTGCTCCTATAAAACTTTTTTAGTGGAACGATTTTGTCCAACTTTAGCATTAAATATCTCTTAAAATAATTCTTCGATCTGAAAACTGTCTGCATCAGCGTGTTTATCAAACATTTCTGTATAATACTACCGATTTTCATATTTTTGTATGCATTATTTTTCTTAATATTAACGAAGAAAGACCTCCGGTCACAAAAAATTCAAAACCGGCGGCGGCGGTGACAGCGGTAGTTACTTTTTTTTAGAATAGAGAGACTCCTGGCATAAATGCTGTATATTTATTTTGTATTGTTGTATAATGATATATATATGGAATGAAGTGCGTGCTAAAAAAGCAATTCTAAGATATACTGCTTATTTTGTCAAAAGAAATCAAAAAATAAAGTTTCATTACTTTGCGAGAAAATACCAACAGTGAAGGGCATTCAAAAAATACAATTTGTTAAAACCATGAAAAATGACACTATCTACTACAAACCTTACACTAACATGATTCGAACATAGAATTTGTGTTTCATTAAGTAAATCATGATACAGGAGTAGCTGCAAATGATATTATTGATAATGAAGACAATGACTTATTCTGATAAGTAGCAGAAACTGAGAGGTTGCTATGTGCTTATAGCGTTTATTAATTTTAGAATTTTTTACATTATTTTATGTTATTTTAAAATTACTAGGGGGCTCGGCCCCCTACGAGCTACGCTCGCCAACCCCCGTCCAGGCACCGCAGACTCTAAATGCACGCTAATTTGATCGGCTTTAAAAAGATTTCGAAAGATTGAATTATAATTTAAAAAACAGTGGCGATCTCCCTATAAACGAATTTCTATTCATTTCTCTTTGATTGGGGAAGTTTAACGCCAAATCCGCTGCGGTACTACTTGATTATCCTGTCGACCCATTTCGCCAAATTATATAAATTGCCAAACCACTCGCCAAATTATACAAATTGATATAATTTTTATTTTAAATAACGAAAGAACAAATAAATTCGTACAACATTAATAAAAACACAAATAAAACGTCGAAATAAAAATAACTTGATGACGTATACACGTGTAACAACATTTCAAAATAAGCTAATATAAAAGGAATTAAGTAAAGAGAGTCTTTGTCTCCTGGTATTTTTTAACAAAGCGAATAGAAAGTTCTTTTAAATGAGACATTTTAAATTAATTCTCAAAATATCAAATAAATGTCTAGCGCAATTTCTAAATTTAAACATTTTTGCAATATTATTTTGTGTTCATTTTATGTAATAACTATAATGTGACGTAAATATGACGTAATTTCTCCTAAGACTTCTAACGCATGTTAATGAATTTATTATTTTACAATATCCTTTCTCTTTTAAAATTCACGTGTATACTTTTTATGACGTAATTTTTAATAAGTTCCTGCTTTTTAACCGTAATTATTTAATTCTAATTTGAATGTTTTTTTCCTGTTTATAATAGTCACGTGTAAATAAATTTTTAATTTGAAGCAAACATTATTGCTTGCGCTTTTTTATACAGTTGGCAACAGTTTAAATTAGTACAATTTTCTGAAATCTGTAAAAAATATCTCTAGAAATACTGAAAATTTGAATTTAAATTAGAAATAAAACCTGAAATAATGAGTCAAAATAAAAAAAATGAATGCAATCTGCACTCCGGCAAATTCTAACGCATAAAATGATCTAAAAATGATTACACTGCCATGTATAGTTTTTGCTGCTATAAAACTTTTTTAGTGGAACGATTTTGTCCAACTTTAGCATTAAATAACTCTTAAAATAATTCTTCGATTTGAAAACTGTCAGCATCAGCGTGTTTATCAAACATTTCTGTATAAAACCACCGATTTTCATATTTTTGTATGCATTATTTTTGTTAATATTAACGAAGAAAGGCCTCCGGTCACAAAAAAATCAAAACCGGCGGCGGCGGTGACAGCGGTAGTTACTTTTTTTTAGAATAGAGAGAAACCATCCTTTACAGTTGTTCTCTATGGAAAATAACTTTTTAAAACTTATTTTAATTATTTTATTTGGTATTTAAACTGAATTTTTGCTAAAATTACATTATGGACAAAATTTCAAAAGAGTAACGTCACAAGAGTAACACTTAGTATTTTGCAAAATCAAATGTAACTAATTCATGCCTTATCAGATGAGTTTAATGATTAATGCTTTTTAAAAAGATATAATTACTCTGCTATATTCTGTAAATTTTATTTCTATAGTCTCATATAATTCACAGAATTTCTGCGTCAAACACAATTTTTAATAATGGCATTTTTTTGTGGCCACAAGAGTAACAAAATTTTCATTTATTATCAAGGCAAGTAAAATACATTTTGTTACAAACTGTATAGCCCAGTGGTTAGAGTGTTGAATTCGGAAATAATTAGGGGAAAGCTGGAAATTGTTTTAATCCCTCCAGTTTAGGTCTAGAATGAATATGCTACGTTTTCCCTCTCGTACTAGGTGAGCGTTAGGATTTATGCATAGATTTATAGTCAAAAAACACGTTTTTTTTAAATACCATAACACTATCTCGAAATCACAAACTTTTTCAAAAACATTGTCAATACAAATGTTGTAGAGCTTAAAATTCTGAATAAAATGGGTACCTACACTGTTAAAAATTTGCAGTATTCTGGCAGATCATTTGACCGTTTTTTCCGAAAACGGTTACACAACCGTAATTTTAACACTATTCTGACCATATTATTGGCCATTTTATGGTCAGAATATAGTTAAATTATGGTTATTAAATCGTTTTTTCAAAAAACGGTCGAATGACCTGCCAGAATGCTGCAAAATTTTTAACAGTGTACACTTAATACTTTTGTTGAATATTAATGTCACAATTCTACTTTAAAGTTTTAGCCCCGTGGTCAGAGGGTTGAACACAGAATTAATTAGGGGAAAACTGGAAATCGTTTTAATCCTTTCAGATTAGGTCTAAAGTGAATATTCTACGTTTTCCCCCTCGTACCAAGTGAGCGTTAGGAAATATGTACATATTTACATTCGAAAAACATGTTTTTCCTTAATATTTTTAACAGTATCTCAAAATAGCTAATTCTATCAAAAGCACTGTCAATATAAATGTTGCAGAGCTTAATATTGAATAAAATGAGCACCCACTTAAGTATTTCTGTTCAATATTAAGGTCGCAATTCTAATTTCAAAATTTTGCCTTAATCGCTAATCAAGAGCTTGAAGTCCGGAAAGACCAAGTTACCTAAGAATATCTCAAAACAGCTAAGTCTATCAAACAAATTGTCAGTAAAAATGTTGTAGAGCATAAAATTCTGAATAAAATGAGCACCCACATTAATATTTTTGTTCAAATTTAAGGTCGCAATTCTATTTCAAAATTTTACTTTAATCACTAATCAAGAACTTCAAGCTAGGAGAGACCAGATTACTTTAACAATATCTCAAAACAGCTAACTATATCAAAAAATTGACAATACAATTGTTGTAGAGCTTACATTTCTGAATAAAATGAATACCCACTTTAATATTTTTGTTTAATATTAAGGTCGCAATTTCAGATATTGTGAAAAATATCAAAGAAAAACATGTTTCTCGAATGTAAATGTGTACATATTTCCTAACGCTTACTTGGTACGAGAGGAAAAACAGAATATTAATTTTAGACCTAATCTGAAGGGATTAAAACGATTTCCAGTTTTCCCCTAATTAATTCGGAGTTCAACCCTCTGACCACGGGGCTAAATCTTTAAAGTAGACTTGTGACCTTAATATTCAACAAAAGTATTAAGTGTAGGTACTCATTTTATTCAGAATTTTAAGCTCTACATCATTTGTATTCACAATGTTTTCGAAAAAGTTAGTGCTTTCGAGATAATGTTATGGTATTTAAAAAAAAAAAAAACGTATTTTTTTTTACTAGAAATCTATGCATAATTCCTAACGCTCACCTAGTACGAGGGAGAAAACGTAGCATATTCATTCTAGACCTAAACTGGAAGGATTAAAACTATTTCCAGCTTTCCCCTAATTATTTCCGAATTGGGCTTTTTTTTGCTCCCCTACCACTGGGCTAGTATATGGTTTATGAAAGTAGAATAGATGTATTTTTAAGTAGTTGCATTAAATTTATCCTAAATATATTTTGTAATAAAAGAATTGGAAATATATATGGAAATTTGCCCTGATGGTCACAAGAGTAACAGTGGACGTTCCCAGTGGTCAGCCTCGTATTTGTTTCGGATAACCAGTGGTGTTTGCACTTTAATAAAATAAATATATATTTATGCATCTTATTTAAAGATTTGGTCTATTATGCAACAAACAATTTTATTTTAATATTTTACCAAGAGTAAGTTCCAATGTGACACTGTCTGAGTCCATATTGGTAAGCCTACGGAAAACAATCGCCATTTTGAAAGGCTGTCCTCTTCTTAATACTGGCGAGGGATTCTTTTCTTGCACTAAGTCGTACTTTTCTGTATGATGAGCCTTTGCATTCTCTTCGGCGTAAAATTCACAAGAAGCAACTTCAAGAGGTTGCGAATAGCTGGCGTCATATGGCTGCGGCATGTTGGCGATATTTGGTTGCGGCAAAAGACTGCTATCTGAAAAATATTGAATTTGATTTTTCACAGATATCAATGTTCAATATATTATATATAACAAGAGAACAGGAATTCTGCTTTTCCAGAATTTAGTATCGCCCCCGACATCTCCATTACTTAATTTTCTTCTGGTGGACTGGTGGCTTCTATTATTATGAAAAAGCCATTATAAATGAAGCGTTTAGTTGAAGATGAAAGAGCAATCGTAAAAAGTTAGAACTCTGATTTTCTGGTCAGAATGGGAAAAAAAAATGGCCATAATTTTTTTGGACATTTTTTTTTCCATTCTGACCAGAAAGTCAGAGTTCTAACTTTTTACGATTGCTCTTTCATCTTCACCTGAACGCTTCATTTATAATGGCTGTTTCAAAATAGTAGAAGCCACCAGTCCACCAGAAGAAAATAACTCGGATAATCGGGACTCTATTGTAGTGCAAAACATATTTCAATTTTAAGACTTAAAGCCCACTTTTTTATTTTATGTAAAATGACATCATTTGCATTAATATAGATACTTATAATTAAATATAGCTTATAATAGCTCCATGTTTTATCATAAATCCTCCATTTATATTTTTCTCAAAGTAGCACGTATTTTAATTAATTTTTTTTTTCAATTTTTATGAGAAAATGGCAACAAAAAGATATAACTGCTATTTTTCAACAATTTTTTATTTACTTTCTATAGAAATGGAGTACTTGAGTTGCCAAAATGAAACAAATGTCGCTAAAAACTACTTAAAAAATAATATTTCAAAAACCAATGGATATGCAGTTTTCAAACAAATTGCATTAAAAAGTACTTTTTTTTTCCAATTCGACGGTATAAACATTGAAAATGTGCGATGGTTAAAAGTTTTAAAAAATGCTGTAGAGGTTTTAATCGCACAGTGAAACATCGGCTTTTGTTTAACGGCTGGCTTATACAAGGTAACGTTATTTATTGGAGACAAAATAAGCTGGGAGAAAGAAATAGCATACCGGGAGCTAATAAACTCAATCAAGGTTCAATGTATTACATATAATAAACTCATAAATTAATGAGTAAATATACAAAATATTTCACACATTTACGAAAATCTTCACATATCTTAATTTTTTTTTTTTTTACTGTTCGGCTGTGTAGGAACACAGTCACAGGACATCGCAACTGTCGGGCAATCGGAGCGATTGCCCATGTCCCGCGCTTGGAAATGTCCCGTTAGCATAGATGCCAACTTTTACGGGTTTTTCTTACAACTAAATTTTAAAAGAAAAATTTTAATTATTTAATTGCAGATTTCTTCGATTAAATAAGGGAAAATTTTCTTTTAAGTTTTAATGGCAAGAAAAAAGCGTAAAAGTTGGCAGCTGTGCGTTAGGAGCCTTGCATCTTCGTAGTTTTACCCTCATTTAGATCATTTAAGGGCTTTTACAAAACAAGGTTCCGCAATAGGCGGGTTCTTTTTCACACGTTCTGCTACATTTTAATCTACTCTATATATATAAAATCCTAATGAAACGAATTTATGAAACGGATTTAATGAAACGACTGAATTGAAACGAATTTATGAAACGATTCTATGAAACGGCTGATTAAACGACTGATTATGTTTCACGGCGATTTCTCCTAAAATATGGAATACTTTGCGATGAAATTAACACAAGAAATCCGTATTGATCCGCAGATCTCAAAATTGGTATTAGAATTTTTAAATTCAAATTAGTTTTCGAAATATCATTTTTTTCTAGTTTTATATAGGGGAGACCGGGGTTAGTTGTGCCAGGGGCAAGTTGTGCCATCGAGCCTCCTGGCTGAGCCAATAGGTTGCAGCACCTGTCGCGTCATGTGGGTGAAAAGGTTGATTGTCTCAGCGTGCTGCGTATGTTTTGAAGTATAGCGTTGCGTTGTTTTCTAGATAAAAATATTTATCGTGTTTTCTATCATAAAAGTAAATTTTGCAACCTACGTTGGAATCATCATTGCCACTAGCGATACAGAGGTATTTAAACTTCCCTAACGTTATTTAAATGCTTATATTTTGAGCTGTTATTCTATGTACTTCATTTGGTAATCATGCCAACATTTCGGAAACTAATAAAGAAAGTTCAAAATGGCATAACGCGGGGCTAGTTCTGACGAAGTCTATGAGGCACGTTGTGACAGTGTCAGTACTTACCCCGGCATAATTTCTACAATCAGGCTTTATATGGATGGTTTAAATCGCATCCTGGAAGCACTGTGTCGATCTACGACATACCAGGCATTGTCAAAATAGCTCTTCCTAGTGCTGCCACTCCAAAAAATATTCAAGCAGGATTTCATTGTAGTGGAATTTGGGAATGTAATAGGAACATTTTTACAGATGAAGACTTCCTATGTTCCTCAGTAACTGATGGATCGTTATCCATCAGAGATGAGAGCGTTAAAGACCAGAATGACAATGAAAAAAAATTAGTAAATATGAAACTGTTAATAAACCAAGCACTTCAGCAATAACTTTATTCAATGATGGTGATTGCAGGACCGTCTTCAGAAGTGAGAAATCTCATTGAATTAGATGATTCTATGGCAATTGATAATAGCAATGTGTCAGCGGTAAGTCGTACAGAAATAAGACTATTCCCTAAAGCAGAACCTCGAAAAAGCAAGCTATCTAGTCATAATTTTTTGAAATCTGCCATTCTAACAAGCACACCTGTAAAAGAGAAAATTTGGGCAGAACAAAAAGCTAAAGAACGCAGAAAACAAATTGAAGAAGAAAAAGCAAAAAAGAAACTGCATGGAAAGGCCAAGCAGTGCATAAAAAAATTACACCTAGGTTATTGAAAAAAAGGGAGAAGCGAGTACTGGATAGCTTTTAAGATGTCGAAAATTGCTTGTATCTAGTTTGTTTGGATCTATACAAAATTTCTAGACCCGGAGAAGACTGGTTGCAATGCATGACATATAAAAGATGAGCGCATGCCAAATGTACCAAAAATGAATCTTATTATATTTGTATTAATTGCAAATCAGACGCTGAAACAAGCGATGACAATGAGTGATTAAAAATATAGGATATAGGCCTACACGTTGTAATAGGCTACCGAGTCAAAGATCAATATGGCCAAAGATTAGTGTTGTCTTACTTTTTATTTCTTTCCTGATTAAGACAGTTTTTTTTCTTCTTTTTATTGCTAAGTGTCTCTAAAAGTATCTTTATAAAGTATTAAGAGTTTACAAGTGTTAACAATTTAACTATTTTATTTTCATCTGATTTACAATATTATTAAAACGTGAAAGTGTTTTATTGTGTTAAGAACGTTATAAATGAATAAAATTCTCATTCTTGATTTAACATATCCCATTTAATCGCTTTTTTTACATAATTTGTATCAGTTAGAATGTACTTGTGTGTGTCATTTATGTGTCACAATGTGCCCCAAGCATGTCACAACTTGCCCCGTAGCGGGGGTTAGTAATGACAAATTTCGAGGTTACGCAGAATTCATTTTGTGTCATGAAAAACGTTAATAATGTTAATAGTAGTTTTGTAAATATATTACGCAAGATTCACTCTAATGATATGATACACTAAATGTTTCGTTTCAGTTCAAATCTTACGGCTAATATCGAAAATGTCACTACTAGCCCCGGTCTCCCCTACTTTTCTCTAATGATGGCAACTCAAATTTTAATCATAACAGATTTTTTTTTCATATTTTAAAAAAGGTTATTATTTTAAACTAATTTGGCGACCAGTTTGGCCCCCTTTAAATGTATGCTAAGAAATGTGTCATGTTACTTTTATTCATAATTCAATTTACTTGAACAATCCTTTTGTTTTAACGCTTTTTTTTTTTTTTTGTATTTATTATCATTTTGTTTAATACAAAACTTTCCTTTAAAACTGAAACATTTAAAATAACTTCTTTCTTTTTTTTTAAACGAAATGAAAAGAAAAATATTAGGCACAGATGTCATATACGCAACGCTGTACCTAATTGGCGCCAAAATGGCATTATTTTGCCTGACATGGTAACCGGGCTATTGTTGCTTATTTATTAATAAATGTTTATTTGATTTTTTTTTATTTACAAAACTAGGAGGGCTCCGCCCCCCTGCTTGCTATGCTCACTAACCCCCCACGTAAACGCTTCGCGATTACGTTCGGTATCGCGAAGCATACCCTATTTTCTAGCCAACTCCAGAAGAAATTATTTCGCGTTTCCATTCTAAATCGCTTCGCAATTTCTCATTTTCTATGCATTCAATTTTTAGATTCCACTTGGTATAAACGCGCTCCTCTCCAACTCCTGACGATTTTATTTCCTTATCTCAAAGTAGGTAATCATTAAAGCTTACAGAGTTTCATAATTAAAAGAATTATTAAACATAAAATCATTTAAAAAAGGTAAAATTTGTAACTTATTTGCATAATTACAAATTAAATAAAAATTATATATATAGTGTTACGAATATTGTAAATAAGTAGTGTTTGTGCAAAAAAATACAGTAAATAGATCAATTAAGCTCTATTCATAAGCTAATATTAGTTTTTGTTGCATTGAAATATTTCAATTTGTTGATTTTCTGCAAGCAAGTACACCCTATTGGATTTCAATAGGAGCCTATGGAAATTTGGCGAAATACTGGAAACAGCGCCAAGTTGGCTTCACTTTTGGCGACTAATTTTGGTCGCCAAATTTGGTGACATATCGCCAAGTTGGCGACAAACTTGGCGATGTTTGGCGACAGAGCCGGGACCCCTCCCTTGGTACAGCGTCAGAAAGCACTGACCAATCAGCTGCGTTTCGCAGTATCTACGCAGATTTTCATTGGTTCATTTCCAAAGCATTACTTTTTTTTATATATAGAAGGAAATGTTATAAATTGTTTTGTTTTATAGTTTTTAATTAAAAATTTTTTATATATTGTTACTAGGGGGCTCTGCCCCCTACGAGCTACGCTCGCCAACCCCCGTTCAGGCACACCAAAATCCAAAAAGCACGCTAATTTGATCGGCTTTAAAAATATGGAATTAAAATTTAAAAAAACAGTAGCGATCTCTCTGTAAACGGGTTTCCATTCGTTTTTCTTGGATTGGGGATTTTTAAGACCAAATCTGCTGCTGTTAAGAGATACAATGGTGGTTTTCGTATTTCATTTAAAAAAAATAGTTAAACATTTGAAAATAAGCTAATGTAAAATGAATTAAGTAAACAGCGTCATTCTCTCCCAGTATTTTTTAACAGCGCTATAAGATAGTTCTTTTAAATAATTCATTTTAAATGTATCGTTTTAAATCTGAGGTAATTTACACCAAAGTTTTATTTCTCTTATTAATATTCACGTGAAAATACTTTTGTTGTTAGGAGGAAATATTATTTGCGCTGTCTTCGAATTCACGATAATAGTTGAAAAGATTTTCTCAAAATATCTCGCACAAATATATTTTTCAATTTAAATTGTTTTGCTATATTTTTTTGCCATTTTAAATATGACGTAATTTCCTCAAATTACAAGTTTTAACGCATAATAATGATTTTTTTTTATTTTAAGATTTTGTTTCTCTTTTAAAATTCAAGTGCAAATATGGTTCGTCGCAGATGTCATATACGCCCCATATTGGCGCAAATTTTTTCTGACGCTAATTTCATATACGGAACGGGTACTTAACTGGTGCTAAAGTGTTGTTATTTTGCTTGATATCGTAACTCGGATGGGTACAGATGTCATATTCACCCCATATTGGCGCGATTTTTTTCGGTTTCCAATTTGGCGAAAACATCAACAGCATAAACAACATAATCCGGGTTACCACATCAAGCAAAATAACGACACTTTGGCGCGGAAAAAAATTGCGCCAAAATGCTCATATATGACATCTGTGCTTATGGTTCTTATGACGTAATTTTCCTGCTTTTAACATGTAATCATTTAATTCTAATTTTAAAGTTTTTTTTCTGTTTGTAATAGTCACGTGTAAATAAATTTTTAATTTGAAGTAAACATTATTGTTTGCGCTGTTTATGCAACTGGTAACAGTTTAAATTAATAACATTTTCTAAAATTTGTGAAAAATATCTCTCGAAATGCTGAAAATTTGAATTTAAAATTGAAATAAAACATCAAAAAATGAGTCAAATAAGAAAACTAAATGCAATCTGCACATCGGGAACTTATAACGTATAAAATGATCTAAAAATGATTAAATTCTCATGTATAGTTTTTGCTCCAATAAAACTTTTTTAATGGAACGATTTTGTCCAACTTTAGCATTAAATATCTCTTAAAACAATTCTTCGATTTGAAAACTGTCTGCATCAGCGTATTTATCAAACATTTCTCTATAATACCACCGATTTTCATATTTTTGTATGCAACAGTTTTTTTAATATTAACGATGAAAGGCCATGCTTAAGCATTCAAATTGGATGTGGTCTATCCGGAATATCTACGCAGATGTTCATTGGTCCACGAATGCCTTAATGATTCAGAATAAAGAACCAATGAACGATGAAAGGCCATGCTTAAGCATTCAAATTGGATGTGGTCTACCCGGAATATCTACGCAGATGTTCATTGGTCCATTTCCAAATCAAAACTTTTTTTTATATATAGAAGGATTTCATTTTAAAAATAATAGAAAATAATTTGAAAATACGTATATAACTGGTATTAGAAAACGAGGCTTTCGTCAAATTGTCGTAAAAAAAAAAAAAAAAAAAAAAAAAAAAAAAAAAAAAAAATGCACTCCAAACCCGGTGCTTACATGACAATACAATTACATGACAATCATGACATGGGGCATTCTCACAATCTTTTAACTTTTGGGGGGGGAAATCTGACAAAATTAAACTTGCTAAAATAACATTTTAATCTGATAGACGAATGCCTTAATGATTCAGAATAAAGAAAAAATGGTCAGCAGCGAAAATTTTTATATTTAACTGATGTTTAGGTTAAACTTAGGAGTTTAATTTTCCTTACCATTTTACCACTATAACTTTTTATTTTCTTCTAAATTTTTACTTATAATGAATTCGCATAGTACCCACAGGACATTCAAATCTTATCTATAATAATAAAGAAGTTTGTATCTGAGTGAGTGAGTGTGTCGACGGTGTTCTGAAGAGACCACTGCACGTAGAGCTACAAAATTTGGGGAAAAGGTACGTCTATATATGAAGTTTTGCACCTCGAAGCCCGATTTTCGATTCTTTGATTAGATTTTTTTTATTTAATTTTTTATGCGATTTTTAGCGCTTTTTTATGTTTCGAGGCGATTTTTTCATATAAGTTAGAAGAATATAGTTTCTTTCTTTTAACCCAATATAATAAATTTTGTTCTCTTTTCAAAAAAGTTTATTCGGAATTCGTGCAGCGATTTTTGAATTTTTAGCGAATTTTTTGTGCGATTATTGAGCAGCATGAAATGCATGTCCATACCTATAAGGGGGTTACCGTAGAGGGGATCCAGTTCTGTCGCCAAATAACGCCAAGTTTGTTGTCAACTTGGCGATATATCGCCAAATTTGGCGACCAAAATGAGTTGCCAAAAGTGACGCCAACTTGGCGATATCTCTAATATTTCGCCAAATTCCCATAGACTTCCACTGTAAAACAATAGGGTTTACTTGCTTAGAGAAAATCAACAAATTGTGATATTTTAATGCAACAAAAACTAATATTAACTTAAGGGATTATATTAATTATATTTAAGGGAGTTCAATTAAATTAATTATGAATAAAAGTAACATGATCTAATGCTTAGCATAATTTCCAAAACATAAATTTTAAGAGAGCCCACAGGTCAAAGGAATTAGATTTGAAACTTTTATCCAATTATAGTAAATTTTGACTTTCGTGATTTTTGAACTTTTTGTGATTTTTAATGCTCTTTTTACGTTTCTTCGCGATCTGCTGCAATTTTTTGACATTCCATTTTTGACCTAAAGAAACATTCTGCCCTCATTTCAATAAAGTTTATTCGGATTTCGTATAGCAATTTTCGAATTTTTCGGGAATTTTGTATGTGACTTTATATTTTAGCGATTTGCTACTATTTTTCCACATTATTGAAAGGAATCAACTTGCAATCTTCAAACATGATATTACTTCGCACAATAATCTTCGAACCCATATTTTTTCTCTTTTCAGAATTTGAGAAGCGATTTAAAAATTTTTCGCGATATCTTATTGTGATTTTCAGAGCTTTTTCGTAATTCCTGCTGTTTTTTGACGTACCCGGGCAACGCCGGGCAAGTTCGCTAGTATTATCTATAATAATAAGGAAAGAAGTTTGTGTGTGAGTGAGTGTGTCGTCGGTGTTCTGAAGAGACCATTGCACGTAGAGCTACAAAATTTGGGGAAAAGATACGTCTATATATGAAATTTTGCACCTCGAAGCCTGATTTTCGATTTTTCGATTAGATATTTTTTATTTAATTTTTTATGCGATTTTTTGCACTTTTTTAAGTTTCGAGGCGATTTTTCCATATAAGTGAGAAGAATATGGTTTTTTCTTTTAACCCAATATAGTAAATTTAGTTCTCTTTTCAAAAAAGTTTATTCGGAATTCGTGCAGCGATTTTTTAATTTTTAGCGAATTTTTTATGCAATTATTGAACAGCATTTAATGCATTTTCATTCATTAACATTATAAGGAGGTTACCGTAGAGGGACACAGTTCTGTCGCCAACTTGGCGGTATATCGCCAAATTTGGCGACCAAAATGAGTCGCCAAAAGTGACGCCAACTTGGCGATATCTCTAATATTTCGCCAGATTCCCATAGCCTTCCACTGTAAAACAATAGGGTTTACTTGCTTACAGAAAATCAACAAAATGAGATATTTTAATACAACAAAAACTAATATTAACTTAAGGGATTGTATTAATTCGATTTTTCCACATTGAGGAAAAGAAAACGACTTCTTTCTTTTAACCTAACATAGTAAATTTTGTTCTCAAATCAAAAAAGTTTATCCGGAATTCGTATAGCAATTTTTGAATTTTTAGTGAATTTTTTATGCGATTATTGAACAGCATGTAATTCATCTCCATACCTATAAGGGGGGGGGGGTGTGGGGGGTTACCGTAGAGGGACACAGTTCTGTCGCCAAATGCCGCCAAGTCTGTCGCCAACTTGGCGATATATCGCCAAATGTGACGCCAACTTGGCGGTATCTCTAATATTTCACCAAATTCCCATAGCCTTCCACTGTAAAACAATAGGGTTACTTGCTTACAGAAAATCAACGAATTGAGATATTTTAATGCAACAAAAACTAATATTATCTTAAGGGATTATATTAATTATATTTAAGGGAGTCCAAGTAAATTAATTACGAATAAAAGTAACATGATCTAATGCTTAGCATAATTTCCAAAACATAAATTTTAAGAGAGCCCACAGGTCAAAGGAATTAGATTTGAAACTTTTATCCAATTATAGTAAATTTTGACTTTCGTGATTTTTTAACTTCTTGTGATTTTTAATGCGATTTTTACGTTTCTTCGCGATCTGCTGCAATTTTTTGGCATTCTATTTTTGACTTAAAGTACATTCTGCCCTCATTTCAATAAAGTTTATTCGGATTTCGTATGGCAATTTTCGATTTTTTCGGAAATTTTGTATGTGATTTTTAGTGTATTTTAGCGATTTCCTACCATTTTTCCACATTAGTGGAAGGAATCAACTTCAATCTTCGAACACAATACATAATTTTTTTTCTCTTTTCGAAATTTGTGGAGCGATTTAAAATTTTTTCGCGATATCTTATTGTGATTTTCAGAGCTTTTTCGTAATTCCTGCCGTTTTTTGACGTACTCGGGCAACGCCGGGCAAGTTCGCTAGTTATAATAATGAAGAAAGAAGTTTGTGTGTGATTGAGTGAGTGTGTCGACGGTGTTCTGAAGAGACCACTGCACGTAGAGCTACAAAATTTGGGGAAAAGGTACGTCTATATATGAAGTTTTACACCTCGAAGCCCGATTTTCGATTTTTTTATTAGATTTTTTTTATTTAATTTTTTATGCGATTTTTAGCGCTTTTCCAAGTTTTGGGGCGATTTTTCCATATAAGTGAGAAGAATACGGTTTCTTTCTTAACCCAATATAGTAAATTTTGTTCTCTTTTCAAAAAAGTTTTTCGGAATTCGTGCAGCGATTTTTGAATTTTTAGCGACTTTTTTATGCAATTATTGAACAGCATTTAATGCATTTCCATACCTATAAGGAGGTTGCCGTAGAAGGACACAGTTCTGTCGCCAAATACTGCCAAGTTTGTCGCCAACTTAGCGGTATATCGCCAAATTTGGCGACCAAAATTAGTCGCCAAAAGTGACGCCAACTTGGCGATATCTCTAATATTTCGCCAGATTCCCATAGACTTCCACTGTAAAAAAATAGGGTTTACTTGCTTACAGAAAATCAACAAATTGAGATATTTTAATGTAACAAAAACTAATATTAACTTAAGGGATTATGTTAATTATATCTAAGGGAGTCCAAATATATTAATTACCAATAAAAGTAACATGATCTAATGCTTAGCATGATTTCCAAAACATAAATTTTAAGAGAGCCCACAGGTCAAAGGAATTAGATTTGAAACTGTTATCCAATAATAGTAAATTTTGACTTTCGTGATTTTTGAACTTTTTGTGATTTTTAATGCGATTTTTACGTTTCTTTGCGATCTGCTGCAATTTTTTGACATTCTATTTTTGACCTAAAGTACATTCTGCCCTCATTTCAATAAACTTTATTCGGATTTCGTATAGCAATTTTCGAATTTTTCGGGAATTTTGTATGTGATTTTTAGTGTATTTTAGCGATTTGCTACTATTTTTCTATATTAGTGAAAGGAATCAACTTGCAACTTCGAACACAATATATATATATATTTTTTTTTCTTTTCAAAATTTGAGAAGCGATTTAAAATTTTTTCGCGATATCTTATTGTGATTTTCAGAACTTTTTCGTAATTCCTGCTGTTTTTTGACGGACCCAGGCAACGCCGGGCAAGTTCGCTAGTAAGAAATAATAACAATGTAGTACTTTTAATACAGAATTTTTGTATAACATTGTCTTAAAGGGGTGTTAAAGAAGGGACGGTAAGGTAAAAAAGGGGGATGGTATTGGAAAAAAGGGACGAAATGGTAAAAAAAAGGGGGGGCGGTAAGGATGGAACGGTAAGGAAAATTACCCCCTATTTTTAGGAAAATCATGTTAAGACTAAGTGATAGCCACAATGTTCATTGATTTTTATAAACAGTTGTTAACATTGGATTAATTTTTTTATTTATTTATTTACCTCGAAAAGTGCAGGAATAAACCTTGGGGACGGTGAGACTACCAATAAAGCTACGATGCTTGAAATTGATATTTAAATTCTGATTTAAATTCTACAGTACATTTCCTGCCAAAGAATTTTAGACATTATTTCTCTAGCATACTTCTGCATGAGAAAAAACTTGAAAAAAATTCTGTTGCTGCATCTGAAATGATTTTCTGTATAATTTTAGAAGAGGGATGGTAAGGAATCTAAAACCCAAACACAGAGTTTAAAAAATAATAACAATCCTAAAAATGTGTGCGGGTTCATTTTTAGCTACATATTTATATAAAACAATAGTTCCAGTTTCAGAAAAAAATTACATCGAATTATTTTTATTGAAACAATTTTATCCAGACACCTCCAAACTTAAAAATCAGCATCAGGGACACTGGGCGGTATAGGAGTTTTCCAGGTGTTTGGACCCCCAACATCGTTCAAAACTTGTTTATCTCGTTAATATTTTTGTGCAATCATATGCAATGGGATGTTCCCCAGTATATGAAATAAAAAAAAACACAAAAAAGTGTATTCAAATAAAAATTATTATTCAGGGACATGAAAGTCAAAGGATTGTGAGAATGCCTTACATATAATTTCAACTTCAAAGTAGTGTTTTAATAGTACTACTTCGCCCGTCGACCAATTTCGCCAAATTATACAAATTGACATAATTTTTTATTTTAAATAACGAAAGGACAAACTAGAAAACAGGAATTCTGCTTTTTCAGAATTTAGTGTTGCCACCGATGAAAAAAAAATGTGTATGTATAAATAGTACAAAACATATTTCAATTTTAAGACTTAAATCACACACTTTTATTTTATGTAAAATGACGTCATTCGCATCCGCTTAAGAATTCCATATTTACGACCCGCTCTTAAACATCCACAGTAAAGTATGCATAGGACATCACTATCGCAAAATAATACACAAATGCAGTAAAAAGATACCGTCATTAAAAAAACTCGACAAAAAAAAACAAAAAAAAAACGGCTATCTTATGATTCATAGGCTTTCATTTTTTTTTTTTTTTTTTTTTGTAACATTAATATAGACTAATTCAGTCGTGACGTCAGTCATGACGTTTTGGTTGGAAACTGACTGCAAACAAATGGTTGCTATGTTGTATTTTCTATTTTGTATGCGTGTTGCAGCTATATCTTATGTCTATATCTCACATCTAAGTGTTTTAATACTTGATATGACATGGTAACATTTTCCACGATTTATATTTAAAAAGATATGACGCATAGCAACCGTTTGTTTGGAGTCAGTTTCCAACCAAAATGTCTTGACTGACGTCTTACTGAAAGCGTCTATAGATACTTATCATTTAAATATAGTTTATAATAGCTCCCTGTTTTAACAGAAATTATTAGTTTATATTTTTTCAAAATAGCACGTATTTTAATTATATTTTCTTTCGGTTGTTATGAGAAAATAGCAACAAAAAGATATAATTGCTATTTTTCTGGTTTTCCCTTTACTTTCTACATAAATGAAGTACTTGATTTGCCAAAATTAAACAAATGGTGCTAAAAACTACAAAAAAATTAATATTTCAAAAATAAATGGAGATACAGTTTTCAAACAAATTGCATTTAAAAGTACTTTTTTTCCCAATACGACGGTATAAAAATTAAAAATGTGCGATGCTTAGAAATTAAAAAAATTGCTATAGAGCATTTAATCGTACAATGATACATCTGCTTTGTTTATTGCTGGCTTCTGTAAGGTAACTGTTTTTTTTTTTTTTTGTTTTTTTTTTTTTTTTTGGAGACGACAAAAAATAAGCTGGGAGAAAGAAATAGCATACCGTACCGGGGGCTAATAACATTAATAAAAATACGAAATAAAACGTCGAAATAAATATCACTTGATGGCGTAAACACGTGTAACTTCCTTAAAGTCAAGTGAATGTGACATTTACGATCAACCATTATTGGCCTTTAATCTTTTAGTTTGTCGTCAGATTTTAGATATAACAATCAACAGATTGTGAATCAAACACGAAAACAACCATTGGATGTCTTAACAGCAACTGATTTCGCCTTAAATTCTTGCAATCAAAGGGAACTGAATGAAAACCCATTTACAGGGAGATCGCTAAAGGTTTTTTCAGTATAATTCAATCTTCTCTAATCTTTTAAAATCAGATTAGCGTCATATTAGATCATATTATATCATATTAGATCATATCACATTAGAATCATATTAGATCAGATTAACGTGCTTTTAGATTCTGCAGTGTCTGAACGCGGTAGTTTAGCTATATTTTAATAAGCGTAGAAATCTACTATTCGTTAAAAAGAATAGATTTTAATGTTTAAGTATAAAATAATGGCCCCTTAAAAAAGTATGCATTTTTGCAAAAATTTTTGGGCCAGACCTAATTTTACTGACCTTTGAATGGACCAGGACACGCTGAGACAATGATTTTCATACGGGCTGGATCAAAACTAGGACGGAAAATTTTGGACCGTGAAGACTAGGAATGAAAAAAGTTCCGGCTCTGTACAGAAAAACTAAGTTAGGCCCGGCCCGGCCCGGCCCGAGCCTTCAGAAAAAAGTATGGCCCGGGCCCGGCCCGAGTGCCGTGAGTGAAAATCAGGCCGAGCCCGGCCCGTGCAGATCACTACTGGACATTACTTGAAAAAACGTTGCCACCTCCTCTGTCTTTTGTGAAGTGTGACGGTTTTGAGTATCTCGAAGGTTACTGTTGGACTATCCCTTAGACAGGACTTAATTTGTGCAGAAGCCCACCGGAGCTCAGCTCCGGCAGTTCTCTGTTTTTAGTAAATATTTAAATATTGGTCGGAATTCACCAGAGCTCGTAAATACAGGTCTCCGGAGCCTGGTGCAATAAAGGTTCCGAAAGACCGAAGCCTTAGTTTTCCTTTCCTTTCCTTTCCTCTCCATCTCCATGTTTATGCATTTTGTTCTATCAAAACACTTATATGCGACATAGTGTGTCGCACACATAGGAGATGGAGACGAAATGGCACGTAAGAGTATCTAAAAAAAAAATTTATAAATGTTTTTGCTCGTTGCTCATTCCTTATACGAGTACGTATGTATAGATATATATACATAGTTGCGAACAATTCCTTTTTGTGTTAAGGTTTTTCCGTATCATAATCCTTACCTTATTTAATTGAGGAATTCTACGATTAATTAACTTTAAAATTAGGCAAGTATTTTTATTCGGAAGGAGTGATAAACTAAGAAGTAGAATAGTTTACAGTTAAGTCAAGTCAGATAGATATATTTAAAATTTTTATTTTGCTAAAGAAAAAAAAAAAGATGCTTTGATATTGAAAACAATGTATGAATATAAATATGCGGATTGGAGTGATGGTGGGAGAGTGGGGAGGGAGGGTACGCTTCGGTTTTAGTACTGTAGAATATTAGGGCTCTGGTACTTTTTTGGAGAAATTAAGCCTTGCTTTAGATCATAAATCAAACTTTCTACAAAATCTTTCATTAATGGGCCCATATTCCCCAATTCATTAAAGAAAATTAGTTAAATAGGATCTAATACAAATTTATTGATTTTAATTCGATACCCAATATATTAATAATCAAACAATCGATACATGCTGAAATGAGAGTGATGTGAACTTACCATTATTCCACTGTGCTGGGGTGATAGAGATAAACGCTGCGGCAAAAAATAAAATTAATCTCCAGTGTTCCATTTTTGGGCGTATTGTGTAGATGATGCCAAAAATCCCAACGACTAAATAAAAAAGTTCTTTGCGTTCTTTAACACTGCATTTCTCAAACTGCGGTCCACGGACCAGTAGTAGCTCTCGAGATCCTCGATTGCGGTCTTCTTGAATTTCAAAGAAGACAGGAAAAGTAAAATTCAAACGAATTGCTTATCGCGCACTTTAGCTTTAATTTTCAGAATAATAAAATACTATGAAAGTAGAATAAGAAAGGTCCCCAGAGTACTTACGGTATAAAACTACTTAAAGAAAGTTTGAGAAACGCGTTTTTAGTATTTCACCTTTCATTACAAAAAATAAAATAAAAAGATGCATGAAAAAATCTATCGAGACTAATTCGGTAACAAAAATTTTAGGTTATATTTAGAAACAAATTTCCGTGAAATCTCTAAACGACGGGAAATATTTTATTTTTAAAATCGTAAGCTGGTACTACAAGAAAATCTATTGAGAATCACTCAATACCGAAGGGTATAGGTTATTTAGTGCAAAATATTTTCCCATGAAAATTCTGACCAACGGAAACTATTTTGCATTTCAAGAAACAAAGGAAATTGGAACTGTGGGAAAAGATTCGAAAATGGGGAAAGGGGGGTTTAGAACTCACTAAAAATTATGTTCATGGGTGTTCTGTGATACGATGACAGCTTTAGTGAATAATATTTTCATAATACAGTTTCTTTATTTTAAAATGGAAGTTAAAACTAGGAAATTTGCACATCAAGGGCCTCAATATCAGGTGTTCATATAGCATTTTTTAATCACTCTTTGTATAATATCTAAAATGCATGCACAACTTATTTATTTTTTATTTATTTTTACTTTTGTTTGCTATATGCACAAGACTTCTAAGCATATAAGGATTGTATTGTTAACCCCTTCGGGACGGGAGCCTTTTACGAAATTTTTAATCTTTTGTCACCGTTTTTTAAAAACGGAAATTTGTGTCTTGTTGAATCGAGAAAATACGCTGATTAAATAAGGCAAATTTTACAGTAAAATTTTACTGTTGAGGAAAAACAAGGATTCTGAGCGCTTCATGCGGCACGTATACGTGTCGCTCGTCCCCAATGGGTTAAACGTGATTTCACTCTGCCAAACGTGATTCTCACTGCCACTTCTCCCCCTGAACTCAAAACTATTACGTTCACGATTTTCAAATATAGTATCTACGGATTAGTTTGGTTTTGACATTAAGGTGACAAGTGACCTTCATAGTAATTTGTTTTTTATTGAACCTTAAACACTATTCAACTATATGAATTATGGCATATATTTATCACACAAGAAATAAAAAAAATTGGGGCGGGGGTAGAAAAATATGAAATTTTCTTGATATTTCAAACGTTTTTAAGAACTTTCAAATTCTATATCAATGAAAATCCCCAATATTTTTTGTGCCAGTTTGGTTTACATATACAAATAAAACTGCGTATAGTTTTTTGAAACCAAACATAATTGGAAAAGTTAAATGTAGTTAAGTTCAGAAATATGATTCAAAAATGCTGAAAATTTAATAAAACTCAGAAAATATTTTTTTTCTTATCTTTATATTCAAATATATGAAATTCGATGCACAGTTTTATTTGTTTATGTAAACCAAATTGGCATAAAAAAAATTGGGAATTTTAATTGATATGGAGTGAGGATGGGACATTTTGAAAGTTCTTGATAACGCTTAAAATATGCAGGAAAATTCCTTATTTTTCTTCAAAAAAAATTTTTTTTGTAAATTTCTTGTGTGATAAATATATGCCATAATTCACATAGAGTGTCCTTTGAATAGTATTTAAGGTGCAATTAAAAAAACAAAAATGAGTTTTGACGGCTCCTTGTACCCTTAACCCGTTCGGGACCAGCACTTTTACATGAATTTTATTCGGTTGACACCACTTTTTGTAAAATAATTAAACTTAGTTTATCAATCAAGTAAACATATTAATTACACAAGCAAAATTTTACTTTCTATTTCAGTGGTATCAAAAACAAGAGCTGTAAGCATCTTTTGAAGATGCATATATGCACCCATGGTCCCGAAGGGGATAATGATAAGCATATCGTTGGACGGGCAATCAATATTTACCTTTAAACATCTCAAAACACATGAATCTTTTGCAGACGTGTTGAATAAAATCTCATGTAACAAAGAGATTAATGGAAATGCATAAGCTCCTGTTACGATACATACATAATTTAGAAGATCGAAAGTTTCATAATTTTTGTTTGAAGGGAAAAAAGTGTGATCATTATATCTATCTATATTATAAAGGACAAACATGTCTGTGCATAACGCTGACAACATTTTGCGAAGGGCAACGGCTGACGAGTAAATTTCAGTTTTGCAATTTTCGCTACCGTAATTTTTTTAACTTCTAACAAGGAGGGTCTCCATACCAGCATACTCAGAAACATCTTGAAAAATTACCGAATCTTCTTCTCATGTGGATACATATGTTTATAAAAAATTTTTGGCGGAACCTCGATAGAGCATATGTAAAAAAATAATGAAAATTTCGTTTATTTGGCGATTTATCATCGGTTGGCGATGAAATAAAATTTCAAAAAATACGCTTTTATGTCGTATACTCTTTAAGCAAAAAACTTTTTATGTTGAATTTGTTTAAATAAGTTTAATTTAAATAACTTTAGTTTTGTCATTATTAGTTTGTTTTAACTATAGTTTTGTCACATACATTTACACGTATTTATAATGAAATTTAATTATTATATTTTACTATTTATAACAAATTCTTAATTTATTTAAATTGTTTCAAGCTCAAAAATAAGTCCCATTGAGCACTGTCGATTTGATTTTGTTGCTATGGAAACAGCATTTTCTTCGATATGGAAATTTATAAAGGCAGAATTCTTCACGCGGACTTTATTTTGAACAGCCGTTTAAATTTAAAAAGCTGGCTATAAATTAAAAAAAATGTTTGCATCTTGCAAAACATAGAAAATGCTTTTCCAGTGATAAAATTAAATAACTAAAACAACCACCAGCCATGTGTAATAATATATATATATATATATATATAATAAACTCTTTCATTGATTAACTTCAAATCCATTAATTCCCATCCGCGCATTCTAAAAAGCAATTAAGCAATTTTCAGAATCATTAAAATCGTTTTCTTTTGGCGAGGAAAAATCCTGCTCGCCAAATCGCGCGTAGCTTTCGTATTTTCGCGCCAAATATTCGAAAGTATTTTATTTTTTTACAGACTTTCCACTGGAATTCCGCCGCTAAATTTAACTGATCCTTTATTACATACATAAGTAGTTTCACTAGCATTTTTTCAACCAATTCTGAGTATGCCCAGTAAGGAGACCTTCCTTGTAAGGCTAATGTCAGACGACCGTCTTTTTGCACGCTTTTTTCCTTACGTATTATCCCTACAGAATGCTAGAGTCATTGTGTAGGGATAATAATGTAAGGAAAAAAGCGTGCAAAAAAACGTCCGTCTGACATTAGCCTTAACATCGCACATTTTCAATTTTTACACCGTCGGAAAAGGGGGGGGGGGGATGTAGTTTCAAAAGCAGTTCGTTTGAAACCTGTATCGTAATTTACTCATTTGTTATGGTTTTTAAAATATTTTTCAAGCATAATTTTTAAAAATATATTTCTATCGCGTGCAGGCCCAGTTACGGAAGAATAATAATACTTCATTCCCTCTTAAAACAATATAAATAGTTCAGAATTTGTCTCTGGCTAATACTCCATAACGAAGTTAACACTTAATAAATAACACTGGCCGGCAAAAAATTAAATAATTTTCCTCCGTGCAAACTAAATATGTAAAGTGTACAGATCTAATATTCCTAATTCGAAATATGTTATCCAAATTGCTAGAGCACGTACCATTTTTCGGAAAAACAGTTTTATAATAATAATAATCAGTGAAGGATTATTATATTAAATTGCAATGCTAGATAAAATTGAGATCATAAAAAAAGTATACTTTCACTGTCTTTGTCTTAGATATCAGATTAATAAAATACAGCATGAAAATCTAGTTTGTTGATACTTGTAACGTGCATTTTTCTTTTTATGCCCCCCCCCCCCCGCATCAGTTTCGTGTCCGAATTTATTATTTGCTATCCACTAACATATTTTCATTCCTTATGCCGCTGAAACTCGTGCAAAGATATTTATACATTTAATTACAGGTAATTTACACATTATTATCTACTTTTTATGGTTTACAAAATCTCCACCAATCTTTTAGCAAGAAATAAAATACCTTAATTTTAAAAGCAAACCCCCCTACCAAAAGAATGGTACATGGATGTTAGTGTCGACAGCGTAATTAAATAAATAAAGGAAATTTAACAGAAATTTAACATCCAAGCAATCGAACAATTTTAAATTAAAGGAAAAAGGTAATATTTTCAAATATAATTTTTTTCAAAACTCTATCTCATTTTATTGATTAAAAGTCTTTTTACAATTTTTAAATCAGTGTTAAAGGCGTTAAAAACCTGTAACCAAAATCAAAATAGAAAAGAATAAAGTTAGTCGTTTTTCTTGAAATAAATGAAGGAAGAATAAAAATAAGGAATGCAGAAGACAAAATTAAATGAGAAAAAAAGTAATCAAATACTTTGATAAAATAATTCTCCGGTCTCCTTTTCATTTTTTGCCTTGATTTGGCTCCTTTTCCCCCTGTAGTGTTCATAAAACCAGCATGTAAGTATAACGAGGCGTTAAGAAATACAAAATTAGGAATAAAACATAATTTACGCATTCATCTCCAGCAATCAACTCATGCTAAACCAGAAAAAATCGTCTGTCGACAAATTGCCATCTATAAATATTCGATGGTATTTTTCTTAATTATTTTTATTCAACCAAGGGGGCTAAACAAAAAACAAATTTAAACGGATGACTCGCTAATTATTGCACAAATAACTTTAGAACAAATAAATTTAAAGAAGAAACACCGATTTTCAACTAATTATTTTTTAAAGACTACAATTAAAATTTTTCACAGGTCCTCTAAAAGTGGATTGATTGACCGAAAAAATGTCATTTTGTAAGCATTCATTTTAACTCGTAAATCTCAAATTTTTTTTTGATAAGTTCGTCCAAATGACGTCATTTTCAATTTCATCAGAATGATTTCATTTTCATTTCAACAGCTCTGAAATAAAAAGTCAAATCTTAACGCAATGTTTTTTTTTTTCTTTTTTAGAATTAAAGTGTGTAAAATATGTTTTTTTTATTGAATAAACTTTTAACATAGATCATAATACTATTTATTGTCGGAGCACAGCTCCGACTTCTGTGCAAAAATTACACTTTTGTTAACACGATAGCTTTCAAAATATTTATCGCATCGGCACAAAAAATGAGCTGGACGTATGTAGTGCCACAATCTCGGAGCGTATTCAGAATCATAAATATTCGTCAACTCTAACAGCCTGAAATATCGGCTCAAAATTTTCCAACAGAGATAACATTGCGAGTTTAATTCTATGTACTCGAAAGATAAAGCTTTCTTTTTTTAGTCATCTACCTTGAACTTTTGAACCAATTTTATTTTAACAATTCTTTTTTCTTTAATGAAAGCTGTTTCTATGTAGATTTGCCCGCACTAGCTATTTTTTTTAAATATTCCCATATTTATACTTAAATTCAAAATTTAAAAATTGTCTATGAATTTGTTTCAAAGTGGTAGAAATTGGATTACTTCCATTGTTGTAAACAAAGGAAAAAATAATTTAATGCCACTTTCTCATAAAATTCAAAATAAACTTTCTGAAAAACTGAACAGAAAATGACGTCAAGCTTTAAAAAATAACTTATGTTTTCCGCAAAAAGCTGTTATTCTTTTTCATTCACTCTCAATTCTTTTCATTCATTTTTTTTTCATTCATTCTCAATTCTTTTTCATTCATTAAGTTTGAGACGCTTGGTGAAATGCTTCATTGAGGCAAAATGACATCATATTCAAATGAAAACGATCATTTTCTCTGATAAAAGTAAACATTTTACTACGAACGCCTCTAAAAGATATAAATTTCGGGAATTTTGCTCGCCGATACGGAGATTAGAATCGCAAGTCAAGAATGCGAATGTTCACATGCAGAGTCGCAGTTGACAAACTTGATTTCAAGTTTAGAAATATATGTATTAATCACATACTGCGCATTACAATATTTTTGAAATGGTGAATGTAAATATGAGAGATGCGTATGCAAATTTTGAGAAGGGGAAAATAACGTTAAGTTTAGATTTTACGCGAAAAATAATTCCATGTTTGACTTAAGGTGAAATCATTTTTTCTGATTTTCAATCGGTAATTTTAAACCGGCAGGACATGCGCAAGGTGTTTTGACACCCCTCGCCCGAAAATATTCCTCTGCTAGCGGTAAGTGCTTTTAATTAATTGCTTATTATTTTTTTTAATTAACGATAATTTAACATTTCAGTTATCCTTTTTCACGAGAAAGAGTGTAATTATCCTGAATTTCGCTAGCAGACAGAATTTTAAAGTTTTTTTTCGTATTTATGCCATTTAATATGTTTGGGGTGTGCTTCCAAACAATGCCCGTTCTCGTGTTTCGTTTCATGACACGCGTCCTGCCGGGTTAAACATAACAGACTCAATGGCTAATTTCATCAAAATTACTTATCTTGATTAGGTATAATAATACAGTTTAATTTTTTAATACTTTGAACAGTCGAAGTGTATGGAATTAGTATTTTGGTAACTTTAAGTTAAAAATAATATTTGTTTTAAGAGACTAAGTACTAACCTATGTATGAGTTCTTTTTTAAACAGTTTCTTTCGTCGAAATCCGACGAGATTCATCCCATTATTAATTAAAACATTAGCTCAATTGCTGTAAATTATGCATTTTAATCTCATATGGATCATTATGCAGTCGAATGTTGAAGTCGATGTTGATACACTGGTAACCTGATATATAGATTGACCCCCCCCCCCCCCCCCCCACTCCTTTCAGAAGTTTTACTTTCTTTGTTTCTACGTACGTAGAGAGCACTTTTTTTCCGAACTTTTCATTCTCCGCAAGCTTCCAAATCGATGCAATTCATTTTGAATTTTAAATTAAGAGAAACGAAAAGAAATCGAATACGGAAAATACGATTTTGGGCATTAGCCGAATGGCTACGAGTGATACTCAAAGAAATCGAGAAAAATATAATGTCTTTATGTATTACTTATATGTATGTATTCTTATATATGCATGTTTGTATTCAGACGAATGTAATTTCTATTGGGAAATTTTCGTAATCGGGTTTGTAGACAACTTCACAATTTACTGAGCGTTGTTTGAAGCGCAAATTTAACAATTTGGTAGCGGTCCCAATTACTGAAGATTACTCAATTTTTTTTTTTAATTCATCGTAAGTGAATGTGTTGCAACTGAAATGCAAGTGAACATTCTGAAGTGAATGAGATAAGTATTTTTGTCAAGATGTACACTAGAAAACGGAAATATGTAGATTACAAAATAAATAATTCCTGTACGGCTTGGAAAAGTTAGCGTCCCTATTTCTTGATTTTAAGATTTTAGCTAATTTTACTGGAGAATACGAACCTAATATGCGAAGAAACCGATTAGAGAAGCCACAGCCAAATTGGCTCAATTTATTTTTGGTCGCATATTTTGATCGGCCATATTTTTGGCGATATTTCGCCAAATTTCGCGAAGCTTAGCGAGAAATTCGACGTTAATGTATATGACTATATAGTTTTATGCTTATGATCGGGAAAATTGATACAGCAATGAAAGATAATTCGTGAGAAATCATGTTCACTAAAAGTCATAAATCAATCACTGATATTTTTTTTTTTTTTTTTTTTTTTTTTTTTTTTTTTATGTTGCCTACATTTAGTGTACATTTTAAGAAATATACATATTTTTATATGCGTAACGTTATACACAGAAGTTTCGAAAATGCCTGTTAAAAGAAAGCTATTCAAATGTAAAGAGTTATTCAGCGTAATTCTATGTAGAAAAGTCGCATAATTATAACCCAGATACCTTCCGAGTATTTGCAGAATAACGATATAACAACAACTCAGATGAATAAAGGCATCAAGTTTGATAGAGGAGTATAGCAGACTACATATGTGTGTGCGTTACATACGCGTTACAAACCTTTACCTGTTACAATATTAAATAAGCGTGGGCTGTGCCAGACAAGCAAGTTTTTGAAGGAGCCTTTTCTGCCACTAACTCGATGGATCAAGTTCCAATTTTTGATTGTCTTGTAGCGATCTCATCTCGTATGATCAGCATAAATCGAGTTACTAGCTTAGAGTAAGTGGCTTGGCCTTTTGACCTACGCTAACGTTCTCGCTTCCTGATCATGAGATCCTTGGTTCGTATCCCACGGCGCCAATCACACACACTCTCTAAAGTGATGACCCGGACAAACACGCAACAACAATGTTCAGCAACAATCATCTCCGCTCATAACCAACAGATGGCAGCACCAAATAAATCATCTCCAGTAGCAAAGACTGTGAAACGCTCACAGCACAAAGCCTGTCATACTGCGCATGACACATGCGTACGGCAGCATCACTCACGAGTGCAAATCGCTAGTCAGGCGTCAATAAGATGTCTTCCTCACTGGGGATGGAATGTGTAGCGATCTCATCTCACATGATCAGTATATAGCGAGTTACTTGCTTAGAGTAACTGGCTTGGCCTTTTGCTCGACGCTAACGTTCTCGCCTCCTGATCATGAGGTCCCTGGTTCGTATCCCAGCGGCGCCAACCCATCACACTCTCTAAAGTCTCAAAGATCGGAGCTACGTTAAACAAATCAAAATCGCCCAAATACATTCGGTGGTACTTCTTTATCTTTATCGTAGATTCTCTTATCCAATGGTTTCTCTTTACTTTTAACATTTCTGAATTATTCTAAAGAACAGCAAATTACGCTACGTGAAAATTTTGATAATTTTGACATCAGATTTACAGATGAGCTGCAGCAGATACTTCAGTGATGCACTGAACAGCTTTTGGCTTTGTGAACAAAAGTTATAAATTTCCCTAAGTGAACTTTTATTATTGGAAAAGGAAGAGTTAGAAAATGTACGATAATCAAAGAAATTAGTAAAGCAATCATAGACCAGTTAGGATCAGAAGCTATGATTATGTTGGCATTAACAGGTACTGCTGCATTTGATGTCAAAGACAAGGCAATTCACTCAGCGCTTAAAGAACCAACGTGTTTTAAATAGTTCGCAAATTTAAAAAGTCAGCAATAAATCTACAGCTCAGCATACAGTGGTGGTCAGAATTATAAGAACAATTGAAAATTGCACAGAAAAAATTTATTTCTGAACTACATAAAGTGAAATTTATACATAAAATACTTTTTTATTCTAGAAATCATTGTAGAATGCAAAACATTGAAAAATGCAAAATATGAATGTTTTGCCATAATTAACAAAATATATCATTGTAAAAATTGGACAAAATTATAAGGACAATAAATGTTTTTGCCTGAAACACACTAAATTAATAATCTTCCCCTTCTGCTCAATCACATTTATCAGTCTTGACGTCATGGAGTTTGACAATTCCTTAAGAACGTTTTTGAAAATTTTTGAACAGGCTTTTTCAATGGAGGACATAAGCTCTTCCTTGTTTTCATATTGTATACAATTTTTGTATACTTCGTGTGCCAGAATACCCCACAGATTTTCCATTAGATTCAGATCAGGTCTTCTGGCCCGCCAATGAAGTAGTTTCACGAAATTAGCAGCAAACCACGATTTTGAAATTTGAGAAACATGTACTGAGGCATTGTCCTGCTGGAAAAAATAGTCTCCACTCGTTATTAACTGTGCTTCTGGTAAAATATTATCGCCCAATACATCAAAATAACTCTCGGAATTCATTCTACCCTGCACAAAAACTATTGGAGTAGTTACACGAGTTGCGAAACCTCACCAGACCATTACTGAGCCACCTTCAAATGCACGCTTTGAGAAAATTTCTTTTTATCTTTGGAGATCATACCAAAAGTAGCGAAAACCATCTGGTCCATCCAAATTAAACTTTTTCTCATCGGAAAAGACAACATCATCCCACTTTTCTTCACATAGTAATGCATTTTTTGGCAAACTCCATCCTCAGTCTCTTATGAACTTTTGTAAGAGGCGGTCCTGACATATGTTTACCATAGTGAACGTTTTTTTTCTTTTTGTAAAACACGTCGAACAGTTCGAGCACTACATTCTAAGTTTAATTCACGTTTTATTTCTGTTCACATTTGTTTTTTGGAGCAATCTCGCTTTATTATCATTCTTTTCTTCAGTATAGAAGCAGAAAATGGCCTACTTGTATGTCTTTTCCGTCCATATTTACCGGGATTTTTAAGATAATCGTAAATAACCGTTCTTGATCTATTGAACTTAGTCGCAATTTGGCATACAGAAAGTCCTGAACTTTTAAATGCATCCACTTTCCCTTTCTCAAACTCCGAAATCTTTGTACCTAGCGGCATGACTGAAAAACAGAATATGACGATCCCAAACGCTTACTACGCATTTATATCGTCCGAAAGTTCCGTGTGCAGAGCAAAAAACATGCAAATTTTGCTTTTTAGAACGCACAAATACAATTGTTCTTATAATTTTGTCCATATCACATGGCTGTATAAATCCATAATACATTTTATGAATATGAATTTTCCACATATTTCCACAAAAACTTATAAAAATATTCTTCATTTTTCATTGGTTTCCCGCCATTAAATTTGCATAAGTTTCCGGCCAAATGTAGCCAAGATTTGGCGATTTTTGCCTTGTCCTTATAATTTTGACCACCACTGTAGATCCAGTGATATTTCTCATTATTGACGAATTTTCAATGATAGGATGTCGTCTTATGAGATGTCGCGAAGGTAAAATAAATAGCATTGAGCCTTTTAGAGGACTAGGGGGCTCGGCCCCCTACGAGCTACGCTCGCCAACCCCCTGTCCAGACACCACAGACTCTAAATGCACGCTAATTTGATTGGCTTTAAAAAGATTTCGAAAGATTGAATTATAATTTAAACAAGTAATATAAAAATTTTGTTTTTAAAGTCAATTCCTACTTAGGCCATCAAAGAAAAATTTAACATAATCAAGCTAATATTAGTTTTTGTTGCATTAAAATATCTCAATTTGTTGATTTTCTATAAGCAAGTAGGTTTACAATGGAACTCTATGTGAATTTGGCGAAATATTGCAGATATCGCCAAGTTGGCGTCACTTTTGGCGACTCATTTTGGCCGCCAAATTTGGCGATATATCGCCAAGTTGGCGACAAACTTGGCGGTACTTGGCGACAGAACAGGGTCCCCCCCTATGGTAACCCCTTATTGAAAATAATTTCATTGGACTTCAATAACCAATGGCCGCCATTTTATTTCCCATGCAAAACTAAAATTAATTAATTAAATTTTAATTAATCAATTAATATTTGAAAAAACTTTATTAACACCAATTGTCATCCAGTACAAGTTTAAAAAAATTTATTTCAACCTGATAGGATGAATAATGAATATTTTATTAACGATTGAAAATTTGTACAAGATAAATATATAAATATATAAATAAATATAGGGAGAGTGTGAGCTAATAGTAGGAATTGAAAAACAGTGGCGATCTCCCTATAAACGAATTTCTATTCATTTCTCTTTGATTGGGGAATTTTAACGCCAAATCCGCTGCGGTACTACTTGATTATCCTGTCGACCAATTTCGCCAAATTATATAAATCGCCAAACCACTCGCCAAATTATACAAATTGATATAATTTTCATTTTAAATAACGAAAGAACAAATAAATTCGTACAACATAAATAAAAACACAAATAAAACGTCGAAATAAAAATAACTTGATGACGTATACACGTGTAATAACATTTCAAAATAAGCTAATATAAAAGGAATTAAGTAAAGAGAGTCTTTGTCTCCTGGTATTTTTTAACAAAGCGAAAAGAAAGTTCTTTTAAATGAGACATTTTAAATTAATTCTCAAAATATCAAATAAATGTCTAGCGCAATTTCTAAATTTAAACTTTTTTCCAATATTATGTTGTGTTCATTTTATGTAATAACTATAATGTGACGTAAATATGACGTAATTTCTACTAAGACTTCTAACGCATGTTAATGAATTTATTATTTTACAATATCATTTCTCTTTTAAAATTCACGTGTATACTTTTTATGACGTAATTTTTAATAAGTTCTTGCTTTTTATACGTAATTATTTAATTCTAATTTGAAAGTTTTTTTTCCTGTTTATAATAGTCACGTGTAAATAAATTTTTAATTTGAAGCAAACATTATTGCTAGCGCTTTTTATACAGTTGGCAACAGTTTAAATTAGTACAATTTTCTGAAATCTGTAAAAAATATCTCTAGAAATGCTGAAAATTTGAATTTAAAATAGAAATAAAACCTCGAAAAATGAGTCAAAATAAAAAAATTAATGCAATCTGCACTCCGTCAAATTCTAACGCATAAAATGATTTAAAAATGATTACACTGCGATGTATAGTTTTTGCTGCTATAAAACTTTTTTAGTGGAACGATTTTGTTTAACTTTAGCATTAAATAACTCTTAAAATAATTCTTCGATTTGAAAACTGTCTGCATCAGCGTATTTATCAAACATTTCTGTAAAAAACCACCGATTTTCATATTTTTGTATGCATTATTTTTGTTAATATTAACGAAGAAAGGCCTCCGGTCACAAAAAAATCAAAACCGGCGGCGGCGGCGGCGGCGGCGGTGACAGCGGTAGTTACTTTTTTTTAAAATAGAGAGATTATTTGTTTAAATCCTTGGACGTATTAGGTAGTTACATCGCGTAAAAGACATTCCTCTATATAAGAGACATTCTATAAAAGTCATTTGCCATTGTGCCATTTTGAATATTGTACCATCGAAAAGTGTATGAAGTTATGCATAGAATTGAACCAATTTTCTGTATTTGTTTTTAGTCATGGCACGAAGGTCCCTGGGGAATATTCCGTCGGAAGGGAGCGCTATAATTGTGATGTCAGTGCGATTTTCATTACTGTACCATTGAAAAGTGTATGAAGTTAAGCATATAATTGAATCAAATTTTTTGTACATGTTTCTGGCTGTGGCAAGCAAGTCCTCCCTGAATTTGAAAAAAGTCTGCCGGAAGGGAGCGCTGTAATAGCGATTTCTGTGCAATTTTCATTATTGTACCATCGAAAACTGCATAAAATTAGGCATAGAATTGAACCAAATTTTTTGTGTATGTGTTAAGCTATGCTCAGTAGGTCCTCCCTGAACTTGAAAAAATTTCGCCAGAAGGGGGCGCTATAATTGCGATGTCTGCGCCATTTTCATTATTGTACCATCAATAAGTGTGGGAAGTTATGCATAGAATTGAACAAAAAAATTTGTGTGCGTTTCTTGCTATGGCAGGCAAGTCCTCCCTGAATTTGAAAAAAATCCGCCGGAAGGGGGGCGCTGTAATAGCGATGTTTGTGCTATTTTCTTTATTGTACGGTCGAAAAGTGTATAAAATTATGCATACAATTCGTATGCATACAATTTGTATGCATACAATTTGTATGCATACAATTTGTATGCATACAATTATGTGCTCTGTGATAGCGATTTTTGTATACTTTTCTTGATTTTTCGTAGTTCTATTGTGCACGGCTCTCGGCGGCTCGTTCAGTGGCGGGAACACGCTTCCTGCTAAGCCGGATATTCGCAAACAGCTGATGACAACAGAATAAGGAAAATCTAAAAATTTTAACAAATATCATGATATAGATTAACTCGTTTTTAGTCCGTTTAATTGACTGAAGCAGAAATTTAAGAAGAAAATGAAAGTTGGTACGGTATTGAGCTAATAATATTGAAGTATTAACATGTGTAACTACTTTTTGAAACATTAAGGTGTCTAAGATAGAAGAAAGTTTTGGGATTGGCTCATCCAACTAGTTATATATTAGATATAATAAAGAATGAACAAATTGGTAAAATTCTAAAGATGAACAAAATAGGAAAATAGGAAACCAGCATGTAAAATAAGAAACTATGAATAACCCACAAAATCATCAGATGGGTTTGTAGGTTACTTCATAGTGAAGATGCGTTATTTCATTCAATTTTGTCGGCATTAAGCATAAAATGACAAAATTTAGCTCCTGATAACGCAACATAAAAGAAAATAGATTATAAAAATCCAAGAGATCTAAAGAAAGATACACCTCACACATGATATTAACAATTATTAGTGCACAATACCTCAATTACATACTAGGATCCAAAACTTCAGAAGGTAGACTCACTATATTATAGCATGTGAGGATATAAACAGATTTAAGACTATTAGAAAATGTGGGCAGCAGTTGAGTAACTGACTGAAACCCATAACATTACTGCCATCTAATGTGAGAAAGGAAAACTATATTGTAGCTAGATTATTATCAAAAATATTTAGAGCTGCCATTTATACCCCCAAAAGAGGAATGAAATTAATTGAAGAAATCAAGAAAATACTTAAGATTAACATTTAGTTAAAGTAGAATGAAAAAAGGGATATAAACGTAATAAGTACTGAGTAAACGTAAAATAAAATAAAGAATTATATGAAAATAAATAAATAAAAGGGCATTGAGTATATTCACTATTTTAAAAGCAAATATTATAAAATAAAAAATGAGTATGTAAATAACATTTTTAAAAAAATGAGGAATATTTTGAGATAGTAAAATATAGCCTTATATTATGTAATAATATGCGAAAATTTATGAAAAATTTATGATGTTAAATGCATGCTACCCCTATTTTTTTAATATATCCATACAATATATAAGTATATACAGTGTGTCCACGTATAACCTGACCGACCTTTATTTTCGCAACCGTTTGTCCTAGATGCGTATTTCCAATTACAAAAATTGTCAAAATTAGGTGCAGGGTTAATAAAAAAAGTTTGAAGCGGAAAAACAATTTACTGAAGAATTACAGAATCTAAATTTTTATACGGTCCCCGTCCGATAAGTTATATTTAGTAAAATTTCCCTGTTACACTGGCAAGTAAGGCAAAACAGTCCCGTTATTCTACGATTAAAGTTGACCGAGTAATAGGTGTTTAAGTTGGAGTATATTTTTTGCTACATATTAGGGGTCATTCACAAATTTAGTAGAAATATAATTTCGTCAGATATATTAAAGAAAAGGTTGAGATTAAAATTAGCATTGCAATATAAATTTGAAATCTTTAATCATCCTGACATATTACTGCAAAATGTACAATTTGTACTGAACATTATAAGAGGATAAAAATAACAGATTTTTTGTTAAATAAAATATGAAAAACAACAGTCTCAATTCTTTACAAAATGATACATATTTTAAAATGCTGTTAGATTACACTGTCTTTCAAATTTTTCGTTGTGGCATGTTTTTTAGCTTTAGAAAATTAATTATTATGTATTTTTTAGCACTGAATCCGAAAATGACCTTCATTTTAACCATCATGTCAGAAATTTTCTCAAATTGCAAATGTCAAAGTTAAAAAGCTAAAAGTTCAAATTGATCCCCCCCTCCCTTTCCAACCTCATCGGACCACCGAGCTGTTTAGCTGTAAGAAATCCAATATAAGCCAAAAAATCTAATAAATTATTGAATTAAATAAAATTAAACTGAATAAAAAAATCTTACATCTATTTTATAGTATCAGATTTTTCGTCATTTTTTAACCTTGAAATTTACGATTTGCGAAAAATCTTGACATGATGGTTAAAAATGAAGGTAATTTTTTGATTCAGCGTTGAAAAATACATAAAATGTAATTATAAAAGTTAAAAAACACAACCATCGCAGGTTTATGTTATCTAATCTAAAACTCTTTCTTAAACTTGTTGACGGAAATCTATCAGAATTTTTTTTATGTTATCCTCTAATATAAGTATGTATAAGATGATAAGAGTCAAAAATCATAATAATATTGCATTGTCATCGGATTTAAGTCAGTATGTAAAATTTAACTTCGATCGGACATTTGAAAGTAAGTTAAAGTTCGAGTACAAATTTTAAACTAGAAAGATGATCATTGTAAGTTAAATAAAACCTTAACATAATTTTAGTTAAAAGAAATCATAGCCTCAAATCCTTACAAAATAAAACATATGTTAAAACACAATTATTTTAACTAATCTGAAACTTAACTAATAAAAGTTAATCGTAATATTTGTACGATTTCTTTCATAGCGCAGATACCTTTAAATAAGTTTAAGTATTTTATACACAACCCCTGAAAGCATGGTCGAAATCCTCTATTTTGATATGCAAAAAAGTGGTATAAGTCATGCATTTCAAAGTTTCATATCTCGGTCAATTTTAATGTTAGGTGAATGGGACTTTTTTTGTCTTATTGTTAGCGTCACAGTAAATTTTTAATAAATATCACTTATAGGACCGGAGAACCGTATAAAAATTTTAATTTCGTAATTTTTTAATAAATGTTTTTCTTGACCCAAATCGCTTTAAAAATAATTCTTTGCCTTATCTAAACCATTTTTGTAATTGGAAGTATGCATCTAGGACCAACGGTTGCGAAAATAAAGGCTGGTCAGGTTATACGTAGACACACTGTATACATACACATATACATGCTCACACACATATAAGCATATAATGTTTTAAACTTTTTTCATCATTCCCGACCTCAACCCTCCGTAATGGTATTTTTATTTTTAATTTGTATCTTTTATAATAGTGTATAATATATGTAAAACATACACACACATTTCTTTTTAGCTCCCGGCTAACTGAAAAGTGCCGAATTTCTTTTATCAAACCTGTAAAATAATAATTTGTAAATATTGGAAAGAAGAAAAAGCCTCATTCTCACGAAGTTAGTTACCTTTAACTGTTGCATACCTTACCACCATACACAAATCCCAGAGTTTAACTTTGTCAAAAACTTCTGTGGACATTCATCTAAAGGTGTGGTCACATCAGTGGCGTACCCAGGATTATATTTCGGGGAGGGGGGGGGGGGAAGCTGACTTGAATTTCCATAATGTTCTAAATCTTACGAAACACGTTGAATTGTGTTATAAACAGAAATCATTTTTGCCAATAAGGCCGTAGCCAGGGGGGAGGGGGAGAGGAGAGGCAGGGGTGACTTTGTTCTGAAAATTTGAAAAATTTGGTCCAGTCCGAAAACTTGGACTTAAAAAATATCGCGATTTTTGACATGGTCGCCGAAAAAAATCAATTTCATCAATCGTTCGCAGAAAAATAATCTCCAATTTTTTTAAAGTATCCGAAAAGTGAAAAAAAACCGAAATTTTGTCATAGGGCCACTGATAAAATGCGAAGTTTGCCAGAGGATTGCGAAAAAAAAAGTCAAATTTCGTCAAATACTCGCGGAAGAAACGCTAATTTCGTCAAATGAGTACAGAAAAAATCCGAATTTCGTCATAAGGCCGCAGAAAAAACGCGAATTACGAAAAAAGATCGCAAAAAACACGCATTCCGTCGAAGGGCTGCGAAAAAAAGAGCAAATTTCGTAAAGCATCACAAAAAAGCTAATTTCGTCAAAGGGAGATGGAAAAACGTGAATTCCATCAAAAGGGCAGAAAAGCGCAAATTTCATCAAAAAGTCGAGAAAAAAACGCTAATTTTGTCAAAAAGCCGCGGAAAAACGCAAATTTCTTCAAAGGGCCGCAGAAAAAACGCAAATTTCGACAAAAGATCGCTAAAAAAACACGCATTCCGTCAAAGGGAAGCGGAAAAAACGCGAATTTCGTCAAAGGGTCACAGAAAAAAAGTGAATTTCGTCAGAAGGTCGCAGAAAAACGGAAATTTCATCAAAAAGACGAGGAAAAAGCAAGTTTCGTCAAAAAGCCACAGAAAAAACACAAATTTCGACGAAGGATTGCCTTAAAAAATGCGAATTTTGGCAAATGACCACAGAAAAAACGCGAATTTCGTCAAAGGGCCGCAGAAAAAACGCAAATTTCGACAAAGGATCGCTAAAAAAACAGCATTCCGTCAAAGGAAAGCGGAAAAAACACGAATTTCGTTAAAGGATCGCCAAAAAAAAGAAAAGCAGGGTCACAAAGAAAGGCCACAGAAAAGCGTGAATTTCGTCAAAAGGCTGCGGAAAAAAGCGAATTTCGTCAAAAAGTTGCGGAAAACATAAATTTCGACGGATTGCGAAAAAACGCGAATTTCGTCAAATGGCCACCGAAGAAGCGCGAATTTCGTCAAATGACAGCAGAAAAAACGCGAATTTCGTCAAAGGCCGCAGAAAAAAACGTAAATTTCGACAAAGGACAGCTAAAAAAACACGCATTCCGTCAAAGGGAAGCGGAAAAAACACGAATTTCGTCAAAGGTTCACAGAAAAAGCGTGAATTTTATCAAAAGGCCGCAGAAAAACGCAAATTTCATCAAAAAGACGAGAAAAAAGCAAATTTCGTGAAAAAGTCGTGGAAAAAACCCAAATTTTGACGAAGGATTGCCTAAAAAACGCGAATTTCGGCAATTGACCACAGAAAAAACGCAAATTTAGTTAAAGGATCGCAAAAGAAAAAGAAAAAGCAGGGTGACAAAGAAAGGCCACAGAAAAGCGTGAATTTCGTTAAAAGGCTGCGGAAAAAAGCAAATTTCGATAAAGGATCTCGAAGAAAACGCAAATTTCGTCAAAGGGCCGCAGAAAAAACGCGAATTTCATCAAAAGGTCGCGAAAAAAACGCGAATTTCGAAAAAAAGATCGCCTAAAACACGCATTCCGTCAAAGGGCGGCGAAGAAAAAGCTAATTTCGTAAAGGATCGCAAAAAAAACGCGAATGTCATCAAAAAGACGAGAAAAAACGCAAATTTCGACAAAGGATCTCGAAAAAAACGCAAATTTCGTCAAAGGGCCGCAGAAAAAACGCGAATTTCATCAAAAGGTCACGGTAAAAACGCGAATTTCGAAAAAAATGTCGCTTAAAATACGTATTCCGTCAAAGGGCTGCGAAAAAAAAGCTAATTTCGTAAAGGATCGCAAAAAAAAACGAGAAAAAAACGTAAATTTCGTGAAAAATCCGCTAAAAAGACGCAAATTTTGACGAAGGATTGCGTAAAAAACGCGCATTTCGGCAAATGACCTCGGAAAAAGCGCGAATTTCAGCAAAGGGCCGCAGAAAAAACTCGAATTTCGTTAAAGGATCGCAAAAAAAGAAAAAGCAGGGTCACAAAGACGGGCCGCAGAAAAACGTGAGTTTCGTTGAAAGACTGCGGAAAAAAGCAAATTCGTCAAACAGCCGCAAAAAATGCTACTTTTACCAAAGAGCCTCAGAAAAAAAGCAAATTTCATCGAAAAGACGAGAAAAAAACGCGAATTTCGTCAAAAAATCCACGGGAAAAAAGCAAATTTCGATGAAGAATTTCGTAAAAAAAAACTCGAATTTCGGCAAAAATCGCGAAAAAAACTTGAATTTCATCAAAAACCCGCCGAAAAAACGCGGAAAAAACACAAATTTCGACAGGATCACGAAACAATGCAAATTTCGTCACAGATCCGCGGAAAAAACGCAAATTTCGACGAAGGAGTGCGTAAAAGAAAACGCGAACTTCGGCAAAAAGCCGCAGAAAAAGCGAATTTCTACAAATGACTGCGGTGAATATTCAAATTTTGTCATAAAAATCGTGGAAAAAACACAAATTTTTGGCAGGGAGATGCGACTGAAAAATCAAAGTTAATAAGCTACTTTTACAGCTGTGATATACGCTCGAACCATCCCAGGTGTGTAATCCTTCGGTTAATTTATCACTTGTTTTCTTCACAACACTAAATTATAGTTTATTTATAAGAATACATAAAGACATGGAAGACAAAACATTTGAACGTCACACTATATACAAATAATTATATTTTTCACATAGCTGCAGACCACCTTCACATTTCACGCCGAAACAACACTTCACTATATTGCTAAATTATTTCAGAAAAAACTCAAATTAATATACTTCCGTTTTTATTACAATCTTTCGGTTTCTCATAAAAAATACCCGCGCACGCTCACATGCCGGCTTACACAACACTTCTACCTTCCACACTCTGAATAAACAGTGTGCCCCCTACCTCTCTCCGCGCACCCACGTATCACGTGTCAAATGGCGCCAGAGAAATCAAAGGAAAATTATCCAGACGCCTCCAGACATCACAACAGCCATCTCTTCCGCACCGGATTTCCGATTTAGCCGAAATCGACTTGTGATTAGCTGCAGTGTTACTGTGCATTAACATACTTCCGCATTGACACTCTTGGTGCCCATCGACTGTGAGAGAAATTAAAAAACTCCTTAAATTAAACTACTTTTTGATTTGTTGAATTTACTTGTAGGTCTCTTGAACTGACTATATACGTTTTCATTTATCCAGTAAAACAGGTATGGAGCTATTCTTCAGTCATCTGAAAATTTATTTTGTGGTTTCAAGTAAATTTGGTCGCAGGACTGAGGAGAATATTGATTAATAAGAAAAACAAATTCGCGGCATGCCAGAAAATAAAACAAATTTATCTGAAAAAGAAGGAATATCAGTCCTTTTTTCATTTCACTACGATCTCTTCGGAAGTGGAATGGAGCTGTAACCTCATAACCCCTGTCGCCATCGACTTCTTTGGGTGTATGCGGGGGCATCACTGTGCACTAGTATATGGGACTAACCAGACTAGCTGCGCCGCAGAAAAAAAAATTAAATTTTATCTCAAAAGAAAGAATAAAAAAAAACAGGAGTTTTTTCTTCATTTTTGATTACTTCGAAAGGGGGCCCTATAACCCCATCAGCCCACTTCGCCTCATTGGGTATACTGTAGTGTAACTGTGCACTGATATGAGACTAGCCAGAAAGCCTAATTCGTTGTATTGCAGAAAACAATTGCATTACAAATTTATCTCAAACAAAAAGAAAAAAAATCAGCACTTTTTTCATTTCATTTTCAACTATTTTGGGAGAGGTCTGTAACCCCATCACCCCCTTTCTACTTCTGTGGGTATAATGTGGTGTCACTGAAATCACTGGGGGCTGAAATTCCATCAGCCCCCTCCCCATCTTTGAGTATGCTGTGATGCCAATGTGGAATAATATTGTGTTAACGAGAATGTCTATTTTGCTATATGAGAGAAGAAAAAATTACAGAATTATCTTAAAAATGTAAGGAAAAATTACTTTTTCATTTAATTTTTCGACTATTTCGGGAGGGGGGGGGTGCTGTAACCCCGTCTGCCCCCTTACTCTTCTTTGTTGTTAATGTGGACTAATATGGGACTAATGGGAATGACTAGTCCGCTGTATGAGTGAAAAAAAATTATTTTTTTTTTCAAAAAAGAAAGACGAAAAAAACAACACTTTTTCATATCACTTTCGAAAATTTCGGGGGAGGGCTGTAGCCCCATCAGCCCCCCCCCCCCCCACCTTGGGTACGCCCATGGGTCACATAAAACAACTTATGTCACTTTTACTGTAGTTTGTCATTTAGAGGAAGTTCTAATGGAAGCGATTTTCGCTAAGGACAGGCTTTATCAACAAGTAGAAGTATGGGAGCACTTGCTGACAGATTAGCGTTTGTGCATTACCCGAAGCAATTGACGGCTGAATTAAACACTTTTAAATGAAGTATCGACGATTGTTATTTCAACTTACTTTTATATTATTAAACAGTAATCTAGAAAATAAAACATTTTTTAAAATAATATCTTTTAAGTTTACGCGTCTCCATGCTCCGACCTTTCGGCTTGCCGGATACTTGTGATCCCTTTTTCACCCACTCGTAGTACACCCTCATCAACAGCTGCGTCACAAATTAAACACTTATCCGTTGATATGATGAGCGCAAAAGTTGTTAACTACTATAAATGCGATGTTGACTTCTATAATAATGTGAATTACTATGACCACATATCCACGTCCCCAAACTGGGTTTTAGAAACTGAATGTGTGAAAGGACCCTAGATAGAAAGATAAAGTGTTACGAGGAGGGAAACCCCGATCACACGGAAACGCCACCAGGAATTGTCTTTCCGCTTATCGTAAGCATTGACGCTCTCGAGACTATTCACTACTCGATGGTTGAGGTAGGTGTAGGTAATCAGAAGTTCAGTTCTTTTCTGTTTTCTTTTTTTTTCGTGACAATAGTGAATAAATTTGAATATACATTAAGTAAATAAATTTGAAAAGAAAAGGATCTTTTACGGAAAATCCGTCAAGACTATTAAGGTGAAAGATGATGTCTAAATAGGATGTCAATTTTAAAAATGCATAACTCATTTGAAAACACAATTTCTGCTATTACCATCAATAGTCCGAAAAATATCCGATTTTTTTGTTTCAGCCGTGTAAATTATCGGCTAAGATGCTATATATTCCCGCGGCCGCCACCTTGGATTTCTTGGCAATTTTTTGTTGATAAGGCTACTCCGACGAGTGACGTGTTCAGGCAGTCCCGTGAAGCCTGACATGCGTATAAATCGCTGCTTGGTGACATTTACTACTTGGCGGAAAGGGGGTTTTCACGCCAAGAAAAAATCCAAGATGGCGGCTGCGGGAATATATAACATATGTTCCAAATTATCTACAGACTTGTATGTATGCTACATAGTATGTTAAAAGGGTACTTTTCGGTTAGCCGGGCGCCAGTGTTATATATACATATTTATATACATACATGTATGTATATATACCTATATATTTACATATACACATAATGTATATGTACACACATATATATATGTAAATATATATGTATATATACATACATGTATGTATATAAATATGTATATATAACACTGGCGCCCGGCTAACCGAAAAGTACCGTTAAAAGTGTTAGTTATTTTTAACATTTTAGTTAAAAACTATAATTATTTTACGATGAATATAACTTCTTTAAACACACAAAATATAACATTTATTTAGACAATAACCACCAGCAACTCGAATACACATATCATAACAAAAAACAAATATAACAACATGCATCAATCTCATCGTAGAACATCTCACGTTTTTCGTCTGAATAAAAATAGATTGAATGCATGGAGTAACGAAAAACGTGTCTATTGTCCAAGAGTTCATCTTTTGACAAAATTATTTAATTATTGTCATGCGACTTTACTTGAAATCCCTCCTTTCGCATGTCAGTGATCCTCAGCAATTTCTGGAATTGTAATATGTTTTTTCACGACATCATAACTGAAATTTTTAGTCATTATATCTGCCTCCAGTTCAGACGAATTTACATATTTTGTTCCAATTTCTCCTTTCCCTCTTTCATCTTTTACAAAATGATTTTTTCTACCGATGTGTTTATTGCGATTTTTCACTCTTGGGTTTTTAATCCAATTAATTGCAGATTGACTATCAGTACTGATTTCTATTCGACGCTTCAACATTTTTTCTTGGTTTAATCCTTCCAAGAGACCCATTAACCACTTTCCTTCACAAACTGCATCATGTAAATTTAAAAGTTCAGATTCCATTGTTGAAAGCGCCACCAGTTTCTGTTTATTACTTTTCCAGCCAATTAGTGATTCTCCTATTTGTACGATATATCCACCAAATGAATGATTTTGAATCTTGTGTGGTACACCAGATAGCATCAGAACAAAGTGATAGTTGGCCCTTTTTATTTTTAATTCGAAGTTTGTAGTTTTTAGTGCCTTGAGTGTATCGCAAAACTCTCTTCACTGCCTGTAAATGGATTTCTTTAGGATCCTTTGCATATTGCAATAAAGTATTTATAGTGAAAGCTAAATCTGGACTTGTTCCTCTTACTAGATATCCTATACTTCCAAGCATTTTTTGATATAATGTTACATCAACTTTATTTTCGCTTTCATATTCATCTAAATTTATTCCGGAAACACCAGGAGTTTTCACACTTTTACAATTTTCCATATAAAATCATTCTGATATCTTTTCTGCATACTTAGCTTGCCCTAGCAAAAATTATCCGTTATTTTCTTCAATGTGAATACTAAGGAATTTATTATTTTTCTTTATCTCTTTAATTTTTGCTTCTTTATTCAGTTGTTGTATCAATTTATTTATTAATTCTTCGGATTCACTAACGATTATTCCATCATCGACATATATTCCAACTGTAATAAATTTATTATCCCTTTTATTTAACAAACACACAAGAATCTGCTTTACATGACTGTAATCCAATTTTATCAAATATATTAACCAATTTTTCGTACCAGCATCTTTCGTCTTCTGGCAATCCATATAAATTTCCTGTTACCAATAATATTTTCCCTCCTTCAATTTGTAGACCTTCAGACAAATTCGTATAAACAGCAGTTTCTAGATCTCCCTTCAGATAAGCTATTTCTACGCCGAAAAATCTAGTTTTGTAGCCCTTCATTGCTTCGATTGCTAATAAAGTTCTAAATGATTCAGTTTTCATTACAGGACTTTGCGGTTGTTGATAATTTGTTCCAAATTTAAGTCTTGATCCGTCGGCTACTAATCTTTCTTTATATTTTGCATCTTCGCCGTTTTCTTTTACAGTAAAAATACATGTGCTTCTTCATACATGAAAAAATACATGTGCCTTCACATCTTTTGGTCTGTCAACGATTTTACACGTTTTCTATCCTTATCTTTAGAATTTAATACATCTTTGTTATTCTTTGGAACTTCCTCGTGCACCAGATTTGTTAACCCTCTAAGTGTTTGGGGCGTAATATTCCGTTCACTAATCTCCAGGTTTCACAGCAATACAAGCAATATTTAAGATAATATAATTCTATAGATTTAATGAATTTTAAATACATTGACGATTGATTAATTCTTTCAAGGATTACATTCATATTTGTAATTGATTCTTTTTTTTATAATGTTGAAAGAATCATATTTTCTTACCATGTAAAACAAAATGCAAAGAAAACAACATTACAATTTTACCCTTTTGCAAGGCACTCGGAGGGTTAAATACTTTGTATTCGGTTTAGTAGCCCGTTTCTGGCCCGGAATTATATTAAAAGCACTCGTACTCTATTAAAATTCTCATTCTCTTTTTAAATACAGTTTATTAAAGATAATCTCACAACTCTCTATTCCGGACACAGATCAGATCAGAAACACAATTTAATCTAAATTAAAACTTATTAACAAGCACATTCTCGAAGTAAAACTTCAACCAAAACTGAAACCAAAGGCAATGTCCTTTTAACACAGCTTAGTAATAACTACAAAATTAAAGGGTAGTGTCTTTTTCTCACAGCTTATAGATTTCAATTACAAACTTCTTACATTTTGATATATCTGCAATGTGGCGACATCTGTCAGTATATTTAAAATACATGCTTTATCAAACATACCGCCCCTCTTGAAATCTCTGAGAGAGTTTTCAAACTAAAATACTACACATTCAACCACTGCAAAGAATAAAAATTACAATATAACATAAATGAGTCACAGTTAATTTAAAACTATACAAATAGTTAAAACAATTAATAAAGCAATATTACAAGAATACAGAATTTCTTAGCAAAAAAAATGAACTAAATTTCCAGAGGTAATACGGCAATTTTTGACACTGCTTTTTTGAATACTCCATTTGGAATTTTACACTTATGACTCTTACCTTATTGTCATTGCCACAAAATACATCTACAATTTTTCCTAATAACCATTTACAAGCTGGAAGATCATCTTCATTTATATCACAACCATATCTCCAATTTTAAGGTTGTCTTTTGCTATCACCCACTTATTTCTCTGCTGTAATGTACTTAAATAACTATTTTTCCCCTTTTTCCAGATGGCCTGAACCATTTTAGTGGTTTTCTGCCATAGGTTTAATCTGTTATTGTCAATATTACTCAAATTGGATTCAGCAACGGCATTAAGTGGGCGACCAATAAGAAAGTGTCCAGGTGTCAAGACCTCCAACTCACCAATATCTGAACACAAGGGAAAAAGTGGGCGAGAATTCAAGACGCCTTCAATTTGGTTAATTATAGTTAAGATTTCTTTATAGGTTAATTTATAATTGTCCACAACACGTTTTAAGTTATACTTGAAGGACTTGAATCCTGACTCCCACAAACTTCCAAAATTAGGAGCTCTAGGGAGAATAAATTCCCATGCAATACTTTCAAACAATAAGTAATTGGCAAAATTGTCTGGCTTGTTTACCATTACATGCAACTTCTTAAGCTCTAAATTAGTTTTTACAAAATTGCCAGCGTTATCACTGAATATTTTTCGAGGTTTGCCTCATCTGGCAAAAATCCTCTTTAATGTGGCAATAAAGGCCTCAGATGTTAAATCACTAACCATTTTCCAGATGCACTACCTTATTTACCTTATAAATAAAAATACAAACATAAACTTTATGAAAAATACCTTTACGTTGACCTTTTTATATAATCAAAAATGGGTCGCAGAAGTTAGTTCCTGTGCAATTAAAAACAAAGTCTACTTTCACTCTATCTTTAGAAAGCTTGGTCATAATTTGTTCTGATATTTTAGGTTTGGCCCTAAACTATATAACTCACTTATGTACAATTTTTATTGAAATAGCTCTACCGTTTAGAGGCCAAAATTCTCTACGAATAGAATAAAGTAAATTTTGTGGTCCTATATGTAGATATTTTTTGTGATAACATTCAATAATTAAATCTGTAAGTTTATGTTTAGAGGGCAGTACATTTGGATGTTTTTGAACATAAGTTAACATGCTATTTTGGAGGCAACCTCCAACTCCGATTACATTATTTTTATCTACGAAAAGGTTTAATGAAATCAATCTACTATTTTTGGCAATTCCTTACCCTTGGTTAACAATTCGAATTCAGAACTGAATTCTTATTGTTGCACATATTTTACCAAATATTCTTCAGCTCTCTTCAGCTCAGCAGATGTCAACCTACCTGAACACATTGCCTTTGGCTCCTTGAGATTCTGAATGAACCTGAAAACATAGCTAAGAATTCTAATTAGTCTGGCATAATTATTACTTAATTGCAAAAAATTACCAATAAAAGGTGCACTGTCCGTAATTAATAATGAGGTTTATGAAACAGTACTTTTAAGTTCGCACCAGTATAAGTCATTATCATTTTTCTCTAGTTCAAAACTATTTGAAGAATGATCAGTTTGTTGTGTTAGGAATTGGAGACCATTCCATTATAAGCTTTCCTGGAAAAGTTTGTCGGCATCCACACCTCGAGACACAAGATCAGCAGGATTGTCAGCAGATAGACATGACCCCAATCGTTGATGTCAGCAAGATTTTGAATTGAAGATACGCGAGATGCCACAAAAGTTTTTAAATCACACGGTTGTTTGCGAAGCCAGCACAACACAATAGTACTGTCTGAATAATAATAGATAGCTTCTTTTTGAACTTTTAAGATTTTGGCAACCTTTTTCATCAATTTGGTTAATAAAACTGCAGCACACAGTTCTAAGCGGGGAATGGTTATTGTTTTGATCGGGGAAACTCGTACTTCACTGCTGAGAAATTGAAAAGTTTGTTCACCTGAAGAATTTGAAGAAACAACATACAAGACTACACCGTATGCTTTTTCAGAAGCATCAGCAAAACCACAAATTTTAAATTGCACTGGATAGTTTATAAAAATATATCTGATAACGCTTACGTTGTTGATGGCCGTTAACGATTCTGGGAACTGCAACCAATCATCAAGTTCAGCTTTGGGTAGAGTATCATCCCAATCAATGTTTAGTGGCCACAGTCTTTGCAAGAAAATATTTGCTCTCATCAACACTGGACCAGCAATCTTAATGGATCAAATATGCGAGCGATATTTGACAAAACACTTCTCTTAATCACCTTAGTTTGATTACAGAACGATACACTAAAATTAAAATTATCTTCATGGGCTTTTCAACAAAGTCCTAAGGCTTTAGTTTCACTCATTTTCTCAAAAGTGTAGTTCTCAGATTTAAATTGGGATTCCCCGTCTATACCAAGCTGTTTAAGACATCGCATTGCTAAATACGGGGCACTGGTCGTGCCATGCGTACATAGTCTGTAATGTTTCACCTCACCATTTACAGTATCTTTCCAAACTATGCGCTGTAAATTACGTTGACATAGAGCTTTGCAATTTGGAATATATACAGTGAGCAAAAAAAGTATTTGCACGCAGACAATTTTTTGCATTAGTAACCATAGAAAGCAAATTTGATACTATTCTCTTAATTATTCGTTTATTTAAATAAGAAGAAAATAAAAAGAACTACCCATTTTCCTTAAACAGTAATATTACACATTTTAAAAAATAAATTTATATTTTCTTACACCTAAAAAGTATTTGCACAAGAAGCATTGACTGTTAAAAAAGGCATTAAATGTGAACATTATGCAAATGTTTAGCATATCAATCCCGCAGTACATTAGCCCCACAATTTAAAGTCACGTAATATATTAACTGGAGCAGGGATTCTGGGGAATTTTTGTTCTAATGGCGCCGAAAGCGTGTGAACTGTCTGTTGCTACCCGTGAGAAGATAATATTTCTTCACAATTCTGGATTAAGTTACCGAGGAATAGGTAAAAAGTTAAATCTAAACATTTCTAGTGCTCGTTATGTAATTAAGAAGAAAAAAGAAACTGGTTCGACAATAAATAAGCCGCGAACTGGGCGTCCAAGAAAGCTAAATACCAGGCAAAAGAGAGCCATCATAAAAGAATCTTCAAAAAACCCTTTTCTAAGTGCTCGAGAATTGGCTGTTGGTGTCGCTTCAACGTCGGGAACAATAGTTATACTACAATCAATTAGAATTATTCTTCATGATGCAAATATTCGAGGAAGAGCCCCTCGAAAAAAACCATTTATTAGTGAAACAAATAGGGTGAAAAGACTTGAATTTGCAAAAGCTTATGTCAGCAAACCACTAGAGTTTTGGAAAACTGTTATTTTTTCCGATGAAAGCAAGTTCAATATTTTTGGCTCAGATGGTAAGAAAACTGTATGGCGAAAGCCAAATACTTCTCTTCAAATTAAAAACTTGAAACCAACTGTAAAACATGGCGGTGGTCATGTAATGATTTGGGGATGCATGTCTTTTAACGGAGTTGGCGAAATGACCTTTATTGAAGGCAATATGAATGCTAAACAATATATTAATATATTGCGAGATCATTTATCTAATAGTGCTCTGAAATTAGGAATTCCTAATTCATATTATTTCCTACAGGATAACGGTCCGAAACACACTGCATATATTACGAGGTTATAGTTGCTTTATAATGTAAAAAATCAATTGAAAACGCCACCACAATCACCAGACCTCAATCCGATTGAAAATTTATGGCATATTTTGGATGGGAAAATAAGGAAAAAGAAAATTTCTAACAAATCAGAACTTAAGCAACCTCTTAGGGAAGAATGGCTACAAATCAGCAATGAAACATGTCACAAATTAATAGAATCAATGCCCAGACGATTACAAGCTGTAATTGAAGTAAAGGGCATGCATACTAAATATTAGTCCTGTTTTTAACTTATAAATAATTCCTCTAGTTCTATTTTTATTGCTAGTGTGCAAATATTTTTTTGGCAGTACAAATGCTACTTATTTATGTTTTCATATTTTAAATATAATTATTAAGTCAGATATTAAATATGTTTATTTGTTTTGTAAAAGTGTTGGTATTTTTAATTCTTAGTTGCTTTTTACTTATTTATATATATGCTACAACAAATTTACCTGGTGTGCAAATACTTTTTTTGCTCACTGTATGTATTCCTGGGGGCAATGCATGAATTGGACATTGACTTTATAAAATTTCATTCCTAAAGGGAGAGCGAAACGGGGGACAACTTTACTTAATTGTTACTCAATTATAATTTGATTTCCTATAGAGAAATCAGTATCAGCTTCAACAATGAGTATTTGTTGAAAAGTACTAATGACAGGCTTACCACAATAGCAACAAATTTTGACAAACTTGGTGACAAAAATAACTTGGCATATATGAAGCCACTTTGACGATATCTGGCTAATTTGGCGAAATTCCTTTTTAAATTCATTAATATTCCATACTCGAGCTCATAGCAATTTAATTTAAACTCAGCGCATTTAAGTTTTTTTTTTCAAAACTTTTCTACTTTTTAATGCGTTAAAAAAAATATATTTTTTCTGCATTTTGTGAATTTTAATGAAAGCACATTTAGAAAAAAGTTTTTTTACACTATATTTATCTTTTCTAAGTATGTCCACGCATAACTGATGAAAAAAATGGCCCGATTTTTATGCTGTTTTTGTAAGGTGCAGAGGGTGTCCTGTTTCAGTATCATTAACATATAAAAATAATATGCTTATTTGTCTGTACATTTTCATGTATTTTTGTTTTTACTGCGTTGATTTTAACTTTCGTAAAAATTGTCCAATCGTCACAAAATTTGTGTATCGTGTTAAGGTACACAGCATTATTTTACGTTTTTATAACAGTCGTCGTATCGTGTACAGCTTTTAACAGTTTACAACATAGTTGAAAAGTGTTTATGAATTGAGTTTGCCTGTCCGTCTGTCAGTCTGTTTGGCCAAGCTGTAACTCGCGTTAATATGTTCGTAATGTCATGTAATTTATACACAGTGTCCCCGAATTCATGGCTAAACTGTAAAGGAAGGTAAAGTACAATTAAAGAAGCAATTTTTGTATAGCAATGTGAACTCGGAAATTAAAAGTTTTGGCGAAAAACAATAAATGCGGAGGAAATGAAAAAAGGCATTTTTTAACACAACAATTACAGTAAGGGCTCCAATGTGCCACCATCAACATCGATACTTACCTGGCAGCTTCTATCAAGTGATTCATGTACCCTCTCGAAGATTCCAGATGTCTCATTCATGAGACACCAGTAATCACCCAACCGGAGCATTCGGTTTATAGATTAATACTCCGGTGGTAAGATCCCCAACAACATCTAGCAAACCCCAGCTGCAGAAATGAGCCCTAAAAACGGGCATTAAGTTAAAAGAAATTACAAATTACAAAAGAACATGCCCTGCATGCTTCGCAGAGCATGGTAAAATAAACTAAATTTTTCTCGCCACTGGCGACAGCTATAAGAAAAATGTAAATAAATAAATAAACAAAAAACATAAGAAAAGCTGTATTACAATTAAAATATAAGAACAGTACAACATTTTACAACTTAACATAATGTAGAACAAATTCTTAACTAGAAAACAGGAATTCTGCTTTTTCAGAATTTACTGTCGCCCCCGATGAAAAAAAAAATATATGTATATATAAATAGTACAAAATATATTGCAATTTTAAGACTTACAGCACACGTTTTTATTTTATGTAAAGTGACGTCATTCGCATCCGCTTAAGAATTCCACATTTACGATCCACTGATAAACATCAAGTAGGCATAGGACGCCACTATCTCGAAATACACTGCTCAAAACAATTAAAGGATATTGCAGTTTTAGGTGGATTTTGTATCTGGTAAACTATTTAGCTGATTGATACATAGTCGACAGACATAGTAGGTTATATGAGAATAAATTACACATGTTTGGCAGAAAAAAATGCATTTTATTGCGCATTTGTGTACTAAAGGAAAAAAACACAATTTGTGCATATGAGAAAAAAAGAATAAGAAAAGGTGTTTTCTTCAAAGAAAATCATTTTCAGTAGGGGGTATGGTTTCCACGGGCGGCCAGCAACGTTGAACACCTTTGAGGCATGGACTCAATGAGGCTATTAATGACGAGTTGGGGTATTCTGCCCCACTCTTCCAGAAGAGCTCTTTCCAGTTCTTGGAGAGTTTGTGGGGGTTGTTGGCGGCCAGAAACTCGTCTTCCTAGAGCGTCCCAAACGTGCTCGATTGGATTCATGTCTGGAGAACACGCTGGCCATTCCATTTGAACGATTCCTTCCTCGAAAAGGAAATCCTCCACCAGGTTTGCACGATGTGGCCTGCAGTTATCGTCCATTAAAATGAAGTTATCTCCGATTGCTGCAGCGTAAGGGGCTACAATAGGTCTCAGGATCTCATCCGTATATCGACGACCAGTCAGAGCTCCATCTCGAATGATGTAGAAGTCAGTGCGCCCGTAAATGGAGATGCCACCATACACCAACACTCCTCCACCGCCAAATCTGACACTTTCGTGCACGAACGCAGGATTATTCCTACTGCCACGGTCCCTCCAGATGAAAATACGCCTATTATCCGGATGCACAGAAAAACGGGACTCGTCAGAAAACAGAATATTGCTCCATTCATTTCTCCTCCAGTTGACATGCTCGCTTGCCCACTCCCTGCGGTCGCGACGATGCCTTGATGTTAATGTAACACATACCATCGGTCGGCGAGCATACAGACCTACAGCATGGAGCCTGTTTCGGACAGTCTGAGTTAAAATCGTGGTGCCTGTAGCCGAGCGAAGGTGTTGTTGGAGAAGTGTAGCGTTCATGGTTCGGTGTCTCCGAGCTGTTAACGCTAAATACCGGTCTTCATTGGGCGTTGTTGCCCGTCTACGACCTTGCCCTGGTCTTCGGCCTGCACATCCACTCTCCAAAAAACGGTTCCAGATCCTGGAAATGACACTTTGTGACACTCCAATGGCTTGCGCTACTTCGGCTTGAGTTTGGCCCCCTTCTAACCTACCAACAATTCTCAAAGCTTCTGAATCTGTCAAATGACTTCGCTGAGACATCGTACTCATCGAAACAAAGCAATCACTGAATGCCGATCATCCTTGTCTTCATTCTCTTTTATCCAGTCGAAAGTCAAATTTCATTCGCTGCCGCTGAAGCGACGTTTTTGACGTCGAACTCAAAATTTGCATACTCCACAGTTTGAAAACCACAAAAATTTGCATTTGTGATTGATTCTCTTCTTCTATTTTCGGCAAAAAAAATTTCGTTTATATCTTTATTTTATATAAAACTTCAAATATCCTTTAATTGTTTTGAGCAGTGTAATACACAAATGCAGCAAAAAGATACCGTCATTAAAGAAACTCGACCAAAAAAAAAAAAAAAAAAAAAAACGGCTGTCTAATGATTCATAGGACTTCATTTGTTTGTAACATTAATATTAGATAATATTAAATATAGTTTTTAATAGATCCATGTTTTAATAGTAATCATTCGTTTATTTTTTTTTCAAAATAGCACGTATTTTAATTACATTTTCTTTCGGTTGTGTAGCAACAAAATAGCAACAAAAATATATAATTAATATTTTACAACTATTTGTTCTTTACTTTCTACAGAAATGGAGTACTTCCGTTGCCAATATTAAGTAAATGGCTCCAAAATCTATAAAAAAATTAATATTTCAAAAATAAATGGAGATACAGTTTTCAAACAAATTGCATTTAAAAGTACTTTTTTTCCCAATACGACGGTATAATAATAGGAAAATGTGCGATGCTTAGAAGTTTAAAAAAAATGCTATAGTTTAATCCTACTGCTTTGTTTTACGGCTGGCTTCTGTAAGGTAACTTTTTTTTATAGATACGACACAAAATAAGCTGGGAGAAAGAAATGGCATACCGTACCGGGGGGCTAATAACAGAACAACTTTGAGTTTTACATAACAGTTCAGAATCAAGGAATTATTATTATTATTAGGACAATTAGGAGAATTTGGAAAAGATAGGATCCGATGGGTGTTATAGTTACATGGGCAGAAAAATAAAATCAAAATCTGTATTGAATAAAACTGTAGAGCTCATTTAATTTGTTATAAATCTGACATAACTTATAATAATTTGTTGATGCAAATAAAACTGACCACAGGTTTTCTCTAAGAGTTCTACTGTTGTCAAATGAAAATTATGCAGGCATCATGCTGCATCTTCCAAATATAAAATGTACATGTACAACATCGCCACGTTTATTGCAGATATACTTATCGTTATCTGTTTTCTTAATCTTTAATAGGAATGTTGGGAAACTCCCATGTCCCGTCAGGAAATGTGCTATGACTTGCTTATTTCATACAAAATCTAAGTTAACTCTGTTCATAATTAGATATGTGTTTCTACCATTTAGGCTCGTTTCCCAATACTGTTGCCATTCCTGAAGTACATTATTCTTAAAATACCTTTTAGTATAAGAAATGGGAATTTTAATGCTTGCTTTCATGTCAAATGTACCGTGTGTAATTTACCGTCTGTGATTTCACCAGTAGGTCTGCTTTTTCATTACCTAAAAGTCCGGCATGTGCTTTAATCCAACCAATTTCGAAATTTCTTGCACGTTCATTCTTTAATTTATCCTGAATGCCTTTAACTATTTCGTTTCCTTGAAAAATATTTTGAACTGCAAGAAGAGGGGGGTAGCTGTCAATGTACAGAGAAGCAGAATTGAATTTACTTTTTAAAAATCAGTCTACTGCATAATCAATTGCTACAAGTTCTGCTTGGTAAACGAAATTTCTCCTGCTTAATTTAATTTTTATTTCATTGCAGAAGTTATTTTTATACAGAGCTGTGAATGCTGCTGCTGTCTCCTCGTTCATTTTCGAACCGTCCCTAAAAATCATTGGGTTTACGGAAGTAGGATCAGCATTCTTAACTTGTTAGTCCCCGGTATGCCATTTCGTTCTCCCAACTTATTTTGTGTCGTCCCCAAAAAATAACATTACGTTGTATAAGCCAGCCCTAAAACAAAGCATACGATTACATACTCTACAACAATTTTTTAAACCTCTAAGCTTCGCACATTTTCAGTTTTTATACCGTCGTATTGGGAAAAATATGTACTTTTAAATGCAATTTGTTTGAAAACTGCATCTCCATTTATTTTTGAGATATTAATTTTTTTGTAGGTTTCAGTGACATTTGTTTCATTTTGGCAACTCAAGTATTCCATTTCTGTTGAAAGTAAAGGAAAAATCGTTGAAAAGTAGTAATTATATCTTTTTGTTTCCATTTTCTCATAACAACCGAAAAACATGTAATTAAAATACGTGCTATTTTGAGAAAAATATAAGTGAATGATTTCTGATAAAACATGGAGTAATTATAAATTTAATTTTAATTATCTATATTAATATTACAAACACAAAAGATGGCATATGTATCATTGAATAGCCAATTGTTTTGGTCGAATTTCTTGCTAATTTCTTTTAGTTGGATTTGTCTAGTATTCTGAGATAGTCACATCCTATACATATTTTATTGTAGATGTTATATTATGAAACCGACGTTATAAATGAAGTGTTAGGTGCAGATGAAAGAGCAGGCGTAAAAAGTTAGAACTCTGATTTTCTGGTCAGAATGGGGAAAAAAATGACCATAATTTACAAAAAAAAAGGTATGGTCATTCTCCCCCCCCCCCCCCCCATTCTCACCAGAAAATCAGAGTTCTAACGTTTTATGGCTGCTCTTTCATCTTCACCTAACACTTCATTTATAATGGCTGTTTCATAATAATAGAAACCATCAATCCATCAGAAGAGAATGATCCATTCCAAAGCTATAAGTTCGGGAATCTACTGTATCTATATTTATATATATATGTATATATATTTTTTTTTCCATCGGGGGGGACACTAAATTCTGAAAAAGCAGAATTCCTGTTGTCTAGTTTTTGAATATTAATGTGGGTATCTCTGAAATAATCTGTACAATCATATGTTAATGAAACACCAGTTGACGCTGATAAAGACCTCATTGTAAGGCTTTCAGTCGTTGCTGCAAATATATTCGTGAAACACTTGGAATCTGCGAAAAGGTACGCCGGTCACTTGCTAGACGCTGCCAGTGGCACATTTGAGCTATTACTGAAATTTTTATGCCAATAAAATGCTCGGATTCATTTCCTCCGCATTTCTTGATTTTCGACAAAACTTTTCATTTCCGACCCTACTTTGCTATACCAAAATGGCTTCTTTGTGTATACTTTACCTTCCCTTACAATATGGCCCATGAATACGGGGACACCCTGTATACGTTATTTATGTTTACCCTGGCATGTTCGATGTTGAAAATGAAGTATGTATAGCGGTAATGGTTCATTTACAGGAGTAGTCAAACGTATTTCATTATATTATAGTTTATGGGGAAAAACACATTCGCCGTGTATTTTAACGATGTTACACTATTTTAAACATAAAGAAGTTTGTACACATTATAGAGGTGCACTAGAAGATGATTACTATAGAATATATTATTTTTAGCATTTACAGTATGTATACAGCGGAACTCAAAAGTTTTCCCTTATATTATGGTATATGAAGAAAAATTGTTTGCGGCGTATTTTAATGATGTTACTCTCTACAAACATAAAGAAATTGGTATGAATTGCTGAGGAAAATGCTATCTAAATTTAAAATTGCTATCTAAAACATACTTTCTGTAGAACATCGGGTGCAAAGCATTTATCGTTCATTTACAGGGTCACACAAAAGAGTTCGTTTATGTACTGTTTATGTACTTCGGGAAAAAGTATTCGTATTTAATTATGTTGCACTGTCCAGTTCATAACATCGCTAAGGGTTTACTAAAATATGCTTGCAGCAGAGTATGATGAGCATCATCTTTATCGTTGATGTACAGGGGAACATAAAAGATTTTGGTTACAATGTTGTATCCGAAGTATTGTCTATCAGAGGAGATTTCTGAAAGGGCGTTTTCAGTTATGGTATGCATTGTTAAGTTTTACTAAATTTTAGGTAGATTTCGTAAGAAATACTACCGATTGCAGTCGTTACCATGGTGCGACTTTTGAAAAATTCCTTCATAACTTTTCATTATATGACCCCAGGAACCCAAAACCACCCCCACCTAAAAAGTTTATATATATGTTTATATATATATATATAACCATTAATTAAACATTACCGATCATCATCAAAAACCGCAATATTGTGAATGAAATGACAATAAAAATGGATACCACAAACCTATAATATACAACTGTATGTATAAAATAAAAGTGCCTTATACTTAATTACAAGAATTAATATGGAAGAAAAAAAGAAGAATATGGATACTGAAAAAAATTGAAAAACTTATATATTGAATTACGTTTTCAAGAGTACAGAATTCAATGATATAAGCAAATTGGTTGTTTTCTGTGAGAAAAAAAGCTAAAAGCTGAAAATGTTTTTTCTCCTGTACTCAAACAAGAGAATAGTCCAAGAGAATAGTGTCAAGATGAAAACAGAACAATATCAAATGGCATGAAATGGAAAAAACAATACAACCCTTTAAATATTTAATTTATAGTATAAAAAATAGAAATATTGCACAACATACCGTATAATATCCCAGTTGTTTTCAAAATATTCTCCCGCACATGGTATCCAAAAGCACGATAAGATTAAGGTGAATTAAACAGTTAAGTTAACACAGAAATTAAAACCAATGGATTCAGTTAATTCATTTTGAAATACCATGATAAATTCAATTAATATAATATAAATAGAAAATAATTACATTATTTGAAGTACCTAAAAACACTTTTAAATTGTTTAATTTATATTTTACAATATACCCAATATCCAGCGTTCAATACCATCTGGTGTAAAAAATTAAAATTATTACTCTAATAGAAACATTAAAAGACAAAATTTTTGGTGCTGCCATCTATTATGTTATTTTAAAGCTATTATTATTATTCAAATGTCACAAGATGAACCTAATAAAAGCTAATGAATTTAAAATATATCAACTGCATTACCACACAAATCCTAATATATAAATAATACCATACTATATATCATTATTAAAAAAAAATTAAATAAATTAAATGTTAATAAAATGCTTTCAATATATTCTATTACCTTACCCATTTAATCTAAATTGAGAAATTAAATAATTTTATAACATTGATAATATATAGAATATAGCTATATGCTATAACATAAAATAAATTATATATAATAAAAATATAAATAACTTTAATAATTACTATTAAATATAAAAAATAATAAATTAATAAAATGAACAGGGAGAAAAAAAAATGGATGTTTATATATATATATATGTACGTATGTATGTACTAAATTTTGTCCGCACGATAAAAGTCGCAATTATGCACGGATCGTCTTCAAACTCGCCAACAACTTTGAGATAGCTAATATCTCGGCGGGTATTGAAAATGGGCAAAATCAGCCCAAGGGAATGGAAATGGGCAGGGTTAAAATTTTTTAATGCCGTCTTAACATGATTCTGATAAAACCAGCTTTTTCACAACAATGACAGGAAAAAATAAATATTTTTCGTTATAGCAGTTGCCATCAATTAAAAAAAAAGCAATAAAATTCTCACCACAACAATTGCTTTTCTATTGCAAGATTTTCACGTGAAAATTAAATTAAATAAACAGTTTGACGAATTAAAAACAAATTGAATATTACGTCATAAGTTTTCTAGAGCAAGATTTCCGCATGAAAACTCAAAATGAAATAAATAGTTTGACGAATTTAAAAAAAAATCAAAATATTGCGTCATATTAGAAATATAATGGACCATATGTAACGTCATGTGAGTTTGAAGAAACGTATTTAACCCCTTAACGGTCGCATTAAATTACGGTTTTAAAATTCAAATTTCTTATTGGCACCACTTTTTTGAAAAAGAAATATTCACCTTATTTAATGACAGGTAAAATGATACCATAATAAACCTGATTACACTATTTTATAAAACTGGTGGGAATCAAACAAATCTGAATAAATCTAAAATAAGACACAGCCCGTGAATATGACGGGAGCGAGAATTAAGTGGTTAAACATGATAAAAACCCGACTATGGAAATATTAACATATTTTAACAATTTGAGATTCTCTGAATTTGCTTTAGCCATTTTTAAACCCATTCCATATACATGCGTGTGTGTATTCGTGTATATTAGAATTTTCACAAAATGCTTAGCTCCCTAGAGCTCATTCTTAGCGAAGGAACTGAGTTTATCTCTAATCTTGATTTAAGTTTTGTTGGTGAATTTAGTACTTAACTTCAAAATCTACATCCGCCTGTAGGCCCGAGCCGGCAGGGATTTTTTATAGAGTATGTGGTGTGTGTAAATTTTACAGACCATATGCAAGGCTACACAAAAGAACTCGTAAGCAATACTGTCGGGATAACACCGCCATATCACACGTGTGCTTAAAAAGAAGGAAAGAGACACAAAAACAATATAGAAATTTGGACCACCGTGGCATCTTTGAGATGCAAGCATATCGTGGGAGGTCGCTAGTGCGATGGAATTTCTAGAATAAGCGGGTGTTTTTACAGGGCCAGAGGATTCAGTGGAAAATAGTCGGTTAGGCAATAAAAGGGATTGAACTTTTAAACTTCTGGTGAGTCTGTTACCAGTAAATTTTAGTGAGCAGCTATAAAATTGTCCCATGTTAGTAACATGGGTTTCAGATTACGCCATAAAAAGGGATTAAGGTATTAAGGGCTTAGTTTTTAGACCACACCACACACTACAGTTAGCGTTAATATAATATTATAATGTTATTTAAGCGCCAATGGATATGTTAAGAAAAATATAGAAAGAACTTGCCCCATAGAAATTTTGATAGGATGAGATGATTTTTAGGAGGTGTTTAAGCATACAAAAAAAAATAAGGAAGATAGGAATTGAGAGGTGAGAGAGGAGAAGGAGTTGAGATTTTGGAGAAGAAACATCCCTTTCCGGGAGATGAAGTTTTAGATCTGAGAGAAACTAACTTGTGCCTTTTAAGAAGGGAGAAATTTTGTATTCTCCCGGCTCATGTAAAAGAATGCGGGTTTGCTCATAAGCGGCCGCATGGTGTAAATAAATAGTTTTATTGATGTGATGGTGCAAAATATGGATAAAACGATGGTGCAAAATATGGATAAAACAGAAGGAATGCGCGATGCTACTCAGGAATTAAGAGGTGAGTGGGATTAATCTATCGTTCTTTCGGGTAATCAATAACTAATAGAGAAGTTGTATTTTGTAAACAAACATGAGTCAGGCATCCTTAGAGTCCCTATGGAGGTTCAAACTATAATTTATACAAATGTTCTATGTATTGCTTATTATTAATATTTATATACCTAGGGAAAATTTACTCCAGGCATGATGTTAATGCTTTATCATCTTGATTAATTAATAAACTAGTGTTTCATCCCCAATGTTTTCAGAACCTATTTATTTCATTGTCCGACTACTCGTGAGGATCTTAGTTTAGTTTTTACTTTATTTTCCTGGTTTTTGCCTGAATTTAATTTCAACAAATTGTGCGGCGTGTATAAAAATTTGAAGGTGATATACAGCTCTCTACAAAATAATTCAAGTGTGTTTCCGTCTTAAAAAATTGCAGAGGTGACTTTCTAACTGTGTTATGCGTTATCTTACTATACTAAATCTGATTTTCAAATGTGGTATGTGCTGTCTAAAATGTTTTCTCGGGTATCTTATTTAGTTTGTTAAACGGCGATGTTTTATTAAAGTATTTGAAGTGTTGGAAAGTATTTGATAATCTATTCTTGATGCATGATTTTTCTTTCTTGTTATGGTTAATTTGAATATAAATGAGTATATGCATGATCATTTTCTAAATAAACTATAAAATTGATATTCGTGATATAATTATGGTTACAGCTGGTTTTTGACCAACAATAGCGATTTGGCGAATAAGAAACAAAAAGCAGTAGCCAAAGTAAAAAAAAAAAGTTAGCAAACTAGATTTGGCGTGAATCATTGAAAAATATATCTTTAACCCCTTTTTATATCCTTTTTTTTCAATATGTTCTAAAATAACCTATTTTTTGTAAGTGCTTATAAAACAGATATTCGACTATTTGCTGCAGAAACCTGTTAAAAAATAAGTGTATTCTAAATGTGTAAATATTTCAGACATTCGTTTAGCAGTGTAAATAAAAATTCAAAACAGCTTTCTTTGATTTACCATTGTGAAAATATACACTAAAAATTGCTATGATATTTCGACTCTTTGATATCTGATAGAAACAAAATGACCGGCCAATGATATTTGCATACAACTAACAATTAGCATGGTAAATGACTAATTCCAACACTGCATTCCAGCAAATCTTTTCTTTATTTGGCGTTTTTATGCGACGCAGTTATATAGATAGCAATTAACTGAGAACAGAGAAATACCTATTGCATATTCCTTTCTGTGTCTTTGGCTATAGCGATGTAAATGGCACAATATGATTGAACATTTACAAAGACATCAATCTTTCAGCAACGTCGATAAGAATCTCGACGTTATTAGAAAACACACACACACACGCAAAGAGCATAAATTGAGCGCTCGCAATTTGGCAATTCTGATTGTTAGTTTACTCGCCAAATGAAGCATTTTGTCGCGATTTGGCGCAATGGCGAGCGGCAGCGAGAACCTTGGATAATTACCGGTTTTTTTCATAACTGCATTAAATTAGAATGAATTTTCTTTTATTTTGAGTTTAGGGTTGATTTCGTTAGTGCGAAGGATTCGGGTTGACTTCAAACAGAATTTTCGGGTTCCGTGAAGAACTGCAATGTGGATAACAATACACAATTGTCACAAAAACACGAAAATAGAAACAATCCCTAAAATTTGGTTTAATTTTTTTCTAGCGTTCCCCGGGTACGTCAAAAAACATTGCGAAAAAGTTCTGGAAATCACAATAAGATATCGCGAAAAAATTTTAAATCGCTGCACAAATTTCGAAAAAAGGAAAAAAAATTATATATTGTGTTCGAAGATTGCAAGTTGATTCCTTTCACTAATGTGGAAAAATGGTAGCAAATCACTAAAATGCACTAAAAATCACATACAAAATTCCCGAAATTCGAAAATTGCTATACGAAGTCCAAATAAACTTTATTCAAATGAAGGCAGAATGTACTTTAGGTCAAAAATGAAATGTCAAAAAATTATAGCAGATAGGGACGGAACGTAAAAATCGAATTAAAAATCTCAAAAAGTTCAAAAATCACGAAAGTCAAAATTTACTATAATTGGATAAAAGTTTCAAATCTAATTCCTTCGACCTGCGGGCTTTCTTAAAATTTATGTTTGCGAAAGCATGCTAAGCATTGTTTGATGTTACTTTTATTCATAATTTAATTTACTTGGATTACCTTAAATACAATTAATATAATCCCTTAAGTTAATATTAGTTTTTATTGCATTAAAATATCTCAATTTGTTGATTTTCTCAAAGCAAGTAATCCTTATTGTTTTACAATGGAAGTCTATGGGAATTTGGCGAAATATTAAAGATATCGCCAAGTTGGCGACAAACTTGGCGGTATTTGGCGACAGAACAGGGTCTCCCATACGGTAACACCCTTATAGGTATGAAGATGCATTAACTGCAGTTCAATAATCGCATTAAAAAAATTGCTAAAAATTCAAAAATCACGAATTCCGAATAAACTTTTTTGAAATAGAGAGCAAAATTTATTATATTGGGTTAAAAGAAAGAAACCGTATTCTTTTCACAATTGTGGAAAAATCGCCTCGAAACTTAAAAACGTGCTAAAAATCGGATAAAAAATTAAGTAAAAATAATCGAATAAAAAAAATCGAAAATCGGACTTCGAGGTGCAAATCTTCATATATAGACGTACCTTTCCCCCGAAATTTTGTAGCTCTACGTGCAACGGTCTCTTCAGAACACCGTCGACACACTCATTCACACACTCACACACTAACTTCTTTCCTTATTATTATAGATTTATTTTGTTTTTCAATTAATTTACTTCAGGGGACCGTAGACCTTTATTTGAGCAAAAAATCGACTTTTCTTTTTGTGTGTATTATTATTCTCAAATTTGCACTACGTCATTCGTGGAAAACCGCATTCAGATGTGATTATTTTACGCTAAGTAACAAGTATTTTAATTTTGTTCACTAACAATTTTTTGGTCTTTTATTATACTTTAAATCTGTTTTCTCAATACTGATGTTTCAGCTTTTTTCTAATTAGGGTTTCGTTCATCCGACGAAACCTTATTCGTCTCACTCCTCTGTATGTCTGTCGTTCGTCACAGAGCCCGTTCTCAGAAACTATATATACGTTGGAGACTTGAAATTTTGCATACTTACAGCTGAACACCTCACATTAAATGGCAAATCATAAAATTTAAAGAAAATCTAATATTTACCTCTCTGGGCTCTAACTTGTGTATTTTAAGCTTTTTTTTTTCTAACTGAACCCCTAATTAAGTTGGAGACATGACATTTTGCATATACTTACGGCTGAACTTCTCACATCAAACGACAAAACATAAAATTTTGAAAAAGTCGTAATTAACGGACGTTATTAATTAAAAAACCACAATTACAAGATCGGAAAGGCATTCATAATTCAACAAAAGAATGGATTTTTTATCAAATTACAAAAATAATCTCTTCCACGGATTAAAAACAGGTGTCATTTTAAGGGCATATAAGGACTGGAGGTTTCTTTATGGTGCAATTACTTTTTTTTCTACGCATCCCAGAAATTCGAAAGTAGTACCACAAGACGGGGGAAAAATCAGCGTTCAGAAATTCTAGAAATTATCTCGATCGTGCCATAAGAACTCGAAAATTCGTTAAAAATCGAGAAAACAAAATTCTGTTATTTTCCTTCATTTGTGAAGGCGACAGATGTCTGATGAAAATGAATTTTCGGCGATACAAAACAGTCTTGCAGTCAAAAACGGACTCAGAATTTCTATACATATAGGACCAAATTATTTTTAAATATCGATTTTTGAGCTACAATTTTTACGCCATTCGACGTAATATTCCATTCTCTTTCAGAATATGTCTTTATTTTTTAATTTCGACAATTAACTCAGTGGTAGGAGAGAGGGAAAAAAAGGCCGAATTCGTAATTAATTAGGGGAAGCTGGAAATTGTTTTAGCCCATTTAGTTTAGGTCTAGAATGATAATGCTAAGTTTTCTCCCTCGTAATAGGTCAGCGTTAGAAAATATGTCCAAATTTATACTAAAAAAACACGTTTTTTAAAATACCATAACAATATCGCAAAGCAGCTAACTTTGTCAAAAACGTTGTCAATACAAATGTTGTAGAGCTTAAAATTCTGAGTAAAATGAGTACCTACACTTAATATTTTTATTGAATATTAAGGTCACAATTCTACTTTAAAGTTTTAGACCCGTGGCCAGGGGGTTGAACTCAGAATTAATTAGGAGAAAACTGGAAAATGTTCTAATCCCTTCTGTTTAGGTCTGAAATGAACGTACCGTGTTTTCTTCCTCGTACTTAGGTGAATGTTAGAAAATATGTACATATTTATTTTCGAAAAGCACGTTTTTTTTAATTAGCTTAACAATATCTCAAAACAGCTAACTCTATAAAAAACATTGTCAATACAAATGTTGTAGAGCTTAAAATTCTGAATAAAATGAGTACCATCATTAATATTTTTGTTCAACATTAAGGTCGCAATTCTATTTCAAAATTTTTCAAATCAAGAGCTTGAAACCACGGAAGACCAAGTTAACTTAACAATATCTCAAAATTGCGGTCTTAATACTGAACAAAAATATTAAGTGTAGGTACTCATTTTATTCAGAATTCTAGGCTCTACAACTTTTTTACTGACAATGTTTTTGACAGAGTTAGCTGTTTTTAGATATCGTTAAGTTAATTTGGTCTCTCCTGGCTTCAAAATCTTGATTAGCGATTAAAGCAAAATTTTGAAATAGAATTGCGACTTTAATGGTGAACAAAAATATCAATGATAGTACTCATTTTATTCAGAATTTTAAGCTCTACAACATTTGTATTGACAGTGTTTTTTGTAGTGTAGCTGTTTGAGATATTGTTAAGGTAATTACAAAAAAAGTGTTTTTCGAAAATAAATATGTACATATTTTCTAACATTCACCCGAGTACGAGGAAGAAAACACGGTACGTTCATTTTAGTCCTAAACTGAAGGGATTAAAACAATTTTCAGTTTTCTCCAAATTAATTCTGAGTTCAATCCCCGGAGCACGGGTCTAAAACTTTAAAGTAGAATTGTGACCTTAATGTTCAACAAAAATTTTAAGTGTAGGTACTGATTTTACTCAGAATTTTAAGCTCTTCAACATTTATATTGACATTGTTTTTGACAGAGTTAGCTGTTTTGAGATATTATTATGGTATGTAAAAACCGTTTTTTTTACTATAAATTTATACATATTTCCTAACGCTCACCTAGTACGAGAGGGAAAACATAGCATATTCATTCTAGACCTAAACAGAAGGGATTAAAACAATTTACAGCTTTCCCCTAATTAATTCCTAATTCAACTCCCTAACCACTGGGCTAAATCGGAAGCGAAGATAATTTATTTTTTGGTACTTCATTCAGAGATAAATTTTTTATACTAGAGTTTGATAGTCGCAGTACAAAATGTTTTAACTATTGATTATACAAATTTGGTTCTTTCGTATCCGGATGTTATTTCGTACGCTGGTTCATAAAATCTAAAAAAAAAAAAAAAAAAAAAAAAAAAAAAATCAGACCACAACTTTCCGATTTATGAAAAAATCAGTTTTTTAACTTATAAAAGAGATGCTTTGTTATAAAAGAAAGAATTTGTTAAAATTAGGAAAACTAAAAAACCGATCTCTTTTAAACTTTGACATATTTTACTGAAGAAATTTATAAATTCAAAGTGAGTTGGATTTTCTTTGGGGGGGTGGGGCAAACGAGGGCTCCGTCAAAAATCGCCACCGCCTCGAGTAATATATCTACTGATAGGCTGTTTAAGGAACTTCCGTTCAGATATAGTTTTGTTAAGAATAGAGTGCGCTCCCTAGTGGTGAAATGTCGAACTAACAGAACGCGATTTTATTAAAATTGGGAAATCTAACACGGAGATCTGTTTTAAACTTTAAGATGGTTTATAACACATGATAAAAAATTATAAAAAAGAATGGCGCATCACATTTCGGGGGTGGGGGGGGGGGGGCACGAATAAAATTAGGGAATATAAGAAGGCGAATCTGCTTGAAACTTTAAAATAGTTTAGGAAGGGTTTACCATAATTTAGAAAGGGTTCCATGGCGATAAATGTACTGGAAGTTTTGAAAGGAATATTAAACGAAACCCTCAATGCGATCTGTAATCACACTTACCGACTTGTTTTTGAAATGCTCCTTGTTACTTAAGGGGTCAGGTAACCTTTGAACCAATAAAGTACATGGAAAAGTGACCTCTGTAAGAATTGCAGCCATTCTTTAACTAATTAACTTTTAATTATAAAATTGAAAACGCATGTTAGGAACGATTTATTTTATCAATCAAAGTTGTTAGAAAAGGTATACACATATATAGTTTTTTTTAATTTATTTTTAAAGATAATACATTTTTTACGAAAGAATTATTCTTGCATGCATTGCGCGCATGATTTTTCCCATTTAAATGGCTGAAACAAGCCAAGAATTTTTTAATGAGTACAGATATAAAGTGTTGTCAAAATGACCTACAATGAAAAAAATAAAACTTGTAGATCTCGAGAAAAAAATTTTTTTTAGAGTAATTCGAAATATTGAGATTTTTTTAATGCAAAAGTACCCGTGAATTCTAAACTTCATACTTGAGAAACATAATAATAGGTCATTTTGTGCTTCTATACGTTTAGTACGTCCACTAAAAATTTTGTGAAATTCTAGGCAACCGTTTTTCAGAAATCGTGCGCGCAATGATCAAAATCGCTGTTTTGAGCAAATCGGCTTTAAAGATTGAAAAGCCCATTGATCATATAGCAAAAGCTCAAAGTGTTTTAGACATAACTTCTCTTCTAATGCGAATTTTTGTATGTGGCTTGATTTTAAATGTTCTCAAAGAATCATATTTAATTATAAGCTATTTAAAAAAAATTCGATTTTTGGACGCTTCAAAGGTTACCTGACCCCTTAATTTTTGATCAAAATTCATGAAACCGATAAGAAAGAATCCTGATAGAGCTTAAAAGGAAACTGTGTATGCATTTAAAAATTTGACTTCATTAAGGCAATTAAATTGATTTTTTAACTTATTATAAGGCAGAATTTTGATGAAAATCGATATGGAATTCAGAAAAATATCTCTAAAAAATTAACTGTTTAAGGGTGTGATGTAGATCACATATAACTGGATTTTGTAGAACTTAAAAAGTACATTAGTTACTAAATTATTTCGTTTTTTAATTAAATTCTTAATTTTCTCTAAGATGCATTTTATCCTTATCGTAAATCACTTTTTCAGTTTAAGGTAGTTTTCATTTTATTCGTAAACTACTATTCCTAAACTAATATTCATTACTACTATTCGCGCTATAATTCATTTCATCTTTGTGAAGATAACATTTCGTTTTCAATGAAAATATTTAAGAACATCTGTCTGTAATAAATTTTAGCCGGTACCGATTAAATATTAAAAGAAATAGATTACACCGTCTTTACGTTTTAAATCTCTTATTTTTTGACAGTCAGTTAATCAATATTGCATTGATTATAGCTATCATAAATTTTATTTATCCGTTACTCTGCTAAATCAGTTGGCCATAAATTTAGAGGTATAACTCTAGATAGCTAACTTGTTAATTCTTTTCACTCTAGAAATAAATTTATAGCTGTAATTTTCCAGTAATATTATTTTGTTTACTAGTATCATTTAAAGGTGGAGTTCATATCTTTAAGCAAATGTGTTTATCCTTGAAATGATGCCAAAATCATTAATCAAACAGATAATGTATGTTCGGTGTCAATATTAATATTAGAATGGTTGTTTAAAGGATTTATTGAAAATAATATTACACTATTTTTCTCTATGGGGTGAGGCACTAAATTCTCAAAATGTTATTACATTAATTCTTTATTTTGTTTGGCACTAGTCTCGCCAATGATTGCGCCTATTTTTACCATATTGGCGAATTGTAGATTTTTTACATGCCAATGTAGTAAAACTGTATTGCTTGATTAAGTTGTCTCTCTCTTGCGATTGGATTCGCAACTCTGAACATGTAAACAAACTTTTGCTGTTTTAATGGGCCACCCCTGCTGAAGCTTTTGATGGATCGTAAAGAAATAAAACATCTTAAAATGTGAAGTCTTTTCTACTCATTTATCCTACTGTTTCAGGATTGGAACCCAATAATCGGTTTGCGAGAACGTCGTGTACATAACTACATACGAACCGGCCTTACATGTTACAGATCTTGTCATCAAATAAAAGTATGGGGGGCTTTCGCCCTACCATAAAGGGATTAAAAAATCCATATACAGATTTGTTTATAGTAGAGTTTTGCGTGATTGACATCCAAAATCGAGAAAATATCTCAAAAATTAAGATGCAAGGAGCATTTTAAAATTTTAAATTTTCAAAAAGATCTTAAAATTATAATAAGATTGGAAATTTCTTTTAAGGTGTTCTATATCTTATGGTGAAATGTATATCGGCACAGTATTTCAAATCTCTAATATGAAAATTAAAAGAAATTTTTTTAAACGTCCACCATCCTTTTAATACCTTGAAACTTTGAAAGAATTCCATTCCTTTCATATTCGGTTTACTGCAATTAGATTTCAAGAGATTCAACATTTATCAGTTGATACCGGAAATACAATTACATCTACTGATACTCTTAAGACTGTTTATTTCTGTGGCAACTTTTATTATATTGTAGAGATCTCTTCTCACTTGAACAGTATAAATAAGTTACTAGCTCAAAGAAACTGGCTTAGCCTTTTATTCGACGCTAACGTTCTCGCCTACTGGTCATGAGACCCCTGATTTAAATCCCGGCAACGCCGATTCTTTCTCTGCTGTCTCATAATTTGATAATCGTAACTCTGTACATTTTTAGCCCCCGGTATGCTATTTCTTTTTCCCAGCTTATTTTGTCTCCAATAAATAACGTTACCTTGTATACGCTTGCCGTAAAACAAAAGCCAATGTTTCATTGTGCGATAAATTCTCTTACAGCATTTTTTAAAACTTCTAAGGATCGCACATTTTCAATGTTTATACCATAGTATTGGGAAAAAGAAGTACTTTTTAATGCAATTTGTTTGAAAAATTCCATCTCCATTTGTGAAGATGAAAGAGCAGCCGTAAAAAGTTAGAACTCTGATTTTTTGGTCAGAATAGAAAAAAAAAATGGCCATAATTTAAAATATATATATATATTTAAAAATGTCCATAATTTGTTTTTTAATTATGGCCATTTTTTCCCCCTATTCTGATCAGAAAATCAGAGATCTAACTTTTTACGACTGCTCTTTCATCTTCACCTAACGCTTCATTTATAATGGCTGTTTCATAACAATAGAAACCACCAGTCCACCAGAAGAAAATGAAGTAATGGAAATGCCGGGGGCGACAATAAATTCTGAAAAAGCAGAATTCCTGTTCTCTAGTTATTATATTAAATCTGTTATGTAAATGCAAGTAAAGATATGCATAAGTAAAATGTTGATTTTGCGAAAATGCCATTAATAATTAGTTTAAACGATTTATTATTCTTAATTAATAATGATCAACTATCATAATTTAAGATGATAATTATTAAAATTTGTGATATTCCTTATTGTTTAACTTAGTTGAAGCAGATTATTTTGCTTGAGCTGGAGAACCTATCATAATTTTTAAATTGCTATGTTTCTGTATTACAGCAACGATAAAAGTATAGTAAAAACTCTGAATAGCGAGGACCTCGGGATCACAAAATTTCGTTATTCGGAGATGTCCACATTTCTGAGATAAAAGCATGAAAAAATACGTATAAGAGTTTAAAAAAATTTTATATCCTTTTCCCAATCATTTTTTTTAATTATTCACTTCTCACCAAATGTAATTTTTTCTGTGTTTATATGTATGCAACCTATATAAAATCAATTCCAGCATAGCTAAATTTATAGTTGGGATAAAAATTCAGTCACATGAAAATGTCTTAACCCCTAACTTAATATTAATTCCTAAATGTCACATAGGCACCAGAATATTGGAATGAAAAATTTCTTTTTATTAAGTACGTGAACAAAAGCTTTTGCTTATTTTGATATAAATTTGTTTTTAAATCTGGTGTCTTTCATTCATTTCTGCATTTTACGAACAGAAGTACCTTGCCCCTGAAAGGGTTGAAGATGAATATTATACTGGACAACATCCACTCAATGTACAACATTGTTATTCCTATCAAAATATTATTTCTAGTATATTATATCATGATTAGTGTACTAGACGTCAATATGTAGTTTTATATTTAAAATAAAACAATAATAGGGATTAATTTATATAACAATATGTAACCTCTGTTACTTGTATTCAACATTCCAGCCAAAATTTTCAGTTCCCTGCAGTAAATATTTTATAAGTGGTTAAATAGTTTTAGTATATTGAAACAAGTTGGAAATTGCACGTCAAACGTGGCAAATGAGGTGCGTTAGTACTATTTTTATAAATATTTTTGCACCGCATGTTTTACTGAATGTATATTTTAGTGCACCTCATAAGTGCATATCAATTTAATTCTGTTCGAAAGGCTGTAATATCATTAAAATGCACTTGAAATAATTTTTCTCATTAGTCGTAATGTAACAAAAAAACATTTGTCTGTCCCTGTAATTAAACTATACATCCGATTTTCATAAAATTTGAAATGACTCGACAAAATTTTGCAGCAATTGTATATTTAAAATTTCAGATCATTCGGTTGTGTAGTTTTTGCTCTGTTATATGCGGGCGGATGGGCAGAGAGACAGACAGACGGACCGAACGACGACTATAGGTGCTACATATTTATATAATTTCGAACGCACCTAAAAACCTTAAGAATCCTAAGCATCCAAGGAACTGGTCGAGAACCAGATAATATGTACTGGTACCTTAGGGATATCATGACCGGTATTAGTTGATCCAGTATGATTTATTTTTAACAACATGCATTACAGCAGAAAAATTCTGGAACCTAAAAAAACTTTTCTTCGTTAAATCTTTATCTGGAATTATATTCTAATAAATCAATGTGTTGAACCCACAGACTTCTCATATGATTAAACAGAACTAGCAATCTTTTCTTAAACCAAACATGACTGCCCACCGTCACGTGATGGTGAGCAGATTAAGCCGTGCCAAACCAGGTTTTCTCTAGCAAAAATCTCCTCAGATTATCTGTCCGAATTCTCGCTGAAATTTTATTGCGTCGGCGTTTCTCTTGAGTTGACTGCACTTTTGCTTTGTTTTTTATCTTTCGGTCGTATGTAGATTTGACACAAATAAAATCCTCCAGTAGTTAATTGCACGACAGCATGGAGTCTCACTTTCGCTTATATATTTATATTTATTTTATTGCGCAAATGAAATCAGAAAGTTGCCAAGGAAGCTATTATTGCCAAAAGGGCAACATTTAAAACGTCAGAAAGTACCTGATGTTGAATTAAACTTTCTCACCAAATAGCAATGTGATCCGCTCTCTATTACTATCTTTGCTCTGAGGTTCAACTGGATATTAAGCACTTCTTCCTTGCCTTGCCGTTCCTTGAACATGCCTAAGGTTTTATCAGTCGCCAACTTACTTGTTAAGCTAGTCCACCAAGTAACAAGTTGGAAATTGCACGTCAAACGTGGCAAATGAGGTGCGTTCGTACTATAACTAGTTTTATAATTATTTTTTGCACCCCATATTGTACTGAATATATAATTTTTTTTTTCACTTCGTAAAGTGCATAGTCTGATACATCATTAAAATGCACTTCCAATAATTTTTTCGGAACACTTTTGACTGTCCCTGTAATTAAACTATACATCCGATTTTCCTAAAATTTGAAATAGCTCAACAAAATTTTGCAACAATTATATCTTTAAAATTTCAGACCATTCGGAAGGCTGTAATATCATTAAAATGCACTTGCAATAATTTTTCCCATTGGCCGTAATGTAAAGAAAAACTTTTGACTGTCCCTGTAATTAAACTATACATCCGATTTTCCTAAAATTTGAAATGGCTCGACAAAATTTTGCAACAATTATATCTTTAAAATTTCAGATCATTCGGAAGGCTCTAATATCATTAAAATCCACTTGCAATAATTTTTCCCATTGGCCGTAATGTAAAGAAAAACTTTTGACTGTCCCTGTAATTAAACTATACATCCTATTTTCACAAAATTTGAAATGGCTCGACAAAATTTTGCAACAATCATATATTTGAAATTTCAGACCATTCGGTTGGGTAGTTTTTGCTCTGTTACATGCGGACAGACGGACGGACTGAACGACGACTATAGGTGCTACGTATTTATATAATTACGAACGCACCTAAAAACAGGATGCCTTTTGATGTTTTACGAACATTTTTAAGAGCTATTCATATACAACAAGAAAAATATAGAAAAAATTGCGAGTAATAGAAATTATATACAGTGATAGAGGTTACATTTTTGTAACAGAAGTTACATTGAGCAACACTAATTAGACAGTAGAAGTGTATTTACATTAGTCTAAAAACAATGACACTACTGAAGTACTTTGATGGATTTTTATTATGCATATGAATTTTAAACTAGATTTTAGTTGATTTATCTACATCTGTTACAAATATGTAGTAAAAGAAGTTGCAGGTAGCAGATGTTACATTTAACAAAGGAAAAAAATTGTATTTTCTACAGTTTAATAAAAATATGTAAATCTTACATTTATTTAAATTAAGTTAACTTAATTTCATATAATAAAAATAAAACTTTAATTAAAATGACAATATTTAAATTTAAATTTATGTAACATACGTTACAAACAGAAAACACACTAATCTGGAATTCAGATGTTTCAGCTTACTGACCATATGTGTGCAGAACAAATTCAAAATGGCTGTAGCATATCTTTTTCTAAGATTTTTACTTACAAGTAAGCTCAGTAGTAACGTCTGTAGGGGACAATGGAAGTCATTTCTTTGACAAAGAAAGTTACAGTAACAGAGGTTACAATTTCAAAGTATAAAATGATACTTAAAATATAATAATAATAAATAAATATTTTAGTATTTAGAGCCTAACTAGTTAAAATACTGTATTTTATGTTTACATAAAACCAATTAAAAACGTAATTTTAAATATTATTAGTTAAAAATTTAAATTGAAAACTATGCCTACAGTTATCCGGACAGACTGTTTTGTTAGTCAAGATGAATAAAAATGGATAATTTAAATTTTAAAAAAAATCGTAATTTTTTTTACTAATGAAGTCCTTACTGATTGTTTTAATGGAAACAAAAAAATAAAAATAGTTCTTTTCCATTTACACAGGAAAAAAAACTATTCGAATTGCAGACATGCAAAGGACATAATTTTTGTGTTTCACCCATAAGTGATGTTGATTAAAAAAGTGTTCTCCAAATGGAAATGTCTAACTATTCTGTGTAATCCGTGGTGGTTGGTGGAGGTTTTACTATTATGCGTAAATCTTAGCCAAGAAATTACCTAGATTGTATAACAAACTAACAATCTTGCTTGCTTATAGTGAACATTTAGCGCCGACATCTGCACAGTTAAGGAAAAAATAATTTTACTTTGAATTGCTATAGTTTTGGCCAGAATAGACAGACGTCAGGAGATATTATGTAATTTTTAATATTATAAAAAATTACAGCAATATTTTCAGTGTTTAGCTATGAAATCATGGAAAATATACAGATTAGGTAGATGCTTAAAGTATATATAAATGCGTTTCTTATGTGTAATGCAATCAAATCAAGGAACAAAAGCTGTTTATAAAATGAGAAAAGTTTGAAATTCATCCATAAAAATCATATTATTTAGAGGGGTAGGAAATGCGAAATTGATATACAGTGTTCAGTACTCCCAACACATTTTAGCCCCCCCCCCCCCATAGGGGAATATTTTTATTTAAAAAAAGGACTAAATCTTGATCCCTCTTTTAAATCTTGGTCTCTTCTGATTGGTTGCTTCCGAGCCCAGATTTCCAGCTACTAAGCTACAATAATATTCTTGACTCCGCACTTATTTAGCTCATGATACATCAAAGTCTTGATATATTGCAATATGTCTAGATCAGCGGCGGAATTAAACATAGACGATAACAGCTTTATTCGGTAACGAACGAGCAACGAGATTTCCAGCCAGTGTTGATTTCAGGGGGTGGGCCGGGGGGGACATTCCCCCCGGAGCAATGAGATGTCCCCCCCGGAAGATTTGAGATTTTGTGTTTTCAATGGTCAAAAAGTGCAATTTCCCCCCCGGAACTCAATAATGTCCCCCCCGGAGCCACAGAAATCCCTCCCAGAGAAAAGAGTCTGAATTCAACAGTTTCCAGCTACTAAGCTACAATAATATTCTTGACTCCGCACATATTTAGCTCATGATACATCAAAGTCTTGATATATTGCAATATGTCTAGATCAGCGGCGGAATTAAACATAGACGATAACAGCTTTATTCGGTAACGAACGAGCAACGACATTTACGGTTAATAACAACAAATGTAGATAATGTATTTAGTCCAGGGGAAATGTACATTTTACCTTGCAAAAGGTCAGGTAGAAGATTTTATTTTTTTAATTTGTTTATACTGAGGCAAGCATGGAAAAACAAAGTTTCCTAACAAAATTTCTTAAGGCTAAATTTTCTGTGGCCAAAAAACAACAAAATTTTGGGACTTTTTTATATATTTTTAAATATCTCAAGACCCGTTGCCATAGCATATTATTTGTCAATTACAGTATTAAAGAAGACAAAATTTTCTACAACTTTTATATTTACAACTTTTTTATGCACTCAATAGCAAGCGCAGTATGCCATTTCAAAAAGAAGACAATTTTTTCAATTTTCTTAAAAATCGTGAAAAACATAGTTCTGCCCCGATTATTGATATGTTTTCCACGGATTTAATCGTGTATGTCGACTTCTAAACATTGGTAGCAATAAACTATCTATTTGCACACCCACGTCTTTATTTTCATCTCAAGAGACATTTGTTATTCAATAAATTTATATAATTTTAAAAGTAGGGCAGAATGTAGATGAATAAGACAATTTTCATATTTAGTCAGTAGGTTTAAGCGTATACAATGTTAATTTCAAAGCATTGTTTAAAAGAATACTTCCATATTTAGTAACCTATTGGCACGATAGTTCCAATTAAAAAAGAATTCTTGTTTAATTTTAATAATTTTAGTAATTTAATAATTTTTATAATGCATAGATATTTTCCCAAAGATTAATGAGATAGGTATGAAAATTTGCGAAAACATATTTTATTCCACACTACAATGGTATATTTTATTACCAATTATTGATAACATATGTTTTAATGTTTTACTGTTTTAAAGACAGCAAACATTAGATTGTAGTTCCATATAAAAGGGGGGGGGGGGTCAAAAAATAAATATCTTTTATGTAAGAAATACTTTTACTTTATAAAATAGCTACAGTAAAAATGATAACAGATTATTTCACTAACTAATGTTATGTATCTATCGCTTGTAAAATTTAAAAATTCTGTCAATAAAATATTTGAGATCACTAGTTTCATAAAAATATTTAAAAGATTAGTTTTAATAAATATTGTCAAAAATTTAATACTTTAGTCAGGCGAAAACACCATTTCGCTGTGCTAATGCAATGAAGGAAAAATTTTTAAGATCTCTCGTTTGCATTTTAATATTTTTAACCAATTTTTTTCTCTATTGCATAGCTGAGGTAGATCTGAACGAAGACCGTTTTTCACTTTTCCGATTTTGTCTGCAAGTTTTTTATGAGGATGCTTTCACTTTCGAAACCGGTTCCGAAAGTGAAATTGTCCTAATTAAAAATACCTGTATAAAAATTCAAAAAAGTGCAAAACGGCCTTCGTACAGTTCTACCTCAGCTATCCAATGCAAAAAAATCATTTAAAAATATTAAAAAACATTAGCTAACGGCTGTTTTCGCCTGGCTGAAGTAGCATCTTATTAATACTTTAAAAAACGAATTTTTTTTTTTAATTAGGTATTTTAGAAACGAAGAACGGAGCAGAGTGTGCGTCGATGCATAAGTATCCAGTACAAAATCCAACTACACCATCTACTACCAACAATTTTCATCTTAAATTTTTGCTCCATTATATTAACAAGAGGATAAACACGGGCTTCCCGGGTTACAGAATCTAGATGAAAACCATCGTATATATTATTTCTGATGTTAAAATCATTTTTCCTCTGCGCATGTTAAAGGCATAGCGATGAATGAGGTATTTGTCGAAAAGTTCTGCAAGCGTGGAAAAAAAAAGCAAACACCCCCTACTGACTTCTCAATAAATTGTCGTAGAAAAAAGTTACTGGTACCGAACGATTGAAAATCAAATCTACTTTGAAATGATGTATATAAAATTTGCTTAGAGGGTCATTTACATATTAAAATTAAATCATAACTTTGTTTTTTTTTCAATAGCAATACACAATTCTGACAGCACAAATGAACTCTACACCCTTCAACTAGCCTAAAAACAAATTTTTATGTGATTCGTACCATAAATTTCCGAGAAATTAATTATTTTAAAACGAGCGTATTTTAAGGGCTGTATTCAAATTGAAGTTCGGTACTCGATTGTTAACCAAGAGAGCTCCCTTCTTGATCAAGGCACCTTAAGCACCACTCACGCAGTCAATGAAGCCTGTTAGATTACAGGACAGTAGAAGAAATTTCAAAATATGAAAAATCTAAATATTTTTCAAATTATCTACTCACTTCTATCATAGACTGCCTCTTAAACCATCATTTTGCCGTTTTTTAAGCATAATTTGAAAACTATTTGGAAGAAAAATGTGAAAATATGGATTTTCATAAAGCAGGACTTAATAAATCCATCAAAAAAATTGGAGATTGCAATTCATAATTTTTTCCAATATTAATTTCATAATTCATAATTTATATCATAAAATTATAAAAATTACAAATTCAGCATATTTATGTTTGGGCATATTAGTATTATTGCTACACAAAAAGTTAGCACATTAGGAGCATAATTTCAGGAGATATAGATAAAAATATGAAAATGTAATTTAACATTAGAAGAACTAAATTTTGAATGTTTATAATTCAAAAGACTTGAAATTTGGCGTCTAGGCATAGCTTGAACCGAAGATTTGAAATATCTCTTTAAAATTGGGTATTGCCATTGAAAAAAAAATGAGGTTCGGGTTCGTTTTCATATGTAGATGACCCCCTAACAAATTTTATATACATCATTTAAAAATAGACTTTATTTCCAATCGTTCGGTACCAGTAACTTCCGTCTATGATAATTTGTTGAAGAGTTAGCAGGGGGTGTTTACTTTTTTTCCCCACGACTGTACATTTTTCAGCTTCAGTGTCAGTCACCGTGGCATTCAACGTGTTAATGAAAAAACGTATCAACAAATAGTCTCAATGATTGCTGTGAGAAAGCCTCGCACGGATCTACTTTCTACAGATTTTTTTTCTTTTTCCAATTGATAATTGTAATAGAGTTTTTACAATTAGTATATTTTTTAGAATGCCCATTACGATACTAAAAATCAATTTTATATGTAAAACAGCACTAATGCGTTCCAATAAAGTTTTGAAATGTATTAAAAGCGACAGTTTCCTAAAAAAATCGTCAAAGATCTCTTTTTCTAACCAGCTTTTTTGATTCAGTTCATTTCAGTAGTTTAAGCGCAAATTTCGATTACATGTCTTAAACTTGTATTTTATTTAAATTTTATTGTTTTACTTATTATTGATTTACTTATTATTGATTAATGGATGTTTTAATTCCGTTATATAATATAAACTGGAAACAAATTATGAGCTATATATATTAATTTAAGTTGCGAACGGATTAAACTTTCGTAATCTTCTGAACACGATATATATTTGAAAAGAATTCATGCATAAAAATTATTTTAAAAACAATAAAAATTGAGTAAATTGCGATATATGTTTCCAAAAAAATTGCGATATAGTTTTCAAGCAAAGTGCATTTGAAATTACATTTTGCTCGTTATTCAACTGTGTAAAAATTGAAAATGTGCAATGCTTAGAAGTTTTTAAAAAAATTTAATTGCAGTAAAGCGAAATTTAATCGTCTGCTGTTGCCATTCGCAAAATGACGCCAGCGTTACGCACAAACACGTTTGTCCTTTATAATAATATAGATAGACCTAATCTCGGGCACATTTTCCAATAAAATTAATAATTTTCTTCCTTCTTGTTCTACGTCAGCTGCTACGAATTGCCCAGTTGCCTGTATGCGAAGCATCCGTCGCTACACGAGCAGTTGACACAACTACAAAAAATCGAGACAATCGTACCCCTTGCGTCAGAATATCCCCAATTTCAACGGAACTTGCTGGCATTCTCGAGAGAATATATATATGAAATTTGGTTCAATTCTATGCATAATTTCATACACGTTTCGATTATACAATAATGAAAATGGCACGAAAATCGTTAGCACAATAGCATTCCCTACCGGCAGAATATCCCCTAATTCACCTGTGACTTGCTGGCCATAGCCACTTTTTTATAGCATACTTTCTTCTATCCTTACAAGAAGGAAGTATTGGATTCGTGAAAATTTTCGAATTCCGGTTTTCGACGGAATTACACGTTTTAGGGGTCAGATATCCCGAAAAATATGTTTTTACAAAATGTCTGTCTGTGAGTCTGTGACTCTGTCTGTCTGTATGTGACATAGATTTTGTGGATGCTGTGACGCTGCTATGCTGGATTTTTCAGGATTTTCGTAATAACTCAATCTCAAAAACTAATGCGCGGATTTTCATCAAACTTCAGATTCATTTAGATGTTAATATAAGTTTTTTGTTGATTAGGTTTTGATGTAAATCATCGAATAGGTGGTGCTACTATGCTGCATTTTGCAGGGGTTACACGATTTCACCGATAGTCATATCTGAAGAAGTAATGCGCGGAATTTCATAATTGTAGAATCCTCTTGATGGGCATATATTGCCATTTAATTTTGGCACCTGATAGCAAATTTTGAAGTATTGACGTGTATGAAATTGAAGAAAGTTTTGGGATTGGCACATCTGACTACTTTTCATTGCAGCCACGTTTTTTTTTTTTTTTTTTTTTTTTTTCCTCTCAAGTTTTGAACATTGCATTTTAAATATACTAAAGAAGCAGAAAATACTAACATCCAAACACAAAAATAAATGCTTTATTTTCCAATTTAGTAAAAAAAAATTATCAGATTTTCATCGTAATGAATACATTTTATACATGCTGAAATATCGTTTTTATTGAAAAAGTTGATGAATTATATAACCTAAATGAAAAGGTTTTTCTCAAAATATCTCTAAAGAAATGCCACGTTTATTGTTCTTTAATTTATACTTTTCCCACGTTCAAGTGCTTTGATCCTAAAATTGCAACTAGTAGTCGTGATGAAAGTACAGCTGCAATTCTGTGAGAACCAACTCTTCTTGGCGTTATAGTCTCCAGATGAGTCAAGACCTCCCCTGGGCCTAAGTTGCTAGAATTAAAACACAGATATATTTAGAATTATGTGTGCATTGTTTTATAGAAATGTGCATTTATTTGTACATATTGTTTAAATGGTATTTGGCCAAACTGTAAATTGTATTAAAGGTATTCAGAAAAAAAAAACACGACACAGATACGGGATGTCCTACAATGGACTGATTGTTTTTAAATTTCAATAACTTGCAATGAGTGATAGCTATTAAAACAAATTCTTGAAGGACGGTTATGTAGGATGTGAGGAGTTTTTTTACTGCGATTCTCGGTTTTAGATTCAAATAGCAGCGCTACAGGGCGCAGCAAACACTAGGGGCCCAATCGGTTGCCAAACAGATATTACTCAGCACTGATGCGAAAGAAAGAGATTAAAGGTATGGAGTGGGTCTCATTCGCCTAATGAAATCTTGTTGGGCCCAATTCCGAAATCAGTCATAATTACACCCACTCCATATGTTTAACCTCATAAAGGCTCATCAATGATGAGCGATTTCGGTTTTGGCCCTCGATTGAGCGCCTGTTGATTTCAGCGTCATTTAACGCGGCTTTTAATATTAAACTAAAACCAGAAACCGCAGTAAAAAATTTCTGACATCTTACATAAACCTCCTGCAATAGTTTTTTTTATAACACCCGCCAACATTTGCGAGTTATTGAATTTTAAAATCAGTCAGTCAATTTTAGGACACCCGGAACGCAGATATTTTAAGTACATTTTTATTAAACCTTCTGGGCTGCGTTATTTATAAGCTATTTAAAAAAATTACCTTTAAAAAATTGCAGCTTTTTACAGTTTCGTATTTAAAAAGTAAAAACGGAACCATTATAAGATCACTCCTGTGTCTATCTTTCCGTCTGCCACAGACAGCCGTTTTACTCGTAAACTATGGAACGTGGAAAGTTCAAATTCTCTGAAATAGTAAAGGCTATTGACCTATATATTTAGAGATTATTAACCATTCACATACATATTTAGTAAAAATGCAGAGGGGCTAATTAAGTTACTTGAAAAAATCTTTCCTTTGTATATCGTGCGAAAGCTTTCGTAACGCCGAACTCAAAAATACATTTTTTTTTTAATTTTAGGTATTATATTTTTAGAGATATCGTCGGAAATCTAATGCAAAAATATGTCCCCCCTCCTCTCTATATCCGAATCTAATGAAACTAAAATTATGAAAAAATTAGGTGTAGTAGAAGTTAATTTAAATCTTGCAGGAAAACTATAGCGATTACTCTAGGTCACATAGTTTTCGGATTTTCCGTTACAGGCAGATTTCGATTTGCAGACGTTCAGCATAGGAGTTGAGGAGCGCTGGAAGTAGGGGAGACCAGGTCTAGTAGGCGCAGTTTTTAGTTATTGATTTTTATTATTTTTTATTTAAGTTTTTTAACAGACGTTAACTGCACTTTTAAAGAACAGGCATTTGGCTATAAAAACCCGGAGTTTTGAGTTTCTAGCTTTTGTAGTCTATGTTTAGCGGAAGCGTAAAGTAAAAGGAAAATTGTGAGCCAACCTACCCCGTCACGAGACAAGTTGCCTATACCTATGGGTTAAGTTGGTACACGCTTTATAAAAATTTAAATGAAACTCAAATAAGACACGCAGTTAACAAAAATCAATTTCATTATTACCAGTAAGTTTAAACAAAGGCGTTATCGCCGTACAATGTAAATTTTAAATTATACAGACATAAAAATAATGAATAAAACATGAACATTGAGTAACTTCTATCCTACTCGATATCATCATCAGAGATATAGTTGTCAAAAATAAAATTCGAGTATCTCCATTTGGGCAAGCCTCATGTGCCCAAAATCTTGTATTGCAACCACTTTTCTCTTTGTTTGCTGTATTCCAAGCTATCAGCACACACCAGACACCGAGCCAACTTGCCCCGTGTTCCAACTTGCCAACTTGCGCCTACTAGTCCCATAATAAATTTCTTCGCAAAAGGGAGACGTAACCTTATAAACATAAATAATCTAAGTAAATCACATATGGGGTAGGTACAGTTAATTATACACTAAGGAAATCTGCACAAGTTAAACCGCAATTATTAAGATAAGTTTTAGAAATTAGAAAAAGAATGAAGCAACAAAAAATTACTTATGAACTTACTTAGTGCAAAAAACAGAAAAAATCGTAATAAATGTCCACTGCGCGTAGGTAACGGTGCAAAACTACAATAGAGATTATAAAAAGCAAGAAGAAAGATACTCTGTAACTGATTGCGCAATCTATACACAAACAGGCGATTTATAAGGACTGCGTCTACTTACACCTGTAGCCTGCTAGCCCCTGTAGCCTACTAGCCCCGTTCTCCCCTACCTATCGTTGCAGAAGTATAAAAGGATTGTTGATAATGATTTTCGAATACAATTGTCGGAAATTAGCCGATATTAACCCTGAAAGACAGGGACTGTTTGGACGTACATAAAGACACGGGCGGCATACCCTATGCGTCATCTGCTTTTAAAGCCAAGATAGCAACTTTTAATGATATATTTGTGTAATGCGATGCCCAGTTACTAATTCATATATATTCATTTTACAGAACTCCCTCTGCGCGAGTAATACTGTTACTTGACCGGGTTTTTTTTATTAAATAATAAAATTAATTAATTAATTAAAAAATACACTACATTTTCAATAGGAATAGGGAATTTTCGATTTTAGACGTTTTGACTAATATCTACAAAAAGTACTCGGAGAACGTTCTTGCACTTTTGGGACGGAAAGAACGTGTTTTAATTCATATTAATTCGAGAAGATTTATTTAGAAAGATAATTAGGGGATCTACAATACGCTGATTTAATATATGACGACGTGAGTTTCAAAACTCGCCTTATGCAGAAAATCAAATTTTGGGAAATAGAGACTAATCTCAGACTGCGTCCATTGGTTTTCATTATAAAACAAGATTTTTCCGTGCCAGAAATACACGATAAAACTAGTTCTTTTGCACACTGTAGTATTGTTTCGATGCAGATTTGCTTTCGATGCTCGATTTTTTTAAATTTTGGATAAGGCGAATTTTGAAGCTCACGTCGTCATAAACGAGTATCTCCATATATAAGAGACAACATCCCGCTCACTGATTCATCATCGCCCAGCCCAAACTAGTGAACCTAGAAGCATGAAAATTGGGGGGTTGGGGGGGGGGATACTTCTTATGACATAAGTGAGCAATAAGGAAGGATTTTTGAAAATTCTCCCCTAAGGGGGTTAAAAGTGGGGTAGAAAATTTAAAAGCATGTGGCCATATATTAGCAGCCGTTTAGGTAGGAGCGTGAAATTCCAGAAAATAAATCTACTAAAAAAAATAATTAAATATGTGTTTCAGCTATTTTAGAAATTCCCCTTCTAAGGGAGTAAAAAAGGGGGTAGAAACTTTTAGAACATTTCGCCATATCTCAGCAGCCGTTTTAGGTAGGAGCATAAAAATCCAGTAAATAAATCTAAAAAAATATCAATTGAACACATGTTTCAGCTATTTTAGAAATATTCCCCCAAGGGGTTTGAAGGGGGGTCGAAACTTTTAGAACATTTGTCCGTATTTAGAACATTTGTTGTATCTCAGCAGCAGTTTTAGGTAGGAGCGTGAAATTCCAATAAATAAATCTACTAAAAAAATAATTAAGCATGTGTTTCAGCGATTTTTGAAATCCCCCTAAAAGAGTTAAAGGGGGAGGGGGCAAAACTTTAAGAACATTTGGCCATATCTCAGCAGTCGTTTTAGGTAGAAGCGTGAAATTTTAGAAAAAAAATCTACTAAAAAATAATTGAACACATGTTTCAGCGATTTTAGAAGGGACTTCTAAAAGGGTTAAAAGGAGTGTGGAATTTTTTAGAACATTTGGCCATATCTCAGCAGCCGTTTTATGTAGAAGCATGAAATTTCAGAAAAAAAATCTACTAAAAAAATAATTAAACACATGTTTCAGCGATTTTAGAAATTTCCTCCCTAAGGGGCTCGATACTTTTAGAACATTTGGCCATACCCCAGCAGCCGTTTTAGTTAGAAGTGTGAAATTCCAGAAAATAATTCTACTAAAAAAGTAATTGAATACATGTTTCAGTGATTTTAGAAATTCCTTATAAGGGGAACCCCTGTAACTCCAGGGATTCAATTTTCTAACTCAGCACCTAATTAAGCTACAGGCAGATTTGACCTCATTTGAAGATTTGTCCGAAGGTGAAGCACCTCACAGACCCTCAATTGGAGGGGTCTATTTTGAGCCCAGGCAATTTGGGGGCTCCCCCCCCCCCCTCTTAACGTATTTTTCATCACTAGAGGGCCTTTGAAAATTTTAATTTGTTCATTACTACTCCCATACAATTTTCCGAAAATTATCAAAAAAAAATTACATAACAAATCTCAACAATTAGCAGCTTCTTCTCCCTTTTCACGCAGTGAGCGGGTACATATCTCAGAGAAAATCGATTTAAAGATATAAAATCATACAAATTTAAGGTTCATTTAAGAACATTATCATGGACCTTGGCAACCCCAGGCGGGTCAGCTAATATATATATATATATATACATATTAAATTTTCTGTACGATAATACCATCGAAAGGTAATGAAAATGACCAATAATATGAAAACACAAACAAAACATTAACCAGATGTCTTGTAAAAAGTATAGTCCCATGTACTATCTTATGATGATTAAAATGGAAGAAAAAAGAAAAATAGCAAACCATTGATTTAAAATGCAAATTGATAATAAATGAATTACAGATAACGCGTTACTTCCATGGCCAAGATTTTAAAATATTTTGTTATAACAATAGCAGTAATCACAAAAAGTTTATGGCATGCAGTTTAGTAATTAGATGTTATAAAAGCAAAGAAAATACATCATATTATGCGCATTTGCAGCAGTACAATAATGTATTTAAAAATTGTGAAATTATATATATGCCAAAACTTGGGCTGTTAATTAGTTAAATAACTAACATTCAACAATTATTTTCCATGAAAATATTTACTTAGTGTGTACAGTCATTCTGTATCATGAAAAGCTAAAAATCATCTGTTACTGTAATAAAGGTTAATATAGGTCTTTTACAATATTTTTGCTCATTTGTGTAAGAACAGCACATAGATTTATGAAAATATAAATACTTCTTTGATTTTTTTTTAAATCGTTTTGTTTATAACGTGTAAAGGTTTTAACCAAATGCAATGCCAATTTCAGAAGATTTGATAAATTACAAACAAAATCTTATACCATAAATGAAATTAGAAATGAATAGATCGAATATTTGATAAGATATGAGCATTTATATGAAATTATTTGCTGCGAGCGAGGGATAGCACATTTTCTCTTTCACATTTCAGTAATCAATTAGTTTTGTTAAAAGTCTAAAAATTGTTATACATTCCTGATAAAAAATTCATGCGTTATATTTATATATTTTTCGAATATAAATTTTAAAATCTATACGATATGAAACTCATATTCGTAAAAAATATGATTTTTTGTTCAATTTCAAGTATGCGAATTCAAAATTATGTTCATTTCACCAACTATTTTTGAATTAGCCTTAATATACTACCCGCATTGCAATATGCTTTGTAACGATTAAAAATGAAATTAACATGCAGAGATTCAAATTTTAAACCTACAACATAATTTCTTAACTGGACCAAATGGTTTCCCGTTGAGTATCCGAAAATAAATTTGTCAAATTATCCAAACATGATGTCAAAATTAGATGTTAGTATTGAAAATTTTACAGTTTGTTTCAATTCCTATATGTAACCCCCGCCTCCCCCCCCCCCAAAAAAAAAAAAAATAGGTCATAAATACAATTGCGGAACTATTATTATTAACGTTTGTATTTTTCAATGAATTGCTGCCAAAATAATGGAAATAATTTCATCGATTTTAAAAATGTTAATGTTAAACAATGTAAAAAGCTTAAAATTCATTTTTTAATAAAGTATTAATAAATGAACAGAAATGCATTACTCTGTACATTAAAACATTAAGTTACAATAAAAATGTCTCGATATGTTGAAAATTGATATATCGATATTTCTCAGATATCGATATCAAGAAAATATATCGAAAAATAGGTATTTTGACATTTTTGCAACACCACCCAATTACATCAACATTATCTTTCTGTTTTTTTAAGATATTCGATTGCCCTTTAATATAAATTCCCCTTAATATAATTGACTACTGAACTGTGAAATAAAAACGCGCTTTTCTTTGCGCATGCACGCATTTACAAATTATTTCATTCAAATGCTCATATCAAATATTCAACATATTCATTTCTAAATATAGTATAACATTTTGCTTGTATTTTATGAAGTTTTCCGAAATTTGCATTGAATTTTGTTGTAATCTCTGCATGTTATAAAAAACAACAACAAAAAACTAGTCGTTGGGGACCACCGTAATACTTACCCCTCATGGATATACATAATACAAAATATGAAAATAAAACATGTGATATTTGCTAAGCATTGTACCATGTTACTTTTATTCATAATTAAATTTATTTGGACTCCCTTAAATATAATTAAAGCACAGATGTCATATACGCCCCTATTGGCACGATTTTTTATGACGCCAATGTCATATACGCAACGGGCACTTAACTGGCGCCAAAGTGTCGCTATTTTGCTTGATATGGTAACCCGGATGATGTTGTTTATGCTTTTGAAGTTTTCGCCAAAGTGGCAATCGCGCCAATATGGAGCATATATGACATCTGTGCCATAATTAATATAACCCCTTCAGCTAATAGTATTACTTTTTGCTGCATTAAAATATCTCAATTTGTTTATTTTCTGTAAGCAAGTATTGGTTTACAATGGAAGTCTATGGGAATTTGGTGAAATATTAGAGATACCGCCAATTTGGAGTAACTTTTGGCGACTCATTTTGGCCGCCAAATTTGGTGATGTACCACCAAGTTGGCGACAAACTTGGCGGTTTTTGGCGACAGACCACCTTATATGTATGGAGAGGCATTAAATGCTTGACATTTACGATAAGCCATTATTGGCATTTAATCTTATATTTTAATTAATTTTTCAACTACTTTTCAGCAGTGAAATTACGCTTGAAATTATTGAATATCAAAGACGTGAATTATCACATTGCTAATAAGGCGTAAACCAACTTAGTGAAAAATGTTTCACATTTTTCACTAAGTTGGTTTACGCCTTGTTTGGCAATGTGATAATATTTGAAATAAGCAAGATGGAAGTGGATTATTTTAACTTACCGTAATTGTCTCTAATCAAAAACTAAATTTTTACGTTTTCTAAAATAAAAAAATAAATTCATAAAATGGCTTCTCTTACACCAGGCAGCTGACAATAATGTGAGAACACGCGCTCCAACATTCAAACAAAAATATTATATCTAGTGCTACGTATAAAACAATTTCCGCCTGAAATGGCGCAATATTTCAAAAATTGGATCAAATAGTGGAAGGATATCAGCTAATGGCGCGGTCACCCTAATTGTCAGCAAGGTTTTGTGTCAAAATTTTCTTGTTATTACGGACATTAATCAACAAATCAGATAAAATGAAAAAGTCTCAACAGAATGTAAAGATTTTTCTAAAATATCAGAATGTTAATCTTTTGTAAAAAGGATAAGATTTAATAGATTAGCGTCGATTCTTATTAAATTAGAGCAGGAAGTTTATAACAAAACATGAAAGGTTTTTCAGCTTTAATATTACATTCTGATTGATCATTTATGGAAAACTTATTTGGATGTTCACACGTAGAATTATAACTGATCACAGTGCCACTTTTAGCAGTAGAATAAACATGATTATGTTGATATGAACATAAAACATTTTCACATTCAGATGAATTTAGGTAAATTTTCATTTCCTTGATACCTATATCTGAAGCACTAATGCCTACAATTTCACCAAACTACATATTCAATTAGACTTTGGCATAAACTGATGCTGATTGTACTTTGGTGCATATCGCTGAAGAGGTGACGTTGCTCAATGTAAAAAAAAAAAAAACGGACTAAAATACGGAAATGGTCGTGGCAATCGAGACGCCAGTACTATTTCCGTATTTTAATGGGAATTTTCCCCCGTAAATTACAGAAAATTTAATTTACGGGGGAAATTTTCTGTTAAAATACGGAAATAATACTGGCGTCTCGATTGCCAGTACAATTTCCGCAGTTACCGTCCATAGCAAAATATGTATTCTAATTCTTTTGAACAGCACTGTATTTGATCTGTAGGTTGTTATACCTATCTATGTTATAAAGGACAAACATATCTGTGCGTAACGCATACGTCCTTTTTCGAATGGCAACACTTTGAAATTTGAAATGAAATTTTGGTTTTGCAATTTTCTTTACTGCAAAATTTTAAACTTCTAAACATCGCACATTTTAAATTTTTACACAGTCGTATACGGAAAAAATGTACTTTTTAATGCAATTTGTTTGAAAGCTGTATCTCAGTTTTATTTTGAGATATTAATTTTTTTGTAGTTTTTAATACATTTTTTGTAATTATGGCAACTGAAGTACTCCATTTCTGTTGAAAGTCATTGAGGGTTGAAAGTAGAGGGAAAATAATCACGGAGAAAAGAAAATAATATATTACTGTACCTTTTGTTGCCATTTTCTCATAAAAACTGAAAATAATTGAAATTATAATGCGTGCTATGCCAGTGATTTTTTAAGTTTACAAATATCGCACATTTTCAATTTTTGCACCGCCAAATAGAGAAAAAAATCTACTTTCAAATGCAATTTGTTTGAAAGTTGTATCTTAAATGACTGAGATATTACCGTTTTTAAAATACCTAGCCTTCTGTGGTGACCAGTTTGGTCTCCCTTTAAATGTATGCTAGGCATTGTATCATGTTACTTTTATTCATAATTTAATTTACTTGCTCAATCCTTCGCCAAATCGGAAGACTCTGATAGAGAAATCAAGAACTCGGTGTTTTTAATCGGACACAGGTGATAAATCGCCAAACATTGTACCCGTCGCATTTTTAACCATTTCGAAATGGTTGTTGTTTTCGGTCGAGGTTGGGGCCAAATGATGCTCGCATTTTATTTTTTTTAACGAAATTCAACGATGTTCTTTAATTTTAGAAGAATTTTTATTTGCATAGGTAATAGAAAGGAATAAAATCGTTAAAAATTCTTTGAATAGGTAATCGAAAGGCATAGAATCGTTAAAAATTGAAAAAGTTACAAAATGGGTAGGCGCAAATTATCAGATATGGAAAAATCCAAAGCCAAAGAGCGACGCCGAAATGAAAATCGTCTTGCAAAGCAAAAATCGAGGTCTTCAACTCATTATGTAGGCCATGAAAATCGAGGTCTTCACCTGATTATGTAGCCCATGAAAATCGATTACAGAATAAAAGACGAACGCGAAAAAGGAAACAATCTAATGTTTAATCGATTGATATTAAAAGGCCATGTTTCGAGAGGCTCCAATCCACTAGCCACGGCGTTTTACAATCGGTCGATTCTAACCAGGAAAAATTGAGCTCAACATAGGTAATTTGTCGCAATCTGTGGATGATAAGATGGAACTGCTTTCGATTTGTAAACTGTTTTTCTTCTCGAAACGGGACTTGGAGAGTTTATCGATGAAGGTTTTGGTCGTCTGAAGTTTGATCTTTGCGATCTGTTGTTGAAGAGGATGCGACGGAAAAAAAAAAAAAAATCCAAATGGTCGTTGTAATCTATTAAATTACAATTTTTTTTTTCACATTTCATTAATTTAGATTAAAATATAATCCTTTCACTCATTTTAAAATGGATAACTTTAATTTAAAACTGAAACCTTTTAAATTCATGAATTTCACTTAAAAAAATTCTTTAAAAAAAGAAAAGAATAAATACCATAAAACATTTAATTTCAACATCAAAACATTGTTTTTATTTACCCCTCGAAAAATAAAAAACGCTATTGGCGGGAATTGCGCCCGACTAACATAAAAGTACAAACTTTTTGCGATCATAGCAACTTTAATGTAGTTTTATTCGAAAAAAATATTTTGATCAAATAGGTAACCAGAAAATACGTTGCCAAATTTCTTTTCTCGCCAAGGACCTTTTCTCTATTCCGCCAAGTAACTATACTGGGAAAATACCTTTATTTATTTATTGTATTTTAAATGAGATGAATAAAAGACTCACAGATGTCATAAACGCACCACGTTGGCGCGATTTTTTTTCTGACGCCAATGTCATATACGCACCGGTGTACTTAATTGGCGTTAAAGTGTCGTTATTTTCCTTGATATGGTAACCCGGATGTTGTTGTTTATTTATTAATAAATTGTTTATTTACTTTTATTTTATTTTTTTAAATTAGGTAAATTGTTTTCTTCTATATTTATTAAACTTTTTTTTATTTATTGTTATTCCTTTTTTAAAAATATTACACAATAACCAATGACATGCGTTTCATTCAGGTGTTGCCATTAAACAATTAACAAATAATCGCGATTTCTGTGCCACGTACGATAGCATAATATATATAGATTTTCAAGCATGGATTATTTTTTAATTTATCTATCACATGTAGCTCGATTACGAAAGATTAATCCGCTTGCCCTTAAAACAATGTAAAAAGTTCAGCATTTGTTTCCGTCTAACGTTCCATAACAAAATTAAAACTTCCTCTTTGGAGAAATAACTAAATAATGTAAATAAGAAACAAATTTAACAGACATGTGATTGAACCACGCGCTTAAAGCACTGAAATGGTCGGAAAGACTACCGTAAGTCGCAAAATCTTGGGCTAATAACTCCTGGCATGCGGTGACATGTGAAAGTATTGCTTTTAATTAATTTTAAAACTTTATTTGATTGCATAATTGGTATTTTTTCAGATAAAAATTATTTTTGATGTTAGTGGGCAATCTAAAATATATATTACATGCAAAAAAATAATTACAATTTAAAAAGAAAGAATGGTTTTCACCTATACTCTGTAACCCGAGGAGCTCGGGTTCGATACCCTAGTAATATATAATGGAAAAATTTAGTTTTGGAAGAAAACGCATAACCGGTTGAAATTTCTCTTTCAGCAATTCATAATTATAGATGAAAACATACTTGAATACTTTTGTATAACCCATATTACAAGTCACTATTTAGCTAAAATTTAATTCAAACTAAAACACTCTTAAAACTACTGAAATCGCATTTCCAGAAATTATCATTTATAAGCGGCCATGTATCCAATTCTTTTCGTGACCCTGTATATCATTTTATCTATATATTACAAACATTTCTTAGTAAACTAAATGCAATTCAGCGTAAAAATGCATAACTCATTTAAAAATCACCTTTAAGCAATTTGCGCTCATACCCAGTACCCTTACGAATTCTTTTGTGTAGCCCTGTATATGAACTATAATATTTATACACACCATATGGTATGCATAAATATAGTGAAACATAAAAGGGCATATCATAATTAAAAATGCATTTCCAGCATTCATCGCTAATGTACAGTAATGTAAAGTTCTTCGCATACAATATAGTATCTGAAATCTTTTGTATGCCACTGTAAATGCTATGCACTTCGTATTATACATGAAAAAAGTTATAATAAACCTCAGCGACATATAGCAATTTCATTATACAGTCGTTCCCGTTTAAACGAATATTGACGGTTCCAGAAATAATATTCGATTAAGCGAGAATATTTGATTAAACAGGGAATCATAACTGTAATATTTAATGCGCAATAAAAGGGCAAAATAACCATCTACGTATATTTAATTAACAGCATAATAAATAGTTAATAGAATAACAAACTAAAATGAATACAAATGCTAATATAAATTAAATACGTATTAATTTAATATTAGTACATACATTAATATGGTTTGCATCACACTTAATGCAGTTCGTTTGAATTTGGTCAAAACTTTGCTACTCCTAATTTACGTTACTTATACTCCCTTAAAAAATCATTGAAAGTGGTTTGTTTAAGTGGAATTTTAAAGGAGTAAATATCGAGTTATTTTTCGGATGAGTTCAAAATATCACAGCTACCATCTCAAGTCTCGAAGTGACGGTACATTGCCATTAAAGCCTGGTTAACACTAAGAAGTCATGGTGCGGAGATCAAGGTGGGGAAATTATTTGACCTGTCCATTATACACCTGCCGGCCGAAATCATTGCAGGAAGAACTGAAAATTTATTTTCAGCGTAAAAGAACCGAAAATGACAAAAGGTGGAAGGAATTCCAGCTGAAACGTGCTTTCCGCGCCTATTTTCAAACATCGATCACACAGTTGTTATTCGATTAAGAGGGTACGTTCGTAAAAGGTATTTGGTTTAAGCGGGGAAAAATAATATAGAACCAATAGGAATAAATTCGGTTCCGGAGGATTCTATTAGAATAAGTGGGGTATTCGATTATCCGTGACCCGATTAAGTGAGGAGGACTGTATATGAAATAGTTTAACATAATTTAAATACGCCGCAAACAATTCCCTCCACACCTATATATCATTATGTAACGGAATAGTTTTCTGTGGCCCTGTAAATGAATAATAACTATTCTTTGCACCGCATATTCTGCAGAATGCATATTTTAGTGTACATCATAAATGCATATCAGTTTTATTATGTTCGAAAGCGTGTAACATCATTAAAAATCATTTGAAACGATTTTTTCCCATTGGCCGTAATGTAACGAAATACTTTTGACTCTCCCTAGAAATGAACTAAACATACTACAAACTTTATTTGAAATAGGGTCGTGCTAGCGTAGACGTCAATAATATCCAAAAATTTCAGGGCAATCCGAGTACATTTACGAGAGTTTGAGCGCGGACAGGCGGACAGACAAACCAAAGTCAATAACACTTTCAAGTTTTTTGGAAATTGTTAAAAACACTTGGCACCGATCTTAATCCATGTCCGTTCCCGTAATTTAATATTTTTATCTTGAGCAATCTTAGATGATTTATACAATTTATTTATTTTTGAAATTAAATTACCAGTCATCACTTTCGGAACAGAAAAATACCGTATATTTCCGTCTATACGCCAAGGATTTTTGGGCATTTTTTCGGCTCCAAAGTGGTGTGGCTTATTAGTGGCTTATAGTGGTGTGGCTTAAGAAAATTTTCAAAATTGATATACTAAAATATAAAAAATGGTAAATATAAAAAACATAAAAAAATACTTACAAATTTCTAAAAATGCTTTATTAATCCATTCTTTTACAATAAAAATGTCACCTATCATCATTCATTATAACGAAGCCATTATAAGAATTTTCAAACAACTCCTTAAAATCACTTTTTTCATCGATACATCAGGATATAAATATAGTCAGTGATAATATAAATAAATGAGTGATGGTTTACTGATGAGTTACGATTTATATAAATAAACTAGCAGAACTACCCGGCTTCGCCCATGTCAATTATAAGGAGCCTTCCAGGTAAAATAAATTAAAACGAAATAATACGGCAATCACAATAACTGAAATTTGTGCATTCCCATCCACAAATCATTATAAAGACAATCAAAAAACATTGCGTTATTGTCTTGCAACCATAGTAAAATCCGTGAGCTTTAATAACAGAATGCACGTTTTCTTTGGCGGGTGTAAGAGAAGAATGTGATTTTCCTGACAATACGAAAAAAAAAAATTCCTCCAAATCGCGCAGCGCTTAGTGAAATTCTCATTTGTATGGTGTTATCTATATTATAAAGTAAAAACACTATGTCAGTGCCCATAAATTGTGCCACATTTATTGTAACCCATAAAATGTGCCTTTACTGGAATTTTTCTAGCTTTTAAACATCACACAATTTTATTTTTTACAATGTCGAATAGAAAAAAGTTCTTTAAATGAAATCTGTTTGAAAATTGTGCCTCAGTTTTCTGATTTTAATGTATTTTAAAGTAATTTGTACATGAATATTTTTTAAGTTGAGTGCAACCCGATTACGAAAGATGAACCTATTTACACTGAATGCAATAGTATAAAGAAAATACATGTCTATGAGTAACGCTGGTATCATATTTTCGGTGGCAACAACCTAACACAACAATAAATTTCCCTTTTACTGCAGTTTAACGTCTAAACATTGTACATTCGATTGTATCAAAGTATTATAGAAAACAAAAATCCTTGCAGTAATATTTGTTTCTAATGTTTATCTCGATTTACAAATTTTTTATGGGTTTTAAAATAATTTTTAAGCATGCATATTTTAGGTAGATTTCGTAAGAAATACTACCTATTGCAGTCGTTACCATGGTGCGACTTTTGAAAAATTCCTTCATAACTTTTCATTATAGGACCCCAGGAACCCAAAACCACCCCCACCTAAAAAGTTTGTTTATATATATATATATATATATATATATATATATATGTATGTATGTATGTATGTACTAAATTTTGTCCGCACGATAACAGTCGCAATTATGCACGGATCGCCTTCAAACTCGCCAACAACTTTGAGATAGCTAATATCTCGACGGGGATTGAAAATGGGAAAAATCGACCCAAGGGAATGGAAATGGGGAGGGTTCAAAATTTTGAATACCGTCTTAACATGATTCTGATAAAACCAGCTCTTTCACAACAATGACAGAAAAAAAAATATTTTTCGTTATAGCAGTTGCCAACAATTAAAAAAAGCAATAAAATTCTCACCACAACAATTGCTTTGCTATTGAAAGATTTTCACGTGAAAATTAAATTAAATAAACTATTTGACGAATTGAAAACAAATTGAATATTACGTCATAAGTTTTCTACAGCAAGATTTCGTCATGAAAACTCAAAATGAAATAAATAGTTTGACGAGTAAAAAAAAAAAATCAAAATATTGCGTCATATTAGAAATATAATGGACCTCAGCAGGTGAATATGTAACGTCATGTGAGTTTGGAGAAACGTATTAAAACATGATAAAAAAAAACCGACTATGGAAATATTAACATATTTTAACACTTTGAGGTTCTCTGAATTTGCTTTAGCCATTTTTAAACCTATTCCATATACATGCGTGTGTGTATTCGAGTATATTAGAATTTTCACAAAATGTTTAGCTCCCAAGTGCTCATTCTTAGTGAAGGAACTGGTTTATCTCTAATCTTGATTTAAGTTTTGTTGGTGAATTTAGCACTTAACTTCGAAATCTACCTCCGCCTGTAGGCCCAAGCCGGCAGAGATATTTTTTAAATATGCTTGCAACCCAAATACAAAAGATTAACTCAATTGTTCAAAAACATTGTAAATAATTCAGAATTTGTTTGCTTTCGCGTAATATTCAATAACTAAATTGCCAAACGAAATTAACCGCCAAAAATAAAATAAAATAAAACACGAGTTTAACAGATATCAAATCAAACTACTCAAAATAACTTGATAAGTATGTAAAATTCAAATGGGAATTTCGTTCCGGGTGCATAAAACTTGAATTCTTCAGAACAGATTTCCATGCGATTTGCACTATTATTTTTTTAGGGAAGATTTTAGTGCGTAACATATTGTTTTCCGTTGCTTAGTCATAGAATTATAGGGGAAAGTTATATAATTATGTGAACCTAATTATGAAGGATTAGTTGTTGGCAAAAAAGCCCCCTCTACTCTGTACAGTAAGTTACGCGCGGTAATACTTAGATAAATAAATAAATATTATTCTGATTCTGGCCATGAAAATACAATTAAATATAATAATAATATAGGTAATTTCTTACCTTTATCTTTCTTCATCAGCAATCCTCATTATACAGCTTCGCACGAGTGTGAATCCATCAAGACGTATTCTTTCTTAGCTGTAGAGAAAATATTTGTTTTTTCTAATTGATTTTATGAACACTGAAAGAAATGAAACTGACGAGTTCTCCGTGTTTGTTGAGCAACATTTTAAAACTATATTCTATCTTAAAAAAATACAAATGTTGCTGCTTCATATTGCAGCTTTTTCTTATATTAATTTTACATGTTATACTTAGAGAAACTAACAACCAACTAACAAAATAATATTAAATGTTTATAAGTCCTTTTCGATGATGTCGTCAGACTCTTGCTTCGTGCGTGGGATGATCTATAATCATATTTTATTTATTAATGTAATTGTTTATCTTGAGTAGGATAATTTAGCTAAAATAGAAAAGTTTGTTTATTACAGAATGGCATAATTTTGGAAGATATAAAGACAGAGTTGATTACGAATTGATTTACTGCTACTAAATAAGTTTATTTAAGTATCATAATGTTTTTGTGTCCTTGAAAATTATTGCTTGTTTAATGTTTCAAAAGTAGTTTACTGTCCATATCTGAGAGGGTTATAAATCCATCACCCTTCCTTAACCATCTCAGATGCATCCGGTAATAGTTGCATGGATTCTCTATGTTTCAGGAATTGAGGTTTGGCCAGTGGTTTGGTCAAAGAATCCGCTATCATATCTTGTGTTGGACAATAACGAAGATCTAGTATTCCATCTTCTTTCATCTCTTTTATTGCGTGATAGCGAACATCGATATGTTTGGTTTGCTTTGAGAATTTTTCGTTCTCCACCATCTTGATGATGCTCTGGTTGTCTTCATACAGTATTACTGGTAAATTTTGTTGTACGTCTAAATCTGCTAATAGTTTTATTATCCAGGCAATTTCCTGTCCTGCACTAGCTGCAGCAACGAATTTAGCTTCTGCCGATGAATAGGCAATGCAATTTTGCCTTTTCGTATACCACTGTATGGGACTATTTCCCAGCATGAATATGTTCCCTGTTGTGGATTTCCTTGTTCTTGTGTCCCCCGCCCAGTCGGAGTCAGAAAAACCGATGAGTTTTGGTTCCTGTTTTGTACTCAATGTGAGTTTGAGGTTTTTCGTTATATTTAGATAGTTTATTATCCGTTTCGCAGCGTTCCAGTCTTTTACACGTGGAGTTTCACACCTTCTGCTGAGTATGTTAACTGCGGTTGAAATATCTGGGCGTGTATTGGTCCCTATATATAAGGGTGATCCTATCGCTTGTCTGAATTTCGTATTATTAGGCATTAAATTTTCTTCATCTTCTAATTTGTGAAAACCGGCATCCATGGGAGTGCTTACAGGTTTTGCGTTTTCTAAATTAAATTTTCTTCCGAGCTCTTCTATTTTTAATCTTTGATTCAGTTTATACCCGTTTTGTGTTTTTCTTATTTCCATGCCTAAATAGTGAGATACTTCCCCAAGGTCCTTTAATTCAAATTCTTCCTTTAAAGATATTATTATGTCTTCAATCGTTTCGTTTTCACCACCTATCAAAATGTCATCTACGTAGACTATTATATAGGTTGTGATGTTATTTTCATTTCGTGTGTATAGACACGAGTCCACGGTGCTTTGTTGAAAGTTTAAATTTTTTAAAGATTATTCGATTCTTTTATTCCAAGTTCTAGCTGCCTGTTTGAGTCCGTAGATGGATTTTTTCAGTTTACAGACTTTGTTGTCTGAGTTTTTCTCAATGTAGCCCTCCGGTTGTTTCATATAAATTTCGTCTTCTAATTCACCGTAGAGAAACGCTGTGTCGATATCTACGTGTATCACGTTCAACTTCTTATACGGGGCTGCTGTCAAAAATGTTCTGACGGTTGTTTGTGACACTACTGGGGCGAAAGTCTCGTCATAGTTTTCCCCATATTTTTGACTAAACCCTTTGGCTACTAAACGTGCTTTGTACTTTTGAGTGTTCCCGTAACTGTCTAATTTCTTTTTGAATGTCCATTTGCAACCTATAACCTTTTTGTTAGGTGGAGGATCCACTAATTCCCATGTGTTGTGTTTTCTCAGCGAATTGATTTCCGCTTGTGTGGCTTTAAGCCAATTTTCCTTTTCTTAGGGATTATTTATTTCCAGTATTTCATTCCAACTAGTGGGTTCTGTCATGTCATCATTTTTTACATAATAGGCATATCTGTCTGGTGGTACCCCCTGTTCGATCTTTCGGATCTTCTTGGTTCATTGGTCGGTTGTTTGGACGTGCTTGGTTCTTCGGTTGTGTTGTTTATCTCCGTTTCAATGTAATTTTTGTCGTCATATGAGTTTTCTGTCTCTTTACTTTCTTTTAGGTTAATTTTGTTATTTTCTATGAATTTCACTGTTCTGCCAATTACAATTTTATTTTCTTTAGTGTACACGCGATATCCTTTTGAGTTGTTATCGTATCCTACAAAAAACACTTCCTGAGCCCTGTCGTCTAATTTTCCTCGATGCTGTTTATTCACGTATACGTAAGCTATGCACCCGAATGTTCGCAAATAGTGTAAATTCGGTTTGCGATTAAACCATAGCTCAAATGGGGTTTTATTTGTCGATCTTGTTCGTAAGCGATTCTGTAAATGATTCGCGGTGTTAATTGCTTCTCCCCAAAATCTTTGAGGCAGATCTGCTTCTCTGAGTAGGCTTCTAATCATGTCTAATAGCGACCTATTTTTTCTCTCCGCAATGCCATTTTGGCTCGAGCAATACGGCACGGTTAATTGATGTTTAATGCCCCTTTTCCTTAGGTAATCCTCTATCCCTCTATTTATGTACTCTCCTCCGTTGTCGGATCTTATTGCTTTCGGATATTTCCCGAACTGATTCCGAACCATAGCTATGTAGTCGATTAGTTTATCCTGTACTTCATCTTTATGTTTTAATAAGTATATTACAGTAAATCTAGAGTAGTCGTCAATGAAAGTTACAAACATTGTTTTACCGCCTATTGTGGGGGTTCCTATCGCTGTGCATACGTCCGTGTGCACTAGATCGAGTACTCTACCTGTTTTGTTTCTATACACTGTTTTGGGATAGGGAGCATCGCTTGTTTTTGTTTGTATGCACGTTTCGCATGTTGTTCCATGTTTGCAATTATTTAGTTTTATGCCATTGGCTAAATCGTCTTTAACCATTTACTTTATGGAATTATAATTTCTATGCCCTACGCGTTTGTGCCAAAGTTCCAGGCAGTCTTTACTTTTGCATTCATGTGCCATATTTACTATATTCTTATCTGCATTTTCTAATAATTCAACTTCGTATAAGTTATTTTTCATTTTTGCCTACAAATAGATTTTCCCATTTCGGGACAGCGTGCATCGATCTTTATCAAATAATAATTTATACCCATTCTTTGTGGCTTTACTTACTGAAATTAAATTGGATTCTAGCTCAGGTACATACAACACTTCTTTCAACGTAATTTTATTTATGCCTCCATCGGATGTTTTCGTCGTGAATGTAGTTTCTCCTGTACCTAGCGAGTTTAGAGTTTTGCCGTTGGCAATTATGACCGTTGTTTTTTCGGTGTCATTTAATTTAGTAAAGTCATCTTTATTGTTTAGGATATGTGAAGATGAACCAGAATCAATAATCTAGGTTTGTTTTCCTGCTTTGTCTATTAGAAAGGCTGCGTCTCTGCTTTGATCTGGTTTTGTTTCCATTCTATAATTTCTCTTGTCTACTGATTCGCGGTCAGTGTTTCCTATCTGGTTATCCGATTGTTGATAACACAACGATGATGAGTAATGTTTGTTTTCGTATGTTTGTTGTTGTTTTTGTGTATTTGGGTGATTGTTTCGATTTTTCAAATGCCAACATTCTCTGTACGTGTGATTTCTCAATTTGCAATATGTGCACTGTTTATCTTTTTTTAAATTATCATTTGGATATCTCTTTTGTGTTTTAAACGCTTTTGTTGAGTTTTCAGCCTGGTCTGCGTTTTCAACCCTTCTATTGTACTCATCTGTTAATTTACTTCTAATAAATTGTGGTGTAAGCTCGTCCTCATTCCGTGATTCAAGGGCAGTAATTAAAGTATTATAACTAGGGGGTAGCGAACACAGCAATAAAGCTGAAAGATGGGAGTCGCTAATTGTTTCCTCGATCGCTGAGAGTTTGTCTATTAGTTCTAGAATGTATGTTATGTGTTTGATTAGGTTCCCGTTTTCTTGGAGCTTGGCTCCATAAAGCTTTCTTAACAAAAATAATTCACTAGAGAGCTTCGCCCTTTCGTGTATCGTTTTAAGTGCGTTCCATGTGTCTCTGGGTGTGTTAAGCCCTTTTACATGAACGATTTGAGAATCTTCAATTGACAAGTTAATTATGGCTCTAGCCTTCTTGTCCTTTTTCTCCCAATCGGTTGTGATTGGCATGGGCCTATCTTCGCTAATTACGTTGAACAAGTCTTCTCTAATCAGTAACATCTCAGTTTTGAATTTCCAATTGCTGTAGTTACTAGCGTTAAGTTTTTCTACAAGCTGTATCTCACGTGATGCGGCCATTTTACTACTTATTTTAGTTTTGTAGGTAAGAGGAATTGCTGTTTTATTATTTTATATAAAACTTCTTATATATATATCTAGTTTTCTTCAATTGTTTAACATTTCATATATATCAACAAAAAAACAATGCACAATATTTATTTTATCCTCAAATAACTGACGAACTATATTTTTCAATAATTTTCAATTTCTTTTTAATGTGCATACCTCTATGGTCAGTACTTTTTTTTTCACAAATATTATTTATCTACTAAAATATCAGACTTGTTCAGTCTGCATGATCAAATTGTTGGCAAAAAAGCCGCCTCTGCTCTGTACAGTAAGTTACGCGCGCTAATACTTAGATAAATAAATAAATATTATTCTGATTCTGGCCATGAAAATACAATTAAATATAATAATAATATAGGTTATTTCTTACCTTTATCTTTCTTCATCAGCAATCCTCATTATACAGCTTCGCACGAGTGTGAATCCATCAAGACGTATCCTTTCTTAGCTGTAGAGAAAATATTTGTTTTTTCTAATTAATTTTATAAACACTGAAAGAAATGAAACTGACGAGTTCTCCGTATTTGTTGAGCAACATTTTAAAACTATATTCTATCTTAAAAAAATACAAAAGTTGCTGCTTCATATTGCAGCTTTTTCTTATATTAATTTTACATGTTATACTTAGAAAAACTAACAACCAACTAACAAAATAATATTAAATGTTTATAAGTCCTTTTCAATGATGTCGTCAGACTCTTGCTTCGTGCATCGGATGATCTATAATCATATTTTATTTATTAATGTAATTGTTTATCTTGAGTAGGATAATTTAGCTAAAATAGAAAAGTTTGTTTATTACAGAATGGCATAATTTTGGAAGATATAAAGACAGAGTTGATTACGAATTGATTTACTGCTACTAAATAAGTTTATTTAAGTATCATAATGTTTTTGTGTCCTTGAAAATTATTGCTTGTTTTATGTTTCAAAAGTAGTTTACTGTCCATATCTGAGAGGGTTATAGATCCATCATTAGTCTTATTAGCTGAATGAAAAATGCAGGACTATTTTTATATCTAAGTATATTGACGGGTTTATCTTCAGTAATGGGTGCGCTAGAGTATTCTTATTTTAATGAGTGTACCTGACACCTTTTATGGCATGCACCTTTGTTTAAAACAATATAGAATGATTTATGTTTTAAGCGAATATCTGGCATGCAACTTGATTACAAAATACTAACCTGCAATAATGCTTAAGGTGTTTCTCCAGTTCCCTGCTCAACAACGCGAAATTTTCTGACACATTTTCTGACTCATTAAACGTAAAGGCTTAAAGTTTGAAGGCCTGACTATTAAAGAGATTTGGAATTGAAATGAGTTTTTCCTTTTTTCATAAATAAATTACTTATCGAGTTATGAGCAATTGTGGTTGCGTGACGGCCGGTTTTTATCCTTTATTGCCTGTTGTGCCCGAAATTCAGTTCAAAACACCAACTGAAAGATCTTATACCTTTACCAACATATGGAAACTATCTTTCGATTGCATAGTTTTTAAATAAGAACTCCTGTCAATTTCATGCGTTTCCGAACAAAAATTAATTAAAAAATATGTCAGAAAATAGCTCCTTTGGATTTGAGAACAGCCTTAACTTGACGTTTATGAAAAAACTAACATTTTTAGTTTTAATTTTGGAACTCGCGAAATTTAAATTCAGAGAAAGGATGTTCTTTTGACACATTGTGGTAATTTTTGTAACTTTTAATATTAAAATACATGTTTTCTTTGGCGCGCGTAACAGAAGTATACAATATCTCTCACAATATGGGGGAAAATGCAAAAAAATACATCCAAATGAGGTAGTAGTTACTAAAATTTTATTTAGAAAATTTGAAATTTTATTGAAATTAAATCTGCAATAATTAGATGAAATGATGCCATTTTCCATAAATTTTAAATCAAGACATCTGTCAAGAATTTTTTTGAAAATGTAAATAACCACTCTCTTTTAGCTATAAATCACAGAAAATGTTAGCACTGAATCTAAACCAATACAACACGTAGCGATAACGTATAGCTATTAGATATGGGTGTAGTATACAATCGAAGTAGTAAGCAAAATATAGGAGCCATATGTTTACAATGAGTTTGATTACGCGTTGAAAAGATTTGATAGAATGTGGCGTCATATCTAGCCTTTTTTTCTTTTTCTTAAATTTTTTTTCATGAAATTTGACTGTTTGTATTAAAATAGATGTTTTAATTAAAAAAAACATTCAAATTGAGGTGCTACGTTATTCTCCCGCTCTTATAGTTAAAGTTTTTATTTTATATATATAAAAAAATGTGAATTTTCTGTTTAGAATGACGTTGATATCAAACACGCAAAAATATAGCAAGAAAATCTGAATTTTTATTGGCAAATAGAAACAAAATACACGCGTTATCCTTATTTTTTTTTCACATTATTGTGTTATTTTTTAGGGTGTGGCAATAGGAAAGAAACGTTTGAAATAAAAAAGATTTAAAAAGAGATATTTCTATAATGTTAAATTATGGAAGTGGTAGAAAAAAGGGATAAATAGTGGTCTGATAATTTTTTAAAGTAAACAGTGATCTTTTCCACGTTCCAAAACGTATGTACATGAAGTTTCGTGCAAATCGGTCAAAAATTGAAGATTTGTATAAAGGACATACACACAGAGAACGGCTTTTATATATACGAGTTGGGACCCGTCGAAATTCGACGAATTAAAATGTTTAGAATAGAACTGTTAGATCGAATTTATAATAAACGTACAAAAATAATTACCATAATTTCCGGTGTATAATCCGCGGATCGACCAATTCTGTTTGGACCCAGAAATTTTATTTAGTAACTGAAGCCAAATATTTACCGCTATCTAAAAAGTTACATTTTACTTTAAAATTTTTCTGGGTCGAAAAATGATTGTTTGATCCGCGGATTATACGCCGGAAATTACGGTACAATAAAAAATTCATCTTGCATTGGTTGCCTAACTCTTAAAACAAATAATGTTTTAAACCTAAAATTACCAAAATAATATTTCCACAAACTTCAACTGCTTAAATTATTGAAAAATTAAACTGTATTAGAATACGTAATCAAGATCAGTAATTATGTTGAAGTTATCGATTGAGGCTCTTATGATTGTTTTTACGGAATGAAAAATCGGTAAAAAGGATTTCGCTTTGTCACATCATAAAATTTCCCCCCATAAAATCTAAACTGTACGTTATTTTCACATTCTCAAAATTTACATACGCACCACTCAAATCACAATTTAAAAGTATTTTAACGCAAAATACATTATTAATGAATATATTTCCAAACTTAAAGTCACATTTGTCCGATACAACTTTTCATGTGAACATTCACACAGACTTAAGTTCTAATCTCAGTACCCGCAAAAACTTACCATTCAGAAATTTGCCTTTAGTTGCCATAGTATTGGCCATTTAGAATTGGTCAAATATTTAGTTTTATCAAAGAAAAGGATCGTTTTGTTTTAAATATGTCATCACTTTACTCACTCAATCATTTTGCCTAGCGTCTCAAACTCAGTATCAGTGTAATGTAAAAATATTGAAATATCTTCTTCAATCTTTTGATTTATGAAGAAAAATGCGTGTTTTTTTTTAAATAGCTGACGTCATTTTCTGTTCAAAAATTAGAAAAAAGTTTATTTTATTTGTAATATGAAAATGGCATCAATAAGGATATAGTCAATAAAAATAAATAAATAAATGACTAATTTCCCTTTACTTTTCATAGAAATGGAGAACTTCAGTTACCACAATTAAAAAATTGGTACTAAAACTATAAAAAAATTAATATCTCAAAAATAAATTGAGATATAGTTATCAAACAAATTGCATTTAAAAATAAATTTTTTTCCCTATACGACAGTGTAAAAATTTAAACTGTGTGATGTTTAGAAGTTTAAAAATTTGCCGTAGCAAAAATTACAAAACAGAAATTTCATTTTAAATTTCAAAGTGTTGCCATTCGCAGAATGACGTATGCGTTACGCACAGATATGTTTGTCCTTTATAATACAGATAGATAGATAAATAAATGAGATAAATATAGTCAGTGTCTGATTCGTCATCACAGCCATTTTCTTCAAAAATAGCATCATCTTCAGTTCTATCCAATTCATTACTGATGGCAACATTTTTTGAAAGATTGGACGATCATTTCTTGTTGTAATTCAAGCCAAGACTCTTTTACCCATTCTGAGATAGTGACAGTGTCAAATTTTTTTAAAACTTAAAGCCATTTGTCATAGCTGCATCCCCAGTTGACATACATACAATCCATTTCGGAAAAATATTGTCTTTAAATAGTCCAGGCAATAGAGACCATATAGGGACTCTACCTAGCAAAATTCATGGTAGTTCTGGAAAAAGGCTTACTATATGTTTTCTGGGTCGCTGAATCCGAATTTTTAACTTCCCACCAAAATTACCCTCGGCAACCCCCCCCCCCCCCCAATTTTGGTATAATTCCTCCCAAAAAAGGTTTTTATTAAAAAAATTAATTTTTTTATTGTTTTAAGGGAAAAAAATATCTAGAAATTCAGAAAGAAGACAAAATTTGCAACAAATAAGATACATGACATTATGACGTAGGATGAATGGGGAGGGGGGATCTGCCTCGGAACATGCGCCGCGGTGGTGCGTGGACAAAGTTGCGCAACTTCACTTAGCCACTCACATCGTTTACATTCGCCCTCCCGTCTCCCCTCCGAACTTTCCCTATAAGGTTTACTTTAGGTTTTTTGGATTTCTGCATCTGAATTTTGAACTCCTCCCCCCCCAAAATCCCCCCCCCCCGAAACCCGCTCAAAAGAGTTGGTTTTAAATTAAATTTTTTATTGTTTTAGGGGAAAAGTATGTAGAAATTCAGAAAGTAGACAAAATTTGCAACAAATAGGATACATGACATTATGACGTAGGATGAACGGGGAGGGGGAGGGCTGTCTCTGAACATGCACTGCGGCGCTACTTGCACTAAGTTACGTAAGTCTAGGCAATAGGGGATTTTACCTGGCAAAATTAATACTAGTTCTGGCGTTCGACTCACTTTATGTTTTTTGGGTCGCTGAATCCGAATTTGTAACTTCGCACCAAAATTTCACCCGGCAACCCCCCAAAAAATTGATTTTTTGAAAAAAATTGGTTTTTCAAAACATCGCGCGGGGAATGTTCCGAGACAGCCCCCCACTCTCCCCGTTTGTCCTACGTGATAATGTCATATATCCTATTTGTTGCACATTTTGTCTACTTTCTGAATTTCTACGTACTTTCCCCCTAAAACAACAAAAAATTTAATTTAAAAACAGCTGTTTTTTGTGTGGGGGGGGGGGGGAGATTTTGTGGGAAAGTTAAAAATTCGGATTCAGCGACCCAAAAAACTTAAAGTTAACCTTTTAGGGAAAGTTCGGAGGGGAGACGGGAGGGCGAATGTAAACGATGTGGGTGGTTAAATGAAATTGCGCAACATAGTCTACGCAGCACCGTGGTGCATGTTCCGAGGTAGATCCCCCCATCCCCATTCATCCTACGTCATAATGTCATATATCTTATTTGTCGCAAATTTTGTCTACTTTCTGAATTTCTACATACTTTTCCTCTACAGCAATAAAAAAATTGATTTTTTTAATAAATTTGACTTTTTTTCCTTTTTGGGGGGGCATTTTACCAAAATTTGGGGGGGGGGTGGTTGCCGTGCGAAATTTTGATGGGAAGTTACAAATTCAGATTCAGCGACCCAAAAAACATAAAGTAAGTCGATTTCGAGCACTACCATTAATTTTGACAGGTGAAATCGCCTATTGTCTGGACTTAAAGGGCTTATTTAAACATTTAATAGCCCAGTCAATAGAGACCGTATAGGGACTCTACCTAGCAAAATTAATGGTAGTACTGGAAATCAGCTTTCTAGATGTTTTTTGGGTCGCTGAATCCGAATTTGTAACTTCCCACCAAAATTTCTCCCGGCAACCCCCCCCCCCCCAACTTTTGGTAAAAAGCCCCCCAAAAAAGGTTTTTATTAAAAAATACCTTATAGAGAAAGTTCGGAGGGGAGATGGGAGGGGGAATGTCAACGTGTGAGTGGTTAAGTGGAATTGTGCAACTTAGTTTACGCAGCACCGCGCGCAAGTTCCGAGGCAGATTCCCCCCTTCCCCTTCATCCTAAGTCATAATGTCATATATCTAATTTGTTGGAAATTTTGTCTACTTTCTGAATTTCTAGATACTTTTTCCCTAAAACAATAAAAAAATTAATTTGGTGGGAAGTTACAAATTCGGATTCAGCGACCCAAAAAACATCTAGAAAGCCGATTTCCAGTACTACCATTAATTTTCCTAGGTAAAATTCCCTATTGCCTGGACTATAAGCAAAATTGGCAAAGCGCTAAAACAAAATTGGAGAGATCGTCTATTTAGATTTTCTAATAGTTTTCGTTCACTGAATTTTTCATCACCTTTATTTTAACATCGGCTTACATACGGGTTTCTGATTTTGGATGATTTTTCGCTGAACTGTCGTACATTCGGACTGTATACGGATTGGCTTATACATGGAAATGTACGATAAGCATTAAAGCGTGATGCGGATTTGTGCAATATTACTTCTTGTGTTTCGTGCATGCAAAATATTGAATACTTACCCAATCTCAGTTCTACTAAATTCAATGAGTCCTGGTCCTTCAATTGTTATGACACAATCTTCTAATGTAACTTGCAAAGGATTTTTGAAGGAGAAACTGATTTTCAAAGGTTGCAATAGTTTGGGTTTAATAGTTTCATCTTCAAACTAAGATAAAAGAAAAAATAAATTTATAAAAATAGAAATTATATAAAATGATTGAATTTGTAATAAAAATTAAAAAATAATCAGTTACGAAGTAAAATATATTTATTTCCTAAAATCACTCAACTATTTTTCCGTTAGCAACAAAACTGCGTATGGTTGAGTACAAATTATCTGCGAGAAGATTAAATCCCTGCCCCAAGAGATGAGACGGACTCAGCCCGGGACCGAGGCGGGTTCGGGCTCAATTTTTATACAAGTCTTCGGACTCGGACGGGCTCGGGCTCATTCCTTCTGAATATTATTTAGATTAAATATTTAGAAATTTTATTCATAGAATTTTATTTATCCTCTAATCGAAACAAAAAATAACTCCAACCCCCATTAAAAATTTCTTATTCCACTTCAAGTCATTTTAATGCTATTTTGATCAGAATGAAAGAGATACAGAATATTTTTTTCCTTTTGTAAGAGTAGCAGAACGCTATTTTTAAAAAAAACTTGTGATATTTGCAATTTATATCTCAAACTGACAGCGAGTGACGATTTATTGATATGGCGCAGATTAGAATATAGCGCCGTTAGGATATTTTTTAATCGAAATGTTTATTTATTGTTACTTTTTTTATATATCTAACACAATATTTTTTTTTTTGTCAATCAGCAATAGCTTAAGGGTGCTCAGAGCTTGATGGATACCGAAAAACATGTAAACAGAGCTCTCGCTTCGAGTCCATGTAAAAGCAGAAGTATTCAATGTAACTAATTTAAACTTTCTATTATTTTTAAGGTATGCTTGTAGTCTTATAAAATTATAAAATGAAGTACTTCAGTGTAATAAAATAGAAAATATAGCAAAATTTATATAACACAAATATCGAAAAAAGATTTAGGTGTCATATCACCATCCGTAAGATAACGTTCAATTGACATAAGACACTAATTGTTGCTTTAAAATGATCAGGAAACTTTACTCTATAGAATGAATTAAGGATATAACTATCACTCAAAGGAAACCTTATTAAAAATCTCTCACATTTAAAAATTTTAAAAACCTTAAAAAATACATTTTTTTCTCATTAAAATTACTCAAAATATTAAACTATCTAAAATATATTAATTCATTCTATAGATAATGATGTTATATGCATGCAAAAAAAATTTAAGCTATTCTATCAAATAGTTTTTTTTTTTAATCTTACGGATGGTCGTCAAAAATCAAGTTACGCGACTTAAAGTTGCAATTAAATGGGTGCGGCTTTGAAAGTGATTGTTACATAGATGCTTATAACTCCGTTAAAAATGCAAATACTTTTATGCGGTTTTTTGCACTGTGTTCAGAATTAATTAAATAATTAAAATAGATCATAAAAAATTGGTTTTTTGAAAGTTTTCAAGCTCTGAGCCCTCTTAACGTTTGCAAATTTTTAACCTTCTATTATTTGCAAGTGCTAATCGCTCTTTTGTGAAAGTACTTTTATGAAAGTAACGTTAGTGATTCTCTCCGTTTTTCTTCTTGAACTCTGCTCATGCTGTGGCGCTGCACTTTACATTCGTAAGTAGATAAAATTGTCCTGTAATTGTTATTCCGGATAGAAAGCAATCGAGTAGTGTTTCCTCATTTCCTATAAAAGCAGATAACAGTAATCTTTCAGATAAAGGTGTCAAATTTTTTATTTAAGTTGATTTTCAAGGACACGCGAATTACGAAAGATGCACACATTTTATAGGAAATACAAAATGTAGTTCGATTCTTCGTCATATAAATACTAAATAGTAATTTCTGGAAATTTCTTTCGTTTATTCATAAAACGCACTTTCTTAATGTGTCATCAGATTTGCATGTAGCGGGAGATAAAATATGAGAATCTTTTTAGGGATGTATATTTTTATTTGATACTAAATTTCTCTTTTGATAAGATTGAATGTAAATTTCATAAAATTAATTATGTGCTAGTAATTAGCAGTTATTTTCATCTAAAATTAGTTATTAAGAAATGAGGTGTTACGTTTAGAACAACTTTTAAATGTTATGCAATTTTTTGTCCTGTTTGTTCGGTATACATTCGGTATCGGGCTCGGACGATCTCGGGCTCTGATGACCCACGAATTAATATATGTATATATATATGGCCATTTTTCCCCATTCTGACCAGAAAATCAGAGTTCTAACTTTTTACGACTGCTCTTTCATCTTCACCTAACACTTCATTTATAAGGGCTGTTTCATAGTAATAGAAGCCATCAGTCCATCAGAAGAAAATAACTCGGTTAAAGCGGAAACTCGGTTAAGCGGGACTCGGATAATCGGGACTCTACTGTAGTTCAGTTTTAAGGACTAAAACACGCGATTTTATTTATATAAAACGACGTCATCCGAATCCGCTGAAGAATTCCTCATTTACGATCCAGTCTTAAGCTCTACAATAAAGTATGCATAGGACGTCACTGTCTCAGAATAATACACAAATGCAGCAAAAAGAAATCAAGTCATTTATATTTTTTTTCAAAATAGCACGTATTTTAAATACTTTTTTTTTACAGTTTTTATGAGAAAATGACAACTAAAAGATATAATTACTATTTTTCGACTATTTTCCCTTTACTTTCTACAGAAATGGAGTACGTTGTACTATAGTTGCCAACAAAAAACAAATGGAAAAACTAAAAAAAAAAAATAATATCTCAAAACTAAATGGAGATGGAGTTTTCAAACAAATTACATTTAAAAGTACTTTTTTTTCCAATACGACAGTATAAAAATTGAAAATGTGCGATGCTTAGAAGTTTAAAAAATTGCTATAGAGTATTTAATCGTACAATGATACATCTGCTTTGTTTTACGGCTGGCTTATACAAAGTAACGTTATTTTTTGGAGATGACATATTAATAGGTGGTAGAAAGAACATACTGGGGGCTAAAAAGGCGTCATATTTATTTGTAAAATGTGCATGATTTTTTTAAATATTAAAACGAAATATGACTGCAGATTAATGAACCTAATAATGTGATTAAGATGGTGTTAAACTGATGAAATTTCCACAAATTTTCTCTTTTGGAAATACCAATTTACTGTACTATACAGGGTGCGGCATGTATTTAAGAATGCACATTATACGTGAACTACCACCCTGTACGTCATAGTTACAAATCCTTTTCTGTTACATGTAAACGTGCCCGAACCTAGACTAACTGAGGAAATGAAAAGCCATGCTGTCACTGTCTCATTGGCAGATGAACACTCCGATTTAGAGATTGCCCCATTCTTGAAACGCCTGGTCATTCGTCTTTAAAGTAAGGAGCAAAGTGAAGGCTGACAGGTTCAAGCTTAAGAGTCACGTGATGCTCGAATGCACCAATGCAGGTGTCCGAAAAGAGCATCTCGTCACTCTAGCGATCTCTAAAAAAAGACACTTGGGATGCACCGCGTTAGCCTGTCTTTTTCGTTAGCCTCGTTGTCAGCAATATGACGTTATCAAGACTCCGGGATTCGTCAGTTGTGTCGATGAGAATCCTAGGAACTCCATCAGGGCGCTAGTTGCGGAGCTGCAGGTTGATGTGTTCACCATCCGATCTGTGATTCATGAGGATCTTCGTAAGAGTTCTTATGTGATGATGAGATGTCAGTTCTTGCTAGAGAGAACCAGGGAGAACTCGCCTGACCAGAGCCAAATGTCGCCTTAACAAGCTGAAACATCAAGAGTAGCCAGAAATGCTGTTGTTTCCCTCCGATGAGAAATGCTTTGTCTAGGTCCAGAAAGTGAACCTCAAAAGGATTAGTGGCTGTGTAAAATTCAGGAAGAAGTACCGATCGTCATGCACAGAAAATTTCCAGCTTCACTGATGATTCTGGGGTCGTGAGCATCGAAGAGCACCTGATGCCTCCACATTTCTTTCTTCAAGGTGCCAGAGTCAACGTCGTTGCTTATGCCGAGATGTTAAAGCTCCGAATTACTTCTGCAGAATGCAAGAGTCCGTATGTTTTTCAACAAGACTGTGCACCATCCCATACAGCCAAAGCAACACAATAATAGATGGTCAAAAACTCATCATGTCATCCTGAACTTGTTACACCCCATTTTCCCAGATATTAACCCGGTGGGTTATGCTATTACATATGGGCCGTACTTGAGAGGTACTCCAATAGCCATTCACACAAGACTGTTGTTCCACTGTGTACGCAATGGTAACCGTTCTCAACACCCTGATTATTGCCTGCAGTCAGCTTCAACATAGGAAAGACGCTATTATTGTGGCTGGCAGTATTTTCAATGAATGATGTCATCATGTCATCCATTGTGTATCTGATCACAAATATAAAACGTTAAAATGTCAAAAATGCTCTATCTCTCGTGTCTATTCATGGGTGAAAGCAGGCGTTATTTTGTTCTTAAATACCTGCCGCACCCTGTATATTAAACATTAGTATGCCTCCAAAAATGCATTTTTTTTATCTTGTTGTTGCTATCTTTGTTAAAATAAAATTACAGGACCTTCAGGCTTAGGAAGCACAAAATGAGAACTGGAGAAATACAAATTCATTTAATGCAATTGTCATACATCATTATACTAGGACTTCCCTCAGAGGGATTAGTCTGAGCGATATTACTGAGAACATAGATTTAATAATAACATGTGGAAGCAAAGAAAATGAGATGTTATCTTTAATTGTCCATATACTGCGAAAAATTGAAATGATGAAAATAAACGAATTGTAGAATTACAAAATCTTATATATAAATTCGTATACACTGTTTAAAAAAATGGGAAATCAAACCATTCAAGACAGCCATGCATGGATATAAAATTGAAAGTACGCAATATATTAAAAGTAAAATAGAAAATGAAACACTAATTTACTTATATCGGAATTTTAACTGTATAAAATGATGTCAAGAGCATAATCAGACGCTCCGCACCAATTTGAGTAACTTTAAATGACAAATATATGATGTTTAAAAAGAAAGGACTATACTTTATATGGTGTGTGCTCCCCCGGAATAGTTAATATTGTACAATATCTGTTTTCCACGGATACAATGAGGTTGTCGATAACATTTAAGGAATTCTCTTCTCAAAATCTAATATAGTATCAAAGTACCGAATACATCAAAAGTGGCATGCAATGCTTCGTTAGAGTGTGTTTTAGATATGCTCGATCGGATTTAAATGATGAGTGTATGCTGGCCACTACATACGCAGTATTGTTTTGTTTTCAAACATATTCTGCACAAGTTGAGCTGTATTTAGCATGTATTAAATAAAAGAAATCGGCAATGATTACAACATAAAGTATGACACAAGATCTGAATATATCGTCTGCATAACTTTTGAGCTGTCAAAGTGTCATTTGAAGTAATTTACAAATCCATACATATTTATTCAGCAAATCATGCAAGCTAACATACGCCAATATGAACCCGATTACAAAATTTCACCAGAATAAGTTAGTATATAAAAAATCTACTAATGATAATTGAGAATATGACCTTATGATAAAATGTCTAGAAAAATGAATCGGATAAAAAATTCATATCACATTTAAAACGGCACTTCTCTCTGTTAGTGGCCTTGGCGAGAGAAAGAAAAGCCTAGAGAAGGAACACTTTGACAAGTACTTTCGGGCAACCTACTCACTGTTTCATACAGGTCTTTATTAAATATTTACACAATTTATTTAATGCTAGGTGGGTATCTATCAGTTTTGTTGCATTTAAATCGCATGTTTTGCGAAGGAAATGCAGCATTATGAAATATTTAAAGTTGGTGTACCTAATAATTCCAAATTAATGGTAATTGAGGTCGCTTTCCGTTAATTTCATCTTTTTAAATTTTAAATTTTTTAGAAACCATTCATAGAGACAATTGTATATTTTAAAACTAACCCGAAGCAAAATTTCAAGATTTTGGGCTCAGCAGTAACAGAGAAATAGAAATTTTTTGAAAGTTTTTTGTTTCTACACTGTTTTATATAGCAACATTTTTAGAAATTATTCTATTGCGAGAATTTACGTCATGATAAATACAGCCATGTCAATTTTCATGTTTATATTCCTAACAGTTCCATGTTCTTCGTTACTCAGATCATCTTTAGATCTTTTTCCGCTTTGTTTAGTCTTTCTATTTTTTAGAATTCGTTCTACAACGAGCATTTACATCTTATTAATTACTACCATGCCAAAGTTCTAGTTTCTAACCCCAACAGTATCCCAAAAATTTCAGTATTCCAAATAAATCATAGTTTAGAACCTTTCTAGAAATTTTTACGTTTATCCGTCAAATTGAACCTTTTAGAGAGCGTTCATTAAGAGTATTTACATCTTAAAAGTAACTATCGCACCAAATTTAAAGTTTCTAACCCAATCAATATCGCAGAAATCACAATTTTAGAACTTTTTTGCGCCTGCAGCGATGTAGGTTCTTGCACTGACATAAAATAGTCTTTTTTTCGGAGCAGAGATGGCCACCAACATTTTTTTTAAGTTGGCTATGTAGTTTCAGAGATAACACCTCGCAAACGTACAAGCATTAATAATATTATATACTTTATAATATTATAACGCTTTATAATATTAGCATTAGATGTACAGATACAAAAGCCATTTATCTGTTACAAACTAAAGTGCCGGCGTTGCCCAGAATTTGAAGGATGTTTGTTCTGAAAAATCAATTTCAAAATTTAACATACAACACAAAACAAACATTAAAAAAAGCAGTCGAAATGTTGTTGAATGAATCATATGAAAACGCTATATAAAAATGTATAAATGTATATAACAGACGCAAAAGAATGCAGCTATAAATGAACTTATTCCAATTTATAATTGGAGCAATAATGTTAAAATACGCCAATATTTCCCTAATCGGGTTTTTATCATGCTTCAATACATTTTTCACACTCATATGACGTTATACTATATCCACCATGCCCTTTATATTTCCCATATGACGTAATATTTTCCTCTTTCAATTCGAAACCTTGAAATAGAAAAGTTATGAAGTTATAGTCACTTTCATTTAAATTCGCCAAACCATTTATTTCAATTTCATATTTCACGTGAATATCTTGCAATAGAAAAGTTATGACGTAATATTCACCTTTTTTTAAATTCGGCAAACTATTTATTTCATCTTCATTTTTCACGTGAAAATCTTGCAGTAGAAAATTAATTGTTGTAGTAATAATTTTATTGTGTTTTTTAATTATTGGCAACTGCTATAACGAAAAATGTTTAAATTTGATGTCAAATTTGATTTGATTTGTCTCCAACTTAATTAGGGGCTGAGTTAGATAAATTGCTTAAAATACACAAGTTAGAACCCAGAGGGTTAAATAATAGAATTTTTCAAAATTTTATTATTTGTCGTTTGATGTGAGGTGTTCAACTAAAAGTATGCAAAATTTCATGTCTCCAACTTAATTAGAGGCTGAGTTAGAAAAATTGCTTAAAATACACAAGTTAGAGCCCAGAAGGTTAAATAATAGACTTTTTCAAAATTTTATTATTTGTCGTTTGATGTGAGGTGTTCAGCTATAAGTATGCAAAATGTCATGTGTCCAACTTAATTAAGGGCTGAGTTAGAAAAATTGCTTAAAATACAGAAGTTAGAGACCGGAGGGTTAAATATTACTTTTTCAAAATTTTATGATTTATCGTGTTATCGCAAGTGTTCAGCTATAAGTATGCAAACTTTCAAGTCTCACACTTAGTTAGGGGATGAGTTAGAAAAATTGCTTAAAATACATAAGTTAGATCCCGGAGGGTTAAATATCAGACATTTTTCAAAATTTTATTATTTGTCGTTTGATGTGAGGATTTCATCTATAAGTATGCGAAATTTCATGTCTCCAACTTAATTAGGGTCTGAGTTAGAAAAATAGTTTAAAATACATAAGTTAGAGCCCAGGGGGTTAAATATTAGACTTTTTAAAATTTTAATTATTTGTCGTTTGATGTGAGATGTTCAGCTATAAGTATGCAAAATTTCATGTCTCCAACTCAATTAAATTAGGGCTGAGTTAGAAAAATTGCTTAAAATACACAAGTTAGAACCTAGAGGGTTAAATATTAGACTTTTTCAAAATTTTATTATTTGCCGTTTGATGTGTGGTGTTCAGCTATAAGTATGCAAATTTTCAAGTCTCCGACATATATAGTTTCTGAAAACGGGCTCTGTGACAGACGGACAAACAGACAGACAAAGGAGTGAGACAGGTAGGGTTTCGTTAGATGAACGAAACTCTAAAAACATGCTGCGGATGACTGTAACAACATTCTAAAATTACATTACCATCAGCGATCTACCGATCCCGAATTTAGTTTATATTCGTTTCATATATTCTTACCCTTTTGTGCGGCCCTGTAAAATAATTATCAATATTATATACAGTAAAACCTCTGAATAGCGGACACCCCGAGAATGCAGAATTTGCCCTCTATTTAGAGGTGACCGCTACTGAGACTAAAACATGTACAATTATTTAAGAGTTGGTAATCGAAAAAATGTCCGCTAAATAGAGATATCCGCTAATCGGGTGTGTCCGCTATGGAGGTTTTACCAGTAAAACTTCTGAATAGCGAACACCTCGGGAGGGCAGAATTTGTCCTCTATTTGGAGGTGTCCGCTACTGAGAGTAAAAAATGTACAGTTATTTAAGGGTTGGTAATCGAAAAAATGCCCCCTAAATAGAGGTGTCCACTAATCGGGTGTGTCCGTTATGGAGGTTTTACTGCATAATAATATCATCCTTTACAAGAAAATTGCATGCTGTATGATAGACAGACAGACATCCAGAGAAAGATAACCTCCCGGATCAATAAACACTCATGTCTTTTGTTTTAATCATCCACAATTGTATGTCATATAACCAAGGTTCGCACACTCCTTGGAATTTCCAAGGACTCTGACACCACTATTAATGATAAGAAAATTTACATTTAATTTTAAAAACACAGAAGTCGCAATTCCCACCTTTATTCACAGATTTTGCAATATTTTCCTGCAGTGAAATACTTTCAAATTACTGCTAAATTTAGTGGTAAAACTGTGCGAACCCTGCATACAACATGCCAAATTTTATACAACTAGCTAAAAACGGTCACCGTGGTACGGAATACTGTATTATTATTTGTTTGCCCACCAAAACTGGTTGCCACGGGTTGTTGCAAGTTTTGTGATTACGTGGTTGAAACTGATCTATTCAATATTACTGCGTGCGTATTTTTTTTTACTTGCTCCATGTGTTCAAACCAGTTGTCTACGAAAACATCAACCGGTGACAGTGACGCACACCAAATTTCTGTGACGTATGCAGATAAATTGTGCTTTTTTAAGAGTTTTTTCTATATAATTTTTAAACGGTTTGAAATTTATTTTTCATAGCAGGTGCATTCAGTAGGCGACCCTCATAGGTACCTTCTGGTGCAATCAGAAACGAAATCCGACAAATATTTTTTGAGTTATGCTTGACGAAAGGTTTTTATTAGGCCTTTTTTTTTAGTAGGACATGGCGTTAATATCCATCGTAGTAGTAAAGTGTCCGGACAGTAATATTTCGCTGAGTATTAGCCTTCGCTTCGCTCAGACAATTATACTCATTTATTTAACTCAACTTGGTTTTTGAATGTAAAGATGGAAATTTGAAACCGATTTTTCACTCACTTCGTGATACGCTAGAATTATAAAAATACAACATTTAAATATTTTTAGAACTTAATTATAATTTAATTAATTACTTTTAAGGACTTTTTTGTTAGTCCGCCGCAAGTGATAATTTGCCAAATAATCTTTATGGTTACAACTGTCTACGAGTTATAAAAATAATGGAGCTAATGATGCACTGAACCTTGCTTGACAAAATTGTCCAACTGCTTATGAAACTGGAATAACGAAATGTTTTAAACTCTAAAAGTACAAAGCATAAACAGTGTAATAATAAAAAACTAGTATGTTGTGGCCATCACAAAACTTTCTTCTATATAAATCACGTCAATTAAATCATTTAAATAGTACAAGAAATAACAACGATTTAGCACCAATTCATATCAAAGTATATCTGAATTTGAAGTTAGATGAAAATTCGTGGATTAGTTCTTGAGATACAGCTATAGCGGAAATTCTGAAAAATGTAGCATAGTTGAGCGATTTACACCAAAAATAAACAGCACTAAATGATATCAAGGTATACCTGAATCTGAAGTTTGTTCAAAATCCAAGCATTAGTTCTTGAGATAAAGCTATTGCGGAAATCGCAAAAATACAGCATAGCAGTGCCACCTGTTGAGCGATTTACACCAAAAATGAAACAGCACTAATTTATACGTCAATTCATATCAAGGACTAACTAAATCTGAAGTTTGATGAAAATACGTGCAATAGTTCTTGAGATACAGAACTTGTGGAAATCGTGAAAAATGCAGCGCAGCAGCGCCACCTGTTGGGCGATTTACACCAAAAATTAAACAGCACTAATTTATATCAAGGACTAACTGAATCTGAAGATTGATGAAAATTCGTGCATTTTTTCTTGAGTTAGAGCTACTGCGATAATCATGAATAATGCAGCATAGCAGCGCCACCTGTTGGGCGATTTTCCCAAAAAAGTAATCAGCACCAAACTATATCTTGCACTAACAGAATTTGAAGTTTTATGAAAATCCGTGCAGTAGTTCTTGAGATATAGCTATTGCAGAAATCGTGAAAAATGCCGCATAGCAGTGCCACCTGTTGGGCGATTTTCACCAAAAACTAATCAGGTCCAGTTTATATTTAGGTCTAACTAAATATAAAATTTTGTAAAATTCTGTACATTAGTTCTTGAGATCGAGCGCCCACAAATTTTTTGTCACATACAGACTCACAGAGTGACAGAGTGACAGACAGACTCACAGACAGACATTTTCTAAAAACCATCAAATCGTGTTCTGGTCATTCTAAAACGTATAAATCCGTCGAAAACCGGAAGTCGAAAATTTTCACGAATCCAATACTTTCTTCTTGTAAAGATAGAAGAAAGTAATAATAACCATTTTTATCATTTAATAGTTTACTATTATGTGAGAATTCGACGATATCTCACATTGAAACTCTCAATTTACAAGGCAAAAGCCAGCATAGGGAAACTAATGTATTTTCACCTAGCCTCCAAATTTCTTCAGAGTCCCAGAAAATGTCGCTAAAGATGAAACAAATATATCAATTTCAATCAATCTTTGCAGAGGACACTAGGGTGAAAGGAACTCCTTTATTTAGCGAGAGAAATATTCTTTTGATGTTCCCGAGGATCTCTTTTCCCGTGAGAAACTAGATAGTGAAACTACATATTAACCTGACGTCATGTTTCTGAACGCAGCCTATAGGGAGCGAGCTTGTTGATGAGCTCATGAGTCACAGATGGTGAGTGGCTAAGGGAAGTAGCTTTTATTCTGGACGGAGAATGGAGCTGATAAAGGGGGATGCAGGAGGAGGCTCGAGAGCTTTTTCCTTCGGTTGAAGTTGAGACTTCAAGTTTTCTGGCCGTGTAGAGTGGAAAATCTCTCACGGGTTAACGGCTTCGGGACACAATCCGAAGCAAGCCAAAAGCGAAAGCCGGGCGAGGCTGTAAAGTGCTCCATCACCAGGGATGTAGTGGAGGGTATACGGGGGTATACGCCGTATACCCTCTGGATTTTTTTAAGGAACACCGTATACCCTCTGTTTCTCAAGAAAGCTATAGTATATACACTCCAGGTTAATCGCTCTGTCTTGAGCGTATACCCTCTGCTTAGAGAGTATACCCTCTGTTTTTTTTTACGACTACACCACTGTCCATCACGGAGTGAACATCGGAGGTTCTTAAACCTCGGCTGAGTATCTACGAAAGAGCGACATCCCTGTCGAACCCCATCTCGACTATACCCGACTCGAATAACCCGAACTCTTTATCTTCGAAAATTGTGGACATTGAATAAATAAGAGACTGTCTACACTGAAAGCGATCTATTATTCGAGGACTGGACTTTATTCTATAAATACATTATTGACAGCTGAACTCGAACCCTTTTATGAAAAATGTTGTAAATAGGACTTATGTAATCTATAAAACATTATTTAATTGTTTGTAATGCAATAAAATATTTTTTTCGATATTGATAAGACTCGGCCGTTGAAGTAGCCCGCTACCACACCACCTTACGACATCGGCTCCGTTACAACTAATTAAATTATAATTATACGTCTCGAAAATAACTTAGAAACTCTGAGTAGATATAGTTTAAATAACGGGTTGTTTTTCTGTTGCCATATCTTAAAAAAAAAAAAAACAGAACAAAACTGATATTTAAAAAAAAAATAAATTCATTAGATCGAGCTTTCTGTAGAAAGTTATCAAATTCTCGTCTTTTAAGGGAATTATTTTGAAACAACAGGAATTGCCGCCATGAAAGTAAGCATGATTTTTCACGTTGAAATACGTTGTTGGTTGAAGATTCAGAATCAGCTTGATTAATAAAAATTGTTTAAAGAAATTACAATAAATTAAAAATTAATGAAAAATGCATCTGCAAATAATCTCAAAGAATGCAGTGTAGAAGCAACGCAACGGGCCTACTGATACGTATACTAGAATAATATAAAAAAAATGTTTTTCGGTGGAAATAGCCCACTAGTAATCAAATCTATATCAGTCAAGGAATTTCAAGTAGATGAATGGCCTTAACCTTTAACTGATGTGACAGAAATTGTCACATAATTACTGAGAAGCAGTCTCTAAGATCGCTCCACCGAAAGTTGAATGAAAGACGCAATTGATTCATACAGTGCGGCGCAAAAGCTGATGCACAAGCTAAATGTTTTTATAAAATGAAAAATATACACCGAAACGCTTTGAAATTGTTACTGTATCTAAACAATTGGATTAAAAATCAATGTTTCGAATCCAGAAAAAAATTCATTGTAAGGAAAATATTGAATTATAAAATAATCCAAATTGTGATGTCGCAAAAAGTTTATGCATAAAAACAAAATATTTACATTTCACAAAGTGCAAAAGTCCTTTAGTAGTTTATGGTGCTTTCATTGCACCTGATGAGATCGAATATTAGATTTTCCATTGATAACACGAGAGTATGGAAGGTTTTGGGAGTGGGTTTCGGCCAGGCTGCATCGATTGCTGATTTGAGCTTTTTACTGAGTAAATCTGCTTCCCATTCTTGTAGACGTCACGAGAGGGAACTCTCCAAATGTTCTCTATCGGATTGATATCTGGGCTGAGCGCTGACCAGTTCATTACACTGATATTCTGAGATCTAAGCCATTCTTTTGTACAACGGGAAGTGAGTGTCGATGCGTTGTCTTGCTGAAATGTGCAGTTGGGACCACCTAGAATACCAAAAGGTCACAAATGCTCACTCAGAGTTTCCTCATACATTTGTGAATTTTATCTGCTATTTAGGAAGTCAAGAAACGTTTGTCCATTGTAGCCAAAAGCGACCCATACCATGAGCGAACCACCACGTTGTTGCCTGCTGAATATCCTCTTCGGCTCTTAAGGCACACCAATAGACTTAGAAGCCATCTGGACCATCCAAATTCCATGTTTTTCCATCAGAAAAAATAACATAAATCTATGTTTCACGATAATAAATGTGTTGTTTTGCTTATTGAAGTCTTGCTTGTTTGTGACACTGTTTCAAAAAAAGCTTACGAGCTAATTTTTGTTTTTTGATGAATCCTGGTTAGAATCCTGATGAATTAGATTATTCGTCTGCGTATGGTGTCACGTGATATTTTTGATCCGTGTCGATTTTTTATCTGATTAAGAGACAAATTGCAAGTTACAGCCAATCATTTAATTCTTCTATCCTCACGAAATGTGGTTTTACTCGACCTTTCTGAGCAATACGCATTTTTTAATTGTTTATCACGCTACAAAAGACCATACATACCACGTTTAGATCGATTTGAAATAAGCGAAATTTGCAAAACGGATTTACCTTTAACTTTCAGCTTCCAAATTTCTACAACTTCTTCAGGCGATAACTGCAGAGATTTCGGCATTTTGATATAACTCGTACAGTGATCACTACACTCTATACTCTATGAAAAAAGTATCGCAGATCCTCCACCTATCATGTTTGAGGCGATATTTGCATAAAATCGCATTTGTACATAAACTTTTGCGACATCACAATTTTTTTTTTTTTTTTTTTTGTAATTTCTGGATTTCACAACGATGATTTTTTTCCAAACTTGAGATATATATTTATGATTATAGTATTCACCTACAGTGGATATTTGAAAGCATTCCGTTGTACAGTTTTATTTTTATTAAAATATTTGAGTTGTGCTTAAACTTTTGCGCCGCACTGTAGGACGGTGTTTTTGTACTAAACGTTTTGTAGAGAACTGTTATAATTAAAATTCACCTATTAAAAGTCTCGGGATATAGTACTAAAGTTCCAAACGAAACAAAATTTTAGCAGTGTTTTAGTTAAACTGGAAGTTACAAGTGAAACTATAAAAATTGAAAAAATCAGCGACACTGACTGGAGACTGGTAACATAAATTAAAGGTTAATTTGAAATTTTAAATTGTTTAACTCATTTCAAACTTACCTCAATTTGTAAAGGCGGTCTACTAAATTGAAAGTTGTCTTCTGCTGCCCAGGTTTCGTTTGTCTCAATGACCCTCGCATGTGCATATGCTCTCAGCATTAAAAATTCTACCAACTTGTCTAAATATTCATCAGGATCCACTTCAAAGAGTAGTTCCCTCTCTAAAAATAAAAATAAAATAAACAGTGAAATGCGGTTCCATACAATAAATATATGAATTATTAATTGTATTATTAAAAAATTGTTACTGAAAGAAAAATAAGACTTAGAGTTTGGTATAGTTGTATATATGCTTAGAAAAGTATGAATGGGTATACCGTAAAAGTTCAAAGCGATATGAAGCCTAAATAATATCAAATATTGCTAGTCTGTATAAATCTTATTTAAATCTTATCATAATCTGTTTATGATGAACTTAATTCGGCACTGACAATAAAAGTAGTGTATATTTAAACATCATTCATAAAACATTTCATAAAACTAAATTCAGCGTAGTAATAATCTTTTCTTTTTACAGTGTAGCTAAAACAAAACACTTGATCAAAGCTTAAACTTGGAATTTTGCTAAGCACGCTTCAAAAGCAGGTCGAAAAGTAGCAATGCCGCTTTGGTCTATGCCGCGTTTTACCAGATACGTTTTTAATTAGGTTTTTAATTAACTTTTAAAGACACGGGAGGCGTATTGACATATGCACACAATGCTAATTAGTCGCAAATTCCATAGTATTTATGTGATTAATTTTAATTTAATTAGTCTGTTTTTAACAATTTGACGTTTATTGCTTTGATACTGCTACTGGACATTGTATTATACAAATATATCATTAAAAGTTGTTATTTAGGCTTTAAAAGCTGATGGCACATAGAGTAATCCGCCACTTTCATTATGTATGTTCCTCCGTGTCTTTAAGGGTTAATATCTTGGCTAATTACCGACGATTTTTTTAAAAATAATTATCAACAATATCTTTATATTTCTACTACGATAGTACCTCCAGCGTTCCTCAACACCTTTCCTGAATGCCCGCAAATCGAAATTTGTGTGTAACGGAAAAATGCGCTTTTCTCAAAAACTATGTGACCTAAAGTAATCGCTATCTAATCAAAAACAACTCGTTGTAAATGATCCCGCCAAGCCACAAACCTAAAACGTCAGTCATAAAAAGAAATGATATCACATAAAAAGAAGCGATATAGAAGTGCATACTCCGAGTGCCGTGTAAAAATCTATCACTACTTATAATGTTTCCAAAGGACTCGGAGTGAGGTACAGTATGTGATAACTGCGAATTGCAGGTTTTTATAATGTTTGTTCTTCCTGCACTTACATATGACTATTTGTTTAACAATTCTTTTCTTGTATTATTGGTCCCATACAACTGTGAAAAGTTGAAGCTTTGGTGTTTACATGCCCATTCTTGTTTCACATCATTTGGTCGATTTGTTGATTTTATTTACCATTATTTGAACGAAAAAGACCACTTTTATGAGGAAGATTTTCTAAGTAAACATGTAATAAACATTTTGAGTATGTAAAATAATAATAAAAAATAATGATCATATGAATCATCAAATCCAACAATGCACCTATTAATAGACGTTTACTAAACTAAGATGTAGTACAGTAAAGCATGCGTAAACAGATTGCACATGAAAGGGGAAAAATCTGTTCTAGTAAGGCTTCTTTTAAAATAGTATTATATAATATTCTTTATGTTGAAATCACGACATTTTACGTTTAATAAATAATTCTGTCATAAACAGGATCCATTTTACCAGTTTTCCCTTTAATTTTGAAGCAGTGTATTATTAAACGTAGTTATTTAATTAAAAATTATGTTTAAAATATTGAAAAGTATAATTGTAATAATAATGATTAACACAATTATATACCATTTCCTGCTTGTCTTGGAAGTCTTTCTGATTTATTACAGATCTTCCTCCTACAATTATTTATAAGAGTGATATAATGAGAATTTAAAATTAATTTTTTCGACTTTCACAATTTTTCGAAATTGATATAGGTACTGCATATGTTAAATATACGCCTGTAGGTCGTCAAGCAGTTTTCACATACTGTACCTCACTCCGAGTCCTTTGGAAACATTATGAGTAGTGATAGATTTTTTACACGGCACTCGGAGTATGCACTTCTATATCACTTCTTTTTAACATTGACTTTTTAGGTTTCTGGTTTGGAGGGATCATTTACAACGAGTTGTTTTTGATTAGATATCATTTCTTTTTGTTATGTAAGTTATTCCATTTGCATTATACATATTCCATTTTAATTCAGAAATGAAAAGATAAGCGAAAGATGATAGATGTAAAAAAATAATTTAATAGTGATGCTATAAACTTTTCAAAAGTGTAATATATCTAGTAAGACATAAAGTTGGACTTTTTAAAAATAATTCAAAATAATTTTATCTATCCTTACAAATCTCAGAAAAAATCATTTATTTTTTAGAAATGATAAAATGTGTCGAACTAACAAGTAATATTTTTTGCTGCTGTTCTGTAAGCTTTATGGTGTTTCTTTAATTAATTCAGCAAGGATTTTATCCTAATAACTTTTGAAAAACTGCCTTTACATTTTCAAAATTCACATAATTTTACAAAAAATATGTAAAGACTTTAAAACAGACTGAATAATGAGCATTTGTTTTATCACAGGGCGTACTTGAAGTAATTTTTAAATAAAATTAGTTTTTTTATTTTAGGAAATCCAACGTCCCTCCGATAAGCACAGCAATAATTCAGATTATATGATTAACTATTTTTCCTTTTTAAATGTATCATAAGCTCTAAAACTTGTTGGATTTTCTGAATTTTCAATGCATGTACTTTCTAAATTCCTAATTGTTTCTTGTGTAACTAACAGGACATACTAAGTCGTGTGCTTTCTATGGATTTTCTCATATATCTCGGATAATTCATCCGATAAATTCTAATTCATTTCAATAAAAGTTCAGAATTCGGTATTTCATCGTTATGAAATGATTTTCCCTAATTTCGGTCATATTTGTAAATTTTTAAGTAACTCTATAATCAGATTAAAAATTAACTAAAAACTACTTATGGCATATTGATAGCATTCCTTAATTACCAAGTTCAAAATAACAGAGTCGATTGGTTTAATAAATCTCCTTGTTAATCTTTTTAAATGAAAAAAAATCGAAAAATTCTAATAAAACTGCCAAAAATTCACATCATTTTACACAAAATATGTAAACCCTTAAAAACAGACTGAATAATGCGCATTTGTTTTATTACCGGGTGTGCGCGAAGTAATTTTTAAATAAAGTTAGTTTTTTTTTATTTCAGTAAATCCAACGTACCTCCGATAAGCGCGGAAGAAACTCAGATTATCTGATTAAGCTTTTTTTTTCATTTTAAATGTTTTCATAAGCTCTTAACGCTTGTTGGATTTTCTGAATTTTCAATGCATGTACTTTCTAAATTCCTAATTGTTTTTACGTGACTAACAGGAGATACTAAGTCGTATGCTTTCCAAGTATTTTCTCATATATTTAGGATAATTCATACGATAAATTACAATTCATTTCAATAAAAGTTCAGAATTAGATATTTCATCGTTATGAAATGATTTTTCCTAATTTCGGTCATATTTGTAAATTTTTAAGTAGCTCTGTTATCTGATTAAAAATTAACTAAAAGCTATTTATGGCATATTGATTGCATTCTTTAATTACCAAATCCAAAATAACAGAGAATATTAGTTTAATAAATCCTCTTATTAATCTTTTTAAATGAAAAGAAAAAAGAAATATTCCAATAAAACTGCCAAAAATTTATTTGATATAAAAATTTAAAAAAAATGAAAAAAAAATTATGTATTAAAAAACTAGGCTGACTGTATTACCTTTATAAAATGTTTTAAATAGAATAAATTGCAAAGTTTGGAATGTTGAAAAAAATATTTGAGTGTATGTGCGTTTTAGTATAAAAGCAATACAGAAAAGAACATTTTTCCGCTTATTTCAATATGATAAACAGTAATCCTTAATTTCTGTAGAATTGTTTTCATGACTATAAGTACTTTGTGATACACTAAAGTGCTTACATTATCTTTCTGAGCATGTTCTGTGGTTTCTCCGTAGTCAGTGTTTACCTAGAATCTTTCCATAATCTAGGTCCACTGGGACATTTATATAATCTAGTTTCTCCTCAAATATCAGCAGAACATTCCACGATGATTATTGTGGACAGTACCTTCGTCAAAAAATCATAACAATTAAATGAAATTTTATTTTGCCCGAAATCGGTATCTAAATTTTCTGTAAAAAATACCCATAGTATTGGAATTTTAAAAAGGTGTGTGCTGAAATCTAGAAGCATCTTCAATAATGTAGATAATAGAAACATCTTTCATAAAGTAGAAACCTGGATGGTAGAGCTTTTAGATGAACAAATTGAATTAATATTCAACTTTCAAGTAACATGATAAAATTTTCTAGAGATTAAAATAGTACAAAGTCATTAAAATACATGCCACTCAGTAAATATCCATCGGTTGTAATGTAATCAAGATCTATTAAGTGAACTTGTAAACGAACCGTAAATGCTTCAATGCCGCCTTATAATAAAGAGTTTAACTGGGTCGAATGCGATAACATCTTCTACCCTATTAAAATCGAGCGTGTATCTATCTATGTAACCTCAAACACTAGGAAACCACAGGACGCAGGTCTGCGAAATTTGGCGCACAGGTTGCTGGTAGGGGGCTCATGAACGATTGGGGCCAAAAAATCGAAAATTTTGAAATATATATTTATTTTATGTTTTTGACAAATTTTTGCCTTTTTTATGTTCAACCCGTAATCTCACGTGTTCTAACAAGTTCTGAATGTTTACTGCGATGCGAGATATACATATTACGTACGCCAGGCTGCAATACAGTGCGGCCCAAAAGTTTAAGTACAACGCAAATATTTCAATAAAAATAAAATTTTACAAGGGAATGTTTTCAAATATCCACTGTAGGTGGCTACTATGATCCTCATATACCTCATCTATATATACCTCAAGTTTGGAAAATTTTCATCTTTACGAAAATCAGAAATTACAAAAAAAAACATTTTTCTGATGTCGCAAAAGTTTATGCACAAATTAGATTTTGTGCAAATATCTCCTTAAATATGATAGGTAGAGGATCGTTGAGACCTTTTTCCTAGAGTATAAAGTGTAGCGATTGCTTACGAGTTATATCAAAATGTCGAAACTTCTACAGTTCTCGCCAGAAGAAGTTGTAGAAGTTTGGAAGCTGAAAGCTGAAGGAAAATCCGTTTTGCAAATTTCGCTTATTTTAAATCTGTCTAAACGTGGTATTTATAGTGTTTTGCAACGCGGAAAACAATTCAGAAATGCGCATCGCTCAGAAAGGTCGAGTAAAACCACATTTCGTGAGGATAGAAGAATTAAAAGATTGTCTGTAACTTGCAATTTGTCTCTTAAACAGATAAAAAAAATCGACTTGGATAAAAAATACCACATGACACCATACACAGATGAATAAAAGAATCAGGATTCGTCAGAAAACAAAATTTAGCTCGTAAACCTTTTCTGAAACAAGGTCACAAACAAGCAAGACTTCAATGGGCTAAACAGCACATGTATTATCGTCACGAATTAATTAGTGTTATTTTTTCTGATGAAAAAATGGAATTTGGATGGTCCAGATAGCTTCTCATTCTATTGGCGGGACTTGTGGAAAGATCCGAAGAGCATATTCAGTAAAGAACAACGTGGTGATTCGCTCACGTTATGGGTCGCTTTTGGCTACAATGAACAAACTTCTCTTTGCTTCCTAAATGGAAGACAAAATTCACAAAAGTATCAAAAAACGCTGAGTGAGCATTTTTGAACTTTTGGTGTCTTAGGTGGTCCCAACCGGACCTTTCAGCAAGACAACACATCGATACTCACTTACAATTGCTCAGAAGAATGGCTTAAGATCTCAGAATAGCAGTGTGATGAACTGACCAACACTCATCCCGAATCTCAATCCGGTTTAGAACAACTAGGGAATCCTTTCACGTGGCGGCTACAAGTATGGGAAGCAGTATTACTAGTGCAAAAGCTCAAATCAGCAATCGAGGTAGCCTGATACAAACTCGCTACTAAAACGTTCCATACTCTCGTGTTATCAATGGAAAATCACGAATTTGAGCTCGTCACGTGTAATCGAAACACCACAGACTACTAAAGGACTTTTGTGCTTTTTGAAATATAAATATTTCGTTTTTGTGCATAACTTTTGCGACATCATACTTTTGATTTTTTTTATAATTAACTATTTTCCTTACAATGAATTCTTCTAATCCTAATGTTTAGATACAGTAAAAATTTCACGGCATTCCGGTGTATATTTTTCATTTTATAAAAACATTCAGCTTTTGCTTAAACTTTTGCGCCACACTATATTAAGAAGCCAGCGAGTACGATAATTCTTTTAGCTCTCATGTAAATATAAGTACAGATATACATATTACGCGTACGCCACGCTGCAATATAGGAATCAATTACTTTAAACTGGTATAAATAAAAAAGGAATTAATATTTTTACATGAAACTTTCAAAAGGTTTGAACTACTCATAAAAGCAATTCAAATGCCGTAATCCGCGTAAAAATCCAATAATTACACATTGCTGTAACCCTTTCAACAGATTTTGGTCTGAACAAGAATTTCAAAAGTACAAAAACAGCACTTTTAAAATCGCATTTACTAAAAACCTATTGGCCAGATTCCACTTAACTTTTGTTTGCTTAGTCACGTGGCGCGCCCCATCCCATAGAAACAAGAATTTTGTTTCTATCATAAATAGAATCGGAGATATAGAAGTGTCAAAATCCCGCTTTGGTCAGTCCGGAAAATATAAACTAGACAGAGTACGAAAAGAATTTTGAAAAATCGTTTGGCATTAATTGCCGGAAATTCCTTTCATTTACGGCTCATTTTGCACTGTTATTTCTTTTGCTTGGCGAGAAACTCTGTCGAGTTTCTATGATAATTTTCCTGCAAGGTTTAAATTAAGGTCTACTACCTCTAATGTTTTCATAATCTTAGTTTCAGTAGATTCGGAAATAGATGGAGGGGGGGGGGGGGACATATTTTTGCACTACATTTTTGACTATATCTCTGAAAATATAACACTTAAAATTAAAAAAAGTGTATTTTCGAGTTCAGCGTTACGAAAACTTTAACGTGATTACCCCACACGATATGCAAAGCAAATATTTTTCTTTTCAAGTAACTTAATTAGCCCCTCTATATTTCTCATAAAAATATTTGTAAATCTTTAATCATCTGTAAATATGTGGGTCAATAGTTCTTATTACTTTCCCCGTGACAGACAGACACAGGAGTGATCTTATAATGGTTCTGTTTTTACTTTTTAAGTACGGAACCCTAAAAACCTATTTAAAGAAGCAGTGACATCCCACTTATACGCATTTCAACTGACCGATTTGAAATCGCATATAACTGATAGGTCTTTATGCTTTAGTGCTTTCTACACATTATACAGGGTGTTTCATACAAGTTGGGCAAAACTTTATGAGGTTATAGTACACATCCAAACAAATAACTTTCATCAAATAATGCATGGTCGGAAATAAAAGGCAAATGTGCTGACGCATTTGGAAACTTGGTTCAGGCAAGCATTAAAGCTCCTAACAAAAGCTGTGATCCGAACGTGCAACTGTCAATCTCTGTAGGAACGTATCGGAAAATGTTATCTTCACTAATCGGAAAACGGCTGATATACATTTTATCTATGGTACTGCAAATGCAAAAAGCTCAGAGGCTCAACGATTGTACGGAGAGTTGTTTCCCACTTTACTTTTGTTACTTAATCGTTCTTTGTGTGTTTTTGGATCGTGTAACAACATCATCTTCCGCGTCCTCTAGCAGCTTTGCGTTTTAACACGTTAAGCGTCACGTCAGTCGCCGGTGACTGACACTGAACTTTCCTTTTAGAATGCGTCATTCACAGATGACTGAAGGTCTAAAATATGATATAAAACTAAATATACCGGGTGTCCCAAAAAGGACTGACTGATTTTAAAATTCAATAACTTTCAAACGGTGACAGATATTTAAAAAATTCTTGCAGAAGGTTTATGCATAAGGTCAAAAGTTTTATTACAGTGATTTTCGATTTTAGTTTGAATTACAAACAATAGATGGCGCTGTAAGCAATAGTCGCTAAATACAGGCTCGATTTTTGGTCCTTTCTCTTGTTCTATGCGGAAAAAGGAGATGGAAATGTATTATCCGGGCCACGAAGTACCAAAAATCGAGCCTGAATTTAGCGTCTATCGATCGCAACGCCATCTATTGTTTGTAATTCGAACTAAAATTGAAAATCACTGTAAAAAAACTTTTGACCTTATGTATAACCCTCCTGCAAGAATTTTTTAAATATCTGTCACCGTTTACAAGTTATTGAATTTTAAAATCAGTCAGTCCTTTTTGGGACACCCGGTATATATATTGTTTTAAATAATTACTAAAAATTTATTTAAAATTCACTTACCTTTTATTTATTACCGGATTATACTTTCTTAAAAATTACTTAAAACATTGTAAATTTCTCAGCTTCAGTGTCAGTCCCCGTGGCATTCAACGTGTTAATTACGAACATGGATTTTTTGATAAAAGTTTTTTGTTTGCATGTGTACTATCACCTCTTAAAGTTTTGCCCATCTTTTGTGAAACACCCTGTATATTATGCAAGAGGGAAAAATAGTATATTATGCTTAATCACATTTTATATATTAACAAAAGTAATAATATGCTTTTAAAAAAGCTTTACACTTTAACTATGTAATTTAGCTGTGGGATAATTGAACATATGGATTATCTGATAAAACGAATTAGTTAATCATTCGGGGATTTTTTCAATAAGCAACTAAAATCCCGTGGTGGAATCGCGGCGACACGGCGACAATGTTTCAGAATAAGTAGGATTTCTTGCAGAAAAAAAATTATTTTGGGAAAAAAAAATATGTGCGCGTAGGTGTGAAAGAAATTGTTTTTGTTTATTATTATTATTTAATTTATTTTTTCAGTACTTTTCAATACAAGTGTGAACTATATTTTATTTTAGCTTGATCTTTTTTATTCACTAACATTGTTTACCATACCATATACATTTTAAATCTTTGAAACACTTTATTTTTAGATTTTTGCTCTCCTGTTGTAGTAATAATAATTACTAGATATTAATATTGCAAATTACTATAGGGGTGGGGGAGAATTTAGATGGTCTAAATCCCTCTCTGATAATTTTGATTATTTGAGTATTTAGTTTGGTCATTTAACTACTAACTTTTTAAAATTATTCATGCACAAAACGTCCCGGGGAAAAAAAGTTGCATGAAATTTGGCTGAGTATTTTATTAAATGTTTTTTTATATATTTATAATTAAAAAAATACATTAGCAATCAAGAAAGGGGAGGAAGGTGCTTAAGGCTACTGTTGCTTTGAATAAATATAGCATACATAGATAATTACAATGCAATTTCTTAGCCAGGATATTATTCGGGGTAGGGGGTCTTACACCCTAAGTCTCTGACCTTCTGATGCAAAGCTATAAATCAAAAACTACTCATTTTACTTTCGGTATACATATCAATGTATACTTTAAAAATATAACATAGAAAAAAAAATTAAGTTTAAACTCACACAGATCTGTGCATACAAAATAAAAATATAAGTAATGTGTAGTTTAAAAAAAGTTTAAAAAATAATAAGAATAAAATAATTAAATTCATTACATTATTAAAACAAAGTCAGTTTTATCAATGTTTTGCAGAGAAAGAAGGATATTTTTTAAAATACCATATCGTTGTTTCCCGCGATTAAGTTTGTATCACTTTATATGAGAAATGAGAAATTCCTTGCATATAGCAGAGAAATTTTGATATGATTACAACTTAATACTTGAAATAAGTTCAAGCGACACTTGGCGAAGTTTTAAATTTCTATTTTTGACGGGGGAATGCGACGTGTCCTCTGATTTGTTAGGTTGAAGTGTCTACCAATGCTCGATTAACAAGACTTGAAACCTTTAGAAGTAATCGCTTGATTCTTGTTTCTTGTCAGTCAAGGGTAGAATGGAACCTTTCACTTTTGAGTCGCTTCCCTCGATGAAGCATAGTTTGCGAAAAGCAAAAGTTAAAGTATGAAGTCACATACATCCTAGTAGTTTGTAATGTACTACAACTACAATATTCGAAGATAAAGTACAATTCGCAATAAAACGGAATAGTCCGGGTGCTACGGTTGAGAAAACTGCAAATCGTGATAAAAATATACCGATTGGTGAGTATCTACTTTACACTAATACAATGTATTTCAGAGGGGGAGGCATCGCGTAAAGTCTTGGGCATTCAAGAAAGAGTTTATGAATTCAGTTTATCTGTCTGTCTGCTTGCCATTCCATGCTTTAACTCGCTTAAATATCGCTACGCGCTTAAATTCACTCGGATTGTCATGCAATTTATGTATGTTATTGAAGTTTACAATAACATGTTCTGAATAAAAATGAAGTGTATAGGTTTTATAGTCCGTTTACAGGGCCCTCAAAATAATTCCATTACGCTATTGTCTATTTATCCGTGTGCTACGGTTAAGAAAACTGCAAACCTTGAGAAGAATATACCGATTGGTGAGTATCTACTTTATACTGATACAATCCATATGAGGGGGGGACGCATCACGTAAAGTCGTAGGAATTCAAGATGGCGGCTGTTATTCAAAATGGCATCATTTTCTGAATTTTCTTACTATCTATCATATAAATGTGTGTTTCAGGTCGATTTCAATGTTTTTAATATTTTCCGCCATAGTTTAATGAGTTTATGAATTCAGTTTGTCTGTTTGTTTGTCTGTCTGTCTGCTTGCCATTCCATGCTCTAACTCGCTTAAATTCACTCAGATTGCCATGTAATTTATATATGTTACTGAAGCTTACAATAAAATGTTCCGAATAAAAATTCAATATATAGGTTTTATAGTCTGTTTACAGGGCCCTTAAAAGAATTCCATTATGTTATTGTCTATGGGGGGGAAATCGTTTGCAATGTGTTTTAATCATGTTATACTCTCTGAAACACATTCAAATTAGCACACATCCGTGAGGTGCACTACGCGATACTTACAATAGAATACGGTGTGCGTAGTATTTATCGTTTATTTACAGTGACACACCACAAAAAGAATACGTGCGTTTGTAACTCGTGTATAAATTCTATAAAGATCATCAGTTAAATCAACTATTATTAGTGGAGCTGCTAGGTATGAAAAAACTGCATTTTGTGATAAAGATATCCCGAATGATCAGTATCTACTTCTTATTAATACAATGCATATAAGAAGTTGAGGCATTTTGCAAATTCATAGGAATTCAAGATGGCGGGTGTTATTCAAAATTGTTTGCATTTTTATTCCTATAAATCATATAAAAGTGTCTATAATGTCAATTTCGATATTTTAAACTGCAAAAATTCCGTTTTTAACATCAGAAATACCCTTAAAAATGAAAATAGGACATTTATTAAAGTGTTTTTGTATTTTATAGTGAGGAAAATGAAAGGAATAAATAAATAGAAAAAATGCATTTTTATTAATACCTTAATTATACAAGATATTAAAAATATTGCATGTTGCATTTAAAGTCAGAGAATATAAAAGCTTCACTTTGTATCGTTATATTTGTCTCATTCGTTTTTGAAGTTGCAGAATAATGTGCAAGAAAGTCTAACCTTTTGTACAGCCACACTTATTTTTACAGATTTGGCACATACATTTTACATCAAACACACTTTTATACGATAAATAGCATGAAAATTACAAGAATTCCAGAAAATGACGCCATTTTGAATAACAGCCGCAATCTTGAATTCCTACGACTTGACGCGATCCCTCCCTCTCTTATGTGGATTCTATTAATATAAGTAGATACTCACCAATCAGTATATTCTCACGATTTGCAGTTTCCTCAACCGTAGAACCCGCACTAATAGACAATAACGTAATGGAAATATTTTGAGGGTCCTGTAAACGGACTATAAAAGCTATACACTTCAATTTTTATTCGGAACATGTTATTATAAACTTCAATAACATATATAAACAACATGACAATCTGAGTGAATTTAAGCGAGTTAGAGCATGGAATGTTAAGCAGAAAGACAGACAAACAAACAGACAAACTGAATTCATAAACTCGTTCAACTATGGCGGAAAGTATTAAACCGAAGTTTTTGACGTTAAAAACATTGAAATCGACCTGAAGCACACATTTATATGATGGATAGTAAGAAAATTCAGAAAATGACGCCATTTTGAATAACAGCCGCTATATTGAATTCATACGACTTTACGTGATGCCTACCCCTTTCATATGGATTTTATTAATATAAAGTAGATACTCACCAATCGGTATATTATTCTCACGATTTGCAGTTTTCTCAACCGTAGCACCCGGATTAATAGACAATAACGTAATGGAATTCTTTTGAGGGCCTTGTAAACGGACTATAAAACCTATACACTTCATTTTTATTTTCTAAACATGTTATTGTAAATTTCAGTAACATATATAAATTACATGACAATCCGAGTAAATTTAAGCGAATTAGAACATGGAATGGCAAAATGGCAGAGAGACAAGCAAACAGACAAACTGAATTCATAAACTCATTCAACTATGACGGAAAATATTAAAAGTGAAATTTTTGACGTTAAAAACATCGAAATCCACCTGAAACACACATTTATATGATGGATACTAAGAAAAATAAAAAAAAATGACACCATTTTGAATAACAGCCGCCATCTTGAATTTCCACGACTTTACGCGGTGCCTCCCCCTCTGCAATGCATTGTATTAATATAGAGTAGATACTGACCAACTGGTATATTCTTATCACGATTTGCAGTTTTCACCTTATTTTGGTCGTGTAGCACTCGGACTAGAATACATTATCACTATATGAAAATTGTCTATAGTTTCAAGATGCCGCTCTTTAAAGCAATCTGAACGAAAGCTGTTCATTTGCATATTAGTCTCACACCTACCATCTAACCTATTTTTAATATTGTTTGCTTTTTGTAAGCCTATGGGCTGTAATTTTAATCTTTGTTTCTCATCCAGTTTTCAAATTCATTTGGTTCCTTTTCATTTTTTTTCATTCATTTGGCTTTTACTAAAGCATCTTTCTCGAATATGACGTCATACATTTTTCTTTCGCATTTTCTCGAAACCTGAGTTTTAGAGATATGGTTCTTTGCATAACTTTTATGCAAAGAATATATATTCAGAGCAAGGCTTTTCGTTTTTCATAATTTATGCAGTGATATCCAAACACTCTGTGTATATTTTTTAAGTCTGCATTTAATTCTATTGAAAGCTGTACAGTTGAAGCGGCAGACATAATTAAATCGATACATTTTGTGTTGTTTCTTTTTTAACATTGGGTGTGGAATGTATCTATCTATCTATCTATCTATATATATATATATATATATATTATATATATATGTATATATATGTATGTTATATATATATGTATATACATATATAGATATATTATATATATACATATATATATATATATATATATATATATATATATATATATATATATATATATATATATATATATATACTATAGGGGCTCTGTCCCCCTGCTCGCCACTCTCACCAACCCCCAGCGTAATCGCTTCGCGATTCCTTTCGGTATCACGAAGCAATCCTTATTTTCTAGCCAACCCCAGATGTAATTGTTTAGCGTTTCCATTCTGGATCGCTTCACGATCCCTTATTTTCTATGCATTAAATTTTTAGATTCGACTTGGCAAAAGCTCGCTCCTCCCCTACGAAAAAAACGAAATTTAAATTTTTATACCGTCTCGTTCCTATAAGTTATATTTAGTAAAATTTTCCTGTTACACTGACAAGTTAGACAAAAAAAAATCTTGTTTTTCTATGATTAAAATTGACCGAGCAATAGTTGTTTAAAGTTGGAGCATATGTTTTTGCTGCAAATTAGGGGTCATTCACAAATTTAGTCGAAATATAATTTTGTCAGGTATAATAAAAAATTGTTGAGAGTAAAATTAGCATTGCAATATAAATTTCAAATCTTTAATTATTATGACATATTAATGTAAAATATACAATTTGTAATAAATATATAAGAAGAAAAAAACCCAGAATTTTCGTTAAATAAAATGTTGAATATTAACAGCCTCAATTCTTTACAAAATTATACATATTTTAAAATGTTATTACATTACACTAGCCTGCAACAGTTGGGTTTTGTAATGTTTTTTTTATTTTTTGATAATTTATTCTTATGTTATGTATTCCGTACCGCTGAATCCGAAATTGACCTTCACTTTTTTACCATCACGTAAAGATTTTTTGCAAATCGTAAATTTTAAAGTAAAAAAAAAAAAAAAAAAAAAAAAAAAAAAAAATAGCGAAAATTTGATACTATAAAATAGATGTGACTGTTATGTTTTTAACTTTTGATAGCTGATTTTTATGTATTTTTTGCCGCTGAATCCGAAAATGACCTTCAATTTTAACCACCAAGTCACGATTTTTCGCAAATTGTAAATTTCAAAGTTAAAAAGTTCAAAGTTAAAATTGAACCTCCTCCCCCACCTAATCGGACCCCTCAACTGTATAGCTGTAAGAATCCCAGTATAAGCCAAAAAACTGAATAAATTATTGAATAAAATAAAATAAAATAAAATAAAATAAAACAAAATTTTACATCTGTTTTATAGTATCAGATTCTCGCTAAATTTTAACTTTAACATTTACGATTTGCAAAAAAATTCTAACGTGATGGATGAAAATGAAAGTCATTTTCAGATTCAGTGCTAAAAAATACGTAAAAATCAATTATCAAAAGTTAAAAAACACAACCATCTCCTCTATAGTATAGTATCCAATTTTTGTAATTTTTTAACTTTGAAATTTATGATTTATGAAAAATTCCGACATGATGGTTAAAAATTAAAGTAGTTTTCGGATTCAGTGCTAAAAAATACATAAAAGTTAAAAAACACAACCATCGCAGTCTTGTGTTATGTAATCTAAAATAATTTCTCAAACTTCTTGGCGAATCCGAAACTTCTATCCGAAATTTTTTGTGTTATCCTGTAAAATAAGTATAAATGGAAACCATCGAAAATCATAATATTATTAGATTTTCATTGAATTTATATCAGTATGTAAAATTTAATCTGGATCGGATATTTCAAAGTGAATTAAAGTTCGAGTACAAATGTTGAACTGGAAGAACATACATAGGATCGTTGAAGTTAAATAAAAACTTATAAAAATAAAATAATTTTTGCTAAAAGAAATCATGAAAAGAAACAGTTTCAAATCCGTACAAAATAAAACGTATGTTAAAATACAATTATTTTAGCCAATCTAAATCTTAATAAAATTTAAATCAATCGTAATAATTTTACGCTTTTTTCCAAAGCATAGATACACATGAAATAAGTTCTTCGAATACTTTAAGCACTTGGACCCCTCAAAGCATGACCGAACTCATTTGTGTTCAGACGCAGAAAAGTGGTATAAGTCATGCATTTTTAAAGTTTCATAGCTCGATCAATTTTAGTGTTATATGAACGGGACTCTTTTCTTTCACTTTTCAGTGTTATAGGAAAATTTTACTAAATACAACTTGTGAGAATACTTCTCACAGTATTTAAATTTGGTTTATTTTTATTTCATTTCAGCTATTTTTTTTGCATCGATGTCTATTTAAATCTATCGTCATGATCTACCGCAATAATTATTTCTTATCGGCTGCGATTTTCGCCCACCGATCTGTTTCTCTTGTCTTTCAGACGAGTCGGCAGTCTTGCCCATACGCGCATTTTTTTTTTCGGAATACATCCCTGGAGCTCTGATATCGTCGAAGTCAACATGCATTATGATGACGTCATTGAAATGATTAGCGCCGCCCTCTTTTGAGGTATTCGTCGCGCGATTGATAACAGGAGGATTTTTTGGTTTCGTTTTCCAATCAGTGAAAACATTTTGAATTCTGCGGTTTGTAATTCTATTTTCATTAATTTCCCGTAAATTTTAATTTTAGCTAATCAATTTAAATTCTACCTTTTAATTACTTTATCAACCCCGTATTCATCATTTAAATACTAAAACTCGTTAATTTTTAAATCAGAATTTGGTTTGATGTTGTGCTATAAAAATGTTTTTCAATGTAGTGTTTCCACGGCGCGGGGCTTGCCTGCCGTCGAATTCCGCTAAGTTTGCCGAATGAAAACGTCCGTATAATGGGTCGTATTTTTGTGGATATTTTTTGTCATGCCATAATTTAATTTTTAAAGATGTGCTGCTCTCATCAAAAGGAATCCCATGGAACAATTTCACGTTTGCTGTTATTTTTCTCATTTTAAGAGATTCTGTTCTTTTATTTCGAAATGGTGACCAGAAGCAAGAATTTCCTAATCTTCTATTACTAACAGCTGAAAATAAAGAATTTATTTATTTCATCAATTTGCCTCTTCACTGTGTTCCTGTAAAGTAAGAATTCTCTATTTTTTATTATTTCTTTAACGATCAATAGTTTTTATTAAAAGAACTTCGCAATATGTACTTTAACCACTTAACGATCATTTTATTACCGTCACACAGCTTATAGTACCGGGGAATAGTATAAAAATTTAAATTTCGTAATTTAAGAAATGTTTTTATTGACTTTTATTGACTTTCATGACTTTTATAATATTATTGTTTTTATCGCTTTTAAAATATTTCTTTACCTCATTTAAAACATTTCTGTAATTGGAACTACATGTCTATGACTAATGGTTTAGGAATTAGCCATTGGACACCGTTGAAAGTGGACACCCTATATAAGATACAATTAATTATAAGAAAAAGTAGTTGAAAAAGAGTTTTTGACATTCAGAATGAAAAGATACCAAAATCATAATAGGCTCCAAATAGATACCAAAATCATAATAAATCATATATCATAATAGACTTGCATTCATAAGTACATGCGCATGACGATCCAGCCTGGGGTTAAAATAATTTAACCCCAGGTTGGTTTTCAATTGATAATATGTTTTTCTTTTTTAATCCATTTCAATCCATATTTTTTTTTATCATAAGTTATTTCTGGCTTTATTTATTTTTTGTTAGAAGTAGCCCTTTTTTTGCATTCTTTAGCTTGTTATGGCTAATGCCACAATGAAACCATACATGTTATTTATGGTAATCTAGGTAATTAGGGCCAGATGATTCTGCCTTGATTCCACAAATATTTCCACTTTTTCAAAATTTACAAATTTTTTTTTAATTCCATGTTGTAGTCCAAGAGCTGTTAAGCATTTTGGGGAAGGTATTTGAGGCACCCTGAAAATTTGTGCAACACTTCTTTTGTAATGGCTGAATACAAAATGGAATGTCTGGCTGAAGGATCGTGGCCCAAAAACTGTGCCAGACACGTGTCAAGTGCCATTTTTTTTTGACTACCCAAAAAGGGTATTTGAGGCACGCTGAGATTGAGACAGAATAATATTTATACTTAGAAAAAAATATTTTGAAAACGACAGACACTTTAGTCGGCCCAAAATCTGTGCCAGACACGTGTCAAGTGCCATTTTTTGACTACCCAAAAAAAGTATTTGAGGCACGCTGAGATTGAGACAGAATAATATTTATGCTTAGAAAAAAATATTTTGAAAATGACAGACACTTTAGTCGGCACAAAAACTGTACCAGACACGTGTCAAGTGCCATTTTTTGTCTGGCACAGTTTTTGGGCCACGATCCTTCAGCCAGACATTCGATTTTGTATTCAGGCATTACAAAAGAAGTGTTGCACAAATTTTCAGGGTGCCTCAAATACCTACTCAAAAATGTTCAAGAGCTCTCCTACTATTGCTCTTGCTATAAGGATCTGTTTAAAAGAATTTTATAATGGTTTATACATCATTTTTAATTTCAATAAATTCCTTTATAATTTATAAATTCACATTATTTGTTGATAATTTATATTGGTTTTAGATATAATATATACAGGGTGCTTCTAAATTATTTTTACAAAATAAGAGGGATGATAGTACCCATCCAGACGAGCAATAATTACCATAGAACATGGAGTCGCAATCCACTTATTTAGTCACAAGTACAGGGTGTTCTATTCTAACATGGGTTCACGGTAATAATTTTCAGCAAACTGAAGTATATTATGATGAAATTTTTAATTGGCACGCTCACTTTTGTTGTAAATATGATGACACACAAAATAAAGGTGGTAGAAGTTTCCATTATACGCGCCAGCAGTATGCATTTGACGCTCCTCATTTTGGACTGTTATTATCAGTTCATACGGTATCATCAATTGCGTGAGTACCCTGTTTTTTATGAACTTTTTGTGATGTTATCACATTTCCTACAAAATAAGGTAGATATGATTACATTTTTATTGCAATATTTTTGTTTTTCGCAAAATTATTACCGAAAAGCCGACTTCAGTTAGGCTGAAACACTAGGGTGGTCACAAGAAATCAATTTTTGGATTTTTTCGGGGGGACCCCCCAGAAAGTTGCCAATTGGTTAGAAAATGAGATTGGAAAAGTTTTAGCTCATTTGGATAATATTAACCCCTGCTTCATTGAGGTCAAAGTTCGGAAAAAACGTGATTTTTCGCAAAGAATACTGTTTTTTTCGTCATGAAATGAATACAATTAAACCTAGAAGCATAATGCTGATCTCATTTCATGAAAAAATAATTTTGCTTTGAAAAACCACTCACTAAATTTTTGTAAAAATGTATAGATTTAAACATATGCGCGTTTTTCAGGTTCAGATTTGATCCGAATCCTAAAAATTGACTTTTTATGAAAATCCGAAAAAACAATGTAACATTCCCTTTCATCTGCTTTTTCATTTTGTATATAATAAAGGGTTTAATTATGATGAAAATTGAAGTTTAAACTGAAAGATTTAAAAGAGAAAACGGGCAAAGAAAGTATAAAAATGGGAACAAAAATACAAAAATATTAAAATGCATTTTATTATTAAAGTTGCATTACAAGAAGGAAGCATCTCTCTATATTCTAAAAAAAAGTAACTACCGCTGTCACCGCCGCCGCCGCCGCCGGTTTTGAATTTTTTGTGACCGGAGGTCTTTCTTCGTTAATATTAAGGAAAATAATGCATACAAAAATATGAAAATCGGTAGTATTATATAGAAATGTTTGATAAACACGCTGATGCAGACAGTTTTCAGATCGAAGAATTATTTTAAGAGATATTTAATGCTAAATTTGGACAAAATCGTTCCACTAAAAAAGTTTTATAGGAGCAAAAACTGTTCATAGGAATTTAATCATTTTTAGATCATTTTATGCGTTAGAATTTGCCGGAGTGCAGATTGCATTAATTTTTTTATTTTGACTCATTTTTTGAGGTTTTATTTCTATTTTAAATTCAGATTTTCAGCATTTCTAGAGATGTTTTTAACAGATTTTAGAAAGTGATATTAATTTAAACTGTTGCCAACTATATAAACAGCGGAAACAATAATGTTTGCTTCAAAAAAAAAATATTTATACGTGTAAATAAATTAAAAATTTATTTACACGTGACCATTATAAACAGAAAAAAACATTTGGAATTAGAATTAAATAATTATGTACAAAAAGCAGGAACTTATTAAAAATTACGTCATAAAAACTATAATTACACGTGAATTTTAAGAGAGAAAGGAATTTGTAAAACAATAAATTTATTAACATGCGTTAGAAGTCTTAAATAGGAGAAATTACGTCATATTTACGTCACATTACAGTTATTACATAAAATGAACACAAAATAATATTGCAAAACGGTTTAAATTTAGAAATTGCGCTAGACATTTATTTGATATTTTAAGAGTATACTTTTCAACTATTTTTGTTTGGAAAGCGCAAATAATATTTCATTTCTAACACAAGTACATTCACGTGAATATTAAAAAGAGAAAGAATAGTTTGGTCAAAATTACGTCAGATTAAAAACGATTAATTTAAAATGTCTCATTTAAAAGAACTTTCTTTTCACTTTGTTAAAAAATACCAGGAGATAAAGACTCTGTTTACTTAATTCCTTTTATATTAGCTTATTTTGAAATGTTGTTACACGTGTCTACGTCATCAAGTTATTTTTATTTGTATTTTTATTAATGTTGTACTAATTTATTTGTTTTTTCGTTATTTAAAATAAAAATTATGTCAATTTGTATAATTTGGCGAGTGTTTTGGCGATTTATATAATTTGGCGAAATTGGTCGACGGGATAATCAAGTAGTACCGCAACGGATTTGGCGTTAAAATTCCCCAATCAAAGAGAAATGAATAGAAATCCGTTTATAGAGAGATCGCCACTGTTTTTTAAATTATAATTCAATCTTTCGAAATCTTTTTAAAGCCGATCAAATTAGCGTGCATTTAGAGTCTACGGTGTCTGGACGGGGGTTGGCGAGCGTAGCTCGTAGGGGGCCGAGCCCCCTAGTTATAGGGAAAAGAAATTACTATCTCTTACATCATATACCCCCATTGTCATGTTAAGGTGGTAAGGTCTGTCTTGAAATGTTTTTCTACATTCAGATACAACTTTTAGCAGAAACGTTTTTGTTCTTCGTCTTTTGTTAAACTGGAATTGAAATCATGGATTAATTTTATTCTCCTTTCAGCTGTCTTACCTTAAAATCATTCAGTATTTTTCTTGATTTCAAATAATGATTATTTTCACATCATACATCGGGATCAGTATTTAGAAATTGTATATTAATATACAATCTAATAAAAAAAATCAGCTTGATATTAAACAAAAACATCGATTATTTGTTCAATAAATAATCCACTTTGTTGAAGCCTATTGTTGCTCTTACATTCCTATCATCAACATCATTTTCTTTTTCAAATAATATTAATTTTATAGCCATGCTTATTTTCACTTTTTTCCCCAAAGTATTATCAAAAAATGAAAATGCAACTTGAACAGATTTCAGATACCAAAGGTGGCTTATCATTTTAGCGAGTGCTTTGTCTGCAAGCAATTTATAAAATTTTCTGTACTCAACAAGTGATTTTAATAATTGCAGGTCTTGATTGCGGGGAAGTGGAAGAATTTAACCATGCTTTTATATAAATATTGATTATAAAAAATAAAATGCCTCTAACACCTTCTTTTTCTAAATTTGTTAATGAAACTGATCCCTGAAAAGATATATTTTGAGAGAATAAATGACCTGGGATATCCATCGTCGATGAAGTGAAATTGGATGTCTTTTGGAGGAAGATATCCTGTAAAAATTAAAGTTAGATAAATTCTTTATAATCACCCATGGGCTATTACTTTTTTAAATGTTCTATAAGAAACTTTGAAATTTCTTCTGAATTAAGTATTTTATATCTAATAATTTACCATCAATAGCATTTTCATACTTAATCTGGTCCAACATGGGCCATCCAATCTGAATCTTATTTTAAATAACTGGCTGAAAACAGCTTTTATGTTAATTTGTAAATTATGGTGGCGACATGGTAAATACAGAAGATTTTACTTTAATAATTGATATAGATCAATGCAAGTTCCTCTGAGGAAACCAGTGTTTACTGCAGTGGTATCAAAGCACATTGCCTGGTTTTTACCAACTTCCACCCACTCTTCAACTGCTGAAAATACAGTTTTTGCCCGAGTTATTCCGATACTATTTTTTAAGGTGAGGAACTCTTATTAAGAGTTCCTCATCCCCACAACTAATTAAAATTGCTATCCACAGTCAACTTCTATCTCTTTTGAATAAATAAATTGTAAACATTTTCTTTATTCAAAAAATGAAGAAACAGTTTTTCATCGTAGCTAACAAAAGCTCCCTGTAAATCGGAATTGTGAAATCTGTTTTTGATGAACTCAGTTCTTTATTTCCGAAATAGTTGTTTGCGAAGTCCTATTACATTTCTACTTAAAATTAAAATTTGTGATTAACTGGTGGGTGTACTGTAAGTCTAGCAGCTTCGCTGGTGCTCAGTTTAACTTGGGAATATTATGAAGCAAAGTACAGTTGTGGGAGAAAAAACTAAACACCCCCTACTAACTTCTCAACAAATTATCGTAGAAGAAAGTTACTGGTACCGAACGATTGGAAATAACGTCTGCTTTTAAATGATGTATATAAAATTTGCTTACGGGGCCATCTACATATTAAAACGAACCATAACTTTGTTTTTTTCAATAGCAGTACACAATTCTGACAGCATAAATGAACTCTACACCTTTCAATTAGCCTATAAACAAATTTTTATGCAATTCGTGCCATAAGTTTCTTGGAAATTAATTATTTAAAAACGAGCGTATTTTAAGGGCTGTATCCAAATTGAAGTTCCCAACTCGATTGTTAACCGAGAGAGCCGCCTTCTTGATCAAGGCACGTTTAAGCGTCAATGAAACCAGTTTGGTTACAGGATAGCAGAATAAATTTATAAAATTTACTCACTTCTATCATAGACGGCCCCTTAAACCATCATTTTGCCGTTTTTTAAGCATAATTTGAAAACTACTTGGAAGAAAAATGTGAAATTTTGGATTTCCATAAAGTAGAACTTAATAAATCTAAATCCATCAAAAAAATTGTATGTTGCAATTCATAATTTTTTCGAATATTATTTTCTTGATTCATAATTCATATCATAAAATTATAAAAAATGCAAATTCAACGTATTTATGTTTGGGTATATTAGTATTATTGTTACACAAAAAATTAGCTCATTAGGAGCATAATTTCAGGAGATATAAATAAAAATATGAAAATGCAATTTAACATTAGAAGTACTAAATTTTGAATGGCTATAATTCAAAAACTTATCATTCGAATGACTTGAAATTTGGTTTCTAGGCATATTTTGAATCGAAGATTTGAAATATCGCGTTAAATTTGGGTACTGACATTGAAAAAAATTAAGTTTGGATTCGTTTTAATATGTATATGGCCCCCTAAGCAAATTTTATACACACCATTTAAAACTAGACTTTATTTCCAATCGTCAGGTACCAGTAACTTTTGTCTGCGATAACTTGTTGAGGAGTTAGTAGGGGGTGTTTACTTTTTTTTTTCCACGACTGTACATAAAACTTGAGCATTACTTGATAACTTACTGCCGGTGATTTGATGGGCACGTGGTCTAATAAAAAAACATTGCATTGCTACCATGATACCGAAAGAGGGGGTGGGGGTTGGACTGTTTCGTCGATTTAAAAAATAAATAATGATAGCAGGTAATAAAAACAGCCTTGTAATGAAAAGCAAAATTCAGAGGTTCATTTTAAATGCACTTCAACTGCAATACAAATTCGGAATTCTTTCCATGCACGGAACTGGATAACTAATAATTAACTATAATTCGTGAAATATTGTTAAAATTACAAATATTGTCTAAGTTCTTTTGCTTTTTAATGCAAATAATAAAAGTAATAACATCAAATTTAATAAAAAATTTTCATTTCTCATTTTTCACTTATTTTTCAAAAATGCAGAGTTCAAGGGTGTGGTTCATAAACTGACTTGAAAACACTAAATGTCATAAAATATAAGCTTTGATGAGAGTAAAAGTTCAAGGCAACAACATTTTCTATGAAATAAGATAATAATCAAGTTTCTAAGACAAATAGTTTTCAATTAATTAAAGAAAAACTACCGTTTTTCGCGAAAAATCGCAAATTTTCAAGAATTCAACCTCGATGAGGCACGGGTTAATATTATTAAATTGAGCTGAAACTTTGCCAATCTCATTTTCTAACTGATTGGCAACTTTTAGAGGGGTCCCCCGGAAGAAAATGTTAATTTTTTTTTTCCATGTTGCTTGTGACCACCCTACTGAAACTACCCTGTATTTGTGACTCAATAAGTTATTTGCGATCCCATGTTCTCTGTGATTATTACTTGTCAGGATGGGTACTATCATCCCTCTTATTTTGTAAAAACAATTTAGAATCACCCTTTATATATATATTTTTTTTCATTAAGAAATAAAATGTACAAATGATTTTAATGCTGCCATAGACTTTAAGACTAGATATTTTGGGATTGTAAATAATTAGGTTTTGAAACTTACTCTGCGATGGCTGAAGAATTAATGTTCCTTTGTCACGTTTCACTTTATTTGCGAAGGTCCCTGTATAGTAGACACTATTAATTGCAAGCGTAAAAGTTATTGTTCTCTTCTTGGAGCTCTTGTTTTCAACAGAGACGATCATTCTGAATGTCTTTCCTATCATAATTTTAGGTATACATCTAAGTTTGAAACTCACATCTATTTGCTTAGAGGGGCTTGCGTCGAAACGTGATTTGCCGAGTTTACTTCGTGCAAACTGATAAACCCTGCGTTCTTCAGCCGTTCCTATTAATGAAAATAAATTGATGTTAGAAAGAATAAAAACAACTGATTATTTTACTAATACGATAAAGTACGAGTAGCTGATAAAGTACGAGTAGCTACTTGTTAACGATTAACTGTTAACTGGTGTGACAAAAATTGTCGCATAACTACTGTGAGCGGTCTGTGAGATCACTTAACCCGGGAGAACTCGCTGCATGAGAAAAAATGATATTAAGCGAGTGTAAAGTAAAAGAAAAGCAATTGGGCACCGTGAGAGAAATTCTCATTAGCGAGTTCTCCCGGGTTAATCTAAAGATGAATAAAAGTCTACATTAACTGATAAGATACTATTTTTATATTAAACTTTAAGTATAGGACTATTATACTTAAAATGCACTTATCCAGAAGTCTATAGTGATAGTACTAGGATCTAAATGAAACAAAATTTAACCAGTGTTTATAGTTAACCCTTTCAGGGGCAGAGAAATTCTGCTCGTAAAAGGATGAAATAATTGACTGACACCAGAATATTCGAACGAATTTCTTAGTAAATAGCAAAACGCTATTTTGCACTTAAATTACAATAGAAACATTTTATTAAAATATTCTTGGTGCCAGTAGTCAGTTTTGGAATTAAAATTAGGTGGCTAGACCCTCTAGCCACCGCCCTTGAAAGGGTTAAACTGTGAAAATTGAAAAAAGCAGAGGTCTGCGAGACCGCTAACATCAGTTAAGGGTTAAGCATTATTAGATAAATCCTTATTTTGAGAAAATATAACAAGCATGTACAACGTGACCAGCGACATTATAAGGCCAGTTCATGACTTTTATGACGTCGAACGGACTGGATAATCTTTACTCAAGTTCCTCGTAGTAAAGTGTTAAATAAATGTATAACATCTTTGAAAAAGGATTTTTTAAGTCTATTTTAGTACTGTAATCGGTATGTATTGCTTTTATTTATAATCTGTAAAGTTTTACAATCATTTAAAGATATTATTTTAAGGATTTGGTGAATTTTTTATTAGTTAAATTTATTATTTTTGGATCTGTCGTCTTTGTGCTAGAGCTTGATATGGGTGTTTAGGCCTAACGATAACATATTGTTAAGAACTTAATCCTGTTTTTCGAACTAAATTTGTTTCATTGCTTGTTTTATGCTATAATTTATTCATTTTATAGATTTCGTCATAGAATTAAATGTTAAGAATTGTATGTATTCTATTAAATTTTATTTTTTTACATTTGTTCAGCATGTAACTTATGTTCACTTTTAATTTTCTCCCTAAAACATTTTTACAGAGCAATCTAACAAAGTAAAATTTCTTTCGAAACATGTTTTTAATTTCTCATTTTGATAAGATTTAGTGTTTTTTGTAAAATTCAGACTATTACTATATCTTGGCTTTTTATCATTATTTATTGCATTTTAAACTTAAAATAACTAAATTAATGTTCTTCAGATGATATTTTTAATAGTACAGAAATATACATATTCTATATTTTAAAAAGTATGTCTGAAATACATGCATATTTTATTTATTTATCAATATGCAAATCATTTCATTTAAGTTGCTGTAAAATAGATTTTCACAATCCTTCACAAAAAATACATGTTAAAAATGTGTCTTGGATTTTTTTTTACTTTTTATAAACATCTAATATTGCCTTTTCCTAAATTATTAATATTCAAACACAAAATACAGCTGCTAACCTGCCCATTTCATCCCAGTCAAATAAATATATTATGAACCAGAAGTTTTAGTTAAATGAAATTAAATAAAAGCAAGACACATTTTTAAAAAATTCTGCGTTTAAGTTTATAAACTATGCGCAAAATAAGATCTAGTTTGCGTGTAGTTATAAATAATTCTTTAGAATGTTGTATAACTCTTTCATCTTAAACCTAGATCTAAAACTTGTCTGTTGAGTTTTACAAATTTATGTTTTCTTTTCAGAATCTTAACTATATGATTTTATGATTTCGTATTAACTATATATAACATATTACCTATATATTTTCGTTGATCGCTCTCCGACCGAGTGCTCTCATGGTTGTGACGTTCTTTTCAGAATCTTAACTATATGATTTTATGATTTCGTATTAACTATATATAACATATTACCTATATATTTTCGTTGATCGCTCTCCGACCGAGTGCTCTCATGGTTGTGACGTTCTTTTCAGAATCTTAACTATATGATTTTATGATTTCGTATTAACTATATATAACATATTACCTATATATTTTCGTTGATCGCTCTCCGACCGAGTGCTCTCATGGTTGTGACGTTCTTTTCAGAATCTTAACTATATGATTTTATGATTTCGTATTAACTATATATAACATATTACCTATATATTTTCGTTGATCGCTCTCCGACCGAGTGCTCTCATGGTTGTGACGTCATTCCCTTGGCGTCACACCGTGAACTGGCATTGTATTACGTTGGTCACGGTAGTATATACGGTAAAACATTATCATTCACCGCCCCCTGAATACTAGGCCTGAACTCTAACACAAAAATGGCTGTCTTAAATGTAGACACCAGTATTTTATAAATGGTTTCTCTGACTTGTTTGATCTCAGAAAAATAAAGCAGAAAAAAACTTTAAAAAATTATTGGTACGAGTATTTAAGGGACCGTACACACGCTAAAATAAATCCGCCTTCGGCAGCCGCCATTTTTGTGTCAGCGCTCAGGCCTAGTATTCAGGGGGCGGTGTTATGATTTCACGGTGACTTCCGAGGCTAACGAGAAAGACAGGCTACCGCGGTGGGTCCGATTCTTCTTTTTTTATAGACCGCTGGAGTCACGTGATGCTCTTTTCGCACACCTTCATTGGTGCATTCGAGCATCACGTGACTCCAGCGGTCTGTAAAAAAAGAAGAATCGGACCTATCGCGGTAGCCTGTCTTTCTCGTTAGCCTCGGGTGACTTCACAATGACGTCACACTGCGACTTTGTTAATATCGACGTGACGTGGATATTATTATAAGTCGTTATGGTCATTTTTGAGCTTTTCTGTGACATCACGGTTTGACCAAATTGTGAAATCAAAGTGTGACTTCAATGTGAAAATGTGGCATTTGTGACGATCCTGCATCGGTCGGGTGAACAGATTTTATCCGAATCCGATCTGAAAACGTTGGATCAGTTTTTATTTTCTAATGGTCAGATTTGGATTAGAAGTCCACTATAGAGTCAGGAATCTGATTTTGAGGGAATCCGACCCTGGTCAAGTTGGCCTAAACTTTTTCACTGTTTATACCGTTATAGTGAAGTATATACCGTATAGTGAAAATTAACGGTGTATACTTTTTCACTGTATACACCGTTTACAAATCATGCATCTATCTAGATACCCAGATTCTCCTCGACCTAGCACGACCCGTCTACTGTGCTTATTCATTTATTTTTATTTATTTTTATTTTTGCCTGAGCTTGGGTTCGGATATGAATCTGCATTTTACACAGAACTGACACATTCAGCTTTTATTTATTTATTTATTTATTTTTGTTTTCGACCGGAATTGGACTATTATGTCTATTAAATAGACAACAAATGACCCGCATTTTTTTCCTTTTTTATTTCCTTCTACATACATAAGAAGAAAGAATTGTGCAAATTTTCGACATCTGTTTTTCGATGGATCTACGAATTTTTAGATGTCGTGAACACGATTTGATTATTTTTCGAAATGCTTGTCTGTAATGACACAAATGTTGTGGGCACTCTACCCCAAGAGCTAATTCATGAAATTTCATTAACCTTCATATTTAGTTTAGACCTTGACATAAATTGCGACTGATTAGGTATACCACCTAAAAGGTAGCCTTGGTATGACGTGTTTTTTACAACTTACGTTATAGCTATATGTCATCATCTGTAGGATAGATTGTATCAGATTTGAAGGCGACCACAGAAAAATCTAAGTCTTAGAGCATCAATCGAAAGACAATGTCGTCTATGAAAAAACCAAGCAAGTAATTTGCTTGGTTGTAAAAAACTACAGAAAGTTTGACTTATATTACATTTATCACAGAGCAGAAATTTTCCATAATCATGTTGCTGATCAGTAACAAATGATATTGGCAAGAATTTCGATTATAAAAAAAACTAAGAAGAATAAAATCTGTTTAAACCTATCAAAATGCAAGTTTCCAAAGTCTAGACCTTCTAGTTAGATGACTTTGCCGTGCTCAAATTAGTGTATAAGGCTTATGTCCTGAAATTTGTCCTAACCGTTTTCAATTTATAGCAACAATTTCAGTTTTAAGTTTTTTCCAACTTGTTAAATCGAATTTTACCAAATTCGGGACTTATAGCTAGTTCGTTTTTCGCGCCCGATTTAGCATACTAGTAGAAGGCAATTTTCCTGAAAATTGTTAGCGCTGTATTTAAGTTTACCCGTAATCGTGTTACTGATTAAGGATCTGTACCATTGGCGAGAACTTCAATTACGGAAGATTAATTATAAAAAAAAGTTCTTAAATCTATCATAACGAAATTTTTCAAAGTCAAGACTTAGTTAGATTTTTCTCATTTTTAAACGTAAGCTTATATCCTGAAAATCGTCGGAATTGTTTTCTATTTATAGCATCATTTTCAGCACTGAGTTTGTATTACCCTGTCAAAATTAATTTGCCCGAATTAGGGACATAGCTAGATGGTTTTCTCGTGCTCGAATTAGTATGAGACATGTTTTATGAAAATCGTTAGAGCCGTTTTCAATATATAGTAGTATTTTTAGCGCTCAGTTTGTTCCAATTTGTCTAAATGAATTTTCCCGAATTCGGAATTTAGCTAGATCGTTTTCTCTTGCTCGAATTAGTTTAGGATAGAGGAGGTAGGGGAGGGTTGATACATTGACAATTTTTCTCAACAAATGGCATTAACAACCATTGTAACAGATGTAAAGTCTTCTTTTATTAGCAGAGGCCATTATTAGCTGGACTTAACTGTGAAGAACTGACAACGTTTTTTTTTTCTTTTAATTTTGAAGACTTTTGGAATGTCAATATAAATTTTTTTAAATACTGATTTTCTTTCATAACTCTTATTATTGTGATGATAATATCTTGTAATTTTTTTTTATTTGTAAAGCACATTGTTAGGGTGAGTTTTACCAGAAAGCAGATTGGCATTTTGCAACTGCATTTATACAAAGTGATTGAAAATCCAATAAGGCATGATAGGGAGAAATGATACATTAGCACTGAGGAGAAATGATACACTTGCATATTTGAAATTTAATAGTTTTTTTTAAGTTGTAAACTAATATAGGACTATAATATTCATTATTGTTTTACAACAAGAGCTACTGAAATTGGTAAGGAAGAACAAAAAGACTATTCATAGATATTATGTAGGTTACATAGAAAAGCAGTGCGATGATAGATGGTTAGTTCGCTTTGCTCGTCATGTAGAAGGAAAAAAAGTTTAAATGGCCTGAAATGGAAGATGTTTCTGTAATTGACGAAGGGCAAATTAAAAAAAAACATTAAATCCACCCGAATTTACTTACCAAAATGATAGAGTTATTAGTTTTTCTTTTAGCCATTTCAGGGGTGGTGGTATGTTTATGAAACCACTTAATTTTAATTCCCGAACGCCACATTGGCACCAGCATTTTGGTAAAATATTTTCCATATCATATGAAAGTGAAATATAGCTCTTTTCATATTTCCAATTGAATTTGTCGGCAAATTCCGGTGCCATTCATTTATTCATCACTTTAGCATTGAAAATGCTTTGTCCTGAAAGGGTTAAAGAAATCTTAAATGGGCTAAATTTATGTTAAATTGTTTGCAAATCAGCAATGTTCACTTCATTTTTCCTTGCAGCAAGATTTCAAGGTTTTTTTTTTTTTTTTTTTTCATTATTTATTTTCTAAAAAGTGTGTTAATAAAATTGTTTGAATAGTAGCAATTTTTTAAATATTTTTGTAAAAAACATTTCTGGAACAAAAATATGTAAATGTCATTTCGTTTTCAATTTTACTTAAATGTTTCAATATTTATCATAAAAAATTGTATGACACATAAATTGAATTGTCTGCATTTTTTTTTTCAATTTACATAACAATGTATGAAACCTCCCTTGCTAGTGTATCAATCCTCCCCAGCAATGGGGAGATTTGATACAGTAGTAACCATTCACAATAATTGGGATATATTTTTTGAATGATTATTTTTTAAATTCGGAATATTTGTAGAAAACACGAAAAATTTGTTTAAAAATAGGTTTGTAAGGGTTGTAAAAAATTAGTAAAAAAAAGTGTATCATACCTCCCTTACCTCCCCTACACGTGTCTTGCAAATCGTTTGAGCATTTTTCGATTTACTTGCCGTTCTTGGCGACTAGTTTGGTCTCCCTTAAAATTTATGTTTCGGAAAGCGTGCTAAGCATTGTATCATGTTACTTTTATTCATAATTTAATTTATTTGGACTCCCTTAAATATAATTAATATAATCCCTTAAGTTAATATTAGCTTTGGTTGCATTAAAATATCTCACTTTGTTGATTTTCTGTAAGCAAGAAGTAAACTCTATTGGTTTGCAATGGAAGTCTCTGAGAATTCGTCGAAATATTAAAAATATCGCCCATTTGGCGTCACTTTTGGTGACAAACTTGGCGACAGAACAGGATCCCCCTATGGTAATCCCTTTATAGGTATCGAGATACATTAGATGCCGTTCAATAACGGATGAGATGCGTTTTATTCGGGCGTTGCCATTAAACAAGTAACAGATAATCACGATTTCTGTGCTACGTACGATAGCATAATATATATATATATATATATATATAGGTAGCCAGCAGTATTTTCAGTGCTGAGTTTGTTTTAATCTGTAAAAACGAATTTCCTTCCAGTGATGGAACAGTGGCGCAGCAGATGAGCGTATGTCACCACTAAATTTTTATAGTATTCTTCGCCTTCAAAAATCTCAGAAATTCTGTCCTGACGTTAGATGAAGAATACTAATAAAATTTTGTGGTGTCAATTGATTCACTGCTGCTACACTGTTCCATCACTGTCCTTCAATTCGGGACCGAGCTTTTCGTTTTCACGTGCTCGATTTAGTCTAGGATGCAAGTTTCGCGAAAGGAAGTTCGAACTGTTTTTCGAAATCTTCGGGGCACTCAAAATTGCATGTACACATAATATATATTATAAGATTAGTAATAGTTGTCATTTAGGCTAAAATGAAATGAACAGGTAAAAAGTAATTGGTAAGAAAACTAAGGAAAAGCTAAAATTTCACTGATTCTTTCAACCGGAATTTTGTTGCGATATAGCTCCTTTATTAATGAAGCTCCGTTATTCATGATTTAAGAAAACGCTTCAAATGCATTAAATTTGTCGTTATCCTCTGCAAAATTAGTAATAGTTTTCTTTTGTTAAAATTTTGCGGTAAAAACTTATTAATAAGTAAACTTGAATAACTTTGTATTTCGCGGATTCTTTCTATTACGCAAGCATTGCTGAGGTGCAGCTCAATTTATTTACGAGCCTAGATAAAAATGCCTTTCACAAAATTTCTTGCAGATTTTATCCCGTACCAGATTGGTAATATCTTTCTTTCGCTAACATGTAGTGGTAGAAGTTAGTGTAAATAATGTAGGAAATCCCACATATCGCCATTTTTTTTTTTTTGAACTTTGGATATGTGTACCTTCGTTATTTATGGGCGTAGAAAAATAGTTTAATATATATAATTTGCTACAAATGCAATGTACCCATGCAAATGCATTTGCTATATTAATGCTACAACCTTTGAGCTACAGTCTACTGGTATAATGTTCTTGAAGAAATATCGTTAAAAAAAAAGCTTTTTTCGTTAGATTTTTTTTAAGATGGCGATTCTCGCAAAGCGGGGAGAAGCATAAAAATTTTAGCTTTTCATTTAAACATCAAAATATACAATATTCCCAAAAAGCAGATCTACTGGACCTTTTGTAAAGTAAAACAGCTTTGTTATTGGGCTGTAAAGTAATTAACGCTTTGCATGCGGACAATTTTTCGAAAACGAGCACTAAATTTACGTTCACAAATGCCACTGTAAATTAAAACCTGCTCAGAACCCATAAGAAGCAAGCATGCTTGGATTACACTTTCTTTTTTCGTCCGTACAAAATTTCCGGTACCAGTAATAATGTTTGTCCCCAACCCACAAAAACGTATTTTTACGTGTCCCGCATGCAATGTGTTAACAGATTTATGGGTGTCCAGTTAGTTCAGTAGGGTACCGCAAAAACGTTTTATAGATAAAGCTAAAGGGATGATAAAATAATAACAAGAAAGAAAAAATCATGGGTCAAACATAGATTCTGAAACATTTTCCAAACAATAAGAATAATGATACAAAACTGCACCGTTTAATAAGTTAAAATATTGTCTAATTCAACCATATGGAAACGCATAACACATTTGAAAACCCATTTTCAGCTGTTCCCATCTACAATCGGGAAATTATCAGAATTCTTTGATCAGCCCTGTATGTATTGTATTCCTTATTGAATAGTAATCATCTTATAGTGAAATTCAGTGATTTATATCAATTTCAATACATTTGAAATAGCGTAATGTCATACACTGCAAACGATTTTTCACCGTTTACTAAAATGTAACGGAATTCTTTTGAGTGCCCCTGTAAAGGAACTATTAATCCCACATACTTCATATACAATACCAAACCTGCCTTAGTGACCGTAAATAACGTTTATGAATTGCGTGAAAAGCTGATAAGGATGGTCTCCATACTGGGCATACTCAGAATATGTTGAAAAAAATGCTAGTGAAAGTACTCATGTATGTAATAAAGGATCAGTTAAAATTAGCGGCGGAATTACAGTAGAAAATATGTAAAAAAAAATAAAATACTTTCGAATAATTGGCGGGAAAAGACGAAAGCGGCACGCAATTTGGCGAGCAGCACGTTTCCTCGCCAAAAGCAAACGATTTTAATGAATCTGAAAATTGTTTGTTAATTGATTTTGAGAATATGCGGTATTTAATGAATTTAAACGTAAACAATGAAAGACTTTATTATTATTATTATTACATTTTGTATTATACTTGTTACTTGTTGCCGATTTGAACGAAATTTTGCAATTGTTTTATTCTCCAATCCACAATTTTTTTAATTTAAACGGCTTTATCGGTTATAAAAATAACTTTTAACGCCAGATGAATAATGCTGCCGTAATACATTTCCATCCCGAAGAAGTTGTTTCCATAGCAACAAAGTTGAATCAACAGTGCTCGATGGGGCATATTTTTGAGTTTGGAACAATTTTAATCAATTTAAAGTTTGTTTTAAATCGTAAAATAGGATAGTTAAAATTCGTTATAAGTACATATAAATATATATGACAAAACTATAGTTAAAACAAACTAAAAATGATAAAGCTAAAGTTATTTAAATTAAACTTATTTAAACAAATTCAACATGAAAAGTTTTTTCCTTAAACAGTATTCGACAAGCGTATTTTTTTTTTAACTTAATTTCTTCGCCAAACGGTGATAAGTCGCCAAATAAGCAAAATTTTCATTATTTTTTTACGGACGTTCTACCGAGGTTCCGCCAAAATTTTTTTATAAACATATATACCCATGGGAGAAGAACATTCTGTATTTTTTTCAGAATTTTCTGAGTATGCCCGTATGGAGACCTTCCTTGTGAGTATATTTACGGGAGTTAGAGCGTGGACAGACTTACAGACAAACCGAATGCATAAACACTTTTCAACTTTAATGGAAAGTGGGATAGGTTTACTTATTGCATAGAACTCTACTGAAAGTTCTAGCACAATACTGGACACACAGAAAAGTACAGCACATCTTAAAAAATTCGCACTAGGAGGACTATTTTTTAAAGAATTAAATTCCGTGATCTTAATAACATATTCAAATTTAATGTAACTTTAACGTAACTTTAACATAACATAATTGTAGTATTTTTACAGTATGTATACATCGCAATATTCAAATGACCATAATGTTTTTAAGGTAATGTTCCTCTTCATTGGTGATAAGTTGGGGGGAGAATTCGCTTCGATTTAGGCCCTTTCCAAAGCTAAACAAGTTGGAAATTGCTCGTCAAACGTGGCAAATGAGGTGCGTTCGTACTATAACTAGTTTTATAAATATTTTTTGCAGCGCAAATTGTACTGAATGTATATTTTAGCGCACTACATAAGTGCATATCAATTTCCTTCTTTTCGAAAGGCTGTAACATCATTAAAATGCACTTGCAATAATTTTTTCCCATTGGCCGTAATGTAACGGAAAATTTTTCACTGTCCCTGTTATTAAACTATACATCCGATTTTCATAAAATTTGAAATGACTCAACAAAATTTTGCAACAATTATATATTTAAAATTTCAGACCATTCGGTTGGGTAGTTTTTACTCTGTTACATGCGGACGGACGGACAGACAGACGGACCGAACGACGACTACATTATTTATATAATTACGAACGCACCTAAAAATGGTACGGATACTGTCGCTTATATGAACCATTGGTTAATCAATTTAGCCACTTTTATGAATCAATCAAAACCAATATTCGTATTTTTACCTTAATCGGAATCCATCGCTTTATAAAATCAAATTTTATTCATCAACCGTGATTTATTAAAACGGCGCTATTGTATTTAAAAATGGTGAAAACTCATAGCAGATTCCTAAGAAAACAGGTCACTTGTTTCGAAAAATTGCTGTGTCCGCAATCCCGAATAATCCGTAATGCTATATGGGTGATCGTTTCCTGTCACGCTGCTGTATAGTGGGGAGCCTTTTAGTTGCATTTCTTTATTTGTTTCTTTTTACGAAATGAGACTGGAACATTGATTTCTACAAATAAAACAAGAAAAAAAGAACGGAAAATGTATTTTACTGTTTTGAAACGCTGAATGTTCCTATAAAGCAAAGTTGGCCTAAAAACGGAATTTTTAATGCTTTACTTGTTACAGAAGGGGTAAAGTTCTAAATACAGTAAAACCTGGGAAAATGGAATTCGCCTATAAGGAAATTCTGTCATAAACAAAAATTATTGTCCCTACGGAAACAAAGAATATAATTATAGTTTCTAACATGGAAACTTGCTTTAAAAAGATTTTTCTCAGTCCCTGAAGATTGAGTTATCACAGATTTTACGGTATAACTAAATCTATACTAATATTATCTATCTATACTAATATTATAAGGAAGTAAAGTTTGTTTGTTTGTTTGCAGTATTCTATGGAACTACCGAACCGATTTGTATCAAAATGATGGTATTAGTCCCTGTTCCAACATAGGCCATATCGTATATCCATGACATTAATTCAAAGGGGGCACCGGAGCAAAAACGTTTTTAAAATGCGATTTTTGTGTTATTAAAGGGCCTAGAAACATGAAATTTGGAATGATAGTTACTTAATATATAAATCATCTCTAAGAACAGTATTTCATAAAAAATTCGAAATTTAAACGGGGTGATAATGCGCGAAAAACGTTCCAAATGGCGATTTCTACGCAATCTTAGGAAGTATCAAACCGATTTCAAAAGTAATGGTTAGAAATTGATGGTGACAGCCCTTGCTCTAGCCTAAGCTCTATTTTATGTCGGTGTCACTTGGCAGGAATGACAAAATTTCTAAAAAAGAATTTTAAAAACTTTCTAAATTACGTTTCCTATGCAATATTAGGAAATACCAAACCGATATCAAAATTAATTTTGGCAAATTAATGGTGGTAACAGTTTCTGTTTCAACATAGGCATTTTATGCTAGAGCAACTACCACAGAGAGGTAGTAGACCGTTAGACAAGAAACTTGGAATTTGAAATGATGGTTAATTTTAAGGTGTAAATGCGTACTAAGATCAAAACTTCAAATGAATACTGAAATGAGCGTATGTAATGAGCATAAAAGCTTCAAAATACATTCTAAATGATCATTTATTTACAATTAGTTTCAGTTCTTCTTATTAATTTAAGTCTCATTTCTACCTAATGCAGCGTAATAATGAAGTTTAGTCAAACTGTGGCTTAATTAGTAATTTTTGAATTGTTCCTAAAAGTACAATTTTTTCTGATAAAAATTAGACATACAAAAATCACTTGGCATATTTCAACTATTACGCAAACAAAGCCGCTGGCTTCGCTAGTAAAGAAGTAAAGCTTGTTTGTTTGTAGGAAATAACCTCTGGAACTACCGAACCGATTTCAAAAGTAATGGCATCAAAATGATTGTGTTAGTACACGTTCGAACATAGGGTATATCTTAAGTCGATGCCACTACATCAAAGGGGGTGTAGGAGCAAAACACGTTCTAAAAATGCGAGTAGTGTTCCTGAAGGGCCTAGAAATATGAAATTTGGAATATTAATTACTTATAAGATATAAAGGAGCTCTAAGAACATTTCCTAAACAATTCGAAATTTAAAAGAGGTGATAATGCGCGAAGAGCGTTCTATAAAACGTTCTAAATGACGATTTCTACGCGATCTCAGGAAGTATCAAATCGATTTCAAAAGTAATAACTGTAAATTGACGGTGACAGTCCTTGTTCTAACATTAGGCTCTATTTTATGTTTGTGTCACTACCACCTGGGGATTGCAGGAGCAAAAAACGTTCTAAATTGCGGTTTTTGTGTTATGGAAGGGCCTAGAATCATGAAATTTGTAATGGTAGTTACTTATAAGATATCAATGATCTCTAATCTCTAAGAACATTTCTTTAAAAAATTGAAATTTTAAATGGGGTGAAAATGAGCGAAAAGCGTTGTAGAAATCATTCTAAATTGCAATTTCTATGCAATCTCAGGAAATACTGAACCTATTTCGAACATAATGGTGTAAAAAATGATGGTGAGAGCTCTTGCTCTAAGATAGGCTATATTTTTTTGTTTGTTATACTAACCCTAAGGGGGTGCAGGAGCAAAAAACATTCTAAAAATGCGATTTTTGTGTTATGAAAGGACCTAGATTAATGAAATTTGGCATGGTATATATTTATTAGATATAAATGATCTCTAACTACATTTCTTTAAAATTTGAAATTTAAAAGGGGTAAAAATGCGCGAAAAGCGTTCTAAAAACGTTCTAAATACCAATTTGTGAGCAATCACAGGTAGAATCAAACTGATTTCAAACATAATGGTAGGAAATTGATGCTGACAGCCTCTGCTCTAACATAGACTCTATTTCACGTCGGTTTCTCTACCAACTGGAAGTTGCAAGAACAAAAAACATTCTAAATTGCGATTTTTGTCATCGATAGGGGCTAGCAACCTGAAATTAGGCATGGTACATATTTATTAGATATAAATGATGTTTAAGAACAGTTTCGAAAAAATTGGAAATTTGAAAGGGGAGAAAATGCGCGAAAAACGTACTAAAATTTTTCTAAATGTACTAAAAACAACTTACCCCGCAATCGGGGCAGGTTGGCCCAAGCAACTTGGTGTCAATTTGAGCTTCTAAACTAATACTTATAGTTAATATTTTCACGCTTTACTATTGTGACTTCTTCCTGAAAGTACACTGATAGTGGTAACATAAAAAGAAATTTAAAATGTTGAATTGTAATTTTTTTTTAAATATTAGAAGAAAAAGCGGGCCAACTAGCACCGGTCTACCCTATATATATATATTTTTTTTTACCTTAGAAAAAAAAATATTTGTAACAAGCAGATTGTTTTTAAAAAAAAACGAAATAAGCTGTAAGAATTGGTAGAACTAACAATTTTTGCATAACCAGCACAAACCAGCGTCGCAGTCCATTGATCCAAACAAAAATGAAGCGTATCTACTTCAAGCCCAATACTGATATTCATACAGACTTTTAATATTAATACTAATATTTTAAGAAACATTTGAATAGCCTTACTTTGCTTTATGCGAAATACGATATCGTTAAAAGAGTATACAGTGGTGGCCAAAATTGTGGACATTTTTTGAAATTTTCATGTTTTATAAATTTGTGTGCGTATAGAATATATTAAATTTCTCTTAAATACAAATGTTTACATATCAAATTCAAGGAAATTTAATGTCGATTTAATAAAAAAAAAAAAAAAACAGAATTAAATTATCTGCATTACAAAAAAAAGTTACGCTTACTTTAGTCTAAAATAAAAACACAATTATTCATGAATGCTGAAGTGTATTGTAATAAAAGCTTCCTAGCCAATCACAATGACTGTTCTGAGAACCAATCAAATGTCAGTAACTAAACTGTAGTATATTTTGGTTTGTAAAAGCGGTATTTTGCTGGAATGAATTTTGAAGAAGGGTGGATACTAGTGTAACTAAATAGAATATATATATTTTTTAATATTTCTATTTTTTAACGCAAGCAATTTAAAACAATGTGATCAACAACAAGAATTGATTTGGCACCTACAAAAAGAAGCAGAATTGTCTAATTGAGAGAAAATGGACTCTCTTATGCTGAAATTGCAAGACAGGTTGGCGAATCATGATAGATAATGTAAAAATTTTAATTCAGAGCATTTTATCTGGCGTACGAAAGTTGTGCTTGCGTTATGATGAAACTAAATCAGTGATAAATAAGGCAAGACCAGGCCAATAAAAATACACAAGTGCTTCTGATGCTAGAAAGATAAAAAAATTATATGCCTCAAAAATAGAAGAATTTCATCAGATGCTGTTAGATGTGAAATGAATGCAATGGGTATTTGAGTTAGTTCAAGAACAATAAGGAGAAAATTAGCAGGTTTCGAACTGAAAGGTAGAATTTCGAGGGAAAACCCATTTTTAAATCTTCAGCAACGCAAGAAACGAGTTCAGTGGGCAAAAGAACACATTAATTGGTTAGAAAATCAGTGAAAGCAAATAATCTGGAGCGATGAGAATTAAATATCGCTCTTTGGTAGTGATGGGCGAAAATATGTGAGATATAGAGTAGGAGAAGGGCTGCATCCTGAATGCATTGGAGCAACTACAAAGAACCCAACAAATGTCATGATTTGGGCCTGTATGTCTGCAGATGGTGTGGACCGCATTCAAGTATTTGATAGCGTACTAAACGCAAAAAAAATACATCGAAACTGTACTGGAAACAAAATTGATACTTTCCATCAGGGATCTATTTCCCAATAAAGCACCATTTATCTTTCAGCAGGATTCAGCTCCAACTCATACGGCAAAAATATGCAAAGAACGGTTTAAAAATAAAAGCATACAATTATTGCCCTGGCCAGGAAACAGTCCTGATCTGAATCCTATAGAAAATTTGTGGCGACGTTTGAAAATCCTTGTACAAGAAAAAAGCGTCCATCTAATAAAATGCAACTTATTGAAGCTATAATTGATTCCTGGCATCCAGTGGATTAAAAAGGATGAACTCCAAAGATGATAAGACGCTATGGAGCTGTAATAAAAAAACAAGGGTTATCCTACTAAATATTGAATGTGTAAGTGTAACTTTGAATTATAATGAAATCTAAGATAGATCTTACTTTTTGTAAGCGTAACTTTTTTTGTAATGCAGATATTTTAATTAAGTTTTTTTAATTAAATTCTACATTAAATTTCCTTGAATTTGATATACACTAATCCCTTAACATTTGCGAGTTTTGATTATTCACGAAATAAAAAATGAAGAACATTTCCACATTCGCGAATACTTAACTTGGTTATTCGCGAATTTTGCTTCGTAAAGAATATTTTTTTACAACGTAAACTCGCTTTGTTTTACCAATTTCGTATGCTATTTGACACTGGGCAGCTGCAATGTACTGTAAGCTCAAGTTTCGAGAATTTCAGCCCTTGTATTGAGGCAAAATATAGACAGTTCTGAGAAACCCGAAACATGTCTTCATGCCTAGAAATAAAAGCAAATCTTAAATTTTCTAAAATTCGCAATTTTTATTGGAAGTGAAAAATTTTCTTCAAAAGTTGTATGGGAAATTTTAAAGCTTCAAGAACAACTTGTTGAGAAAGCAATAGAATGCGATCTTTCACTGATGAGGAGTCTTAAATTTAAAAGAGAAATCGAGGCCGTAACTTTTCCTTATATGGAAATTCACGAACAAAAGATCTGTTCTTTCAAACAGTCGTATATCAATAAATTTTTTCAACAATCAACTAGCAATTAAACTCTGTATAATATGTTTATAATTATTCAAATTTATTTACAGCTTGTGCTTTTTAATGCTTAATAAATATATTTTTGCGTTTCAATTGTTTGTTTTTTTTTCAATTTAAAAAAATCATAAAACCTAATCCCTTTTATGCATGGGAAGATAGACTCAACATTCGCGATTTTGCTATTCACGGAGGTTTCCGCAAATCTAACCTTCAAGAATGTTAAAGAATTACTGTATAAACATTTGTATTTAAGAGAAAATTATATTCTTCAAGCACAGAAAGAAACATGAAGAACATGAAAATTTCAAAAAATGTCCACAATTTTGGCCACCACTCTAGAATAGATGCAGATGATAACTTCCACCAATTCTTGTGATACCGTTGCACTTAACATAAAGCAAAGTAATTTTATTGCAAATTTCATTAAAATAGCTTAATTTTTGTTAAATGTATGAACAAAAATTCGTTTTTTGCTTGGAATGAAATATAACGTGTTTTATATTGATTATATTGGATTGAGACTAGTGTTGCCAGGTGTAGCTCATAAATCAGGGCTGAAAACGCTCTGGGAACCACTAACTTCTTACAGTTTATTTCGCCATCTTTAATTGCAGAAAATTCTGCCCTTAGATAAGGCAAAGAAAATTAATTTAAAATACTGGTGTCCAAAATATTTGAAGCACCGAATTATGCGGCTCACCTGGCAACACTGATTGAGACCCTGGTTTCCTACAGAAAAATTATTTTCTGGAGAGTATTTTTCCACCTTTGACAGTTTGCCTCGTCGTTTTTAACACTTTCCAATGTATTCAAAAGTGTTTATGATTTCGGTTTATCTATCAATCTGTCCGTCAGTCCGAACTCTAACTCTCGTAAACGTAAGGTAAGGTGCCCCTATTTCGCCCTCTTTCCTAATTTCGTCCCTCTTAACTTCTCCTCTTCTCCGAAAGTAGCGTCACTTATGACGCAAGGCACAGGGGATGGGAGGTAAAAGGGCTCAGAATTGAATGTTTCGTTCGCCAAGACGCATACATAAATTAAAGACGCCGAATTTCCTATTTTTAGAAGACCTGAGTTCTTATTATGTCGTTTGTAGATCGTTATTTACTGTACTGTAAGTATTTATTTTTTATTCATTGCATGTATTTTATGTAGGTAAGATGATGACAGTAGCATACAGTGAGTTTTAGAAAGCTCAGTTCATCTTACGGGAACTGAAGCTCCGCCATATTGGGAAGTAGCATTGTCCCAATTTCGTCCCCCTTGCAGTTCTTATTTTCGTCCCGGGGACGAAATTAGGAATGCGTTTTCATGACAATTTTTTCAATTTTTTTTCTCATGTTTGGATGATTAATGTTTCGTTATGTTATTCTTCCACTGATAATTAGTACATTTCTTTGTGCCTCACTTTAATGTAAATTAAATTACTTACTCATTTAGAAATAAATTCTGATTTAGTTATAAGTTAAGTCTCGGCGTATTGGATTTTTTGGAAGACTAAATTGGGACCATTGTTTTAATTTTGCATTTTTTAGGTACTTTTGAAAAACAATTTTTCGCATTGTTAAAATTTTTTGTACGATATTTGCCTATCTTTCTATGGGGGTGAATAGTTAGTCTATGTAAAATGCAAATTTGGTAAGTTTTCACTGAAAATTACAACATTTAGGGCCTAAAAGTGACTGGGGGGACGAAATATGGCACTTTACCCTACTCTGATTGTCCTGAATCTCGTTATTGGTGTTTACTATAGCACGATCGTTATTGAAAATGAAGTATGTAGCAATTTTAGTTCATTTATAGGAACGGTAAAAAGTTTTCCATTACGATACGGTCTATGGGAAAAAAATCGTTTTAAATTCACTTTAATGATATTAGACAATTTCAAACATAATGAAATTGATAAGAATTTATGTAATGCGCTGAACATACATTCTGGAGAATATTGGTGGCAAAGCATTTACTATTCATTTACAGGGCCATTTACAGTCTGTCCGTCTGTCCGAGCTCTGACTCTCGTAAATGTACTCGGATTGCCCTGATTTTTTTTTTATGTTATTGGTGTTTACTATAGCCCGATCGGTATCGGAATTGAAGAGTGTAGCTATTTTAGTTCCTTTACAGAATGATCAATATTTTACGTTACCTTACTGTATATGGGAAAAAAATCGTTTCAAGTTCATTTTAATGATATTAGACTATTTCAAACATAATGAAATTAATAAGGCTTTATGTAGTGCACTGAATCACTCATTCTGAAGCATATTGGTGCCAAAGCATTTAGTCTGACTGTCTGACCGACTCTAACTCTCGTAAATATACTCGGATTGCCCTGATTTTTTTATGTTATTGGATTTACTATATAGCACGATTGGTACTGAAAATGAAGTGTGTAGCAATTTTAGTTCATTTACAGGAACGGTCAGAATTTTTCCGTTGCAATACGGTCTATGGGAAAAAATCGTTCCAAATGATTTTTAATTATGTTACACGCTTTCAAACATAATAAAATTGATAAATATTTATGTAGTGCACTGAATCATGCATTCTGAAGAATATTGGTAGTAAAGCATTTACTATTCATTTACAGGGCCACAAAAAAGAATTCCGTTACATAACGGTTTACGGGGAAGTTTTTGCAGCGTACTTTAGTTCTGTTACACTATTTCAAATATAATGAAAATGATATACATTACTGAGGCTTACTACAAGATACTTGTTGTATTACATGATGTGCATAGCATTTGTCGTTGATTTACAGGGACACGCAAAAGATTCGGATAGAGTACTGTATCTGAAGTACACTGTCTATTAGTTATAAGTGCTGGAAATGCGGTTTCATTTGTGGTATGCGCATTTAACAAAATTTTTGCTTAGTATGTGGCGTATATAAATGCTATAGATAATTATACAGGGCTTCACAAAAGAATTCGCGAGCACTGCCAATTATCAGCATGAAAGGCTTAAAGGCAGCTTTCAATTGAGATATGCGCTTTAAGTTGAATTATATTTAGTATACTAAGAAATGTTTGCATAATATAAATAAAATCATATACAGGACCATACAAAGAACAGGATAGAAGACTTCCTAAGGATGGTAATGTTTGAAAGTATGATTTGAATAGTTTTACTTATGTTTTAACATGATTTAAATTTTAGCTTAATATGTAGCGCATATAACAATTCTGTTGGTAATATACAGGACTGTACAGAAGAATTCAAATATTTTACCATATATTGATAGAAACTACTGAAGATGAATTTTAAACCTATTATGCACCTTCTTACTAAACTAAGTTTTAGCATATTATGTCGAATATGTACAAATTGTAGATTAAATATAAATTTTCAATCTATTATGCATTTTCTTACTAAACTAAGTTTTGGCATATTATGTAGAATATGTACAAATTGTAGATTAAATACAGGACTGCACAAAATAATTGGACTACTTCTCCGCTATAGACGGTAATTGCTGAAATCTGGTTTTCAAATGTGTTATGAGTTTTCTAAAATGTATACTTATTTTTTTTTTTTTTTTTTTTTTTTTTTTTTTTACCTTATTAAAAAGTGAAGTTTTTGTAAAGCATTCAGGAAGTGTTTTAAAGTGTTTCATAATCTATTATGCTTGAGGCATGACTTTTCTTTCTTGTTTTTTAAAACAATTTGGTGAATGTATAACACAGTTATAGGTAAATTGATTGGTGAATTTTGTTGTTTGTAAAGTTAGGATATTAAATGCTGTTTAAATGAATCAAGTCCAACATAGCTACTTATATTACGAAAAGTAGTGTACGATCTAATTTATAAAAAGGCTGATTCTATTAAACAATGATTCTAATAAGCGGAAACTGCTGAACTAGCTAACAATAACTCAACAACCCCTAGAGCCAGTTTCTGAGTGCACCAATGTCTGCTTGATCAGTAGAATCTACTTAGCGATTAAAACAATGATCATCGAGTTATACAGAAAGTCGAAATATCAGTATTCTACTGAATATGAAAACTAATTGAAAAAATGGATGTATAATTATTTAACTAAGAAACGGTATTAGCCAGTGATTGATTACTCAGCTCATTCACATATATATTTATTAAAAATTGAATTGTATTTTTTTTAAATGAATTATCATACCTGAGGTCTGTCTTACCTTCTTTTTGTTTATATGTCAAAGTAATATCTTCCTTGATATCGGACAATGGTTTCTTCGTAAGAATTAATTTTCCAATACTGCAAAGAAAAATATTATTATATTATTATACACCCGCTACCTCTGATGATCAGATTGGTAGCCATGGGCATAGAACCCTGGAGCATATGTATGTAATAGTCGAATAAACTTCTCATCAAAATAATGGAAGGCTATAGATGTAATGAATTCATAATTTACTGGCAGCTGGTGTATGTTCGTAATATTTTTAAGTCGGCAATTCAGTCAACTTGCATATATTTATTGGTCGTGGCTAAGATCTAATGTAAGTGAAAACACAATGGTTCCTCTTTTGCAGTCGCATCATTGATTTGATGGTTCGAGGTAAATATCTCAAGCCAATGGTGATTATTCCGGTAATTTCCCCAAGGAAAAACATAGCCAGTCGATGTTCGAAGGACTTTTATTTTTAAAAAAATGGACATGGAAAACAATCTTCGCATAGCTGCATCGTGCTAAAGTCTTAAAGTGAAATCAAACACTACAGAACGTGTAGACCACCGCGTAACTTCTTTGAAGCACTAAAAAAATATGACAAATCTGAAAATTCTGACCTCAGAGCTCATGCACGACGGTTTTGTTAGCATATACGTAGGAAGACAGATTGAAATGTAAATTTCAGGACGAACCATTCAGATTGAGGAACGAACCACACAGTGAAATGCGTTCGGTTACTCAATCAATGAAGAGCGAGAGTAGAGCGTAACAGGAATTGAGTTCTATACCTGCCAACGGAAGGATTTCGATGTAATACGTCCGATGCCGGTAAATACGCGGGAAGTTGATTCGTCGAATAAATTTAGAAATAGTAAAATGGATTTTAAAAATATTTGAAAATAAAAGTAGCGTCTCTCAGAATATTATAATTTTGGTAGCTGATGAAAATTAGTGAAAAGATGATTAAAAGTTTAGATAATTATTAATATACGCGTTTTAAGTTTAAAAGAAATTAACTAGCAATAAATAATAGATATTATTAAGAAATAGGGAAATAATGAAAATGGCGGAAACTAGAATAGTTTAGATGAATATCGCGAAGTAAAAATATTATATAACATAGATATAGAAAACAATTTGCCTGTGTAGTAATAACTTTGGCTAGCCGTGATAAATAATTTAAAAAGTAGCGGTAGTAATGCATTATTCCAAGTTTTGTAGAAAAATTGAAAAATCCTTTCCTGAAAGATAAATAGTCGGTGGCATTTAAATCTTTTTAAGTAAATTTAAATGAATGATTAACATATCCACGATACATTAATGTAGGTGGTGCCCCAATCATCTCATAATAACAAAAAGCCTATATCTTTATAAGTGGGAAGTTAGAGCAGAAACTAAACTAAAGTCATATGCCACCGATTTTTTTTTTTTTTTTTTTTTTTTTTTTTTTTTTTTTTTTTTTTTTAATGTTGGCATTAGGATTTGGCGAAAGAACGTAAAAAAAGAAATATTCGTTAAATAGCAACTTATAGGTAATTTTGAAATTAGGGAGGAAACATAAAATTAGCGATCATGAATCCCAGCTAAATAAAATATCATACAAGAAATGTTATAACCAAATATAAAGGGATTATGATTGAAAATAGTGTTGACATGATTACTTGAGTAATATTAACAGTTCTTTGTTTTCAATAAAAATATGAGAACGTTATATGTTTTGAAAATAGAATAACACTATTTTCAATAATAATCTCTTTTTATTTGGTTATAACATTTCTTGTATGATATTTTATTTTGCCGGGATTCGCGATCGATAATTTCATGTTTTCTTTCTAAATTCAAAATTACCTGTATATGTTGCTACTTAATGATAATGGCTATTTAATGAGAATGGTAAGTATGATTAATAATAAAGTCTCCTTTCGGTTTACCTTCCCGGCACGGATAATACGTAAGTACCAAATCGACTGATGATTCATTTTAAAATTTGATTCATTAAATATTTTTACATGAGTTGGTTTTATTTACAATTAAAACACAAAATAACTAAATAAATAATAACATCATAAACAAAAACATTTTATTTCAGTATCAAAGCATTGCTTCAAATCCACATGCACAAAAGAAAAAAATAACGACTTCTATTGGCTTAGCAAAAAATATGCTATTGTCAAGATTTTCGCCCGGCTAACATAAAGATCGTGAAGGATATTGAGTTATACACTATATGGTCAAAGGTGATCAGTCACTTGCGATTTTAGACGTTTTGTTAAGTATCTAGAAAAATATATGAGGAATTAACCTGAAACTGCAGGTGTGTAAACAGTATAATATAGGTCATATTTTTCCGCGAAGATTTTTTTCCAAAACCTCATAGGAGACCGTCAACAAATTGAAAAAGAACGAATATCTTTTGGATAACCCTGTCAAAACTAATATAGCAAAAGCGTTCAAACTCGAGATTATTAATGAGTGGCTTGTTGTAATATGCTGTGTTCATTTTTATGAGGATAGCATGTATACTCGTAGAGAAATTATAGTTTCATAAAAACAGTACCAAATTTCGACAAGTTTTTTTAATATAATTTGCAGAGTTCTTAATATATATAAAAAGTTCTTTTCAGAAAATATGACAAACAATATTGTACACAATACTCTGCAATCAGAATTAAAATACAATAAAAATTGGGTGAAAAATGAGCAGGTTTACTAAAAAATGTTCCACTGCGCATGCGCGAATGCAATCAAAATATAATGTGCATATTGTATTAGCTAAGTATATAGAGCAACTTTTGTGAACTTCTCAAAATCATAGCTTGAAAATTCTAAAAATTATCGTCGATAGAATAAGCTCGAAATCCATTGTTCCCAAAAAGAAGCAAAAAGATGAGGGGTTGTATCCAAATATAGTAGTGTGCAATATTGTGTGCGCTTTCTTAGCAGTAATAAACAGATATTTGATACAACCTCTCATATTTTTGCTTCTTTTTGAGAACAACGGATTTCGAACTTATTCTATCAACGATCATTTTAAGAATTTTCAAGCTATGATTTTGAGACTTTCACAAATGTTGCTCAATATACTTAGCTAATACATTATGCACATTACATTTTAATTGCATTCACGCATGCGCAGTGAAACATTTTTTAGTAAGCCTGCTGTTTTTTCATACAATTATTATTACTATTTTAATTTTGATTGCACAGTATTGTGTACAATGCTGTTTGTCATATTTTCTGAAAAGAGCTTTTTTTAGGTAGCTTTCTTTACAAAAAGCTACCTATTGCAGCCGTTCGGAGGAAAGCGATTTCAAAAAATTTTGGTATACTTTCATCGATCATGACCCCCAGACCCCGAAACCACCCTCCGTTCAAAATTTATATATATATATATCAATATATATATATATATATATATATATGACCTATGTCACACTGTAACTCTCGTATTTATGAACCGATTTGGATGTAATTCGGTGTGTACATAGTACATACCAATGTCTCGAACGAGTTCGTTGGCCAGCTTCATCCGCCATCTTGTTTGAAAATGGAGGCCATTTAAAATTTTAAGAAAAATTTAAATTTGAAATGTGGTAGAAAAAAATTTAAAATTGAAAAAATATTATTTTCTTATGTGTTTGACCTTGATAAAAAGATTCGGGAGCAGTTTTTGTTTCGTCTATATCTTAAAAAATGGCTGAGTTATAGCATTTTGAATTTCTAGCGTGGCTGACATTTTGAAACGTCCTGATTTTTGTCACGTGATAACAGACGTATTTATGAACCAATTTGGATGTACCTTGGTGTGTACATAGTACATACAAATAACTCAACCGAGTTCGTTGACCAGCTTCATTCGCTATCTTGTTTCAAAATGGTGGCCATTTAAAAAAATTTTAAAAAAATAAATTTAAAATGAGATACCAAAAAATTGGAAAATAAAAAAGATTTTTTTTTGTATGTGTTTGACCTTAATACAAAGATTCCGGAACAGGTTTTGTTTCGTCTACATCTAAAAAAATGGCTGAGTTATAACATTTTGAATTTCTATTGTGGCTGACATTTTAAAACGACCTGATTTTTGTCACGCGATAACAGGCGTATTTATGAACGGATTTGAATGTAACTTGGTCTTTACATAGTACATACCAATGTCTCGACCGAGTTCGTTGGCCAGCTTCATTCGCCATCTTGTTTCAAAAGAGTTGCCATTTTTAAAAAAAAAATGTAATTTAAAATTTAAAATGAGGTATTAAAAAATTGGAAAATGAAAAAGATTTTTTTTATGTGTTTGGCCTTGATACAAAGATTCTGGAGCAGTTTTTGTTTCTGAAAATTTGTTCTTTTGTTTATATCTTAAAAAGTGGTTGAATTATAGCACTTTGAATTTCTATCATGGCTAACACTTTGAAACGATCTTGTATTTGTCACGCGATACCACACTTATTCGCCTATTTCGATGGAAGAAGGCATGTGGATAGTATACATCAATATCTCGATCAAGTTCGCTGGCCAGCTTCATCAGCCATCTTGTTTCAAAATGGCGGAAATTAAATTAATAAAAAAATTATATTTAAAGTGAGGTGCAAAAAAATTAGAAATTGAAAAAGGTTTCTTTCTTAAGTATTTGACCTTGATATAAGGATTCAGGAGCATTTTTTGTTTGTCTTTATCTTAAAAAATGGCTCAGATATAGCAGTTTCAATTTCTAAAGTGGGTGACATTTTGAAAAATCTGATTTTTTGCCTGCGACAGCACTCGTATATATCAACCGATTCCGATATGTGTGAGCATGGTGCACAGCAATTGCTAAGGTCTCGACCAAGTTCACTGGTTAGCCTCATCTACCATGTTGTCTTAAAATGGCAGGCACTTTAAGAAATCGCCGAATTTGGCAATTTCGCGAAATTCTCATTCATAATGATTTAGTATTGATAAAAATTTTTTACAGGGTTGTCCAAAATATATTCGTTCCTTTTCAGTTTGTTGACGGTCCCCTATGGGGTTTCGGGAAAAAATTCTTCGCGGAAATATATGATCTATACTATACTGTTTACACACCTGAAGTTTCCGATTAGTTCCTCATGTATTTTTCTAGAAGTTTAACAAAACGTCTAAAATCGCAAGTGACCGGTCACCCTTGGCCATATAGTGTATCAATGGAGCTATGAAAAGAGGATCCTCATTGGTTATATCGCTCTACACCTAAAACAATTATGCTAATCCAGACATCCCAGCAAATTTCATGGCTGGAGAACTTGCTGTGTGAATGATTACCTTCATAGTTTATTATTATTATCGCTGACGATGAATTAATCTCGTGTGTCTGTTTACTTTGATGGAATGAGATATTAGGCTGGCAACCTATTTTCAACTAATGTTGTCTCAGAATATATACATATTTGAATTTAACGCATCTCTCAAAGACAATTTGTTTGAACGATCTTTCTAAAAATGTAACTTTTTATACTGTTTTATTCGGAAAAATAATTTTGAGTAAAAATAGTCGCCAGGCATATGGATAGTGAAGCTTTCAGTCCGTAGCTGTTTGCGACAGTCACATGACTAGAGTTTTTACTATATAGATGTTCACTGTGATGATTTACGTATTCAAAGTAAAAATCGCGTCAAATTTGAAGTTCATGCCCTAACAGTTACATTAATAACAATTTCATTAAAATCGTAATTTAGAATGTTTTTGGAAAGTTCTCCACTCGTTTTAGCTTTTCAAATTCAATTTTTTTCGAAACTATTCTTAGGGTGCATTTACATTTGAAAAGTAACCACCATACCAAATTTCAGATTTTTATCACCAACCGTATCATAGTAATTTCAATTTTAGAACGTTTTTTACTCCTGATGTCTCTTAGCAATTTTTGAATGTTTTAAAACATTTATGTCTTAAAATTCGCAACCATGTCAAATTTTAGGTAGCTTTCATTACAAAAAGCTACCTATTGCAGTCGTTCGGAGGAAAGCGATTTCAAAAAATTTTGGTATATTTTCATCGATCATGGCCCCAGACTTCGAAACCACCCTCCATTCAAAAGTTGATATATATATATATATATCCATATATATATATATATATATATATATGATCTTTGTCACACTGTAACTCTCATATTTATGAACCGATTTGGATGAAACTTCGTGTATACATAGTACATATTAATGTCTCGACCGAGTTCGTTGGCCAGCTTCATCTGCCAACTTGTTTCAAAATGGCGGCCATTTAAACTTTTTTTTAAATTTTTAAATTTAAAATGTGGTACCAAAAAATTGAAAATTAAAAGATATTTTTTTCTTATGTGTTTAAACTTGATACAAAGATTCCGGAGCAGTTTTTGTTTCGTTTATATCTTTAAAAATGGCTGAGTTATAGCACTTTGAATTTCTAGCGAGGCTGACATTTTGAAATGACCTGATTTTTGTCACGCGATAACAGGCGTATTTATGAACCGATCTGGATGTACCTTGGTGTATACATAGTACATACCAATGTCTCGACCGAGTTCGTTCGCCAGCTTCATCCGCCATCTTGTTTCAAAATGGCGGCCATTTAGATGAAATTTAAAAAATTTAAATTTAAAATGAGGAACCAAGAAATTGGAAAATGAAAAAGATTTTTTCTGTATGTGTTTGACCTTAATACAAAGATTTCGGAACAGTTTTTGTTTCGTCTATATCTAAAAAAATGGCTGAGTTATAGCATTTTGAATTTCTATTGTGGCTGACATTTTGAAAAGACCTGATTTTTGTCACACAATAACAGGCGTATTTATGAACCGATTTGGATGTAACTTGGTGTGTACATAGTACATACTAATGTCAAGATCGAGTTCATTGGCCAGCTACATTCGCCATCTTTTTTCAAAAGGGATGCCATTTAAAAAAAAAATTAATTTAAAATTTGAAATGAGGTATCAAAATATTGGAACATGAAAAATATTTTTTTTTTTATGTGTTTGACCTTGATACAAAAATTCCGGAGCAGTTTTTGTTTCGTCTATATCTTAAAAAATGGTTGAATTATAGCACTTTGAATTTCTAGCATGGCTGATATTTTTAAATGATCTGATATTTGTCACGTGATAACGCGTGTATTTATTAACCTGTTTCAAAGTAAGAAGGCATGTGGATAGCTTACAGCAATGTCTTGCCCATGTTTGCTGGCCAGCTTTATTAGCCATCTTGTTTCAAAATGGCGGCCAGTGAATTAAAAAAAAAATTATATTTAAAGTAAGGTGCAAAAAAATAAGAAATAGAAAAAGGTTTCTTTTTTAAGTATTTGACCTTGATATAAGGATTCCGGAGCATTTTTTGTGTTGTCTTTATCTTAAAAAATGGCTCAGATATTGCAGTTTGAATTTCTAATGTGGGTGACATTTTGAAAAATCTGATTTTTTGCGTGCGACAGCACTTGTATATATCAGCCGATTCGGATGTGAGTGAGCATGTGCACAGGAATTACTAAGGTCTCGACCAAGTTCACTGGTTAGCCTCAACCACCATGTTGTCTTAAAATTGCAGGCACTTCAAGATATCGCCGAATTTGGCAATCAAATATAAGCTACTCTAAATAAAAGAAGCTTGGATAAAGGATACTAATTTCACGAAATTCTCATTCATAATGATTTAGTATTGATAAAATTAGTATTGAATCTCCTATTATCGGTTTCCAATAAATTGAGCTTTGTGTGTTTGAATAATATAAGCTGGCTTTTTAAAAATAAGGAATATGAAAGCTACCTCTTCCTCCCGGCACTGGCCGGAAGAACTTTTTACTTCCTTGCCCTAAAACTTCCAAATAAATCAAAATTCAGAAAGGTTTTGGAGCATTTTCCGATCATTTCACCCTTTTAGATTTCGATTTTTTTAGGAACAGTTTTTAGCGAAAATTTATGTCTTAAAGCTAACAAATATGTCAAATTTCATATTTCTTTCCCAAAAGATATCACACTAATTGCAATTTTAGAAAGTTTTTGCTCAATCACACGCTCCAGGGTAGTAATACCGACATAAAATATAGCCTATATTGGAGCAGAGTCAGTCACAATCATTTTTCCACTTCAACTTTTCAAATTGGTTCCGTAGTTCCGCAGATTATCCCCTAGAAACAAACAAACATTTCACAGTAAAACCGCATTTCATTAATTCATAGGAAAATGACGTCAAAGACATTTTCTGATTTGATTATCTGCTCGCGATGCCTGTCTTTTACAATGTTTTTTTTTTTTTTTTTTTTTTTTTTTTTTTTTTTTTTTAAATATATGTATAAAAATCACATTCAACTCAATTCCTTTTCAAAAGTTTCGTTTACATTAGGAATGAAATTTTAAATGTCGATAACTTTTAATAAATACATTTTAGAAGGTATATCTTTCTTCAAAAATTCATTTTATTTTAAAGATCTTTCTAAAAATGTAACTTTTATGCAGTTTTATTAAAAAAACTAAACTTGATGAAAAATGGCCGGTTGGCAGATTAAATTTGAGGTGGTCGTACCGTATCTGATTTGTACTATTATTCTCTAGATAGTAGGCGATCGTTGGCGATTTTTATTACCGTTTGGCATAATTCTTAATTTCAGAATTAATTAACAGTTTTTTACTAATTAAGGATAGATATTTTATTTTTGTGAAACTGAATTTTATAAAAGCACGTAGATTGAATAATTACCTATCCAAAAATGCAACCCTTATTATTTTTTTTCTGTTCATTATTTAAGTCTTTATGATGATTGAAAAAAAAGTTTGGCGAAGAAATCATTTTAAGTATCTTGACGTTAAAAAAAAAAATAATAAAAATAAATCTATATCTCTGTTTGAAATTTACTTAAGAAGATTAGTTTGATCTTAAATTGAGGGATTTATTCATTGTATTCCTGTAATTTTCGTTTTATTTGTCTGTGATAATTGGTTCCTTTGATAATGTTTGGTCGATTTAACAAGGAGAATTGTGTCCTATATAATCAGCAATTAAGTTGTCTCGACGTTTTTGGTGTTAATTTGTTTGGCGGTGTTTGTATTTTTTTAGAGCTTGGCTTGGCAGAACGACCGTCCTTCTTGACATAAGTATGATTTTCTGTAATAGTTAGAATTAGCTCTAATGCTCACTCATTTTTTTCAGATTACTAAAATAATCTGCATATTGTATATGTAATACATAAAGATCATTTTCTGTATTAGGTAGGATTAAATCTAATGCTCACTCCTCTTTTCAGATTACTAAAATAATCTGTATTGTATATGTAAAATACATCAGGACCATTTTCTATATTAGGTAGAATTAACTTACTATTGAGTGTCTTTCCCCTGCAGCATCTTATTATCTGGATTTTTTTCATCAAGCATCCAGAAATACTTATCAGCATTTACTGCACTAAAAAAGATTGCAGTACCGTGCAAGAGGGTTATTTCACCACGTTTTACAGCTTCCACTGACGCAGGTCCTGCTCGGTATATTCCTATTAAATGATACAAAGAAAATTATTTTAGAAATTATTGTTAACTAGAAAGATAGCCCGTCAAAAGTGACGAAAAATTAAATATAAAGATGTATACAACACATGAGCAATAATGGGTTTTTCTCGCTTGTTTCACACTGGTGGATGAAAATAACGCAATTTAAAAACGAAGCACTTTTATGAAAAACTATGAATACATTAAAAATGCAATTTGAGGATAAATTAAAATTTGACCACAAAACTTCCGGATATGCGATGTTTTATTGTAAAAACTCTTTCATTCTTTAAATGCTGATAGTATCTTCAGTCTTCGACATAAATTTTTAACTGTCCTTCCTCTTTACATTTTGAAATACTTACATATAATTGTACATGAGAAAAAAAACTGTTCTTTTAAATACAGCCCAACTGTAGAAAATGTTTATCCTTTTGAGTTATTCGACGTCATTGCAAATGACAGTATAATGGGAAATTTCATTCATATCAATTTATTTCATTCATTACTCATTCATTTCAAATGCGCCAATGCTATTTAACTTTCTTTTATGATATTATATTATATTATACTAGGGGGCTCGGCCCCCTACGAGCTACGCTCGCCAACCCCCGTGCAGACACCGCAGACTCTAAATGCACGCTAATTTGATCGGCTTTAAAAAGATTTCGAAAGATTGAATTATAATTTAAAAAACAGTGGCGATCTCCCTATAAACGAATTTCTATTCATTTCTCTTTGATTGGGGAATTTTAACGCCAAATCCGCTGCGGTACTACTTGATTATCCTGTCGACCAATTTCGCCAAATTATATAAATCGCCAAACCACTCGCCAAATTATACAAATTGATATAATTTTTATTTTAAATAACGAAAGAACAAATAAATTCGTACAACATTAATAAAAACACAAATAAAACGTCGAAATAAAAATAACTTGATGACGTATACACGTGTAACAACATTTCAAAATAAGCTAATATAAAAGGAATTAAGTAAAGAGAGTCTTTGTCTCCTGGTATTTTTTAACAAAGCGAAAAGGAAGTTCTTTTAAATGAGACATTTTAAATTAATTCTCAAAATATCAAATAAATGTCTAGCGCAATTTCTAAATTTAAACTTTTTTGCAATATTATTTTGTGTTCATTTTATGTAATAACTATAATGTGACGTGAAAATGACGTAATTTCTCCTAAGACTTCTAACGCATGTTAATGAATTTATTATTTTACAATATCCTTTCTCTTTTAAAATTCACGTGTATACTTTTTATGACGTAATTATTAATAAGTTCTTGCTTTTTATACGTAATTAATTAATTCTAATCTAATATTTGAAAGTTTTTTTCCTGTTTATAATAGTCACGTGTAAATAAATTTTTAATTTGAAGCAAACATTATTGCTTGCGCTTTTTATACAGTTGGCAACAGTTTAAATTAGTACAATTTTCTGAAATCTGTAAAAAATATCTCTAGAAATGCTGAAAATTTGAATTTAAAATAGAAATAAAACCTGAAAAAATGGGTCAAAATAAAAAAATTAATGCAATCTGCACTCCGGCAAATTCTAACGCATAAAATGATCTAAAAATGATTACACTGCCAGGTATAGTTTTTGCTGCTATAAAACTTTTTTAGTAGAACGATTTTGTCCAACTTTAGCATTAAATAACTCTTAAAATAATTCTTCGATTTGAAAACTGTCTGCATCAGCGTGTTTATCAAACATTTCTGTATAAAACCACCGATTTTCATATTTTTGTATGCATTATTTTTGTTAATATTAACGAAGAAAGGCCTCCGGTCACAAAAAAATCAAAACCGGCGGCGGCGGCGGCGGTGACAGCGGTAGTTACTTTTTTTTAGAATAGAGAGATACGTATGTACTTAAGTATTGCGCGGCAGCGTAATACCTATTTATTTCCAATGTCACTTCTCAATGTTAATGTAACATAGAAAAGTCTATGAAGCTCATAACTTTTTTGAGCTTTTCTTCCCTCCGTTTTGTCTCTGATGCCATAATTTTTTTTATTCTTTGCTAATTCTAATAATATTATAAATTTAAAGTGTGAAAACTTTTGCTGACGTCAGGGTCATTAAATGCCTTTGCATATCGGTGTATTATAACCCAGAAAGTAACACAAGCTATGTTTTATTCAAATTATTCAATTTTTGTTCTTAATAATTTACGAATTTTGCTATTTTCATTGAGAATCAAAAGACATTTTCCTATAAAATTTAACAGTATTTCTTATTGTTACAAAAAATTCAAAAGCCGTGATAAATTTTTGTCTGCAGCAATTAATTTTCAGTTGAAAGATTTCCACGTGAAAAATTAAATTGAAATAATTTTTTTATAGAATTAAAAATGAGATGAATATTGCGTCATAGAGAAAATAAAAGTGGCATTTCAACATTTGTTGGTAATACAAGAACATTAATATGAGTCAATACAGAAAGTAGGTGAAAATATGACGTCAAAAAATGTAAATATATTTTACCGATACTTATTTTTAAGTATGACTGTCAGTTACCTACAGAGGAGCACGTAGTTCGATTAAAAAGATGTTAACATGATTTACTGATTTATTTAAATTTTTTTCTTTTGTTTATTCATAGTTGCGGTTTTAATATCGTTAAGGAATATTAGCCGGAAAAAATTCTAAATTGTTTCTATTGTTTTAAAACAATGTAAAAATTGAAACTGTCTCACGATTAGAAATTAATAAATTTTCAAATAAGTGAAATTTATTTTGCTGGTTACATCGTCAATAAGACGTCAGCGTTACACACGGACCATTTTTTTTTCTGTATAATATATGTATTGTAATAGGCAATTTCTTTTTGTATCAACAAGGAATAAAAAAGTAATTATTTGTAAATTTTTAAAAGATAGGGACTTTTAAAATTATGTCTATGGCATTTTTTATCTACAATTTTGTCAAATTTTTGTGTGGCACAGAAACGACTGGTGTTGCCGCAAAATAAATAACAGAAGTTAAACTTAGGTAATAATTTACGCTTGCGTTTACATCGTCTTCTGCGAGAAAATACGGTAAAAAAATTTTTATTAAAACTAGCGGTTTTAATATCGTTAAGGAATATTAGCCGGAAAAAATTCTAAATTGTTTCTAATGTTTTAAAACAATGTAAAAATTGAAACTGTCTCACGATTAGAAATTAATAAATTTTCAAATAAGTGAAATTTATTTTGCTGGTTACATCGTCAATAAGACGTCAGCGTTACACACGGACCATTTTTTTCTGTATAATATATGTATTGTAATAGGCAATTTCTTTTTGTATCAACAAGGAATAAAAAAGTAATTATTTGTAAATTTTTAAAAGATAGGGACTTTTAAAATTATGTCTATGGCATTTTTTATCTAAAATTTTGTCAAATTTTTGTGTGGCACAGAAACGACTGGTGTTGCCGCAAAATAAATAACAGAAGTTAAACTTAGGTAATAATTTGCGTTTGCGTTTACATCGTCCTCTGCGAGAAAATACGGTAAAAAAAATTTTAGTAAAACTAGCGGTTTTAATATCGTTAAGGAATATTAGCCGGAAAAAATTCTAAATTGTTTCTATTGTTTTAAAACAATGTAAAAATTGAAACTGTCTCACGATAAGAAATTAATAAATTTTCAAATAAGTGAAATTTATTTTGCTGGTTACATCGTCAATAAGACGTCAGCGTTACACACGGACCATTTTTTTTCTGTATAATATATGTATTGTAATAGGCAATTTCTTTTTGTATCAACAAGGAATAAAAAAGTAATTATTTGTAAATTTTTAAAAGATAGGGACTTTTAAAATTATGTCTATGGCATTTTTTATCTAAAATTTTGTCAAATTTTTGTGTGGCACAGAAACGACTGGTGTTGCCGCAAAATAAATAACAGAAGTTAAACTTAGGTAATAATTTGCGTTTGCGTTTACATCGTCCTCTGCGAGAAAATACGGTAAAAAAAATTTTAGTAAAACTAGCGGTTTTAATATCGTTAAGGAATATTAGCCGGAAAAAATTCTAAATTGTTTCTATTGTTTTAAAACAATGTAAAAATTGAAACTGTCTCACGATTAGAAATTAATAAATTTTCAAATAAGTGAAATTTATTTTGCTGGTTACATCGTCAATAAGACGTCAGCGTTACACACGGACCATTTTTTTTTCTGTACTAGGGTGCTCTGCCCCCTACGAGCTACGCTCGTCAACCCCCCGTTCAGGCACCGCAGACTCTAACAGCACGCTAATTTGACCGCCTTTAAAAAGATTTCGGAAGATTGAATTATAATTTGAATCTGACAATTATAATCTGACGTAATTTTCACCAAACTTTTCTTTCTCTTTTTAATATTCACGTCAAAATACTTTTGTTAGAAATGAAATATTATGATCATCTTAAAATGTCAAGTAAATGTCTCGCGCTATTTTTAAATTAAAACTGTTTTGCAATATTATTTTTTGTTCATTTTACTTAATAAGTGTAATATGACGTAAATTCTCCTATTTAGGACTTCTAACGCACGTTACTGAATTTATTATTTTACAATATTCTTTCTCATTTAAAATTCACGTGTAACTATAGTTTTTATGACGTAATTTTCAATGAGTTCCTGCTTTTTATATTTTCTGTGTATAATAGTCACGTGTCAAATAAATTTTTAATTTGAAGCAAACATTATTGTTTGCGCTGTTTATGCAGTTGGCAACAGTTTAAATTAATACAATTTTCTAAAATTTGTAAAAAATATTTCTCGAAATGCTGAAAATTTGAATTTAAAATAGAAATAAAACCTCGAAAAATTATTCAAATTAAAAAACTAACTGCAATCTGCACACCGGGAAATTCTGACGCATAAAATGATCTAAAAATGATTAAAATCCTATGTACAGTTTTTGCTCCTATAAAACTTTTTTAATGGAACGATTTTGTCCAACTTTGGCATTAAATATCTCTTAAAATAATTCTTCGATTTGAAAACTGTCTGCATCAGCTTGTTTATCAAACATTTTTCTATAATACTACCGATTTTCATATTTTTGTATGCAACAGATTTTTTAATATTAACGAAGAAAGACCTCCGGTCACAAAAAATTCAAAACCGGCGGCGGCGGCGGCGGCGGCGGTGACAGCGGTAGTTACTTTTTTTTAGAATAGAGAGATAATATATGTATTGTAATAGGCAATTTCTTTTTGTATCAACAAGGAATAAAAAAGTAATTATTTGTAAATTTTTAAAAGATAGGGACTTTTAAAATTATGTCTATGGAATTTTTTATCTAAAATTTTTTCAAATTTTTGTGTGGCACAGAAACGACTGGTGTTGCCGCAAAATAAATAACAGAAGCTAAACTTAGGTAATAATTTACGCTTGCGTTTACATCGTCCTCTGCGAGAAAATACGGTAAAAAAAATTTTAGTAAAACTAGCGGGTTTTTTAGGTAGCTTTCATTACAAAAAGCTACCTATTGCAGCCGTTCGGAGGAAAGCGATTTCAAAAAATTTTGGTATATTTTCATCGATCATGACCCCCAGACCCCGAAACCACACTCCGTTCAAAAGTTGATATATATATATATATATCTGACCTTTGTCATACTGTAACTCTCGAATTTATGAACCGATTTGGATGTAATTCGGTATGTACATAGTACATACCAATGTCTCGACCGAGTTCGTTGGCCAGCTTCATCCGCCATTTTGTTTCAAAATGGCGGCCATTTAAAATTTTCTTAAAAATTTTTAATTTGAAATGTGGTACCAAAGAATTGAAAATGGAAAAATATTTTTTTCTTATGTATTTGACCTTTATACAAAGATTCCGGAGCAGTTTTTGTTTCGTCTATATCTTAAAAAATGGCTGAGTTATAGCATTTTGAATTTCTAGCGTGGCTGACATTTTGAAACGTCCTGAACTTTGTCACGCGATAAAAGGCGTATTTATGAACCGATTTGGATGTAACTTCGTTTGTACATAGTACATACCAATGTCTCGACCGAGTTCGTTGGCCAGCTTCATCCGCCATCTTGTTTAAAAATGGCAGCCATTTAAATTTTTAAGAAAAATTTAAATTTGAAATGTGGTACCAAAAAATTGAAAATTGAAAAAATATTTTTTTTATGTATTTGACCTTGATACAAAGATTCGGGAGCAGTTTTTGTTTCGTCTATATCTGAAAAATTGGCTGAGTTATAGCATTTTGAATTTCTAGCGTGGCTGACATTTTGAAATGTCCTGATATTTGTCACGTGATAACAGGCGTATTTATGAACCGATTTGGATGTACTTTGGTGTGTACATAGTACATACAAATATCTCGACCGAGTTCGTTGGTCAGCTTCATCCGCCATCATGTTTCAAAATGGCGGCCATTTAAAAAAATTAAAAATTTAAAATGAGATACCAAAATATTAGAAAATGAAAAAGATTTTTTTTGTATGTATTTGACCTTAATACAAAGATCCCGGAACAGTTTTTGTTTCGTCTATATCTAAAAAAATGGCTGAGTTATAGCGTTTTGAATTTCTATTGTGGCTGACATTTTAAAACGACCTGATTTTTGTCACGCGATAACAAGCGTATTTATGAACCGATTTGGATGTTACTTGGTCTGTACATAGTACATACCAATTTCTCGACCGAGTTCGTTGGCCAGCTTTATTCGCCATCTTGTTTCAAATGTGTTGCCATTTAAAAAAAATTAAATTTAAAATTTAAAATGAGGTATTAAAAAATTGGAAAATGAAAAAGGTTATTTTTATGTGTTTGGCCTTGATACAAAGATTCCGGAGCAGATTTTGTTTCTGAAAATTTGTTCTTTTGTTTATATCTTAAAAAATGGTTGAATTATAGCACTTTGAATTTCTAGTATGGCTAACATTTTGAAACGATCTTGTATTTGTCACGCGATAACACACGTATTCCCGTATTTCCATGTGAGAAAGCATGTGGATAGTATACATCAACATCTCAGCCAAATATAAGTTACTTTAAATAAAAGCAGCTTGGATAAAGCTGACTAATTTCGTGAAATTCTCATTCATAATGATTTAGTATTGATAAAAATTAGTATTGAATCTCCTAAATTCGGTTTCCACTAAATTGAGCTTCGTGTGTTTGAATAATATAAGTTGACTTTTTTAAAATAAGGTATTTGAAAGCTACCTCTTCCTCCCGGCACTGGCCGCAAGGACTTTTTTATGTTTTACTGTATAACAGCGATACTGTTATTAAATATTAGCAGTAAAGATTTAACACTATCTTTGCATTCATAGCGTTCCGTAGTGGAAAATGTCGGAACTAAATTGAAGTAAAATTTGATTTTTTATGTTCAGATTGGAAGTTTCTGTCCAAACTACGACAACCTCTATTATTGCTTTTATGAAACATTTTGGATTAATCTTTGGAAAAAAACACCACCAATTTTGATGCTATAATCAAACCCTAATGATGGTACATTCCGTTAATTTTGAAATGAGTTAGTATGAATGCAGTAGTTATTGAAAAACTTGACACATTAAAAAACACACAATTTGAAGAACAAATTAAACTAGTATGTTGTGGCCATCACAAAACTTTCTTCTATCTGAATCACGTCTATTAAATCATTTAAACAGTACAAAAAATTGCATCAATATAGCGCCAATTCATATCAAATTATATCTGAATTTGAAGTTTCGTGGAAATTCGTGCATTAGATCTTGAGTTAAAACTATAGCGGTAATTCTGATAAATGTAGCTGAGCATCGCCACCTGTTCAGCGATTTACACCAAAATATAAACAGCACTAACTGATAACAAGGTGTACCTGAATCTGAAATTTCTTGAAAATCCAAGCATTATTTCTTGCGATAGAGTTATTTGGGAAATCACAAAAAATGCAGCATAGCAGCGACACCTGTTGTGCGATTCACATAAAAACGTACAAAAAGTAAATTCATGTCAAGGACTAACTGAATCTGAAGTTTGGTGAAAATCCGTGCAATTGTTCTGGAGATTGGGCCACTTTGGAAATCGTGAAACATGCTGCATAGCAGCGCCACCTGTTCAGCGATTTACACCGAAAACTAATCAGCATCAATTTATATCGTGGACTAACAGAATATTAATTTTTATTAAATTCCGTGCATTAGTTCTTGAGATAGAGCGCCCACAAAATTTGTGTCACATACATACATACAGACAGCCAGACTCACAGACTCACAGACAGACATTTTGTAAAAACGTGTTTTTTGGATTCTCTGACCCCCTACAACGTGTAAATCCGTCGAAAACTGAAATTCGAAAATTTTCATGAATCCAATACTTTCTTCTTGTGAAGATAGAAGAAAGTAAAGAGAAAACAATTTATTACATTTTTCTATCTTTACAATAAGAAATTATTGGATTCGTGAAAATTTTCGACTTCCGGTTTTCGACGGATTTACACGTTTTAGGGGTCAGATATTCCAAAAAATATGTTTTTACAAAATGTCTGTCTGTAAGTATGTCTGTGAGTCTGTCTGTCGGCCTGTCTGTCTGTAAGTGACACAACTTTTGTGGGCGCTCAATCTCAAGAACTAATGCACGGAATTTAATAAAAATTTATATCCAGGTAGTCCCTGATATAAATTGGTGCTGATTAGTTTTTGGTGTAAATCGGCCAGCAGGTGACGCTTCTATGCTGCATTTTGCAGGATTTCCGCAAAGCTCTATCTCAAGAACTAATGCACGGATTTTTATAAAACTTCAGATTCAGTTGGTCTTTAATATGAGTTGGAGCTATTTACTTTTGATGTAAATCTCTCCGCAGGTGGCACTGCTATGCTACATTTTTCAGGATTTACACGATTTCCGCAGTAGCTCTATCTCAAGAACTAAAGCACACATTTTCATCAATTAAATCGCCAAATAGGAGGCGCTGTTGTGCTGTATTTTGCACGATTTCCTCAATAGCTCTATCTGAAGAACTAATGCACGAATTTTTTTCAAACTTCAGATTCAAGTATACCTTGATTAATATTGCTGCTGATTATGTGTTGGTGTAAATTGCTCAACAGGTGGTGCTGATATACTGTATTTGTCATGATTGGCGCAACAGCTCTATCTCAACAATAAATGCGCGAATTTTCCCCCAAACTTCATATTCAGTTAGAAGTTCACATAAGTGGATGATGATTAGATTTTGGTGTGAATTACCCTATGGGATGTGCTGCAATGCTGCATTTTGCTGGATTTACACGATTTCAGCGACAGTCATAGCTCAAGAACTAAAGCACGAAATTTCGCTTTTTAGAATCCTCATGATGATTATAGATTGCCATTTAATTTTGGCAGAGTGATAATGAATTTTGACATGTATCAGATAGAAGAAAGTTTTGGGATTGGTGCATCCGACTGGTTTCCTATATTGTTTAAACCCAAGATGGGACAGATATTAAGACATTTCTTCAGTTAGCTCTACGTTTAATGTTAAATTTTTGTAACAAATAAGTTTAACTAATTGAACATTAACAAATAAAAATAAAATGCAAACAATATGATAATTTAAACACCCTAAAATCTTAGATTCCGTTCGAATAAAATAGAAATAAATCTTTAAAAACTTTTTTAAAGGTTTGTATTAGACGTGCCTTATCATTTTATGTACAATCATCATAAACGTAATATAAAATCTGCAGCAATACAAATAATTTACAACTTAAAAATGGAAAAAGTCTAAGATTTCATTTGAAAGGAATCTAAGTTTTTAGGGTGTTTAATATAACAATATTGTTTGGTTTTTTTTTTTTGTTTTTTTTATGTTCAATTGGTTTAACTTATTTGTTACAAAAATTTAACATTAAACGTAAAGCTAACTGAAAGAAATATCTTAATATCTGTCCATTCTCGGGTTTAAACAATGTAGGAAAATAGTCGGTTGTGGCACCCCCAAAACTTTCTTCTCTTTCATGCATGTTAATACTTCCTGAAAAATTCTGCCGGTTGCATGATTTACACGAAAATATAATCAGCAACAAAATTATGTCAACTTCTAACTGAATCTGAAGTTTCGTGAAAATTCGTGCATTAGTTTTTAAGTAGAGCTATGGTGGAAATCGTAAAAAATTCTGCATAGCAGCGCCACCTGCAGGGCGATGTATACCAAAACCTAATAAGCAACAACTTAAGTCAACTTGATAACTAAATCTGAAATTTGATTAAAATTCGTGATTTGCACCAAAACATAGTCAGCGCCAACTCATATCAAGGACTAACTGAATCTGAAGTTTGATGAAAATCCACGAATTAGTTCTTGAGATAGAGACATTGTGGAAATCAGGAAAAACAATGTATAGCAGCGCCACCTTTTGGGCGATTTACACCAAAACGTAGTAAACATCAACACATATCAAGGACTAACGAAGTCTGAAGTTTGATGACTATCCAAGCATTAGTTGTTGAGATAGAGACATTGCGGAAATCAGGAAAAATGATGTATAGTAGCAAAATCTGCTAAGCGATTTTCACCAAAACATAGTAAACATCAACTCATATCAAGGGCTAACTTAATCTGAAGTTCCATCAAAATCCGTGCATTAGTTCTTGAGATAGATCCATTGCGGAAATCGTAAAAAATTCAGCATAGCAGCGCTACCTGTTGAGCGATTTTCACCAAAAACTAATCAGCACCAATTTATATCAGGCACTAACTGAATATAAATTTTTATTAAATTACGTGCATTAGTTCTTGAGATATAGCGCCCACAAAATTTGTGTCACACATAGACACACAGACAGACAGACTCACAGGCATACTCACAGACAGACATTTTGTAAAAAGATGTTTTTCTTGATCCCTGACTCCTAAAACGTGCAAATCCGTCGAAAACCGAAAATCGAACATTTCGCGAACCCAATACTTTTTTCTTGTAAAGATAGAAGCAAGTAATATATTGTTTTCTTTCTTAATTTGTCCTGCAAATTATGTTTTTGTTTAATATATATATATATATATTTAAAACCACAAACAAAATATCAAAAACCATCACTCACCATATCTAAAATGAAACTCACATCGAAAAAATTAAAATAACCAACATAAACTTTAACTCTTAAAATCAAATTGATAATAACCAAACTAAAGAAAATATATATAATTGCAAAACATAACATAACAGAACAGAAGGCGAGCGGTATGGCTAACGACATACTCTGCAGGGTTAAGTCAGACTTTACGCATTCTACGTCCCCCTTCACTCGCCAAGACCAAAATTGAAAATATGAAAAAATGAAAAACTATGAAAAACTAAACAGACCCAAAATCCACCAAAATATCTCACTAACTCATTAGATCAATCAACTCATCAAAACCTCCATTCTCATTCATCACTGAGTTCAATTCAGTTCCGTACCTGCTACTCTTAATAAAATCACTAGTTATTCACCTGATGAAATTGCGAGGATAACCATGCTTGAATCCCAAGCGGCACCACTCTAAAATATCATTAAACATATCTTTGACTCTAGTTCTCAGTCTTTCGATTCGTATTAATCCATTTCTAAGTACATTTCTTTTAATCGAAACATGCACGTTGGAATCAAAATATAGCAGCTTTAAGGTATTAAAGTTGAAATCATTTCGCTTGTCGTATAACTTAGATATCAAATTTTCACTTTCTATGCTTAGGTTCACATTTAGAAAATTAATATTTTTACAATTCTGGGAGGAGGGTTCCAGACTCAGAGACATAGGATAACATGTAAAATCAATATTTTCAATATCACTGTTTAATTTGACTATCAAAACATCATCTATATATCTGTAGGATAATGTGTTACTGTTTAAGTTATTATTTCTTTCACAATGTAAGTAAATGTTTGCCAAAATGGAACTGCAACTCCCCCCCATTGGAATACCCCGAATCTGTTTGAATGTTGTATTTCCTTCGTAAAGGTAGTTTTCTTGTACTACTAACTGAAATAAATTTATGAAAAAATCATTATGAACATCCAAAGTACTATTTTTATTATAAAAATCTACTATTTTTTCTTTTAAATCTGTCAAATCAATTGTGTTATAGAGATCTGCAAAATCGTAAGCGAATAAACCAGTAATATTTTTTAATTTTTTTTTAGATTATCTAATACTGTATAGCTATTTTTGATAATAAAAGTCGTCTCTCCCCCCATCACTCCGTCAAACACTCCCTCCAATACCCCCAGCAAAGCCTTGCTAGCAGCACCAATATATGATCCAAATCCACAAGTCACACTCCTGAAATTGATAGGGGTTTTATGGAATTTAGGCACTAATATAAGATAAGGGAAACTTTGACTCATTTGTTTCAGCTTAACTTTTTTATAGAAGGCTTTAATCCTATTTTCTATTACTGCAGCTTTCGAATTTAATGGTAAATAGTTATTTTTATTATTGTAGCACTCATTCAAGAGTTTACCGTATAGTACCTTACATATCAGTGCATAACTTGTATTTGCTTTATCCACATAGGTGATTATAAAATATATATAATATATATATATATATATATGTAAAGTTGGCGCCCACGCTTTCATTTTTACTTTCTTTTACCTTTACACCTTTACAAAAGACGAAAGTATTGGTTTCGTGAAAATTTTCGACTTTCAATTATCGATGGATTTACACGTTTTAGGGGTCAGAGATTCCAGAAAACCCTTTTTTACAAAATGTCTGTCTGTGAATCTGTGAGTCTGTCTCTCTGTCTGTCTGTCCGTCTGTCGGTCGGTATGCGACACAAATTTTTTGGGCGCTCTATCTCAAGAACTAATGCATCGAATTTAATAAAAAATTATATTTAGTTAGTCCCTGATATAAATTGGGGCTGATTAGTTTTTGGTGTAAATCGCTCAACAGGTGACGCTGTTATGCAGAACTTTTCTCGATTTTCATAATAATACAATCTCCAGAACAAATGCACGGATTTTCATCATACTCCAGATTCAGTTAGTCCTTGAAATGAATTGGCGTTTTATACATTTTGGTGTAAATCGCTCAACAGGTGGCGCTGTTATGCTGCATTTTTGCGATTCTCGCAATAGCTCCATTTCAAGAACTAATATTTGGATATTCAACAAACTTCAGATTCAGGTATACTTTGATATGAATTAACGCTCTTTATGTTTAGGTGCAAATTGCGCAACAGGTGGCGCAGCTATCCTGCTTTTTTTATAATTTCTACTAAAGCTCTATCACAAGAACTAATGCATGAATTTTCATCGACGTATTTATACGTTTTAGGGGTCAGATATTCCGAAAAACATGTTTTTACAAAATGTTTGTCTGTGAGTCTGCGACTCTGTCTGTCTATCAGTCTGTATGTAACACAAGTTTTGTGGGCGCTCTATCTCAAGACCTAATGTGCGGAATTTAATAAAAAATTATATTCACTTAGTCCCTGATATAAATTAGTGCTGATTAGTTTTTGGTGTAAATCGCTCAACAGGTGGCGCTGCTATACAGCATTTTTCACGATTTCCGCAATAGCTCAATCTCCGGAACTAATGCACAAATTTTCAACAAACTTCAGATTCAATTCGTCTTCGACATGAATTGACGTTTTATACATTTTGGTGTAAATCACACTACAGATGGCACTGCTATGCTGCATTTTTTGCGATTTCCACTATAGCTCTATCTCAAGAACTAATGCTTGGATTTCCAACAAACTTCAGATTCAGGTATACCTTGATATGAATTAGTGCTATATATGTTTTGGTGCAAATCGCTCAACAGGTTGTGTTGCTATGCTGCTTTTGACAGAATTTCCACTATAGCTCTATCTCAAGAACTAATGCATGAATTTTCATCAAACTTCATATTCAGTTATACCTTGATAACAATTAGTGCTGTTTATGTGATTTTTGCAGAAGAAAGTTTTGTGATGGCCACAACATACTAGTTTTCTCTTACATGAGAAAATAAAACAATTTCTTTTCTGGCGCCAAAATTATTTTCTACTTTTTAGTGCCATTAAATATATGTATTTTCTACAATTTTGTGAATATTAACGAAAGTATGTCTTAAAAAAAAAAAGCTTTTTTTTTTTTTTTTGTATTGTCTTTTATAGTCTTATTTTAAATTTATTTTAGTCCAAAATTTTTAGTCTTATAGTGCTTTATAGATATTTTAAAATTTGATATTTAAACTTTTCGTTCTCACCCCCCCCCCCCTGCATATAGTACAAAATATGGTGCAGATAGTGCAAAATAATAGGGAATTTGGTACTTTTGCACTATAGGGGTCTTGGCGTTTCTTTTTTGTTTGTTTGTTTGTTTTGCTTTTTTTTAAAGGAATTTGGGCATCCGAAACTGAGATTTGTTGCCAAATGATACAAGCAGCTATGAAAACAAACTTGATGAAATGTTTTGTTTGTTTATATGTGTATTTTAATTAAATGTATATTATTGCTCTTTTTTTTTGTACAAATTACTTCTGTTTCTGCATAAAATTAGATAAATGGCTTCTTTATATTAAATAAATTGTATAAATATTTAAAAAATATATGTGTGTATATGAAATGAAACAGCGAATAAGTTGCTTGAATATATGTTGCCAAATTTCTTCTTCGCCAAAGCAGATTTCTTTATTTCGCAAAGGCCCCTATACTGGAAAAGTACCGAGAATTTAATTTCTGCATCCGGCTATGTAAAGCAAATAAAATCGTATAGTTAGGAGCTCATATTGTACTGCGCCGTCTAGTGGCATTTATTTTATTAGTAGCATCGGGATGAAGATGTAAAGACGTACATTTTCGTATATTACTCTTTAAATTCTGACCCATAGATTTTGAAAAAAAAACCTTAAATGCGCTGAGTTTAAATTAAATTGTCAGCTCGATTATAAAGATTAATGGGTTTCAATGGAAATTTCGCTAAATTAGCCAGCTATCGCCAAGTTGACTTCACATTTAGCAACTTATTTTTGTCGTCAGATTTGGGGATATTTTGCCAAGTTGGTCAAAATTTGGTGCTATTTTAGTATCCCTGTATTAGTTCTTTTCAATAATTACTCATTGTTGAAGCTGATACCAATTTCTTCATAGGAAGCCTAAGATAGCCGCGATTAATGAGGTGATCCAACAGGATTTGTGAGGGACACACAAGGACTTAGATTTTATAGATATTGCAATAAAAATGAAATATAAGATGCCATCTCTGAATCATGTAGTGTTCATCCATTTTCCAATAAACATGTAAGACCTTCTTTCACGTAATATCATTTGAAATTATTGGTGTTCAAATATTATGATTTCGTAATCATGCGTTAAATCTTTGATGGTAAATTAAATAAAGTTGGATGAAATATTATTTACACAAATTGCAATCATGTCATTTTTTAGGTAGTATTATTTTAGATCTGCACACTTTCTTCAATATATTAGATGTTTTTTCAGGATTCGCAGCGTTCCTACAATTTTCGCACTTTGCTACCAGTACTTTAAATAAAAATTCTTCGTGGTAGATTCCTTTAATATCTATAATAGAATTATACAATAAAGATTATCGTTTTAAAATAGTGGTAGCAAAGTGCGAAAATTTTAAGAACACTGCGAGCCCTGTTTTTTGTATGAGAAAAAGGAATGGAACATGTATGAAACATGTATGAAACATAGTGCACAAAAATTCTTTGACTTCTTTATTTGATAAAAATCTCACTCCTGACGCTTTTTTTTACTGCCGTCTCTTTATCAGGTGCGCATAGGCTGCGGTCTGTACGAGCTACTGGACCCTCTCCTATGGGACAGCCTACGGAGCCAGTTTTTACCGGGAGGGGTACGGTAAAAAAGCGGAGTCTCGTCCCCACCGCAACGTGAGCTTGCCTTGTATTTCGGCCCCAAAATTTCCTATGGTTTTTCAGCGGCACCCATTATTTTCTTTTTCACATCCTCTAAATTGGTTCATGAACCACCACTCACGACAAGTGTTCACCAACCATTAGGCATCTAAAATCTAGATTTTCCCCTCCCCAAGCAGGATTTGCGTGTGTAACGTGCAGGAGCCAAATTAACAAAGCCAGTTAGTTAAGCAACCGATATAATAGAGAAATCAACAAAGTAACAGGCTCTACAATTAGGACAGCCGAGGCGCTTGTCTACTTGATGGCCATTATGCGGCGATCATGCGATCAATCGCCCCGATGTCAGACAGGTAAACTGGTTCGGCTAAGGAAACTTGGCATGTAGGGTTCTGTCATCGGTTTGGAGAACAGTCGATGTACACCATGTTCTCTAATTGCGCTTGGTGCATGTAAAATCCGTCGTGGATGCAAAGTCCTCGAAGTTACCTATGAATTATACCTGTGGAGGTGCCTTGGCCGGTGAAGGTCTCGTCATCTGACCAAGGTTCTAAATTTCCAGAACAACTTGAGTAGCAATGCGCAGGTGCCAGACAACAAGATAAAAATGATAAGTAACAGACGTCACAAAGTTCACAACTAAGCAGTAGACAAAACCGATATGATGAAGATCTAGGCGCTCGTAAGGTTTATTGCTGCTACGCAGCGATTAGGCAGTCACCCGCCCCGGTACCAGGTATCAAACAAGTTCAGCTGGGCAACCCGGCAGGTAGGAGCCTGGTCATCGATTAGAAAAAAAAGATAAGTTCGGGCAATAAAGAAGGTGAACGATTGATTACAGTAAAATTTTTGTTCGCTTGATCTGTTTTTTGAGGAATTGTATTATGCCGGAGAAGATGAACATTCGGACGGGAATGAGACATTTTTACGAGTGATTAGCAGCTTTTGTCTTCTACAAAGATTAACACTACTGTAATGCATTATATGTATATCATTCTTGAAACAAATTGACTTATAGGATTTCCCATAAATCACAAAAAATGTTAGTGAGAATTTTGTCTATTTCTCCCTCAGTGCAGAAATTTCACATTTTGTGCGGTATTCCTAGATAACCTATTTCAACCTACTCACAGCCATTTTTAACGCTTATTGGACGCTAGTTTTTTGTACATGATTCTATTTTTATATTCTATTCTCACCACTATATTTTAAAAATAAATTATGTAGTACATTTCTCTTGCACATGTTGTCAAAATACTGTAAGTGAAAATATTTCTTTAGAAAAAAGGGCTATCAACCGAAAATATTCATGTAAGAGGCTGATCCGGATATGACGTAGGAAGTGACATAGGACCCATGAGGATTAAAAAAACATGTGCTATTTACACAGTTGAGATCTCAATAGGGTGTCATTTCCGAACTGTATATTCAATCTCTACCAAATTTCAATAGATCTGACATTTTCATGTATTGGAAGTTTTCAAATTATACTCTGTGCAACTGCATTTGATACCTTGTGTTTAAACCTTAAATAAATGAACGAATGAAGAATAAAACGATGCAAAAAAAAAATAAAAAGACCGTAAAAAAACTCTGATGAAAATAACATCTCATTCAAAAGAGTAGTTTGCATTTTCATTTATGGATTAAAAATAATTTACTATGATTCCGATAAAATGACACCACTTTCACTGATGCTTTATTCCACTGGTATTAAGCCCCCCAAAAATAAAAAATGATAATATGACGTTATGTTACATAATAAAGGCATTTTTTCATTCATGAGCTTGCATAGTTGCCGCCAACATCTTACGCTTTTTTGTACCACTAAAATTTCATAGTAAATTTTTCCTTTTTAAATCGTCAATTAAATAAGACAAAAATTTGTATTAATTTTTTGGTGCTCATTTTATTAACGCTTTCCAACAAAATTGAAAAGTATGTATGTATTCGGTTTGTCTGTCCGTCTGTCCACGCTCTAACTCCCATTAATAAACAGGAATTTTTTTTCAAAAATTCGACAGTAATAGACAAGTAATATTTCACGATTCAAGTACCGTGTTGAAAATATTAGATATAAAGTCTTGAGGTCCTTTCTTCATTTTATTAATAGCAAACGTAAGCACAATTAAAAATATTTAACAATTAAATAAGACTTATAATAAATTTCATGGGAGCATATCAAGCATACCTCCATTTTCGAGATAAATTTATTCCATCTGAAAGAAAAACAATAGTTTGCTCTGCAGTTCGGGATTATTACGTAACGGCGTGAGTGACAGTCAAAACTCTGCCCTGGGTCACGTGATTCAATGAATTTTCAACATCTTGCCCCACCATGAACACCATGGGTGTTCATCAAAATTTTTCCAAAAAAGTATATCATACAATTTTTTTTTTAAACTGTAACATATATAACTTCAATACAAGTAATCTGGTTTTCATTTAACAAATAATACATACTTCATATTTCTCAGAAATTAAAATTCTTACATATTTTTAAAATTAAAACTAATGTTATGGTATTCAAGTAAACAATTTAATATAATAGTATTTAAGATCAATATATATATTCCAAGTACAAATTTAAAATAAATTACAAAAGTTTAATTAGAAACAATAATATATCCAATATAATAAAAATTCAAGAATGAAACCAAGTGAGTAAAACAAACATTTTAAAGACAATCAAATATTAAAATATATGATTTATATTTGAATTCAGTTCAAGATCTAAATAATATATGTAGTCCGGAAAAGATATATTAAAGTTCGATAGTCTATCTAGATTAAATCATGCTACTTTGATAACAACATTCTATATACTTAGTCCGAGAATGAATAATACAAACCTAATAGAATATCAAATTTAAATCAAAAACACAAGAAAATTGCAAATATTAAATTCAAGAAATAATGCAAATATATACATTTCAATGATACCGACTCAAGATACACTCCTGTAAATGAAAAAATTATGCATCATATTGCTATAACAATTAAATATATACATCATAGTAATGTTCTAGAATGTTCTGTTATTGAAAAAAAATTACTTTCAGTTCTGGAGCTCCAAATTGTACAATAATTGTACTGGTCGTAAAATAATTGAGGATTCAGTTTTTTATCTTGCAAGCCCTCACATTGCCATCTTTTCCAGGAAATAACTCAAGAATTCTTCCTAATTTCCAAAAATTTCAAGGTAAATGGTCATCTTTGATCAAAACTACATCGTTAACTCTAAAGGTATGGGTGTTGATTTTAACCGAACTAGAATGAGTTGATCTCAAATTTAACAAGCACTCATTTTTCCATCTAGACCAAAAAGATCTCATTAACTTATCTCGATAATTAAAAGCCCTTATAAAAATTTTCCTAGAAGAGAAATTTGAATCAAGTTGAAGTCTTACTGAAGATAGTGAAGATATTCTTTTTTCTAAAAGAAAATGTGCAGGAGTTCAAGCAATTGGATCTTCAGCATCACTTCAAACGTAAGTAATTGAGCGGGAATTAATCATTCCTTCAATTTCGAGAAGAACTGTATGTAGCTGATCAATAGTCAGACAGGAGTTTCCTAAAGGTTTTCGCAGAGCAACATTTACAATACCAATCATACGTTAGTAAAATCCGCCCCACCAGGCGACACGTTCAACAATGTCTTCCATTTTATAGAGTTTGAAACACAGTATTTTTTTACGTCTTGATGATTCATTATTACCCACAGTTGTTTTAATTCCAGATCGGCACGTTTAAAGTTACATGCATTATCTGAAATCACCACTGAAGTCAAGCCACGTCGTGCAATGAAGCATCGAAAAGCAAGAAGAAAGGTTTCTGTAGAGAAATTACTAACAAGTTCAAGATGAATACTTCTAGTCACTAAACATGTTATTAGAAAAATATAATGTTTGGTGACGTCATATTTCACAAATAATGGACCGGAAAAATCAGCTCCAATGATTGAAAATGAATCTGCTTGTCCATTCGATCAGCAGGTAGTGGAGCAATCATCTGTTTTCTGGAGAAGAATTGAAACCTTCTATATATAAAAAAAAGTTTCGATTTGGAAATGGACCAATGAAAATCTGCGTAGATATTCCCGGCAGATCGGCATCCAATTTGAATGCATAAGCATGACGTTTCTTCGTTAATACTAAAAAAACTGTTGCATACAAAGATATGAAAATCGGTAGTATTATAGAGAAATGTTTGATAAACACGCTGGTGCAGACAGTTTTCAAATCGAAGAATTATTTCAAGATATATTTAATGCCAAAGTTGGACAAAATCGTTCCATTAAAAAGTTTTATAGGAGCAAAAACTGTACATAGGAATTTAATCATTTTTAGATCATTTTATGCGTCAGAATTTCCCTGTGTGCAGACTGCATTTAGTTTTTTAATTTGACTAATTTTTTGAGGTTTTATTTCTATTTTAAATTCAAATTTTCAGCATTTCGAGAGATATTTTTTACATATTTTAGAAAATTGTATTAATTTAAACTGTTGCCAACTGCATAAACAGCGCAAACAATAATGTTTGCTTCAAATTAAAAATTTATTTGACACGTGACTATTATACACAGAAAATATAAAAAGCAGGAAGTCATTGAAAATTACGTCATAAAAACTATATTTACACGTGAATTTTAAAAGAGAAAGAATATTGTAAAATAATAAATTCATTAACATGCGTTAGAAGTAGAGGAGAATTTACGTCACATTACACATATTACGTAAAATGAACAAAAAATAATATTGCAAAACAGTTTAAATTTAAAAATTGTGCGAGACATTTATTTGATATTTTAAGTTGATCTTAATATTTCATTTTTAACAAAAGAATTTTTACGTGAATATTAAAAAGAGAAAGAAAAGATTGGTGAAAATTACGTCAGATTATAATTGTCAGATTCAAATTATAATTTAATCTTCCGAAATCTTTTTAAAGCCGATCAAATTAGCGTGCTGTTAGAGTCTGCGGTGTCTGAACGGGGGTTGACGAACGTAGCTCGTAGGCGGCAGAGACCCCTAGTTTTTACAAATAACACAATTTTTGAGTGATTATATTTGAAGTGATTTTATAGTTTGTCTGGTTCTTATGATCCAATATTTTCTCTTAACTGTACTAACGTGTGAGATATACTTGAATGAAATACTTTCTCGTGGGAATTCCAGATTAATAATTTAGTCAATTTAGATTTAGACGGGCGTATAATAAAATGCTTTTCATCCGTTTTCAATTGGGTTTTCTGTAATCTTCCTGAAACTCGCAATTTATTTTTGTCATCTGAAAAGGGGTTTAAACACAACAAATTGGAGTCTTTTGGGCTATGTTTGCAATTCGTTAAACATGTAATTTCTTCAAAATAAAATGCATTTTGCTCAACTTTTATCCAAAACTGTTCAGCATTATTTAATTCGTCAGACGTAAGAGTACCTTTGTGATCATGATTTCTTTTAAGTACATCTACAAAGCGTAGTAACCAAGCAGTTACCCTTAATAATTTTCTGAAGTTGTTAACTCTACCAGGATCAATAACATTTCATAAGTTATTGCTGAGATAACTATTACTTTAGACTTACACTCAGATTCAATATCTTTGTCAGTTGGATCAAATTCAAATTCTTTTACCGTATGCCAAATGTTTTCTGGCTCAGTCAACCATTCAGGGCCATTCAACCATTTTTTTAAGTTTATTAAATCTTTACTAGATAACCCCCTGGTCAACAAATCTGCTGGATTGTGTTTGTTTATGCACTGTTTCCAAGAACGGGGATCTATGATTTCCTGTATTTCGATGACTCGATTGGAGACAAACTGCTTCCATTTCGACGGCGTGCCTCTTATCCAATGTAGCACTATAGTAGCGTCACTCTTCAAAATAATCTTTCCAATCCACTTAAAAATTTCCTTCAAATGTTTAACTAGACTTGTAGCTATTACAGCACCCATTAATTCTAATCGAGGCAATGTTAACTTTTTAAGCGGTACTACCTGAGCCTTAGAAATTACAAAACTAGTGTTAAAAGTGTCATGTGACTTTTATGTCTAAAATACACCACTGCTCCAAAGGCTTTTAATGAAGCGCCTGAGAATACATGTAACTGTAATATTTTCTCCGTCCACAAAATCGAGATAGCGATATCTAGGAATGTTGATTTTTTGTAGTTCCTTAATTTCGCTACAACACATTAGCCACCTGTCCTTAATTTCTCCTGAAAACTCTTCATCCCATTCCAAACCAAGTTGCCACAATTCTTGCAACAGGCACTTTATTCGAAATAAAAAAGAAGAAATAAATCCAGAAGGATCAAATATTTTTGCAGCTACATGAAGAACATTTCTTTTGGTACATTTAAAATCGTTTAAATTTGATAACACTGATATTAAATTTAGGCACAATGTGTCTTCTTCATTACTCCAATTAAGACCTGGCACTTTCAAATATTTATCAGAATGTTCATTTACTTCAATTTTGGGAAGGGATTGGAATTTTTCCACAAAATGTTTAACTATTCAGAGTTTGTGTCAAATTTTCTCATAGTCATGTTCGCGCCTTTGAAAATAGAAACAGCATCAATAGATAACTCAAATGCTTCTTGAACAGTGGAACTTCCATAAAAAAAAGTCGTCCACATACATTGATTTAGTTCACACTTCATATGCAGGAGGATGTGTAATTTTATATCCCTTAAGATGGGTTTTAATAGCTGCTGCCAAAACATAGGGAGGACTGGTCATGCCAAAGCAATGTCTATTGAAATGATGCATTACTACCGGTTGAGATTTATCGCAGTTCTTATTGTATAAAAAACATAAATAATTTCTGTCACATTCGGAGACCTGTATTTGTAAAAAGGCCCTAGCTATATCACCACAAAAACCTATTTTACATTCTCGAAATTTCAAGTTAACATCCACTAAATCGGCGCTTCAATTTTCCCCGGAAAGAAGACATTCGTTTAAACTGTAATTAGATCCTTGCTTACTACTTGCATCGTATACCACTCTTGTCTTAGAACTATGCGATCACTCCCTAAAAACTTCCCTTTGCGTCATTGTGTACCCATTAAAACAATTATCATCACACATTTGAATTATCCCCTCTTTCAATTGCTCTTTCCTTACCTAATTATATCTTTCAAATAGCGATTCATCCCTGTCAAATCTTTTCTCTGAATACGTAAATCATGTCTTTGTAATATTAAAATTATCCCTTAAATTACTTCGCATATCTTTAGATTTCCTCCGTAGAGGAGCCTGATAACTGTCATTTACAAATCATTAATTATTTTGGAAAACATTTAAATTATCTTAGGCTAATTTCATTTCTTTATTAGACAGAAATGATTCTGTCTAATAATGTCATAAACATGTCAAACCTTTTTCTTTAGATAAGCAATAGACATTTAAACATTGAAAAGAATCAATTAATTGATTATCTGGCATTTGTCGAACTAGCGTGTTACCAAAAATTGATCTTAGAAAATATAATTGCTCGTTTATTTTTGTAAGCGATACAGACAAAATTTGATAATTGTAATTTGCGCCTAGCAGAATTTGAACTGGATAATTTATTTCAAATGTGTCAGCCCATTTGTATTCTTTAGAGATAATATCTTTTATCTGGAGATTTACACTTTGATATAAATGAGCACCGCATATTTGATCAGTAATTGAAGTTTCAACATTAATAGACTTGTAAGGAAAAAATCTACTTTTTAAAGTTATTTTTACATATTCAAATTCTGATTCAGGAGGATTTCTATTAGAAAATGCGTAAATGAAAAGTTTTTCATTTCTGGAGATTTTTGCATTTAACGCTTTCGCTAAATCGCTTCAAATAAATGTCTTGTTGGAACCGAATCATATAACATTCTGGCGATTATTTTTTTAGATCCAATTTCCACTTGAACGCAAGGAGTTTGCAGTAAGTGGTATAACTTTGCCTCAAATTTTATGACTCGTGGACCGATGACACAGCGGTGTCATTTTCGGGAATTCAAGTAACTTATTTTAATTCAGAATCTTGATTTTGAATTAATTTTTTACATTTTGTTTAGGGACAAAACAGGTGCTTATGTTGAGAACCCTCACATGTTTCACAGGGCTGAATTTTAACTTTACTAGCTGACTATAAGTGTTTGAAAAACACCGATAACATCTGTCGTCTTTTTTTCAATTTGTATCTTTTTTGTTCATTTGTTAGGATTTTGCATTCTAATCCAGTATGCGAATTAGAACTGCAAAAAATACAAGCATTTTTAACAATTGTATTTAATGCAGCCGCTGACGGGTAATTATTTTTTATTTTTAATTTGCTTTTAGGATATTCAACTTTCGAACGAAATGTTTCCTGGCTTTTGACAGAAAGTCCTGAAATTGAATTTGAAGCTTCCCTAGATTCTATTTCAAACTTGATAAATTTCATTAATTCGTTAATATCACCTACTTTGTTAAGAGTTTTTTTCCTGTGGAATTCTACAACTAAATTATGTGGTAATTGTTTTAACAATATTGAGATTAACAAATATCCAAATTTATCTGAATCAATACCCATATCTTGTAAATTTCTAATACAGACTTCACTTTCGTCATAGAGACTCCTAAGGAGTTTTAACAGGAAACTTTAACGTTTTACTAAGAAAATTCAACAGGTTCAAGTTCTAATAGTTTATTTACAAAACAACTTATTAATTGCTCTGGCTTACCGTATCTTTCTTTTAATAATGTTAAACAAGACTTATAATTTTCTTCTTACAAAGCAAACCCAGTAATTGTTTTATAAACTTCACCAGTTAAAAAGAATTTCAAATATAAAAATTTATCAACAGTATTTAAAGATTCATTTGAATCTATAGCGCTTTCCAAACTTTTAAAAAAATACAAAAATTCAATTGGATCACCCTTGGAGCCCAAAAGGAGTGCAGTGGAAAACACTGTAAGTACCAGAAGTACAAGTTTTTCTTTTTTTCACTCTCTTGAAAAAAAATTCCTCTTTTGGACTTTCAGCGTTTACCATTTTAGTCCTCAATTAATTTTCATATTTTGATATGCAATAGTTTTCTTAATATTAGCCGAGAAAGACCGCCGTCACACAAAAATCGTTTTTTACCTAACTTCCTGATACGCTAGAGTTATAAAAATTACGTTCAGGGTTGCTTTTCTAATGGCAATAGAGCATTCTAATATTTTTAGAATTTAATTATAAGTTAATACATCGAATTTAACGCATTTTCCCGTTAGTCCGTCACAGGTGATAAACCGCCAAACATTATCTGTAATTCGTACAATTGTATACGAGTTGAAATCATATGCAAAGTTCTATATCGAACATAATTTTTGCTGGAAATATATTTATTAATAACCAATTGTACAGTCGTGGGGAAAAAGTAAACACCCCGTACTAACTCCTCAACAAATTATCGCAGAAGAAAGTTACTGGTACTGAACGATTGGAAACTACTTTTAAATGATGTATATAAAATTTGTTTAGGGGTCCATCTACATATTAAAACGAACCCAAACTTCATTTTTTTTTCAATGGTAATACCCAGTTTTAACATGATATTTCAAATCTTCGGTTCAAAATATGTCTAGACACCAAATTTCAAGTCATTTGAATGATAAGTTTTTGAATGATAAACATTCAAAATTTAGGGCTTCTAATGTTAAATTACATTTTCATATTTTCATTAATATCTCCTAAAATTATACTCCTAATGTGCTAATTTTTTGTGTAACAATAATACTAAAATACTCAAATATAAATACGTTGAATTTGCAATTTTTATATTTTTATGATATTAATTATGAAATTAATATTCGAAAAAATTATCATTGCAACCTACAATTTTTGTAATGGATTTAAATTTTTTTAGTTCTACTTCATGGAAATCCAAAATTTCACATTTTTCTTATAAGTAGTTTTCAAATTATGCTTAAAAACGGGAAAATGATGCTTTAAGTGGCCGTCTATGATAAAAGTCACTAGATAGTTTGAAATTTCTTGTGCTATCCTGTAATCTAGCAGTTTCTAATGACTACTTGAGTGGCGCTTAAATTGCCTTGATCAAGAAGAGGGCTTTCTCGGTCAACAATCGAGTACCGAACTTCAATTTGGATACAGGCCCTAAAATACGCTCGTTTTAAAATAATTAATTTCTCGGAAACTTATGGTACGAATTGCATAAAAATTTGTTTTTAGGCTAATTGAAGGGTGTAGAGTTCATTTAAGCTGTCAGAATTGTGTACTGCTATTGAAAAAAAAAAAAAAAGTTATGGTTCATTTTAATATGTAGATGGCCCCCTAAGCAAATTGTATATACATAATTTTAAAGTAGACTTTATTACCAATCGTGTGGTACCAGTAACTTTCTTGTACGATTATGTTTTTCAGAGTTAGTAAGGGGTGTTTAATTTTGTTTTTCCATGACTGTACATAAAAGAACGTATTAGACCGGGCACAGACCATCACTTCACCGAGTTGAGGGCTGAAATTTCAAGATTACAAAGAGGTCGATTATCATATTAAAATGCAATTGGTCTGTCAAGTCATATCTAGGTAGAAACCATGTGCACCCGATTTTACTACTTGGTCGGTAGGTTTATCATTGTATTTTCCTGCACCCAAAAGTATAAAAAAATGGAGGACTGAGAGCAGGAAAAGACAATGGTAAACCTACCAGTCAAGCACTATAATCGGGTTTTTGTGCAACCGCCTCTCTGTGTATAGAGTAGGTGGGGGTAAAGATACGCACTTTCCATACATTTTGACTTTTAACTCACACATTGGTCTAAACTTATGTAATGAGTTATTAAAATGTTAGATTAGAACCTTAGGCAAGTGCCACCATCAACCGACATTCTGTAAAATTATAATCCTGTGAGAAATTGCATTTTTAAAATAACATTGCCCTGCGTATCTTTGCCCCATCGGTTGGGGGAAATTACGCAGTGGTGGGGCAAAGATACGCAGCGCATATTTTTGCCCCGTTACTGTGGGTTTTCGCCCCATTTCTAATAAAACGAATGAGTTATGCAAAAGCATTAGTAAATTTCACTAGTATTTATAGTTAAACTGAAAATTGTAAGTTAAACCATGAAAAAAAAAACAGAAAAAAACAGCGGTCTGTGAAATTGCAAATAGCAGTTAACCTCTAACTACTGTGACAAAAATTGTTCCATAAATACTGTGAGTGGTCCCAAAGACCCCTTGATCGTCGAATGAATAAAAGGGTTGACTGTCTTTTAAGATATTGTTTTTGCGGTAAACTTTATGTAAAGGTCAATTATAATAAAAATTCTCCTCATTTAGAAGCCTTTAGCGATACTATTAAGTTTCCAAACGAATCAAAATTAAACTAACATCAATAGTTAAATTGAAAATTACAAGTTAAGCTATGAAAACTGATTATAGCAGAGTAAGGGCTAAGACTTAGAATCGTTTTATGAAACAGGAATATTGATTTTTAAAAGTAGGTAGGCATACCTACGTTCTATATTGAAAAAGATTAACTAAAAAAAGGAAAAGGTAGTTAACTAGCTTATATTAGTTAAGTAGCTATTATATTTTATACAGTATAAAAAATAAAAGTTTCCACAATTACATTGTGGAAAACTTTGCATCTAGCTAAAACGATAGGACAAAGCCCGAATCTTAAACTTGTGCGTATCTTTGCCCCAAGACGGATGCGTACTTTTACCCTATTTTGCAGTATTTTACTTAACCAGCTACTGACAAGCTTAAACAAATGCGATCGAGATAAACTATACGACATTTAGAAGCTATAGACCTTCCGTTCTCCACGGAATTTTTAGATTTGTAAAAATTTGAAGTATTGTCAGCTAAACAATAAAGTAAAAATTAAAAAATATTAGATCAAAATGCGAAAATTTAAACTTACCTCATTTTCTTGGCACGTAGTGCTACTTTTTTCACAAGGTTTGAACACACAACTACTACACTTGAGACCAAACTGTCACCTAGCGGTCATGATTGTAGAAATGTTTCTTTATATTAAATCAGGCAGTGCGTATCTTTGCCCCGTGCGTATTTTTACCCCACCTACTCTATAGCTTAACGCCGGTGAAAATGATGTTATGTTTAGTTTAAGATGTATTTTTCATGGATAAAACTAAATAATAATAACAACAATAATATGAGGTATGTCGTAATTTTCAGTTTTTTCACTTATTTTCTTTAAATTTTGCGAATATTAGAATGCTTTATATTGACGATTAGCCTTCATTTCATGTCGCTAATTCCTTTAAAAAAACTATAGAATAGATAAAGGAGGTTTATATATCAACAATGTGAAATGTAAAAATTAAAGGAAATAGTAATATGGTAAATATTAGTTTAAATTGGTAATTGTTTTTGGAGTTATGTTAGCCAATGTAATATTGGATTTTTATTTAAATTATTTTCGTATATTTTCGAATATATTATTACCGAAAATCATTGGCAGCAAAAGAATTTTTTTTTTATAAATGCTTCTTTAAATATCTCAAATATATAGGTTCCTAGGTTTTTAAAGATAAAAAAAAAACGCTTTTCAGATTAAAGTGTAATTCGGGATCATTTAATTTATTTCCGTTCGCAGTTATACTATACACCGGCTGTCCTAAAATTGACTGACTGATTTTAAAATTCAATAACGTACAAATAGTGACAGCTGTTAAAAAAATTCTTGCTATGTAAGATGTCAGGAGTATTTTTACTGCGAGTCCCGGTTTCAGTTCAAAATAGCTGTGATAAATGGCGCTGCAAGCAATAAGCGCTGAATCCAGGCCAGATTTGTTGGCCTCTCTCTTCTCCCAGTGTTGATGCGAAAGATGGAGGTTAAATATATGGATTGCGTCTCTAACAACAAGACTGTATTGGTAGCTATGAACCACTCCATATATTTAATCTCCTTTTTTCGCATAAAGAATGAGAGAAGAGAAACACAAAAAACCTTGCCCGGATTTAGCGCCTATTTCTTGCAGTGCCATCTGTTGATGCTATTTTGAACTAAAATCGGTAATCGAAGTAAAATAACTCTGACATCTTGAATAACCGTCCTACAAGAATTTCTTTAATAGCTGTCAGCATTTCCAAATTATGGAATTTTATAATCAGTCAGTCCATTTTAGGACACCCGGTATATACCGGGTGTCCCAAAAAGGACTGACTGATTTTAAAATTCAATAACTTCCAAACGGTGACAGATATTAAAAAAATTCTTGCAGGAGGGTTATGCATAAAGTCAAAAGTTTTTTACAGTGATTTTCGATTTTAGTTCGAATTACAAACAATAGATGGCGCTGCGATCAATAGAAGCTAAATTCAGGCTCAATTTTTGGTACTTCGTGGCCCAGATAATACATTTCCATCTCCTTTTTCTGCATGGAACAACAGAAAGGACCAAAAATCGAGCCTGTATTTAGCGACTATTGCTTACAGCGCCATCTATTGTTTGTAATTCGAACTAAAATCGAAAATCACTGTAATAAAATTTTTGACTTTATGCATAACCCTCCTGCAAGAATTTTTTTAATATCTGTCACCGTTTGGAAGTTATTGAATTTTAAAATCAGTCAGTCCTTTTTGGGGCACCCGGTACCTTGATAAATAAACATTTGTCCTTTTACACAGCGTACTTGATAAAAGGTTTTCCTATTGGTCAATATTTTTAGAGGTTTACCTGCTCTATCTTCTACTTCGGGGTTTCCACTAAAAGCTTGCCATCCACTAAATTCAGTTGGCAAGTCAGGTCGAATCATCCAACATTCATTCCAGACATGAAAATTCCTGAAACATTTACAAGAACTTTTTCTAAACAAAATATTGAAGAACTCAATTTTATAAAAGTGAAACTTGTAATATAACAAAACCAAAATGTCGACTGGGTGTTTCAGAATCCATGAAATTATGGAAAACAGGTGCGATAAATCATGCGTCCAGCATAAACTTTCCAACACAAAACTTCACCGTTTATTAAAATAAAATATAATGCCTAAATAAACAGCTTGAAAATCCATAACGCATTTGAAAACTCAATTTCTGCTATTAGCATCAATATTCGGAAAAAATATCCGATTTTTTTTTGTGCAGCCCTGTGTATGATCTATAGATTTGTATGTATACAACATAGTTTGCTAAAAGTTAGTTCAGTTAAACGAATAGCGCAATTGAAAATTTCCATTCAGAAATTTCCGTGAAACGGAAATTTTTTTCAGGATTTTTGTGCAACCCTGTATATGATCTATAGAATTTATACACACCAAGTAATATATTTTTTTAAATTGTTCAGTTTAAAAACGTGTGTCACAAATCAAAATGTACTTACAGCTATTATTGTTCATAGGCTTCAATCGTTCAATTATTGTCCTGCAACCAAATTCTTTTGTGTTTCCCTCTAAATGAGTGATAAATTCTATGCATACCCTATTCTACAGTAAGCGCCGTGTAGTACACTTCAGTAACATATATAAACTACAGTCTGTTTAAATTAGTATATTATCTTTAAAATACTCTGCAAACTATTTTTCCCGTTGGCCGTAATGTAACGGAATTCTTTTGAGTGTCTCTGTAAACGAACCATAAAGACTGAACATTTAATTTTCAATACTGAACATGCCATAGTGATGCCCAATAACATTTTTGAATATCATGGTAATCGGACTATATTTACTACTTATTATTATATTACTATATATTTACTATACATTATATATATACTATATACTATATATTATTATATATTATTATATTAAACAAAAACATAATTTGAAGAACAAATTAAAAAAACAAAATTTATTTCTTACATTGTTTAAGCCCGAGAAGGGACAGATATTAAGTTATTTCATTCAATTAGTTCTACATTTAATGTTAAATTTTTGTAACAAATTAGTTAAGCCAATTGAAGGTTAGAAAATAAAAATAAAAATCATACAATACGATACTTAAAACACCCTAAAAAATTAGATTCCGTTCAAATGAAATCGAAATAAATCTTAGACTTTTTTTTAAAATTTTGTATTTTGCATGCATCTTATCATATTATGCACAATTGTCATAAACATAATACAAAATCTGCAATACAAATATTTTCAATTAAAAATGGAAGAGTCTAAGATTTATTTCGATTTCATTTGAACGGAATCTATTTTTTAGGGTGTTTTAGGTATCATATTGTATGAATTTTATTTTTATTTTTTAATCTTCAAATGGCTTAACTAATTTGTTACAAAATTTTAACATTAAATCTACACTGCTCAAAACAATTAAAGGATATCGCAGTTTTAGGTGGATTTTGTATCTGGTAAACTGTTTAACTGATTGATACATGGTCGACAGACATAGTAGGTTATATGAGAATAAATTACACATGTTTGGCAGAAAAAAATGCATTTTATTGCGCATTTGTGTACTAAAGGAAAAAAACACAATTTGTGCATATGAGAAAAAAAGAATAAGAAAAGGTGTTTTCTTCAAAGAAAATCATTTTCAGTAGGGGTATGGTTTTCACGGACGGCCAGCAACGTTGAACACCTTTGAGGCATGGGCTCAATGAGGCTATTAATGACGAGTTGGGGTATTCTGCCCCACTCTTCCAGAACAGCTCTTTCCAGTTCTTCGAGAGTTTGTGGGGGTTGTTGGCGGCCAGAAACTCGTCTTCCTAGAGCGTCCCAAACGTGCTCGATTGGATTCATGTCTGGAGAACACGCTGGCCATTCCATTCGAACGATTCCTTCCTCGAAAAGGAAATCCTCCATCAGGTTTGCACGATGTGGCCTGCAATTATCGTCCATTAAAATGAAGTTATCTCCGATTGCTGCAGCGTAAGGGACTACAATAGGTCTGAGAATCTCATCCCTATATCGACGACCAGTCAGAGCTCCATCTCGAATGATGTAGAGGTCAGTGCGCCCGTCAATGGAGATGCCACCATACACCAACACTCCTCCACCGCCAAATCTGACACTTTCGTGCACGAACGCAGGATTATTCCTACTGCGACGGTCTCTCCAGACGAAAATACGCCTATTATCCGGATGCACAGAAAAACGGGACTCGTCAGAAAACAGAATATTGCTCCATTCATTTCTCCTCCAGTTGACATGCTCGGTTGCCCACTCCCTGCGGTCGCGACGATGCCTTGATGTTAATCTAACACATACCATCGGTCGGCGAGCATACAGACCTACAGCATGGAGCCGGTTTCGGACAGTCTGAGTTGAAATCGTGGTGCCTGTAGCCGAGCGAAGGTGTTGTTGGAGAAGAGTAGCGTTCATGGTTCGGTGTCTCCGAGCTGTTAACGCTAAATACCGATCTTCGTTGGGCGTTGTTGCCCGTCTACGACCTTGCCCTGGTCTTCGGCCTGCACACCCACTCTCCAAAAAACGGTTCCAGATCCTGGAAATGACACTTTGTGACACTCCAATGGCTTGCGCTACTTCGGCTTGAGTTTGGCCCCCTCTAACCTACCAACAATTCTCAAAGCTTCTGAATCTGTCAAATGACTTCGCTGAGACATCGTACTCATCGAAACAAAGCAATCACTGAATGCCGATCATCCTTGTCTTCATTCTCTTTTATCCAGTTGAAAGTCAAATTTCATTCGCTGCCGCTGAAGCGACGTTTTTGACGTCGAACTCAAAATTTGCATACTCCACAGTTTGAAAACCAGAAAAATTTGCATTTGTGATTATCTTCTTCTATTTTCGGCAAAAAAAATTTCGTTTATATCTTTATTTTATATAAAACTTCAAATATCCTTTAATTGTTTTGAGCAGTGTAGAACTAATTGAATGAAATAACTTAATATCTGTTCCTTCTCGGGCTTAAACAATCTAGGAAATAAATTTTGTTTTTTTAATTTGTTCTTCAAATTATGTTTTTGTTTAATATGTGAAGTTTTTCAATAACTACTGCACTCAGACGAACGCATTTCAAAATTAATAGAGAGTATCATCGTCAGGCTTTGATGTATGCGGTATTGCATCGCAATGTGGGATGCAGTTTACCAATGTGTAATTAAAAATGTTTAACCACAGTAGTAATGCAGGTTGCGGTAGTTTGGACAAAAACTTTCAATCTGAACATAAAAAATCTATAATCAAATCATAAAAAATTAGCTTCACTTAAATTTAGATACCCTATTTCCCACTCAAGAACGCTATGAATGTAAATGTAAATTGTGTTGAATCCTTACTGCTAATATTTAACAATATTATAGCTGTGATACAGTAAAAAATAAAAAATAAAAGTTTTACTTAAATTTTTAAACCTTAATCTCTCCCAAGGGGTGATGTAAACACATCAGAAAATTATTACCAAAGTTTAACTTGGGGTATAAATAGTTCTCATCTCGAAAAAAAAAATACATTTTAAAATTTAAGTTATGTAATTCCCCACTAAGTTCGCTACCTGCGTAAAAATAACTATCCATTAGAAACTTTTTACTAAAATATAAACTTGACCAAAGCAAAAACTTATTCTGAAAATATCTTTTTTATTTCCACTATGACGCCATATTCACCTTTTTAATTTTTGAAAAAAAAAAAAAAAAAAAAAAAAAAACTAGCCCGATTTATTATTTCACGTGAAAATCTTTCAACTAAAAAGAAATAAATTATTATTACGGCTTTTGAAATTTTGCAACAATGAAGTAAAAATGTTACATTTTCTATGAAAAAATGTCCGTTGATTTTCAATGAAAAAAGCGAAAATTGGAATTATTAAGAAAAATAATTGAATAATGTAAACAAAAATTGGCCCATGTTTCTCTCTGGGTTATAATTCATCCATATGCAAAGGCATTTTACCATTCGTTTTGACCCTGACCTCAGGCAAACGTTTTTACACTTTAAATTTATAATATCATTAGAATTAGTAAAGAATAAAAAATGAGTGGCATCGGGGACAAAAATGTGGGAAGAAAAAATGAAAATGTTATGATCTCCATAGGCTTTTCCATGTTAAATTAACATTGAGAAGTGACACTGGAAATAAATAAGTATTGCGCTGCCGCGCAATACTTAAATTATCGGACTGTATTTGGTTTATTATATATTATATATATAATAAACCAAATAAAATGTGCTTTTAGAATATATTTTTCTCTTTCTAAATGTAATCTTCGTTACCAGATGCAGACGTTAATTTTCAAAATTAGCTATAAATTCATTTAATTCAGAAAACTTTTGTCGTAGTAAACTTAAAACATCATTCCTAAGATACCAGGACAACAAAATCCCTAAATTAAGTTGATTTTGGTAATTTTAATTTGGTTTTGGTAACAGGGGTTACCTTATGTAACCTCTGTCACTAAATAATATAGATTACATATGTTATTCTTCAAAATTAGCAATTTATTTATTTAATTCAAAAAAATGTTTGTGCAATAAATTATAAGCATCATTTCTATCATATGGAGAGAACAAAATCACTAAATTAAGTTGTTGTTGGTAAATTTTCTGTTATTTTTTGTAATTTCTGTTACTTCATGTAACTTCTGTTTCAAGTAGTAATTAGTTTCTGAAATTTTACTATTCTGATTATTTTGAAATCTATCAATAGATTTATTTACTCAATAGGTGGCCACACAAGCACTAAATAAGTTACATGGTCATTCTTTTATTCATTATCTTTAAACAGATTTTAGCCAATATGCAGCATTAACCTTTAACTGGTGTGACTAAAATTTGTCACACAACTGATGTGATCCGGTCTCTCAGACCCCTCGAATAAAATGAATAAAAAAATTACTCAAATGGTTGAAATTACTTAAATTTTGTCCTAACAATATCGTTGTACTTCTCTTAGGAGCATGTGAATTAAATTGCATGAAAAAAGTATTTTATTCATATTATTTAACTTCAGCACAGAAAAGTAAAAAGCTGTAAAAGTGTTTACAGCTGGGAGTCGCGGGGTCTGGGAGACCGCGTGACATCAGTTAAAGGTTAACTTGGCAAAGTACATCAATTAAATACAGTGGTAAAGAAAATTGTTTGGCTGCTTGTTCTTAATAATGCTCGCTCTTAATAAGTATGATAATTGCATCTTTGTGTCCGGTAAAAAAGGTTACAAATTTGTACACCTTGGCAGACCTCAACAGGTCTGCTATCTTAAATAAATCACATTAAGCGCAGCCTTCAGTTATTTGCTACTCTTTAAGCCTTATACAACTAAAAAATGCAATTATTGTGTCCAAAACATAATGAAAAAAAAATTACTTGTATAAAAGTGGAAATCTGCGTGTAAAATTGAAATGACCTTAAACAAAAAATATTTACCATTCCGTTTCAGAATTCGGGCCATGGGACCCGTCAGCGTACTTGATTGTATCCACAGTCAGTGTTTTATCACGATCTGTACCAGATGAGAAATTCGTGACACTACGGCAAGGTAGTCCAAGAGATCTGCAAACTGTAATTAAAACAATCTGTAGACTTAAGATTAAAAATAATCCTGTATTTTCCCCCCCAAAAAAAGTCTTTAACCCTCTAGTGCATGATTTTTTATTTTACCTTTAAAAAATATATATTTGATTCCATAATGGGCATACATTAAAGGAAAAATACTAAAAAAAATTATCACTTTTATATATTTCCGTATTTTTGATTTTTTTAAATGTTTGCCACATGGCAACACCATGCATTTAAGCGTATTCTAAGCATATTCTACCATATTTCTCAGGTCTTTTTTCTATTAATTGTCGGGTGGCATTTTGCAGCACGGGGTCCTATTTTTTTCTTATTATTCCAAGGCGCGAAATTACTTTTGGTTTTAAAGTGTCATTATGTTCACTGCTGTTTAATAGTTATCAAAATACAGTTCATGATTTACAGGTTCAAGGATGAGTTATTCTAGCATTGACTCAAAAGCTAACCTCCAAGTCACTGGCCACCTGGCCGACTGGTTGTATTTTTTCTCAATAAATATCAAAATTGTGCGCAAATTTTGATACTCCAGCGAAAAATAACAATTTAAAACCACATTTATGGGAGGGGTTCTTTTTTTGGGGGTGGGAGGGGGGGGGATATACTGCTTCATATGGTGACGAGCCTTTGGCGCACTTATTTGCTCATAAACACAGATTTTTTGATGGGAATGGATAAGATTTTCCATTCAGGGTACCGACTATTGCTCTCAACTTGAATAACTTATTTTTCCCATTAGACAATGTATTACCATTCAGATGGGAAAATTGTCGTATACCGTATACTTTCAAATGTATTCAAGATCATAGTTCGACTACCTAATGATACACAAATGACAGGGTTCCCAAACAATCTTAAGATTTTAAAGTTTGCCACGCTACTCAAGATATAAATCCTTAGATACTTTTTTATATCTTTCGAGCATATATTGAGTGGCTTTTGAACATGTTTTAAAACACTATACAGGCTTGTTTGTTGAGAGATATGCTCGAAACACTCCGTGTGGAAAAATACAGAAATTATTTATATGGTGATTTTAATGATAAAACACTTTCAGGCAGAGAAACATCTCCAATAATCTTTATCCAAGAAGGATCTGGCAGAAGAGTTTGAAGCTTTCACTTTTTTCTGTTTACGTTTACCTGGCTGCTTTTGTTTTGATGTAGAAGTATTATTCACTATACCTACGTTTGCATCAAAATTCTAGTCAATTTCATTAGCTGATTTATCTGCTTGTAAATCACTGTTAGTCTCATCTTAAGTGTTTGAACCGTTTTTGAACAGAAGGGTTTGGATCATAAGGTGGATCGTCATCCCTGTCATTGTAAGAAATGTCAGCTTCATTAGACAATCCAATCCAAATTTCTTCTGTTAATATTTTTTTAGTATATTTGCTTAAAAATATGTGTTGAATATGATAATGCTCTATCGGAACAATTTTTTTGATGAAAAAATAGACAAAAAACGAGATGAAACAATCAACAAATTTATTAAACAGAATACTAAAAATGTAAATAAAAGCGGAACTCAATTCATGGTGTTGCCAAATGGCAACAAACGTATATTCGCATGCATACAGTATAGTTGTTGCAAGAAACCTTACTGAAAATTACTTAAAATCACATTTAAATATATATTCTTTTGAAAAAATATTTTTTTCAAATGAAATTTTGCATTTCAAATGTTTTTTATTTGTGTTAGAAATCCATCTATCGCTAGGAAAATGAAAGGCTTCAAAAGTTCCTTTTATTTGTAACTGATAAACAACTATTATCACCTATGGTATTTTTAATGTACTAAACCTAAGTATAGGATCAAAATGAATACATAAAGCATAAAGTTATCAAGAGGCAACGATAAATAAACGATAAGGAGAGAAAATTTCATTTGTTGCCAGTTGACAACAGTATGCACTAGAGGGTTAAAAAGGAGCTACTAATAAAAAATTAGTTTTCAGCATTTACTTAACAATTAAAAAGCAGAAGTAACTTTGTCATGCAATTGGCATGAATAAGAAAATGCACAAAATGCAGGAAAAGATTCTTCACAGAATGAAACTTCGGTGCGCATTTATGGACATAAACTTTTTTTCCGCTTCCTTTGTCCGTTTTAAGGGTTTCTTTCGTCTCACGAAATCCTTATACTCTCGGTTCTCTGTCTGTCTGTCGCTCGTACTTGGGAACTATTTAAGTTACAGACTTGATTTTTTTTTTTTTTTTTTTTTTTTTTTTTTTTTTTTTACGTAGAGCTGAATACCCCCTGTCATACCCAAAATCATAAAATTTTATATTAATTAAATAAATTAATGTCACATCCCACAATTTTTGCGATTTGAAAACACAATCTTAATTTCAACCATCTTTTCGTGAACTCGGTAGTCCTGTGGTAGAGTGTGTTATTTCTCAACGAAAGGTACCGTGTTCGAAGCTTATGCGAAGTTGAAGCTTTCAGCTTTTTACATTTAATTGACCGATGGATTTTATTAAAAGAAATTTCGTATTTTTTAGCCATTTTGCGTATTTAGTTTTTTATTTTATTTTTTGCAGAATTTAACATATCATGATTTTATGACCATTTTTCAACTTTATAAATATTTAATTTAAGTTATTTTACAAAAACTATAAATTAATAAATTATTCTGGATTATAAATTAGAATATAAGAAATTTAAAGAAATATAAATTACATTTTACAACTACTTAAAAAAATTCTCGTATATAATTAATTGGTATTTGATGGTCATCAAATATACAATAATTACATGAAAAAAAAAATAAATTAAATACATTTTAGTTTTTAAAATAAATTACTTGTATAATGAATTTATTTTACCTCAAAATTTATTTTATAAAACACAGTTTAATTTAGAGTTATTAGGACATAATTGTGTTTTATTATACTATCAATCGAGAGCCGTAGCATAAAACGATATTATATTAGCTATGAAAATACTATAAGAAGGTTTTATATATAGTGTGTCCGTAAAGTTATGGTTCACTTTTGATAGGTCACAGGAAATCAACGAAACAAGATGGAAATGACAAATCTTCGCCAAAAAAAAAAAGAAAAAAATCTCCAAGTTTCATACCTGTTCAGTGCAGTTCCATGTGGCCTCCATTTGAAACAGGGGATCACAGATGTAATTCATTCTGTTACACCAGACGTCCTTAAATGTGTGTGGGAAGAACTTGAATATCGTTTAGATGTGTGTAGGGCAACAAATGGAGGCCAGATGAATTGCACTGAACAGGTATGAAAATTAGAGAGTTTTTCTTTTATTTGGTGACGATCTTTGGCATTTGTTAAATCTTCTGTTTTGAAGCTGACTTCAACCAAACATTCACACACTTTCACATTTATAATACCATTAGAATCATAAGGATAACGGTGAATATCTATTATGAATTATAACACTGTAAATAAATTTCAACCTGTGATCTCTCTATTCTAAAAAAAGTAACTAACGTTGCTGACACTGCCGTCATTACATTTATTGTGACTGGGGTCTTTTTTCGGCTTATATATATATATATATATATATATATAACATATAAAAATATGATAACTGGTAGTTTTATTGAAAAATGTATGACGCTGAAGCAGACAGTTTTTTAAGTCGAAGAATTATTTTAAGCGCTACTTAATTTTAAATTGTCTCAAAATAGTTAAGATAAAAAAAATTTGTGGAACCAAAGACTATGCATAACAATTTAACCATCTTCTGCAGTCCCATACTGAACTAGATTGCGGTTTGCAATAACCAATTATTATTTTAATTTTTTAAGATTTTTTTTTTCAATTTCTTATTTAAGTTTTCATTATCTTAATAGAGATTTATTTCATACTTCGAAAAAGTTATTTTTTTACCTACTGTTGCTATGTTTAAAAATAAGCACAAATAATAATATTTCCAAACATTTTTCAATTGAAAAAAAAAAATATTTACACGTGAATCTTAAAAGAGTGCTGGGCAACATATAACTATGATATGTTCCCGCACCATGTTGGTTAAATCAAAGTAAAATTGCGTAATTTGTTATTTCTGATTGTATAAATATTTTTTATAAAATATAATTATGAGTGTAAAATTATAATGTTTATATATTTAAGTAAAATAAGAGTGTAAGTTCATACAAAAATTATTAAGTTGATTTTAAATAGTAAATATATATTTTTTAAAAATTGTTGTATTGTAAAATGAATGTATAACGTTGAATGGAGTTCGGATCTCAGACAACAACAATGGCCGGACGCCATGGTGTCGTTTTATGACAAGCCAATGGAAAGTGGTGTATAATTAGAAGTCGTAAAATCATAAAAAACGTTGGAATCAATTTATGGCCTCAATAAAAGTGTTGGGATAAATTTATGGCTTTTCAGACCACCCAAACTTTAAGGCAGATAATAATATTAAAATATATGTAAGGGGCCATTTGCAGACTGTTAGCTAATAGGCCTATCGAAGTATAATAAAAAAATCTTCTCACATCCAATAACAGTGGACTAGACAAAAATAGTTCCACCCACTGCAGGAGCTGGTGTGCAAGAAGAATAAGTTTTGAAAAAGGATAGTCTGAAAAAAGATGTAGAGGACGCAGGAGCTCTCCTGAAAGCCCGTGCAATGAGTCCCGTAAGCCCTAGTAAAGCCCAGGCGAGATGGACATATCGGAGCGAGCCTAATCGAGCCTAATCAAGCCTAATTGAGGATGTCTTCCTGAGGTACCTATCGGAGTGAGCCTAATCAAGCCAAATTGAGGATGTCTTCCTGATGTACATATCGGAGTGATCCTAATCAAGCCAAATTGAGGATGCGTTCCTGATGACACATTGCCATGATCCTAAGCAACGCAACAACTCGGAATTTGATGAATAAAGGCCACCATCCCGTATATTAAAAGAAGGTACTATTTTAAACATTTTCTTTTACCACTTAAGATCATATGAAAAATCTTAAAAAATACTTTTCTGATATTTTACGGTAGAGAGTAATCTGAGATCCGACAAAACCAATAATTAAATAAGATTAAGGTAATTTTAAAAATGAAAGAGAGTTATTCTTTTAGCAAAAAGAAACAATTATAATAATTAGAGTACGTGAAAATATTGTCTTTTTTTTTTAAGATTAAACATACTTAAAATAATGAGAAGCAAACAAAAGTGTTGCTTTCTATTTTTTGAATTAATATTATGTTTTTCTGTATATAGTTATGTTCATGTAAATAAAATATTTAATCAAGTTTTAAAAAGTTTCTGTAATTATTTAATTAATAATATTTAAAGTGTGTCAATTCATTTTTTTACAGCTTAAATTTTAGTTTAATTCATAAGTGGAAGAGTTCGTCTAAATAATTCACAACGCAAACTCTTAATTTTAATCGTAATTATTCAAATATAATAATTACATTTTGACGCGAATTATAATTTAATTTTATGAATGCTTCGCGTTGCTCTTCTACTAGAATTTAGGTAAATACGATCACTTATATTATTTGAATTTATCTAAGGTATATAAAATTATATACCAATTTGCTATGAGGTTGCTTGGATGATTTGGACCAATTAACAATTTTGAATATATTTAATAGAAAATAAACAGGTGTAATTATCTGTCCAGCATCCCCCCTTCATAGTAAAATGGTGCTATGACTCAGGAACGATCATCTGAGGTCATTAGATATTGTAGGTATGTAAGTTTAATTGATTAAAATTTTATTAAAATTAATTTTATTATTGTAACAATAATGACACACATATAATAATTTTATATAAATAAAATGAATAATATATGTTAGCAAAAAAAAAAAAAAAGGGGAAATGAAAAAAATAATTCTGGGATTTATAATAGGTAAATTTAGGAATTACAATTTTTTTTTTCTCTCTTTTCTCTTTTGGTTGGATCTCAGTTACCATTGAGAAATAATGGCATGCACATCACAGATGACACATTTGTAAAAATAATTTTTTTTTATATACTGTATAAATAATAATAATAAGAAGAAGAAGAAGTAAAATTTGATAATATGTCTGGTATAAAAATGATTGAAATGTCAATAGATCATGATTTTTGAAATTGTATCACCTTGATACAAAAGAAAATTTATGAGTCGTACTACGAAGTAGTAGTACAATATTTACAAAAAAAAAAAAAAAAAAAAAATAAGATTGTTTTTTCTGTAGAAAAAGACAGATATTTTTCTGTTAAATGAAATTATGTTGTTTTTTATGTATACGTGTATTATAAATATTTTAGGGGTATTTATGTGTGTAAAAGAATAATCTACAAAACAACTTCATCTCCTAAGAAATTTTTTTTAAATTTTAGTGTTGTTGTTTTTATGTATTTATGCAATTTAGAATATTTTCATACATATGTTGTAATATAGAGAAAATAGTATGAGATGCAAAATATTCTTTTAAGAGGTATAGGATCTATTTTGAATTGATATTTTGAAAAAGTATACATTGATTACTAATACTTGTTAAAAATGACTCAGACGCTGGATATAGATACACGTATTAAGTTAGTGTCACCATTTGACAATAAAAAGAACAAAAACATTATATTTTTCTTAGAGGAATTTGATAATATTTTGAATTCGACAGATATACAGGAAGAAACTAAATTATTAATTTTAAAGGCTAAAATTACTGGGGACGCAAAACATATTTTAAGTAAACAGATTGAAACATATAACGAGACCAATTATAATTTATTTAAAAATAATTTGGTGGAGTTATTTGGTACAAAACTAAGCTTCCTTAATGCTCAGAGCAATTTCCTAAATTTAAAACAGGCCGCAAGTCAAACGATAGAGGATTTCATTTTGGAGTTTAAAAAGGGTGTAAAATCTTATATCGAAAGTGCAGGCGAAAATGTGGATAATAAGGAAGAGAATTTTATCGAAATCTTAAAAATGTCGAATTTTTTAAATTCAATTAGACAGGATATTGCACTAGATGTGCGTAAAAATGCGCCCAGGTCCTTCAAGGAGGCACGCGAGTTAGCAAAACTTATGGAAAGTGCGTATAATGAATCAAAGTTTGAGGAAATTAACGCAATAAATAAAGAAAACAAAGATCTTTATGAGAACATTATAGAATCAAGTAAGCAAAACAAAGAGCGAATCGAGAAATTAAAAGGGGAGATTGAAAAACTAAAAAAATCAAAGAAAAAAAACCATGCAATTAGAGATGATGGTGTTCCGCGGAATAAGAAACTCTTTAATAAACACAAGGATTATCAGGGTCCCCATTTCAATAACAATTTTCATTATAATGATTATGAACGATATTATAATGATTACTACAATTCATTTAATTACCCGACGCATTATGGGATGTATGATTATTCACAACCTAACTGGAATTCGGGAAATAGGGATTTTGGATATATTTCTGAGAATTATGATCAAAATGGTTATCAATTTGAAAAGCGCAAAAGAAAAAAAAAATGGGCAAAGAAAACAGCGAAATCGGATCAAGATTCGGGATTTTCAGAGACGGAAATCGATAAAATAAATAAAACAATCGCAAATATAACAAATGCAGACAAAGATAGTCTGCCAATTATATCACTAAGTATACAGGGCGTCGAAATACAAGCGTTACTGGATACCGGAGCTGCTGTATCCCTTTTATCACCTTCTTTATTCAAAAAAATTAAAGATACAAACGTCAAAATCAAATATTTGGGCAATCAGATCCAAATTAAAACTTTAACAAATTCAAAGATTTTTTTTAAACAATGTGTAAAATTAACTTTTCGATTAAAAGGTATATTCACAACAGGCACATTTTATGTCACTAATGATGATTTTGATAGGCAGTACCAAATGTTATTAGAGTACGATTATCTCAAAGAAAATCATATGATTTTGGATTTATGCAATAAAACATTAAAATTTAAAAATCAACAAATTAAATTAAACGTTGCAAGTGAAGTAAATAATTATGAAGTGAATAACATTACGCCATGTAATTCAGGGGAACATTCAAATAAAAGTATGTTTGCCATTACTAAAAATAGAATTTTTCTCCAACCTGAAGAATCGAAAATTGTAAAATTAAAATGCCCAGAGGATATAAATATGTCAGATATAATTATTTTTGACCCCATTCAAGAAAATAGTAAATTTTCATGCGAGACTTCGTTACACGAAGTTCAAAAAAATAATAACATAAATATTATAATAAAGAATAAACTGTTAGAAAAGTTAATTATTCAGAAAGGAACTAAAATAGGGGAAATTATAACGAACTTTGAGTGCAAGCAAGATGACTCAACTGATAATATAGAGAAAGGGACATTTTATGAAATAAATAATTTAAATATAGAAGATGTAAGAAAATTGCGAGAAGCAGAAATTAAAGAGACGGATTTCGATTTAAGCCATTTATCAGAGGAAGTACAACAAAAATTTCGAAAAATTTTAATGGGCAATATTCATGCATTTTCAAAAAGTTATCAAACATTGGGGCAATCAGCGTTTGTCGCACCAAGTTTTCAATTGAATCATGAATTCCCGGTACAAGCTAAGCCATATAAATTGCCTCAGGCAGTAAGACAGTATGCGAAAAGGGAAATTGAACAATTGTTACGGGCTAAAATTATAGAGAAGACTGACTCCGAGTATGCTTTTCCAGTTATTTTCGTTAGAAAGAAAAATCCGAGTAATAACCCGAATGCAGAACCCAAGTTTAGAATGGCAACGGACCTAAGACTATTAAACCAAATTTTACAACCTTATACTTATCCGATGCCGGACGTAAAAGACTTATTACAAAAAATAAGCGGTAAAAAATACTATACGGTGCTAGACTTACATAGTGCTTTTTTCCAAATAAATTTAAGACCAGAAGATTGCAAAAAACTAGCGTTTATTACGGAATTTGGAAAACATATGCCACTTCGTTTAGCTTTTGGCACACGAAATTCTAGCGCAATTTTTGCAGAAGTAATCGATAAAATTCTGGGACATTTTGACAAAAGCAAGGTATCATACTACATTGAAGATGTGTTGATATCTGCAAACACAATAGCAGAGATGACGAAAACCTTAGAAGAAGTTCTACAGGTATTAATAAATCACAACATGACAATCGAACCTTCCAAAATGCAAATTTGCAAAGCAGAAATAGAATTCCTAGGATTTAGGGTGAATCAAATGGGATATTCTCCATCTCAAAAGAATATTGAAAAAGTAAAAAATTTAGTCAGACCAAAATCGAAAAAGGGGGTCAGATCTTTATTGGGCTTAGCGAATTATTTTCGGACGCTAATACCCAACTATTCCGACAAAGTTAACCCTTTAATAGAGCTGACTAAAGATAAAGTTAAATTTAAGTGGAGTCCAGAAGCAGAAAAAGCTTTCCTGATAATTCAGGAAGAAATTGTACAAAAACCAACACTCAGACCCCCCGATTTTAACAAGGAATTTTTCTTATTCACGGATGGGAGCAAAGTTGCAATTTCAGGTGTTCTAGCTCAAGAAAAGGATGGTCATTTGCTACCTGTTGAATTTTTCGGGAGAAAACTTAGAGAACCGGAAAAAAATTATCCGAGTATTAAATTTGAGTTATTAGCAGTGCATGAAGCAATTATGCATTTTAAATATATGCTTTCAGGTAGAAGATTTACTGTGTTAACTGATTCGAAAGCACTAACTCAGCATTTACATTTACAAGATAAATCGGAAATTATAAACAGATGGGTAGCAGATTTACAAGACTTTAATTTCGACTTCGAATTCGTCGAAGGAATTAACAATCCAGCAGACTATTTGAGCAGGAATTTAGATAATCTTACAACAGACAGGGAACTCCAAAATAATTTGTTTGCAAGTAACATAGCACTTACAGACGAAAATATTCAATCGGAGCAATATGCAGACGAAAAATTAAAAATTATAATAAATAAAATCGAAAAAGACAAAAATAATAGAAGCACGAAGAGATTAGCTTTAAATCAAAATAAATTATTAATTTTGAAACCTGGTTCAGATAAAAAGGAGCTTTTAATTACACCGGATTCATTAAAAATTGCAGCCATAGAAGAAGCTCATAAAGCGCATTTCGGATTTCAAAAAACTTATGATAATGTGAAAACAAGGCTCTTTTGGCACGGAATGTACAAAGACATTAAACAGTATTGTGCAAATTGTGTGCAGTGCCTCACATCTAAACAACACACAACAATAAAAGTCCCTGTTAAAAAAATGGTGAAAGATCACGAAGTCGGTACAGTCCTGCATGCTGACGTCATTGGACCTTTAACCCTCACGTTAAGGAAAAACAGATACATTTTAATTATAATTGATTCGACATCGAGATTCCTGGAAGCTGTTCCCCTACGAAACGTAGAGTCACAGACTATATTAAATGTACTAAATAAATATTTTGCAAATTATGGGTTGTGTAAAGAAATTATCTTTGATAATGCAAAATATTTAAGAAGCGAAATTATGAAAGAATATTTGGAATCTTTAAACATACAAAGGAAATTTGTGAGTGTATACCGTGCGCAAGGAAATGGACTTTGTGAAGTTACCAATAAAATATTAAAAACATCAATTGTAGCTATGTCGAAACGCACTACGGAATGGGACATAAGACTGGATTTTTTTAAACTAGCGTATAACTCCTCGAAACACCGCGCTACGGGATATAGTCCCTCACTGCTATTTTTCGCAAGGGAAATAAAAAATCCCTTTACAGCCCATATTCCTTCTGAGGAAATATATACCCACTCTTATGTTAAAAGCAGAATACAGCATATGAAGGAAATCAAAATTCAATCCCTTGCAAACCAGGAGAAAATAATGCAAGAATATATAGATGAAGAGGCATACGAAAAAGTAAAGGATTTAAATTTGGGTCAAACAGTATATTTAAAATGTATTGGAAAACCAGGCGCATTAGAGCCAAAATTTCAAGGACCCTACGAAGTTACTAAAAAGTTTAGAAACTTTAATTATTTATTACAATATGTTCCAGATAAATCAATAGAGCCGATCAAACGACATATGGATCAGCTGTACGCTCCGAAATATGCAACAGGTCATACAGAGGCGGAAATTACGAATTTACAAGGGTCTCAGAAAAAAATTAAGGGTGATAAAAATTACAAAACTAAATGTGACATTTGTCAAAGAAAATCACACTCAACTGAAGATTGTTGGTTCAAATTGAACAAAAATACGAGTCAAAAGGGTGACAAACTTACTAAAACGCATTATAAAAAAAATAATAAATATTCTGAGAATATAGACCCATATTTAAAGTATCAAACAGACTATTATGATGAAAATATGTCGTTATATGGTTATACACCATATACAAACTTATACGGGGATGGTATAAAAGATCATTACCCTTTCCCTCCTCCCCAGTATTATCATAGGGATATGAATTGGTATTAAAAATAAATCAAAATACATAATTAATCGAATTTCAAAATTTAAAAATTTTCAAAATTTAAAAATAAATTTTTTTCTTATAGGTAAAAAAAAAAAAAAAAAAAAAAAAAAAAAAAAAAAAAAATGAAACAAAATTAATAACTTGCCTTTTTAAAATTCAAAATAATAATAAGAAAGGATAGGAGCATGGGAACGCCAATTTGTCTCAGGGTTACAATATTGAGCAAATGTGCAGGGCGCACCCGAAAACATACTTATAAAATTATGTAATGTGCTTCACAAAACTTCACTGGAGCAGTGAAATATTTATCTCCAGGCAAAAGTTATATATATATTTTTTTTTTCGAATATGAATTAGAAAATATAAAATCTTAACAAAGCCAAATAACATTAAAACTTAATTAATTTAATAGTAAATAATCTTGGAGTAATTTTCAAAAAAAAAAAAAAAAAAAAAAAAAAAAAAAGAGAATTTTTTCTGTCTTCTATAAGGGTAGCCTTTGCTAATAGCCTTACAATTTAGATGACAAAATTTCAGAATTACTCTTTAAAATGAGTAGGTGTAAGCTATAGGTTCAGGGTAGTTAGAACAGCTTTATAGCATACTCATATATATATTTTTTTCTTATATAAATATATGGTTGACAAGGAATAAATTATTAGTGCACTCTATATTAGGATAGCGGTCAGCTATAAGCCTAAATATAATAAAATATACAAAAAGTGCTAAGATTTATTCCGGTAGTTCAATTACAACTTATATGCTAAAGTCTAGAATTTAGACAGCAGGGATAAGTTTTATGAACAAAAGTGTTATAAGAAAAAATTTAAAAAAGGGATTTTGGTGTAGCACATTGGTTTTTAAAAAAACATATATATGTATAACAATGGACAAGGTAAGTTATTTCAACATGATTGCACACAAAAATTATAGTAAAAAAAAAAAAAAAATACACAAATAAATAATTGAAGTAAAATTAAAATTTTCTCACCAAAGGCTTTCTGTATAGGGTGCAATTTTGGCCTACGGCTGGGTATGCACCAACACCAACAAAATATTTGTAGAAAAATTATTCACAGATACATCAATATATAGTCATCACCTAGGCATAAATTTCAGGATTCTTGGCTGAAAAAGGAATCGAAGAAAAAATTAAGTATGGTATAATTACTAGATGTTATGCTCAGAAACAATAAAATTAGTAATATTATATTGTAAAAAGCAGCATTTTGAGTTTTATTTAGGAAAACTTTTGATTTTTAGGTTTTACACATTTATGGAGTGTCTAGCTCAGTGTATAGTTCCTAGATTTAATAAAAAAATAATAAATAAAAATATAAGTTCGTGTTGTTTTCAAAATAAATAACAAAAGGTATAGCAATTAGCATTTGCAGTTAAAATTTATGGAATTTTCAGCAAAATTAACATTAGACAAACATAGTTTATATTATATTTAACTTGATAAGCTAATTTACTTTTATTAACGGTATTCAATTAGAATTAAAGTAGGCTTAAATTCAAGTTAAATTAATTAATAACATTGTTGTAGTGTAAAATTTTATGTAAGACTATTATATTTTTATTGTATATATAAAAATATGCAAATTTAACAATTAATAAAATGTATTAGCAAAATTATTTAATATAAATATTAAATGACATCTTGCTGAAATCAGCTAGAAATTAGATTTTTTTTTTTTTTTAAATGAAATATTTTATAAATTTATGTTAGTTTAGAATTTAAGCATTTTTTTTTCTCTTTACTTTCCCTTAGAATTAAATGCAATTCTAAATTAAACACATATAAATATACATAGTATTGATAAATTTGAGTGTGTGAGTTCATAAATTTTTTTTTTTATATAATTTGGCCAATTTAACATAAGAAAACAAAATAAATAAATAAATATATTTATATATATTGGCCTTAATTTTATTAAAATATGTAGTATGGCTTAATAAATTTATTTACTTAATTTTTTTTATAGTACGTACAGTAATTATTTTAAAAACTTGATCTATAAAAAAAATTGGATGTGGTTGTTTGTGAGTATACAAAGATTTTTTCTGCTGGCAGAAGTTCTTTGGTCCGGTCGGGTACTCATAGATGGCTGCATACGATGTTACGTAGTAATTATCATTTACTTTTGTTTTTTTTTTTAAATTATACAAGTGTATTAATTACATTTTTTTTATAATTAAATAATAATTATTAATGTTGGATTAATAATAATAATTTATTATCTTTTATTTTTAAACATATCATTAAATTTTAGACAGTAGAATTCACATACGGAATGTTAATGATAAATAAAATTTTGAATAAATAAATTTTTATTTCATTCAGTAAAAAAAAATAAATAAATATGAAAATTTAACAATCTTTTAAGATAGAATTGTTGGCTAAATAAATAATAATTTAAGACAAAAAAATTGTTCTCTTCTTCGTCAATGGCATTTTCTGACAACACTATTTAATAGTATTAAATGAAGGTGCATTTTTAAGGTCAGCGTAATGCATATTTTGCATTTTTGAGAGGCCGTAGAAGTCATTTTTCCGTGTTGTTTACATTTTAATAGTAAACAATATCATGAATCAAAATTTGTGTTTGTTAGAAAGGTCTAAAAATATACAATGTAATCAGTTAAAGAAAATTATATGCATTTTTTTTTAATCCTGAAAGGAAATTTGGTTTAGATTTAAACCTGAATGCATAAAAAGCCACCCTCGCTTCAGTTCCAGTATGAGGCAGGAGAATTCATATGCTAGAATCGCCATTTTTCCCCTGCAAAAAAAATAATAAAAAAAAAGCAGAAGGTTTACATTAGATACGATACAAATACATACACTGTTTATGCATAGATTATGTTTAAAATTACATACAGGCATGCACAGTGAGTTAAGAAGAAAGTATATCAAGAAATTATACTAATTAATACGGTAATTACAAGCATGAAATGGTTTTAAATACATACCTTTGGGAAGTCGTAAAATTTTGTCACAGCACAATTCACCTCGCAGAAAGGAATTAGTAGTTTCACCAACCCCCACTTTTCGGGAGAATCGGGGACGTTCAATAACTGGTTTTATTCTCCTCTCTCCTTCTTCTTACTTTTTTTTTTCTCGTATCGGGTAAAGTTGGAAAGCATTGTGTAATGATATATTAAAGGAGATGAATTAGCTTGTACATTTTGACAGATCATACATGTTAGAAGTAACAAATAAATAAAATAATGTAACAAGTTTGTATACAATATTTTTCTGATTATAATTTGAATACATCAGATTAATTATGTGAAAATATAACATGTCATATTACAAGCATTGTATTTACTTTTATTCAGTATAAAATGTGTTTTAGATAAAACACTGTGTCATAAGGTTGTATGTGATGAAATAATATGTCAAATGCGTATGCCATTATTTTTCTTATAATGAGGTTTATTTCGGCATATTAGTTTCAGACAAAATTATAGCTTTGAATGTATTTTGGGCACTTAAACTGTAAAGTTACAAAATTAGTAAACATGTGTGTGGTAAAGAAAAAAAGGCTTCGAGAAAGACGTCTGATTGTCAGTACAGAGGTCTTCTATAAATGTGAATGTCAACAGACAACTATGCTATCATGTGTTGAACTTTCTGTTATGAAACAATAGAAGAACTTCTTATAAAATATACCAGAACCATTGATAATTGAACTTTACAGTCTTCGCTCAAAAACTGTGTAGATACACAGTCATATGGACACGTACATTCCTTCAAGCTTTACAAAAAAAATAAAACCAGCAATCAGTTTTTATTTTTTTTTTCCGACACCGAGAGAGATGCTGGGCAACATATAACTATGATATGTTCCCGCACCATGTTGATTAAATCAAAGTAAAATTGCGTAATTTGTTATTTCTGATTGTATAAATATTTTTTATAAAATATAATTATGAGTGTAAAATTATAATGTTTATATATTTAAGTAAAATAAGTGTGTAAGTTCATACAAAAATTATTAAGTTGATTTTAAATAGTAAATATATATTTTTTAAAAATTGTTGTATTGTAAAATGAATGTATAACGTTGAATGGAGTTCGGATCTCAGACAACAACAATGGCCGGACGCCATGGTGTCGTTTTATGACAAGCCAATGGAAAGTTGTGTATAATTAGAAGTCGTAAAATCATAAAAAACGTTGGAATCAATTTATGGCCTCAATAAAAGTGTTGGGATAAATTTATGGCTTTTCAGACCACCCAAACTTTAAGGCAGATAATAATATTAAAGTATATGTAAGGGGCCATTTGCAGACTGTTAGCTAATAGGCCTATCGAAGTATAATAAAAAATCTTCTCACATCCAATAACAGTGGACTAGACAAAAATAGTTCCACCCACTGCAGGAGCTGGTGTGCAAGAAGAATAAGTTTTGAAAAAGGATAGTCTGAAAAAAGATGTAGAGGACGCAGGAGCTCTCCTGAAAGCCCGTGCAATGAGTCCCGTAAGCCCTAGTAAAGCCCAGGCGAGATGGACATATCGGAGCGAGCCTAATCGAGCCTAATCAAGCCTAATTGAGGATGTCTTCCTGAGGTACCTATCGGAGTGAGCCTAATCAAGCCAAATTGAGGATGTCTTCCTGATGTACATATCGGAGTGATCCTAATCAAGCCAAATTGAGGATGCGTTCCTGATGACACATTGCCATGATCCTAAGCAACGCAACAACTCGGAATTTGATGAATAAAGGCCACCATCCCGTATATTAAAAGAAGGTACTATTTTAAACATTTTCTTTTACCACTTAAGATCATATGAAAAATCTTAAAAAATACTTTTCTGATATTGTACGGTAGAGAGTAATCTGAGATCCGACAAAACCAATAATTAAATAAGATTAAGGTAATTTTAAAAATGAAAGAGAGTTATTCTTTTAGCAAAAAGAAACAATTATAATAATTAGAGTACGTGAAAATATTGTCTTTTTTTTTTTTAAGATTAAACATACTTAAAATAATGAGAAGCGAACAAAAGTGTTGCTTTCTATTTTTTGAATTAATATTATGTTTTTCTGTATATAGTTATGTTCATGTAAATAAAATATTTAATCAAGTTTTAAAAAGTTTCTGTAATTATTTAATTAATAATATTTAAAGTGTGTCAATTCATTTTTTTACAGCTTAAATTTTAGTTTAATTCATAAGTGGAAGAGTTCGTCTAAATAATTCACAACGCAAACTCTTAATTTTAATCGTAATTATTCAAATATAATAATTACATTTTGACGCGAATTATAATTTAATTTTATGAATGCTTCGCGTTGCTCTTCTACTAGAATTTAGGTAAATACGATCACTTATATTATTTGAATTTATCTAAGGTATATAAAATTATATACCAATTTGCTATGAGGTTGCTTGGATGATTTGGACCAATTAACAATTTTGAATATATTTAATAGAAAATAAACAGGTGTAATTATCTGTCCAGCAAAGAGAAAGAACACTTTGATTTAAATAATTTATTAGATGCGAAAAACATTTAATGGAGAAAATTACACCATATTTAAAAAAATATATATTTAAAACTATTTTCTTATAGCGTCGAAAAGAAAACTTTGTTCTAGACGTTATAAAAGTCATGGGGCAGTGACAGTTTTTATTCAACCATTTTGTACAAGCTGATTTTCAAATGTGTGTTCGATATTACTTTATTAATCATAAAACAGTCGTCAGCTGTCACAACATGTTTGGATGCGGCCTTGCGAGTCGAAAAATCTCCTAGTTAAAGAGAAATGAATGGCAGCCTGATTACACAAGATTGCACTGGAGGTGATAATACCATACGATATTCCGTAATAGAGTAATTTTTTTAAACTGAGCAACTTAGCTAGTTCAGGCTCCGATCATGACTAATTGGGGCCCTGGGCAAAGATAAATTTGGGGGCCCCATTCGAATAGTTGCAACATTATTCAAATAGAACTGATGATCTGTCATATGTGTAATGCATAAACAATATTTTCACACCTTGGATTTTAAATAGAAGAAAATTCTTTGTTCCGTCAATTCTAAATTAAGTACCTTAATTAATAAAAATACTCTTTTTTTCATTGTACAGAACAAAACTCTTTAAAAAACTTTAGCAACTTGTTACATTAGTTTAAGATGAATTCAATAACTTCAACTTATGGAAGATTGTCAAATTCTCTAACATGTAAATAACAGTTAATCAAGATACTTTCTTTTACATCTGTTTAAATTGTACTACACACAACATAATATCAAATCAAATACATTATATTTCACAAATAGAAAGTGTTTTCTTTTTCAATAAATCTAAAAAGATGGCAATTCTGGGTTTGTCTTTCATATTTAACTCGAAGTTAAAAGAAAAAACTTTGAAAACGTAAGAAATTTTATCTCATGACAATTAGAAGTGATTATTTTCAACCACTAAAGTTTAGATATGATTTAAGTTCATTGCTAATACAATCTATTAAAATCAAAATATTATTTCTTATTTAATAGTGATTGAGGTTTGCTTTGCGAAAGCATTGAACTCTGTGAATCCAAAATGAAATTTGTTTTTCAGAATGTTTAGTAGAATCTTTTAAAGATGAAATTTATATTTTGTACTTGAAATTTTCAGAGTTGGAATTGGGAATAAAAAGTAAATGGTTTATAAATTAATATATGTATTTGGGGGCCCCTCTAGCTCCGGAGCCCCTGGGCAAAGTTCCGATTTGCCATTTCAATAATAACATTAAGGGCCTGAGCGTGTTTACTGAGCCTGCAAGTTCTCGAGGGCAGGGGGGGAGGTATGTCGGCGTAGCTCATAGAGGACAGAATCCCTTATTATTTTTTTTATATGGAATAAGTGCAATAAAAAAATATTTGGAAAGGAAACATTTAATTTAAAGTGAAAAAAAATTACGTCTGTTCATATTTAATTAAAAACAATTACAAAAATACAGGCAATTTAATTAAATAGTTAAAAAGTACATAAAATCATTTAAAAAACAAAACATTAAACGTTTCGAACTTATTCAAAGTTAATGTAAATAAACACAAAATAACGAGAGATAACATAGTTCAGCTTGCAGTTGAGAGCAGGGCCAAAACTAAGGGGGGGGGGGGCAGAAAAAATGGTCATAAAGGGCCCAAAATCGGCGAAAAAAATGTTTTTTTAAGTGGACATTTTCCCCCATTCTGACCATAAAATCAGAGTTCTAACTTTTTACGGCTGCTCTTTCATCTTCGCCTAACACTTAATTTATTATGGCTGTTTCATAATAATGGAAATCCAGTCCATCAGAAGAAAATAACTCGGTTAAGGCGGAAACTCGGTTAAGCGGGACTCGGATAATCAGGACTCTACTGTATATTTCCTTTTTTAAATGATTCTTAGAATATTTTTCTTGGTGTTCAGAGGGGGTCATGACCCCCTTGGCCTCCCCCTTGGATCCGCCATTGTAGATTACGTAGTTCAGTATTACATATTTTCTGATTACATACATTAAATTTTAAAATAAGTCGACTATTACAAAATTAGTAAAATTCTCTTTGTAAATATACTTTGCGGAAGAGGGAAGGGGGGAGGGGCGCCAAAATCCATGTTTACCTCCGGTGCAAAAAATGCTAATTTTGGCCCTGGTTGAGAGCATGTGCCAGAAACAATTATACACGGAGATGGGTAATCGAGTCAGGTTAAGATGGTATTCTGGTGGGAGGGAACTAGCTGTATTGAGTGGTTATTTGGCCGTTCTAGTAAACCATGCCTGAAGAAAATACGGTTTTTGTAAACGTTGTAATTTTGATTTCAAGACCTTGGACATCTAAAAATCTAGAAAATGATCTGTTTCTATGGCGTGGACTACAATTTTAGAGTTTAAATTTCTTCAATTAAAGGTATTCTTGTGTTCTTTTAATCGTATCTCCAAGGTACGGCTATGCTCTGCAATATATATTTTAAGGCGACAGTAGACGTTCAAAAACATTTTCTACAATTTTTGCTCAATTGTTTTAAAATTTAATACACATATAATGTGTGCAATAACTAAGAAGATTTCTTAATTTCATTAAAAGATATTAATGTGCAAATGAGTAAATAATTAATAATATGCTAATTAGTGATACAAAATAAAAATACCTCATGTGCATTAAATTTTGTTTCAGAAACTTGTACTTTTTTTAGAATAGCGTTATATTATTATATCAAAAATTGGTATACATTTTAAAATTATACTAAGTACCTTGGCAGAAAAAAATTATAAACATATAATATTGATCATTTCGGATAAAATTCAATGATATATTTTTTTTAACCTTTATATGAAATAATGTACACATATTAATAGCAAGTTTTGTAATAAAGTACATCAAAAACAATATTACAAAGTATTATGAAAATTTGTATAAAATTAAGACGCATGGAGCATTTTGAATTTACTCGGTCGGCGAAAATTCTCATTTTGGGAAAACTGGATTTAAAGTTTTATTTTAAGTGTAGATTAACGATTGCTTACGTTAGAAAAACAGCTGTATCTCTGAAAAAAATGATCGGATTTGAATAATTTTCTTTTATTTGAAAGTAGAAGACGGCCAGAACTTTTTTTTTTTTCCAAAAAACAAAAAATTGAATTTTTTAATGTTTTTTTTGCAATTTTGAACGTCTACTGTCGCCTTAAACAATCAATCAAAATAATCAAACTTTTTTAGTTTGAAAGACTTACTTGTAGTGGATACTCCTGAGAAGACCCAACATTGTGCATATCTAACTGATTTGCCACCACTCTCCATATATCTTCTTAAAATAGGTTCACTTCCAGTCCATACCCACGGAGCTATTCCATCTTTATAATCATCACTGTCACCCCATTTACCTACCATAACTCCATTTTCATCTGCATTGTTTACCTATGAAGATTTTTTAAAAAAAGGGATTTTAAGTTATAGTCCATAGAAGCATCTCTAAATTTAAACTTCGTACATTCTAGTAATGTTAGTAATTTGAAGATTTCTGTACTTTTTATTTCTATAGAGTTTAATTAAAATTTACCCTCATTTATTGATAAACAAGCGACTAGTTTGGTCTTCCTTAAAATTTATGTTTGGGAAAGCATTCTAAGCATTGTATCATCTTACTTTTATTCATAATTTAATTTACTTGGACTCCCTTAAATATAATTAATATAATCCCTTAAGCTAATATTAGTTTTTGTTGCATTAAAATATCTCAATTTGTTGATTTTCTGTAAGCAAGTAAACCCTATTGGTTTACAATGTAAGTCTATGGGAATTTGGTGAAATGTTAGAGATAACGCCGAGTTGACGTCACATTTGACAACTAACTTTAGCCGCCAAATTTGGCGATATATCACCATGTTGGCGATAAACTTGGCGACTTTTTGCGACAGAACAACGTCCTCCCTATGGTATGATTCTCTGCTGCTACACTTTTCCATCACTGTGTATTCCTACGGAACGGAGAAAAAAATGTGTGATATTGTCATCTAAACAGTTGTGCACTGTCCCAGCAATGAAATTATATTTTTAAAAAATTACCAAAAATTCAAATTATTTTTAATTACTCCTAATAAACATGATACGATGGTATCCGAAATAATAAATAAAAGCAAATATTTATAATTGAAAATGGTTTTATTGTTTTTCAAAATATTTTCCGTAATACACTTTTGTATACTACGTTTGAACCAATTTTCATAGCATTTTTCCACTCCGATTGAGGTAACTCCAAAACATGCATTTTTAACGCATCAACCGCTTCTTCGGGCGTCGAAAATCGTTAACCACGCTGTTTATTTTTCATGGACGGAATAAAAGAAATTATTAGGTACCATATCAGAGCTGTACGGCGGATGACCATCAATTCGAGGTTTTGACCGGTCAAATATTGAGTTATTTGGGCCGATGTGCGAGAGCTTGCGTTGTCATGGTGAATAATGATCCTGCGTCGCTGCTTGTTTTTTTTTCTTATTTCTTCAAGACTTCTGGCATACAAATGGTTGTGCACTATTGAAAATTGGTTGTTTTACAATTCTCTAGAGGCATTGTAGCCACATGCTCATGTATCCCCAAAAACAGGCGACCATTTGCTTCGAAGTGCTTCTTGCGCGAACAACTTTTGTTGGGTTTGACTCATCTTGACTACCAAGACCCATTCAGTCCCCATACTTTGGGGCTCATACACACAGATCTAAGATTCGTCAACTGTGTATATGTTATACACGGCTTTTGACGCACCACGATTGTATTTTTTGAGCATTTCTTTACACCTATCGACACGAGCCTTTTTTTGAGCGATTGTCAAATTATGCGGAATCCAACGCGCTCAAATCTTTTTCACTGCTAAATGTTCATGTAAAATCATGCTTATGGTTGCCATACTAATACCCAAGGATGCCTCAATATCACGGTATGTCACATGATGGTCTTGCTTTATCAGTTCGCGCTCAATATCGATGGTTACCACCCCTACAATCGATTTTGGACGACATTCATTAAATTCGCCCTTGAGCGAACGACGACCACGATTGAATTGACTAAACCAGTGATAAAAATTCGAAGTGAGTTGATCGATGCACTGTTATGGAGATAATCCATGTCAAATGTCGTAGTATATCATCGTTCAAAAATTCTTATGGGTTAATTCTATTTTTTGCCATTCTGAGACAAAATTTCCAAATTACTAAACAACAAAATAGCTTTCATATGATTAAATATTTTGAGTACGTATGTAGTCAACAATGTCAATCTTTACGATGCATATGTTAGATGTCGCCTAGCAACAACACTGATGACAGTTCCGGATACATAAATAGCAACCCTCGTATTTTCAAAACTTTTCCGTACAAAGAAATTCTCAAAAATTTCATAATTAAAACATTTGCCTTACAAAAGTTTACATTGCTAGTGTGATGAACAATAAGTATAAAAGTTTAATTTTAATGGTTGCATTGTTATACATATTTTTTTAACATTCGGTTTAAATTCTGATAATTCCAGGTGAATGTAAAATTCTGCTTATAAAAGGTTTCTGTATTTTATTTTGGTGGATGTGTAATCAAATAATACCGCTTTATACAGAATATGTCTTTGAGAAAGGCAACAACACTAATTTTGCTTGTGATTACATGACTTTGGTTTTCAAATGCGATTTTTATTGATGTCAAATCAATGTGGATTTTGCATTGCGCTGAATTTAAACTAGTTGTCACTGAACACATTTAAAATCGCCCAAAACCTTTCTCTTCAGCAGATGTAAAATGTTGTTCCATAGAGTCTTTCAAAGCATCAAGAGTAGTTTTCTGTATTTCTTCTTGAAACTGCATGAAACTTAATCTCATACAAGAACATTTGGTACTTTTTGGTTAGCCGGGCGCCAGTGTTATATATGCATATAAATATACATACATATATGTATCTATATACATCTATATATATATATATACATATATCGTACATATACACACATATATACAGGGTGTCCGAAAAGTCTGGAAACGGTCGAATAACTCGAGAAATACAAAGCAGATTGATAAACAAAAATATGCATGTTAAATATTTTTTAAAAAGCTACTCAGTAATACCAAATTTGAAACCTCGCAACCGACCCCCCGGGGGTCAGAGGGGGTCCAACTTTGAAATCTTGAATGATAACCCCCATTTTTATTGCAGATTCGGATTCTACGGACAAAAATACGTAACTTTTGTATTTAACATTTTTTTCTAATATTCGTTGATCCGGGCGTAATCGAGCAAATAAAACAGATACATATTTTGGTTTCCCCAACCAGGTTTTGACATCTCGAAATCTGATTGGACAGAACTTTCATCGTCAAAGTAGCTGTCCTTTGCGGGAACAGTGTTTCTCGAAAACCATCAGTGGTGGTTGTTTCGATGACGCTTTATATGCTTTTTCCATAAAAATTAATAAAAATATATTAAATTAGTACTGCATTTGCATATTTTTTTATCCAGTCAATCATTTCAAAATAATAACCTGCGTATTTTGATTTTTTTAACGTGTAAATATACACCTTCCCTCCCAGACAGCAAAAAGATAATCTTCATTATTTGGGGGGCGGAGTGTGCAGATATTCTGCGTTTTGATGGCTTCTGCTGTTTTTTTTTTTTTTTTAAATATCATCTAATTCAAGAGGCTGATGCTGGTGTACAGTTTTTTAAAATTATTACTATAGAACAAAATATAGGACAAAATATTTAAAAAAAAAAAAAAAGATATAAAAACTTTTTGTGCTGTCTGAGCAAAGGATGGGGAAGTAGCGTAAATTTCAGTGGGTGGTGGAGTTATATATTTTGAAACAGATTGGTTACTGTAACTCCAAAATATCAAGTCGGGCAGACACTTCTTCAATAATTCTTATAATCGTAATAATTAATTGCAATTTAAAATATTTTTCAATTTAACATTTTTTTTCATAATTTTAAAATTAATAATTTTAAACAATTGAAAATTTTTGATCTTTTAAACTTTTTCATTTAAAAAATAATTAAACTCTTTAAGCTCTCTTGATTATTTCTGGGGAAGACGACGCTTTAATTTTCATAGAGGAAGGATGATGTAGAAAATTGTTAAATTATTAATAAATTATTACAATAAAATATCAAATGTGACAAAATACAGGGTGTCCGAAAAGTTTGGAAACAGTCGAATAGCTCAAGAAATTCATATAAGATTGAAAAACAAAAAAATACGTGTTAAATATATTTTTAAAGCTATTCTGTGATACCAAAGTTGACACCCCACCCCGACCACCCGGGGGTCAGAGGCGTTCCAACTTTGAAATTGTAAATGATAATCCCCATTTTTTATTTCAGATTCGGATTCTACGGCGGGGAAATGCGCAACTTTTGCTTTTAACATTTTTTTTTTCGAATCTTTGTAGATGACAGTGTAATCCAGCAAAATGTGTCAGATACATATTTTGTTTTCTCAACCATGTTTTATAATCACGAAATGTGATGGGCCAAAACTTTCGTAGCCAAAGTGGGTCGCCTTAGCTGGAATTGTGTTTGTTGAAATCTAACAATTGAGATTGTTTCGATGGCAAAAGTGCTTTATATGCTTTTGCCATGCAAATTAAAAGAAATATATGGAATTAAATTTATATTTGTGTTTTTATTTTATCCATTCAGTGCAGTCCATTCTAGTCAGTCAACCTGCGGGTTTTTTTTAATATTTTGATGTGTAAACATGTCCCTCCTCTTCCAAACAGAAAAAAAGATAATCTTCGTTATTTGGTAGAGATAGGCGTGGATATTCGGCATTTCGATGGCCTCTGCTGTTTTTTTTTTTCTTTTATACTCTAAATCGTGGTCAGGAGGTGGGTGTATGGGATTTTTTTACTATTACTATAAAGTAACATATAGGGCAAAATAAAAAGAAGTACATATAATTTTTTTTTTGTATGCGGGCGGAGTAAACAATGGGGAATTAGTGTAAATTTCAGATGGTGGTCGGATTGGAGATTGACTATTTGATTATTGATTTTTGACTATTGATTTAGAGATCATTGACTAGTTACTGCAACCAGAAAATAACAAGTAGGGCAAAAATATTTTCCATAATTCTAATAAATGTAATAATTTTTTGTAAATTAATATATTTTTTCAATTTAACAATTTTTTTCATAAATTTAAACAATAGAAAAATTTTGATATTTGAAAATTTTTAATTTAAAAAATAATGTAACTCTTTAACTCTGTCGGGATTTGTGAAGCACATATATTCATCGCCAAAAGGTGCATGTGGAATTTGTTTTGGGCACCATTAATAAATGAATAATATTATTTAATTTTTTAATTAAAGGATTTTTTGGTATTTCACAAGTTAAGGGGACATTAGAAAAATCGCGGTGTATTCCAAATAAAATTTGTGTACGCAATGCGGTTTCGAAAGGGTTAAAGTGTAATGATTATTTGCTGGGTAGACGACGTGTTAATTTTCATAACAGAAGGATAATGTAGAAAGTTTTGTTTGTTTATTATTGCAATAATATAACTCATGTGACAAAAAAATATAATCTAAAACACAATTGGCAGAACAAATTAAAAACAGATCAGTTTATTTTCTTCATTTTTTAAGCCCTAGAAGGGGCATTTATTAATATATTTCATTCAGTTAGTTCTACGTTCTTAAATTTTTATAACAAATAAGTTAAACCAATTGAACAATTTAAAAAAATCAAATAATATGATACACAAAACCCATTAACAACTTAGGTTCCGTTAAATAAATTTTAAACTTTTTTCCTTTTTAAGTTGCAAATATTTGTATTGCAAATTTTGTATTATGCTTATGATGAGTGTGTACAAAATGATAAGGCACGTGTAAAATACAAAAAAAAAAACATTTTTAAAAGTCTAAGATTTATTTCGATTTAATTTGAAGGGAAATTTTAGGGATTTTTAGGGTATTTAAATTATCATATTGTTTAAATTTTGTTTTTATTTTTTAATGTTCATTTGGTTTCATCCTTACCAGCGCGGTTTGGGTTGATTTTTGACGGCCGATTATCTACTCGAGGGATATAGGCCCTAGGGGGAATGCCCTCCGTGGGGGTCTTTCTAAGTTTACCGGCGCGGAGTAATTCTGTTTATAAACTGATGAAATGATAGGCTGACATCAGAATTTATATACAAGTTTATTGGAAAAAACGAACTTTCTTATTTTCAAGTACGTTATAAATGGAAAATTTTAATTAAATATTCTGGGTGCCAGTAAAATAAAAATTATGAGTCCTTTTTTAAGGACACTGTCCGATATTTGTTACAAAACTTTAACATTAAACCTCGAAGTAACTGAATGAAATAAATGAATAAATGTCCCTTCTCGGGCTTAAAAATGTAGGAAAAAACTGATTTGTTTTTAATTTGTTCTGCAAATAACGTTTTTGTTTATATATTTTTTCACATTTGTTATGTTATTGTAATAATTAATAAATAATTAAACACTTTTCTACATTATCTTTCCCCCAAGAAAATTAAAACACCTTCTCCCCCAGGAAATAATCAACAGTGCTTAAATAGTTAAATTATATTTTAAATTCAAAAGTTTAAAAGATCAAAAATTTTCAATTGTTTAAAATTATTGGGTCGTTCGGAAAGTCGTGTCCGTTTGGAAAAATCAATTCGTACCGGAAAATTCTATCATTTAATAAATTAGACATTGATTCCTATATCTAATGTCTAATAATTACCGGGAAGGATTTTCCGGTGCGAATTGATTTTTCTAAACGGACATCACTTCCCGAACAACCCTATAATAAATTTAAAATTAGGAAAAAAAATGTTAAAATGGAAAAAATATTAATTTACAAAGAAGTATTACATTTATTAGAATTTTTGAATGTTTTCTGCCCTACTTGCTAGTCAGTAGTTGCAGTAACTAATCAATCATCAAAACCTATAATCCCACCCTCCTCCACATAAAATTTACGCTACTTCCCATCCTTTAATCAGCCAGCACAAAAAGATTTTATATGTTTGTTTGGTTTTTTTGCTCCTTTATGTTATTTTTATAGCAATAATTAAAAAAAACTTATACACTCCCATCCGGCCCCGAATTAAGTGATTTTTTTGACAACAGAAGATGTCGAAACACGGAATATCAACACACTCCGCCCCCAAATAATTAATACTATCATTTTTCCTTGAATATTAATGATGTGAATTATCACATTGCTACAAAGCGTAAACCAACTTAGTGAAAAATGTCCATTTGGACATTTTTCACTAAGTGGACATTTTTCACTAAGTTGGTTTACGCTTTGTAGCAATGTGATAATTCACATCATTAATATTCAATAATTTCAAGCGTAATTTCACTACTGAAATGTAGTTGAAAAATTAATTAAAAATTATCATTTTTCCGTTCGGGAGGGGAGGTGCTTATTTACTCGTTAAAATATCAAAATACGCAGTTTATTATTTTAAAATGATCGACATGATAAAAAGACATGCAAATAGAAAACTAATTTAATATATTTCTATTAATTTTTATGGAAAAAGCATATAAAGCGCCATGAAAACAATCTCCACTGATGGTTTTTGAGAAACACTATTTCCGGAAAAGACGGCAGCTTCGACGTTAAAATTTCTGGCCAATCAAATTTCGAGATGTCAAAACCTGGTTGGGAAAACAAAAATATGTATCTGTTTTATTTGCTCAATTACACCGGGATCAACGAGGATTAGAAAAAAAATGTTAAATACAAAAGTTACGTATTTTTGTCCGTATAATCCGAATCTGAAATAAAAAATGGGGGTTATCATTCAAAATTTCAAAGTTGGATCCCCTCTGACCCCCGGAGTGTCGGTTGCGGGGATCAAATTTGGTATCTCTGAGTAGCTTTTTTAAAAATATTTAACACGTATATTTTCGTTTTTCAATCTGCTTTGTATTTATGGAGTTATTCGATCGTTTCCAGGCTTTTCGGACACCCTGTATATGTATATATGTAAGTGTATATACATACATGTACATATACATATATATATATATGTATATATAAAACTGGCGCCCGGCTAACCGAAAAGTACCGAACATTTTTGCAAGAAGAAAACAATCAACGTCTTTCTTTCCCAAGCAACTACTGTGACATGTCTCCTCTTAAAAGTAGACGCTTTGGCGTTTGCATAATAAACTGACAGTTTTTTTCTTGCAACATAGATTCGTTTCATTCATTTTGCTAAACATGTCGGCGAAATATGATAATTTACACACCATTTTTCCTTATTTAAAATCTTTGCCAGTTGAGCTTTATGGTCCATCAAGAATGCTACTACCTCTGCTCGTAGTTCCATAACACATGTAACGGTTCTTTCTCAAGATAAGGAGTTCACTTTGTTTCAATATGCAGAAGGAAGGTCTGATGATGACTCTCTATATAGACCGGGAGGCGACAGAACAGACTATACCCTCATCGTGTTGGAGGCTGAAATTCTAGAATTCATTAAAACTCGATTCGCATATTAAAACGCCTGGTCTGCCAAGTCATATCTTGGTGGAAAACACCTGCAAACCCAATTTTAGTGGTTGACTCGTAGGTTTACCTGTGTGTTTTCCTGTTCCCAGTCCTCCATGTTTTCATACATTTGAGTGCACAAAAACACAATGATAAACCTACGAGTCAACAGCTAAAATCGGGTCTGAAGGTGGTTCCCACCAAGATATGAACTGGGAGAGCAGTTGCATTTTAATATGCTAATCGAGTTCTCTCCAATTTTGGAATTTCAGCTTCCAACTTGATGAGGTCATTGTCTGTGCAACCACCTCCCGGTCTAATATCTATGCATATTAATTTGAAAGTCCGATTTTAAGAGGTCGTGATTTTATATAGTTTATTATTTTGATTGTATCATTCAATATTATAATGAAATTAGAAGACATATTTTTAGACTAGCGCATATTATTGAAGAACGCAATGGCTGCTTCTGAATTTCTTTGCCTCATCTATAATTTTGGCAATGTCACCAGCATTGTAATCATCATTGCTTTCACATCATGGGAGATTACGGGGTAATTATCATCAAATATCTTAATACCTTAGAAGTAATAGAAAATACATATCACATAACTCATAACTTTTGATTTCCAAAGGAATGGCGAGACAGGAGGGACGAGCTGAAGAATTCTGTTATAAAAATCATATCAGTTAAGCCTCAATTAAGTTTGAAAGACTTTAGAAAAATAAATACTCATACACACGTACTCATTTTCCACTTATATAACCAAACCCACTTAGTTTACGACGAGTTTTCATGAGACTTCTAACAGATTATGTTCTAACCAATATTATATCCCCTTTATGCTTAAATCCTTGTTGTCCACCTAACGTGTCCTTGATAACCGAATATGCAAGATAAGCTATATGCTATTTTGTATATTACGCATTAAACCTCGTCTACACATTTATTCAAAAAACTGTTATCTTTTGTCAAAAGCAAAATGTTCTAGCACTTGATATGTATCCCCTTTGCTCTGGCGTTAAAATGACGTATGGGGACACATACCGAGGAGTCGGATACCAGAAGTTCTCGACGAAATAAAATGTGTTCATACTGGATTTGAGCCCTCTTGGTATGTCTTTCTTTTTGCGATAACGCCAAAATGACGTATGTTGTGTCACATATCCAGGAGTCGGATATCTATCTCTAAGTAAAATGCTCTAGAACTAGATATGTGTCCCATTTTGCTGTGACGTTAAAATGACGTATGTGGGTGTATATCATTTCCAGCTTTCCACGAAAGTAAAATGCTCTAGCACTGTATATGAGTCGGCTTCTGCTGTGACGTGAAAATGATGCATGGGGACACATATCCAGGGAGCGGACATCAGGTGCCTCCAGTTTTCCACTATTTTAAAAACGATTGTTTCCTGGCAAAATAACTTCTTTTAGACATGTGTCAGATTATTCAACGAGACTTTAAATCTTGAAATATCTTACTTCGACAAGAATTAAAAACGTAATATCTCAAAAAAGGAGTTTTTTAGACTAGAGCTGAAAACAGCCAAAAGGTATTCTCGATTCTTACTTATTATTTTTTTTCTTTTTAATAAAGTTTGTTTTCTTCTAATCCATTTTTACTAAACTCATTAAAACTTTTTTGCCTTCCGAATAACGTTTACTTTTTTTAGTTTTGTTACTTTAGAAAAAAACCATGCGATATAATGGCTAGTATTGCAACAGTTTTATTGAAAATTTATGCACTTGATCAAAAAATAAATAAACATGAAACATAATGCAATTTATTTACATTTGTATCGACATATTCGTAAAATATTTGAGTCAATCAACTATTCTTTGCATCGTATCCTGTCTCTTATGAAAAAAATTAATAAATCTATTTTTATTCATTCAAAGAATAGGAAGATCATGAACCTGTAATTTTAGCAGTGTAGAATTTCTTTAGTAGAAGTAATTAATATATTTTTTCATTGTAACGTAGGTTACAAAGCAAAAATGTCTGGGGGCTATAAGACGAGAGAGTTTTCATGAAGTGTGAGAGCTTAAAACCCTGACTGTTTTCGTCCCCCTGACTGAGCCTAAATCCTTTGGACCAATATGTAATCGACCAGTATATCCTCTATTGCTACATATTTAAAATCATTACGTATTTGAAATGAGTATTATATTTATCATTTGTATTTTTACCCTTTGACTGTGGAATTTTTTAAACAAAACTGCTTCAAAAATTGTATATTCTATAAATTTTTCTACGAATGTCTTGCCCGTGAAAATCGCCGAATAAGCATTCAGAAGGTTAAACTTCATTTATTAACCCAGTAAATACGTTAAAAATACTTTTGATTCGAATATTTATATAATTAAAAAAAAAGAAAAATTATTTAACTTGTCTTTGTGCAAATTTAAGTTAATTGACCCATTTATAATAGAAACAATGGACAATTTTTTTCATGTTGAAAATGTATATAAATTTGCAAGATATAGTGTTTGGTTCCTGAGTTCTAAATGCACTAGATTTTGAAAAAAAAAATTGCATTATCCACGTCTGAAACCTTATGATATTACATTGCTGGATTTTTATTTTTGTTTCTCAAGGTAGCTTACCATTGCAGAAATAGCTGAAACGACTTTAATAGGATCGCCTCTGGATGCGAAATCAAGGTATGGCGTTTTCAAGTCTTGCGATTTCTCCAGCAAAAATACACTAGCTGGCAAAACTGTCCTATGAAACTAAAAAGAAAAACGAAGAAAGATCAGCTCCACATTATTTTTCAACATAAACTGCTATTAATGTACACATATATATATATATATGTATGTATAACAATGTCAGGGATTAACTCTAGATAGCACAGCTTCCAGTATTCTTTGTGATCTATATTTATATTTCTATGAAAGGAATTCGTTAGGAAATAGCAATAATTATATTTACTATCGATATATAGATGATATTATCATTTATTATTTTAATGAATCTAATATCACATCTTTACATACTCAATATCCTATTCAGCTTACACTAAGCCATAATGATATGAATAATAATGTAATCAACTTTATTGACTTTAAAATTATGCTTAATAAAAATAAATTAACATTTGACATTTATGATAAAAGATCTGATTTTCCTTTTAATGTAAATATTTTACGAATTATATTCCCTGCTTACATAAATCTGTTTTTGAAAATATTTTACTTTATCTACACTGAATAAAATATTTATGCTCCTCAAATATGTATAAAAATAAAAATATTAAATTTATCAGTACTCAAGCAAAAGTAAATGGATATCTCAATTACATGGTAAACTCAATTATTAATTCATTTAAATAATATTTTAGTGTTTATATAGAAAAAAGATTAGTGGAGGATGGAATTGTGGATGTTGGCCTATACATATATATTTATATGTACATTAATTATATATTAGGGTGTCCCAGGAGAGGCCAATAAAATAAAAAGTTTGAAAATGCCAAGTCTCACCATTTAAAAATGTTCTTTCTGTCATAATATGATATTACAAAAAAATTCAAGTCTTTTCACAAAGGTTTAGAGGTCCCCCAAGCTAATAGAAAATTGGGAATTTATGGAAAATTTTAATTTCTAATTAATATGCAGGATTGGAGAATTCTACCACATTTCTCTGACAATATTTTTAATCCTAAAATTTGTGTAAGAACACTTTATTGTGTTTAACAATGATTTAATTTGATAATATATTTTTAATAAATTTTTTTATAAAAACTTACCCATATATAGTGGACCATGTTTCATTTTTCTGATCATTACTCTTCTAATGCTCTTCGATCTTTATTAATCTAATGGATTTCATTAAATTAATATCATGAACTACAATGTTTCTAATATTAATAATAGATGGCAGCTCCAGCAGGTGTTAAAGGAAAGTTTCATTGATTATTTATAAGTCTTCGGTTTTGGATATCGATGAAGACAATAAATCTTCTGAAGAAACCTCTGAGGAAGAAGTTGTAGTAAAATTGCATTTAGGTGATAATACAAAGCCCAAAGGAAATAAATCTAAGTTCAGCAGTCGTAGATCCATTATTACTCCAAGATTGCTGGTGTTTTAGATTGAATTAAGACCAGCATAAAAGGTCCACAATGATAATAGCATCGGTAATAAACAAAGAAAGTTGCTCTTCCTCTACCATGACGTCTGACCCGCTTGTAAAAATCTATAGTGCTTTTAAAAAATACTGTTCATCGGAAAAGCCAATATCTTGGACAAGAAACCGTTCAGCAATTAAAAACACAGTTTGAAACATCAAAGCCAGTTGTTCATTGAGGAGGAAAACTGTTAGCCAATTTGTCATAAAAAAGAATAGGAAATATTGATCATTTAGCAGTACTAACTTTTTCTTCGCAAGATAAATGTACTAAGCTTCTTGGAGTTTCTAAGTTATTGTCTGGAACTGGAAAAGAAGCAGCTGATGCTGTTTTCCAGCTCTTAAAATCGTGGAAATGTGAATCTTAAGTAACTGGCATGTGTTTCGATACAATTCATACAAATAATGGAAGATTCAAAGGAGCATGTACAATTCTTGTGCAAAAAATAGGCAGAAACCTTTTGTAAAAAGTCCTTCCGGCCAGTGCCGGGAGGAAGAGGTAGCTTTCATAATCCTTATTTAAAAAAAGCCAAATTATATCATTCAAACACACGAAGCTCAATTTAGTGGAAACCGAATATAGGAGATTCAATACTAATTTTTATCAATATAATGAATGAGAATTTCGCGTAATTAGTCAGCTTTATCCAATCTGCTTTTCTTTAAAGTAACATATATTTGGCTGCCAAATTCGGCAATTTCTTAAAGTGCCTGTCATTTTAAGACAACATGGTGGATGAGGCTAAGCAGTGAACTTGGTCGAGACGTTAGTAATTGCTGTGCACATGCTCACTCACATCGGAATCGGTTAATATGTAGGAGTGCAAAAAATCAGATTTTTCAAAATGTCACCCACAATAGAAATTGAAACTGCTATATCTGAGCCATTTTTTAAGGTAAAGACAAACAAAAAATGCTCCTGAATCCTTATATCAAGGTCAAATACTTAAGAAAGAAACCTTTTTCAATTTCTAATTTTTTTGCACCTCACTTTAAATATATATATATTTTTTTTAATTTAATGGTCGCCATTTTGAAACAAGATGGCTGATGAATCTGGCCAGCGAACTTGGTCGAGGTGTTGATGTATACTACCCACATGCCTTCTTACATCGAAATAGGCGAATACGTGTGTTATCGCGTGACAAATACAAGATCGTTTCAAAATGTTAGCCATGCTAGAAATTCAAAGTGCTATAAATCAACCATTTTTTAAGATATAAACAAAAGAACAAATTTTCAGAAACAAAAACTGCTCCGGAATCTTTGTATCAAGGCCAAACACATAAAAAAATCTTTTTCATTTTCCAATTGTTTAATACCTCATTTTGAATTTTAAATTTAATTTTTTTTAAATGGCAACCCTTTTGAAACAAGATGGCGAATGAAGCTGGCCAACGAACTCGGTCGAGGCATTGGTATGTACTAATGTACAGACCAAGTTACATCCAAATAGGTTCATAATTACTCCTGTTATCGCGTGACAAAAATCAGGTCGTTTTAAAATGTCAGCCACAAGAGAAATTCAAAATGCTATTACTCAGCCATTTTTTTTAGATATAGACGAAAGAAAAACTGTTCCGGAATCTTTGTACTACGGTCAAACACATACAAAAAAAAATCTTTTTCACTTTCCAATTTTTTGGTATCTCATTTAAATTTTTTTTTAATTTTTTTAAATGGCCGCCATTTTGAAACAAGATGGCGGATGAAGCCGGCCAACGAACTCGGTCGAGATATTTTTATGTACTATGTACACACCAAGGTACATCCAAGTCGGTTCATAAATACGCCTGTTATTACGTGAGAAAAATCAGGACGTTTCAAAATGTCAGCCACGCTAGAAATTCAAAATGCTATAACTCAGCCATTTCTTAAGATATAGACGAAACAAAAATTGCTCCCGAATCTTTTTATCAAGGTCAAACACATAAGAAGAAAATATTTTTTCAATTTTTAAGTTTTTGGTACCACATTTCAAATTAAAATTTTTCTTAAAAATTTAAATGGCCACCATTTTTAAACAAGATGGCGGATGAAGCTGGCCAACGAACCCGGTCGAGACATTGGTATGTACTATGTATAAACGAAGTTACATCCAAATCGGTTCATAAATACGCCTTTTATCGCGTGACAATTTTCAGGACGTTTCAAAATGTCAGCCACGCTAGAAATTCAAAATGCTATAACTCAGCCATTTTTTAAGATATAGACGAAACAAAAACTGCTCCGAAATCTTTGTATAAAGGTCAAATACATAAGAAAAAATATTTTTCCATTTTCAATTTTTTGGTACCACATTTCAAATTTTAAAGTTTTTTAAAAAATTTAAATGGCCGCCATTTTGAAACAAAATGGCGGATGAAGCTGGCCAACGAACTCGGTCGAGAGATTGGTATGTACTATGTACACACTGAATTACATCCAAATCGGTTCATAAATACGCCTTTTATCGCGTGACAAAATTCAGGACGTTTCAAAATGTCAGGCACGCTAGAAATTCAAAATGCTATAACTCAGCCATTTTTTAAGATATAGACGAAACAAAAACTGCTCCGGAATCTTTGTATAAAGGTCAAATACATAAGAAAAAAATATTTTTCCATTTTTAATTTTTTGGTACCACATTTCAAGTTTTAAAATTTTTTAAAAATTTTAAATGGCCGCCATTTTGAAACAAAACGGCGGATGAAGCTGGCCAACGAAGTCGGTCGAGACATTGCTATGTACTATGTACACACCGAATTACATCGAAATCCGTTCATAATTACGGGAGTTACAGTGTGACATAGGTCAGATATATATATATATATATATATATATTGATATATATATATATATATATCAATTTTGAACGGAGGGTGGTTTCGGGGTCTGGGGGTCATGATCGATGAAAATATACCAAAATTTTTGGAAATCGCTTTCCTCCGAACGGCTGCAATAGGTAGCTTTTTTGTAAAGAAAGCTACCTAATAGCATGTTGGCATGACATGTTTGAGGTTCTACTTTTTGATGCATTTAGGGTGTGTTTTGGACAATCTACTGGGCCTGAAATCTTTTTATCTAAGTGATTCTGAGAAAATTGGTCTAAGCTCAATCACCGTGAATCAAAAAAGGAATCGGTATCCATCATAACAGTATCAAACAAAAAAACTTTAAAAACTTTTACTTCTGATCAGGTAAAAACGGCTGTAAAACTACTTTGGGATGATTACAAAGGAATTTTAAATCTAGCATCATTAATGATTGGATTAGACATTCAATTTAGAATTCGAAAACCAGGTGCTCTTCACTGAGCTCGCTGGATGGCAATCTATTCCTTGAAAATGAAGTTATTGTTTCATTGGAATGAAAGCACAATGGTATTAACTGCTCAAGAGTTTCAAGGTATACAACAATTTAAACGGTTTGTTGTGTGTTTATAGCTGCTGTCCTGGTTTACTTGCCAATCTGCTGTTGATGCTCTTCCTAATGATGTTTCACTGATTCAAAAGTTGAAAGAATATGATGTCAAACACATAAGCAACATTGGATTAAAAACGATGTTACGTCATTCATGGTATGCGAGTGGAGAACTGCAACACTTAGCTTGTTTTCAGATTTTCTTTCTGGTCTGGTTTCTTCTGGCAAAAATCAAAGATAGTTTTGAACACGAAAAAGAAAGGAATTCTAATTCACATCTATTAGAAATCCTTTCTCTCAAATTGGATGATTTATGTATTTCTAGTAGTTTCTTTGAAACGGCTAAAATTGAAGATTGTTTCCTCAGTGTACCAGTCAAAGATTGGCCCAAAACGCCATCTTATAAAAAAAAAATCACGTTCGGGTCAATGGAGAAAAAAAATAATGCTTCATTTGTGTTTCGGCAGAATACACTATCATGTCTTTTCCTATTTTTGTTATTAATAGAACACAGTTATAAAGTGAAAAATTTTTAACATTGTATAAACAAATCTCTACTAATTTCACATTTTATCACACCGTGTGTGGCTCGGTGGTGCAAGGGTGGCGCGTCTGACTCCCGACCAGAAGGTTGAGTGTTATTCAACAAAAAATGAAGAGCAAGAACAGTTTTTGTTACAAGTCGTAGAGATATGGATGCACAGAAAGAAATTTTGTAAAGAGCAATCGCCAAAATCGTTTTGAAATGTAGTTGATAAAAAATGTCTGAATGTGTAAATAAGTATGTGATAACTTTAAAACATTCTTCTTCGATGGTTTTATTTACCAATTGTAAGATAATTGTTTACTTAAGTTCACTTTTTGTGCATAATTATAAGAAGGTAGAAATGTCTTCAAAATCACATTTTTTCTTGATTTCAGTAATATATTATATTTCTTCCCACCAGAGCAAAAACATAATTTATACAAAATTTGTTTTAAACAATATATAAGAAGCATTCATGAATTAAAAAAAAGTCATTTGAATATTAATGGTTTTTAATGTAGCTAATAAAAAAATGCCGCATTTCACATTATTTTGGCCATTTTCATGTAAGTTCAATGACATTGGGGGACTTCTAAATATTTTTTTTTTAATTCTGAAATAATTCAAGGTGTTTTATATTCACAGGAAGACCATTTTTAGTGGGTGAGAGTTCACAATTTTAAAAGTTGATTTTTTTGGGGCACCCTATTATATATATATATATATATAAGTTTGGACAATTCTATGTTATTATTTTAAATATGTTTCAATTATTAATATAAAATGTATATGATTATATTACTTCTATAAAAAACTAAAATTATATCAATTTTCTTTACATTAGGCACTGTGATGTCAATCACATATAATTGTCTTAAATTCCGTTGGAAACATTAATTATTAAACTACATCGCTATTTTAACTCATTTATACTCATTTTCTTCTAAAAAGAATCCATTTTCCATCCTTAAACATTCTTTCTTTTAGTATTTTCTTTTAAATCTTAATAAAAGGTAGATAAATGATTGCAAATTATTCAGAAACATTTAAATATTTTGTAAATAAAAGCATTTGATTTCCATGTGATATATTATTCTTTAGATTACTTTAGGAGATAATATTATTTTGTATCTCATAAATAACGTATTTCACGGATCCGTTAAGCAGTAATCTTAGACAGCTTGTAATTTCCTTTTAAGAAAACCATTTCATAAATCAAAAAGAATAATTTAATTTGTCAGTTGATTACAGAATCTGGTTTTTCCTACTTAATCTAAATCATTTTAGGATTTATTGAAAATATTATTATATTGTTGATGAAATAATAATATATATGTCATCAGATTTATTTTACTAGGGTTTATCATTTTTCGCCAAATTGTGTCTTGTTTATATATTTTGGTGTAAGGTTGGCGTATTTTATCTAATGTGCACCAATTGAACAAAACTCTAATACACGGCTGTTTCGGGCAGAAGATACTAACTACAAAATTTCATAATGGAAGAGGGACACCTCCTTGCTTAATAAACATGCATCAACCATCAAATAAAGAAAGTGTTGTAGTGCTTAAAGTACTGTGATTTAATGAGTACTCGTAAATTCCATGTCCTGCAAACTGATTGTTTTCAGCTTTGACATACCCATAAGATGAGAAATCGCAGTTTTGGGGTTCTTGTGGAACGGGATGATTACCAGATACGTTTTACGGCTATCTAAAAATTTTAATGTATGGTGTGTTTCTCCGCAACCATATAATGGTGCTTTATTTATTTTATTGGATAATAGCTCAGTTTTAACAAAATCAGCGCAGATAGGTGTCCGAAAATTAAAAAACAAAATGTCTAGCACAGCTTGTTGCAAGGAACTGCCGAGAATTTGTTCGGGATTGCCTGCTCTTCTGTTTCCCGTGGTAGAAAATATTGAAAATGCTGCCTGGACCCTTCGTCGCTGTAGGAGGCCATAGAACTTGCATTTCGTCGCCTGTTTTGCATTCCCTTCAGCACCTGACCGTAAAATGCTGTTCTATTTTCGTCTGCCGTTTGCGGCTATTAGATCGACTTGAAAGAAACATGTTGCTTCTGGAATAAATGTTTTGTGCCTTCTAAAAATATGAAGTTGCCAATTTTTACAATAATAGACTGTGCATGTAGGTGGAATTTATCCATAGCTTACTCATCAATATAGGACATGGAATAATTTTGTTTGCTGAGAATAACAAAGTAGGATTTAAACTGGTACACAGTGACTCAGAAACAGGTACAAAATTTCATTTTTATGAGCATGACAGAAACTTTATTGCTTTTAACATTTTATATTTTACTTGGATTCTAAATTTAAATAATTTCAATTCTAATATAAATAGATAAACAGGAGATAAAATAAAATTCCTTGTCATACTCATATTTCTTTATAAAATGTATATTTAGATGGATATCTAAATTATTATCTATATTCTAGTTTCCAATATAAGAAACTATTTTTTATATAACATTACAATTATAATTGCACTGTAAACTGAAATGTCTGAAATTCAGACACATAAGTGTCTGAAACGGAGTGTTCAATTTTCAGACATTTTAAAGTGTCTAAATTTTTAAGACGCTTGTATGTGTCTAAATTTAAGACATTTCAAATGTCTGAAATGCATCCATGTTTGACCACCTTTAATTTCTCTGCAAAAGCAGCCATTTTTTTCACCTTTTTTTCGGAAAGCCTTATACACAGAAAAAAAATCCTTTAAAATTTAAAAAATGTACCGCCAACCAAAACGCCAGTACAATTTAAGTATTTTAATGAAAATTTTCTTCGATTTCCGGAAAAATTAATTAATTTATTTATTTATTTATTTATTTATTTGAAAATTTCTGTATTTAAAAAAGGAAGGTTACACACGTAATTCAATACAAGGTCTCGCACATTTTACATGATTAACTCACTTCACAACATTGCACTTACCCCTTGCAGGATACGAACTCGGGACCTCGTGGTTTCTAGACTAGCCGTCCTATCTTCTTGGCCACACATCTACAGTTGAGAGTCTCAAATATTGTTACTTATTTATGACTCACAATTTATTTTTGTAAATATTTTGTTAATCTACTTATAATTCTGAACGATTTTACGCATCTTCTCTCTAGAATTTTGAATATTTTGCTTTTTAATTTTCTGCAATGTAGGATTAGCAGAAGGTTTTTTTACTTCTACCGAAGAAATTTTCAGAACAGAAATATTATTGTTAATACAGATGACACGTTATTTTTGAAATATTAAAATATTTAAAATGTTTTAACAGTGTATATGTATATATTATATATATATATTTAATTAATATATATATATATATATATAATTCAGGCTTGTCCCGTTTCAGTTGTGTTGGTGGGGGAGGGAGACGGGGTGTAATTCAACGCCTATTAAAAATAAAATCAATTTTTAATTTTAAAAAAATGCATACCTTTTTGCCCAAAGCCTGTGTTTAATTTTAATGCGTAGGTAGGTATGTGTATATAAAAGTGTGTGAAGGAATATAGTGTTCTGTTTTCTTTGATTATTTTTTCTTTTTTTTTCTTCTCATCGGTTGAATATATGGCAATTGTTTTGAAATTGGACTCATTAATTAATTCCTATATTCTGAACAAAATTTCTCAGTTATAAATATTGTGTATAATTTTTCTGCAAAAATAATAAAAATTATTGTTTTATATTTGCGTACTTAATTTTTTTTCTTCCTTTTTTTCCAATCGAAATACAGTTTAAAATCTTTTGATGAGACTAATTTTCTCACGGTGAAATGAGATCATTCTTGAATTAAATCAATACTCAATCATTAGCTAAAAAGTTATGTAGCAAAAAATTTCAGAAATATTCCATATAATTCCAAAATAATAATAATAACGAACTAAAATAACTTCTTAAAACACCATCAAAACCTTAAATGCGCAAAATAATAATAAGTTCGACTTCTCTTATTCAATATAGATGGCGCCACAGCTTTTGGTTATTTTCAAATCATTTTAATTTTTTGCGAAACTTTCGTAATTAAACTTGACATTTTCTATAAATTTCAGAGGGAACTGTAGCATCAGCATACCCTTTGGATACCCCACAGATTCAGTGGCGCATCCAGAATTGCGATTTGGAGGGGACTAGCATATTTTAGACGCAGTGTTGTAGTCGTAAAAATATGCAAGCTTCGTAACCAGCCAGAAAAGCCAGAGGAAGCTCTGGAAAGTTTTGGTTGGTGTAATTCTGAATGCTTTTAAGATGTTAAATAATGATATACTGTACTAAAATATACCTTTGTTTTTGCGATTTTTTTTGGTATGTTTCAGTATTTGGATAATTTTAAAGTGTGTTTGCAATCAAACAATTTAAAGTTTTATTATTAAATTATCAAAATATTATGAAGGTTAAAGTGAGCAAGAAGTTTCACTGGATCTTAAATTTATAATTAAGTAAATTTATAATTAAGTAAATTGTTTTTTAAGTAAATTTTAAAAACATTAATTAATTAATTTACTTAAGTATAATTAAGTAATTAATGTTTATAATTAAGTAAATTTTAAACATGCTATAATTTCGAATTTCATAATAAAATATAAAAAAGAGAAAAAAATGGTGTGACAAAATTAATATCTTTTTAAAAATTCCGATTTTTCAAGGACCTATTAAAAATAATAATACTCTTTCATAATTAAAAAATAATAATATCTAGTCTAGTCTGAGAGGGGCTTCAGCCCCCTTAACTCCCCCAGCAGGTGGGCCAATGCACTGGCTTGATTATAAATATATAAATCATGAGTATATAATACATGAGTTTAGAAAATTCTGATTGCGAAATATGTGGATTTGTCCTTGAAAGATTATATTTTACCTTTTAAACGGAAAATTTTAAATACAGAAATATGCAAAAAATGGAAAATTTTCTGGAATTTACAGAAGAAAATTTACATTAAAATACGTAAATTGACGTCTCAATTGGCAATATAATTTCCATATTGTAACGGATATTTTTTACAGTGTATAAAGCTTACAAAAAACAGTGAAAAATTGATTGCCTATTGCCAAACTTGCAGGTTGGTCAAAAATGGATGCGATTCAGACGTTTGAAATGGCTTAAATTCAGACGTATATACATGTCTTAAAAATTAAAACTCTTTAAAATGTCTGAAAATTGAACACTCAAGTTTCAGACATTTCAGTTTACAGTGTTTATACCATGATCATATAGTAAGACACTTAAGTGTCTTAATTTCAGACACCTATGATGTCTGAAATTCCATATTCAGACACTTAAGTGTCTGAATTACTTTTTCAATCACATATGTGTCTGAATTTAAGACGCCCTTATTTGCAGTGTGGATAACCAAGTGAAGGTTGTTTACTGTTTATTCAATGTGTCATTTTGGCTTATTGCAGACATATGTTTTTATTCGAGTATATTTTCATACTTCTCAAGGTATTATTTCAAGACGTTTTAAATTTTTAACTTGTATTACACTGTTATAATTACATTCCTCTGCATAGTGAGAGTCTACCGCACTTTTAAACGTAATGTTTCTCAATTTCACGTAACTTTTTACATTTTTACACACATTGTATGTTTTATAATTTATTAATGCGTAGATTTTATACGTATTTATTACGTAGATTTCAGTACTAAATCTTCATGGTATACGTACCATGTTTTTAATGTAAATTTTTGCATGCTGTGCAGAAAACTTCTTCCATTTGACTATTACCGCGGATGGTTAGCTGGTTGAAGATATATTTTATGGTGAGCGAAGAAAAATGATCACATCTTTCGTTTGCTGTAGAATTTCCCCCTGCACTTACATTTTTTATACTGGTTAAAATTGTAACATTTTAATATTAACTATTATGTTTCTGGATTTCCCAGATTTCATTCAGACTTTAGTGGTTTTGAAATCTTAACCATATACTTAAATTGTCTGCTCATTAAAATTTTATAAATTGGGGAGTGTTTTAGTATTTGCTTTGTAGCAACTTTCCGACATATTGTGTCATGCCTTAAATTCCTACAGGCTGTTCATATATATACAGTTGGCTCTGTGTTTAACGACTTTCAAGGAACCTCGAAAAATCGTCCTTAAATACAGATCGTCCTTAAACAGAATTTGTGGAAAAATAATATTTGAAAACATCTCCCTTCACACTTTACAGGTTTAAGACTGTCAATACATTTCTCAATGTATTGGCGTGTTTAGAACTGTTTTATTTATTTATTTATTTATTTAAATTTATTTTATGTTTTCTTTGTTTCTTATTATTTTATTGATACGGATAATGAATATAATAATTCATATTTCTATTGCACAAATACAAATTGCATTAATTATACTGCATACAATGTTACTTACAGTACAATAAAAATATTTATGATACATTTAATTAAACAAATTAAGTTTTTAAAAAATCAAAAAGTGCAGATTGTTTCAATAGTGGTCTAGTTTTTAGTACCCTTGCTTCAAGCTTTTCAAGAAGGTTGAATAAGTCATCTTCCATATTTAATGAAACAATGCACTGGCGAAGAATATCTAGGGCAGAATTCGCATCTGAATAAGAAGTAGGTGGTGTCTCGCTTTCTATATCATCAGCATCATCACCATCTTCTGCATCTGAAGTTGAATTTTCATTTGCGATGTCTCCATAAATTTGCTCTAAATTTCTGAAGTTTGTCGTTAAACATCTTCGTCACAATTGAGAGAACTTTTTACTGAAACATCTTCATCACGAACAAGACTTTTCCATTCTTCGGTGGTAATATCTTCTGTGTCGAGTTGTGCATCTGTTATATCCATTTGTTCTTGAATGCCAATTCCAGATGCCCGAAAGCAGTTTTTAATTGTGGAAGGAGAAACTTCTTTCTGGGCTGATGCAATGACCCCCAAAATTGTAATTTTTTTTATTTCGTTTTTGTCAGCAAAATTATTTAAGAATTTCCTAATTAAGGATTTTCGGTAATATGCTTTTACACTACAAATGATTCCCAGGTCTAATGGCTGCAATTGTCGTTAAGTAGAGCGACGTTAAACAGAGAGACGACTGTACTATATACACGTACCAGTAATTTTACCAGTCAAGGGTAAATTTATATTTGTTACATTCTCATTGTGGAAAATTTTACACGCCCTGATGGAATATGCCATGCCACGTATGTGCGTTTATTATATACATATATTATTTTGTGCACAATTGATTGAATATTATTGTTTACAATTCACACATAAAATTATTTGTGTAAATAAAATCTGTCGTGTGCAATATAAACTGTACTTTCATATACTTATTGACTTTTAAATGATACAATAATAAAATTGAGAGAGTTATTATGCTTACAATATTACAATAATATCATGCTCAGTTATTTTTAATGTGGCAACTTTGGTATGCATTTTTATATTTACATAGATTTGTATTTAGACACTGGTTGACTCAATGCTAAAATAAGGTATATTTCTACTCATAAAATAAATTGTGATAGATGCTTAACAGGTCATTTAATTTTAGATGATTCATTTTAATTCATTTCAAATATAACAAACTTATACTGTTATAAAAAATAAAACAAAGTAATTGGTTTATAAAAAAAGTTGGTTTTTGGTGTTCAAATGTGTCATTTTTCTTAGGATGTTCTTTTTCGTACACTATTTAAATTTTTTACACGTTATACTGTTCTTACGCTGGTAAATAGGAAATTTATTATTACATTATCTTTGGTCATAACTTAGTGTCGCTGTTCCGTATCTTAGTAGGTCTATATGATTACCAATTGCACTTTTTTTACACGCAGTATTTGTGCGAATTTTAATTGGAATTTCAAAATTTTACAAAGGTTTATTTTTCTTTTTGGTGTACTTATGAATGTTTGCAAATTATGCTCCCTCACGACAGCTTCGATTGGCATGCGGCAGCTACAAAGTTTCTTACAATTGTTTTACAACGGTATATTTTTGCAGCATGCCATTCAGATGAAGTTTTTCACAAACATATACATTACATGTGCAATTGTTTGGTTAGTGTTCCTCGGTACAGTTTTTGCAACATTTGGTTGTTTGTTAAAATTATTAACATTTCAATATAAATTTAAATTTAAAGTTCACTTTTTTACTTGGGATTTTTTTTTAATGAGGCAAGGGTTAGTATGTCATGTAATAATAATTAAAAAAGATATATGTTTGCTAAATTACAGTTACTATTTATGCTTTTAATAGCTGTGTGCGGTTTGTCGTTGCATATGCTATGTGGTTGGTCCACATGCTGTGGGCTGTGCGCATATAAAATCATGCATGGTTTTTTTTCCTGTGCATTTGCATATTACTCCTGATTTTCTAATTTTATCATTGTCATGTATCCAAGATAGCTTTTACCTGCTACACATACACAATTATTTCATGAGAGGCTTTCAACGAATTTCCACGATTTACACACGCCATGTTGAATATATCTTGACTGTTGATATTTTTGGGACTACTCAATTTTGTGCTTTTTTTTTTTTAATTTTTCAAAAGTTTTCTTTTTCTTGTCATTTAATATTCTGTTATCCTAAAAATTAACTTTTATTTTTGTCCATTTATACTACTTGTTGCATCTTTTGGGTATTTTGCTTGTGCTTAATTTACAATGGTGATAAACTTTCAAAGTTTTATTTGAGCATTGGTAAATATTCGGTAGATCCTGTCTTTATGTGCAGTTTTGAAGGCAGTTACTTATTTACAAAGGTTTCTACAAAGGTTTTTACAATACTTAGTCATAGATACTGCATGTGGAATTGTTCATTTAGTTACGCAGCATTCTTTTTATTGAATGGTAATTTAAAAATATATTTAACACTAATTTAATTTTGCATTCTATATCATGTTTGGCATTTCTTAATGAAAGATTCGACAGTAATTTTTTCTTATATATACACATAGTTCACGGTAACTGTTTTTGTATAGCCAGTATTTTGACACATTGTTCATGGTGATTGAGACTGGTGCGTAAATAACCAGCGTGTTTTTTTTGTTTTTTTTTGCCTTTTTTAATATGTATTTCACATAGCCAGATTTTTTTTTATACACATACTGTTGAGTTTTTCATTTACAAATTATACAACTGGAATATTGTTTTTTTTTCTTTTTAATTTTACACATGATGCCATATTGTTTATACATAGTTTTGGTTACTTCAGATTAATTCGCATGTTGGGCAATAAATGTTTCGGAGATATGTTACAAGATTCATTTGATAGTTTTAAATATTTGATTCGCAATTTACACTTTTCCTTTTGGTCTTTATGTCACACTTTGTTCACGCATTTCTGCATTTTTTTCTTAAATAAAAAGTCCTTAATAATATACAATTTCAAATTCATGTCATGGAAATTATCCTACACCTATAAATACTACATGCTTTGTCGAATCATATGCGCTGGTGCTTGCATTTTATATTTTACTAGAAAGGTAGCCCGTCAAAAATGACGGAAATTTAGATATAAAGATATATACAACTCATGTGCAAGAATATGAGTTTTCTCGCTTGTTCCGCAGTGATAGATGAAAATAATACATTTTAAGAACGAAACACATTTATGAAAAACTGTGTACGGTAGAAGACCACTAATCTGCACAGTTTGGTTCCAAGTGTTATGCAGATTTGAGGCTTTTTGCGGTCATGTCTATTCGATCTTTGTTAACATTTTTTTTAATTCATATATTGGACAATTTAGATTGTTAAGCCTTAAAAATAAATAAATTACACACTTGAAGTAAGGTAAAAACTATTAAATTATCGTATACGATTTCATGAAATGGTATTATATGGTATTATATGTGTGTGCTTCACGATCTTGGTTACGACGTTGGCGAAATTGGCTGCAACTTGTCATAATCCTAATAGTGTGGGCCGCTATAACAAAAAAGGAACCAGTTTTACTAAAATTTCTGATATAAAGTAGTTTTCAAAAACTTGTGAAAAATTGCAGGCCGTTCTCATGCTATGTCTGTCCCAGGAATAATATTTCTAACACTGAAGAGTTTCCATGTATACGTGGAATTTAGAAAAGCTTCTCCAAAAGAAAGGTCCTGAAATGACATTGTAATTCCTCGAACTTCAAAGTTTAATCGGGCCAGGATGTTGTTTACTGAAATCTAATAAATACAGTTATTTTGAATATTATAACAGAATTAAACAGTTAAACTTATTTAACTTAAACCCGCTGTTACTTCCCGATGTTATTTTTTACTATTAAGAAAGAAAATTATTTAAATTTTTCAAATCATGCATTTATAATTTTTTTTCCGTCTTTAATAACTAAATAATGAAAAAATATGCTTTTGTTCTGAGCTCATAAATATAACAATAAAATAATGTAACTAAGAGACATTGCAAAATTAAATCTTTGTGATTTCAAACCATAAACAAATGATACCGCCACCATTTTACCTACTATGACGTCATTAGAATAGTGTCCATTGATTGTTGGAGAACTTATTTTGTGAATGATTACCTCGATGATTTATTATTTTTTTACGGTTCACGATGAATGAATCACTTGTGTTTGTTTAGGTTTATGGAATGAGATATTAAGCTGTGATTTCGCTTGTGCGTAAGAGTTTGTGGGTTCGATTCCCACTGGTTCCATTGCACACACTCTTTGTGTGGAACTCCCAGGGTGTATTTCTCTTGTGTTGTAATATTTCCTTCTGCTATCTTGTCTCCGACTTATAAGCGGGCTCTCATGTCAAGCACACAAGTCGTATGTTTGTTGTACAATAAATAAATAAATTATGCTGTGATCCGGGGTCTCTGTGGCTGAATGGTTTAAGCACCAGACAGCTAATCGTTTCTGAGCGTAAGAGATTGTGGGTTCGATTACCGCTGGTTCCATTGCACACACTCTTTGTGTGGAACTCCCAGAGTGTATTTCTCTTGTGTTGTAATATTTCCTTGTGCTATCTTGTCTCCGACTTATAAGCGGGATCTCATGTCCAGCACACAAGTCGTATGTTTGTTATTCAATAAATAAATAAGCTGTGAACCTAATTTCAACTGAAGTTATCCAAGGATATATGTATTCTTAATCGAAATAAAAAGCAATGCTTTGATCTCGAAATAAAAAGTTTTAGTTTGTATAATTGGTTATTTCTGTTAATTATTTATTTAGGTACTTTTCCATTATAGCGCATTTTTAAAAAAGCTTGGCGCAATTCGGGCATCAGGGGTAAGATGTGTTGCCAAAATATATAAACAGCTATGAAAACAAATCTAATCAACTTTTATTTTCGTTTATATATGCACTTATATACATAAAAAAATCGTTTCTAAATATATATAATATTTTTTTATATACAAATTACGGCACAGATTACAGATATGAACCGGGATACCTAACTGGCGCCAAAATGGTGTTATTTTGCCTGCTATGATAACCCGGATATTATTTTTTATTGATTAATAAATTGTTTATTTACTTTTATTTTCTGTTTTTAATTATATAAACTGTTTTGTTCTATAGTTATTATTCAAACTTTTATTTATTTGTAGTTATTTCCTTTTCAAAATGATAGCAAATAATTTAAAAATATAAAAGTAACTGGTATTCGAAAGCGAGATTTCTGCCAAATTGGCGTCAGAGAAAAATCACATCAACCCCGATGCGTATATGACATCTGTGCAAAAAATACTTCTGTTTCTTTATAAAAATGGGTAAATAGCTTTTTTTATATTAAATAAATTGCATACATATGGAAAAAATTGCTTGTGAGTATGAAGCAGTAAATAGGTTGTCAGAAAATACGTTGGCAAACTTCTTTCTCGCCAAGAAACTTTTCTCCGAAGTATTGTACATAAGCAATGATTGCTAGAAATGCATTTTGAATTATGATATGCGCTTTTATGTTTCACTACATTTAGGCATACTATACTGTGTGTATAAATGCTACAGTTCATATGCAGGGCTACACAAAAGAATTCGTAAGGGTTACTGAGCATGAGAGTAAATTGATTAAAGCTGGTTTTTAAAGAGTTATGCATTTTTACGCTGAACTGCATTTAGTTTACAAAGAAATGTTTGTAGAATATAGATAAAATGATATACAGGGTCACGCAAAGAATTAGATACATAACCGTCTATGGATGATAATATCTGGAAATGTGTTTTCAGTAGTTTTAAGAGTAGTTTAAATTAAATTTTAGCTAAATAGTGGCATGTAATAACGATACTATTGGTTATGAACGGTAACTGCTTAAATCAATTTTTAAAATTTTTTATGCGTCTTCTAAAATGTTTATTTAGTTATCTTATTTACCTTATTTCCCCAAATAACGAAGTTTTGTTAAAGCATTCAGGATGTGTTGGAAAGTGTTTCATATTCTATGCTTATCACATAGTTTTTCTTTCTTCTTTGTCTTATTTTGCATTTATTTTATTCTTGATTTTTTAGTCTTATACTGCTTTATAGAAACTTTGGCACAGTTGTTATATACGTCCCATATTGGCGCGATTTTTTTCCGACACCAATTTGGCGAAAACATCAACAGCATAAACAACAACATCCGGGTTACCATATCAAGCAAAATAATGACACTTTGGCGCCAGTTAAGTACCCGCTGTGTTTATGACATTGGCGTCAGAAAAAAATCGCCCCAATATGGGGCGTATATGACATCTGTGCCGAAACTTTAATATTTAATGTTTAAACTCTTTATTCCACACCCCCTTGCTTATAGTACATACTGTAACACAGATAGCGCAAAATAATAGACAGTTTGGTACTTTCCACTATAGGGGCTTTGGCGTTTAAAAAAAAAAAAAAAAAAAAAAAAAAAAACTTGGTGTAGTTTGGGCATCAGAAAGTGAGATTTGGGTACTTTTCCGTTATACGGATACCATTGTCGCCAAGCGAATAGTTTGCGCAAAATGAAAATCGCGTGAATTGAAGCATTTGAAAATAAAAGAAAAAACATTGTCGATACTAAAGTGAGGATTTAAAAAATATAACATTTGAAAATTCCAGAGTTTTACGAACTATTTCATTAAATCACAAATATATACTTAAAATAAGTGAACAAATAACTGTTATAAAATAAAGCAATAAAATAAAACTCATATTAAACTGCTGGCATAAAATTACAAATGTCTTTTAGCATTTTGAAATAATTGGCGCATTAGCATACATTTTGGTATGGTGTCCGTATAACGGAAAAGTATCGAGATTTGTTGTCAAATTATATAAACAGCTATGAAAACAAACTTGATGAGCGTTTTTGTTTTTTTATATGTTTATTTTATATGTATATTATTAATGTTTTTATGTACAAATTACATCTGTTTCAGTATAAAATTAGAGAAACGGCTTTTTTATGTTAAATAAATCGTATAAATATCGAAAAAAATGCGTGTGTACATAAAATAAAACAGTGGATAGGTTTCCGGAAAATATGTTGCCAAATTTCCTTTTTCGTCAAGTATACTGGAAAAGTACCTAAATCACATTAAAATCGCGCAGTTAGGAGCTCACACAGTACAGCGTCGTATATTGGCGGTTATTTTATTAGTAGCATCGGGGGGAAGATGTAAAGATGTACTTTAAATTCTCACTCATAGATTTTGAAAAAATATCTGAATAAAAATATCTGAATTTGAATAAAGAGCGGAGTTTAAATTAAATTTCGGTGACCTCCTTTATGAAAGATTAATGGTTCTAAATGGGAATTTCGCCAAATTAGCCAGCTATTACCAAGTTGGCTAACATTTGGCGCTACTGTGGTAACCCTGCATTAGTATTTTTCAACAATTCAATGAGGCAGTCCTACCGGAATCGTGAGGGACACACAGAGACTTGGATTTTATATAAATGGATAAAAATAATTAAATTAAAAATTGTAATAATTAAAGGTTAGATTATTTCAGGGATATTTTTTAGATTTTATTATCTGCTTTTGAATATTACTCAGGTACATTATTGTTTATATATATATATATATATACTTTTTTTTTTCTCACAAACATAATTTTTCACAAAAAACTTTGAATAAATTGTCTGCTCTTCCCACGTACACTTGTTAGAACACTGGGATTTTCCTAATACCCCGTCAAAATAAATAATTTAACTTTTACAATATCAAATGACTAATTAACAGAAAAAAATCACATAAAATATTACCTAATATTGCGCATAAAATATACTTTCCAAAAAAAAAAAAAAATGTTTTAATGTCTTTGCTTTCATATGCTGTTAGATTCAGTGCATAGTATATAATATTTACTTTTAAAAATCAATGAATGATTCTTACATAAAAAGATGTGCCTGCTAAAAATAAAATAATTCAGAAACATACCTGTGCAAAATTCCAAGGCTTGGGCTGATGGTTACCGGAAACGCCAGAATAAATGTTTCCTATATCATTTAAGACATACTCCTTCCTACCTATATCATCTTCCATATAAACTAGATCCCCTGGAAAAATGTAACTAATTAGTTCGTAATATTACATATTTTAAAAGCTAAAAGGTAGTAGGAAAAAAAATTATAAAAAAAAAATAGAAGAGCTTAATTTGTTTAAATGCAATTTTAATGATTAATAGTTTAATAGTAATTGATTTACGATTTTACTTTGAGAAATCAATTTAGAAATTCTAAAAAATATAATTTAAATAATGATTATAATAAGAGTCCGAATATTTTTTTCAACCGGATTAAATCATATTCAAGGTTGTAGTAGCACAGTTGAAGTTTATTCCAACAGAGCGAAAAATGTCCAGACCAGAAATCGAAGCTGGATATTTGGCGTGCCGTGCCAATGCTTTACCTGTTAAGCTATCCGGACGATACCTGCCTGACATAATTCACTCTTATTTGTTGGACATGGCTGCGAACTGCAGCGCTAATTTCATTCATCCAAGCTATAATTAGTATTTACATGATGAAAGTGTGTTTTAACATGGAAACTCGTGTATACCATGTAATTAGGTCATAATGAAGGGAACGAATATTTTTTTCAACTGGATTAAATCATATTCAAGTTCTGGACATTTTTCGCTCTGTTGGAATAAACTTCAACTGTGCTACTCCAGCCTTGAATATGATTTAAATAATAATTCATTTTTTTCTTTGCTATTGCCCTATCTTAACCTTTTATGTCCCAAATTATGAATTCGTGAAAATTTCATCTTCTATAAAGCACTTTTCGTGAATCTTTTATACTACATTAGAAGATTTAGACAATCATTTAATAAATTTTAGCTGGATTTTGTTAATTAAAATGAATTAATTAAATCTAAAATTGTAAGGATTTTGTTCATTATTTTTAGCTCCACTAAATACGTTTAATTAAAATATATTTTAATTTATTTGTATTTTAATATATTTATTATATTATATTTTAATATATTTTAGCAGAAAATCAACAAATTGAGATATTTCAATGCAACAAAAACTAATATTAGCTTATGAATAGAGCTTAATTGAACCATTTACATTATTTTTAAGCACAAACACTATTTACAATATTCGTAACACTATATATATAGTTTTTATTTAATTTGTATTTATTTAAATAAATTATAAATTTTACCCTTTTTTAACGATTTTATATTTAATAATTCTTTTAATTATGAAACTCTGTAACCTCTAATGATTACCTGCTTGGAGATAAGGAAATAAAATCGTCAGGAATTGGGAAGGAGCGCATTTATACCAAGTGGAATCTAAAAATTGAATGCATAGAAAATGAGGAATCGTGAAACAATATCTTCTGGGGTTGGTTAGAAAATAAGATTTGCGTAGCGAGCAGGAGGGCGGAGCTCTCCTAGTAGAATACAATAGAAATATAGACCACAATACAATACAATAGATATACTCTTAGAGTAGAAATATAGAAATATTTTCGAACTGAAGCTTTTCTCCCTCAATCTTTCAATGTCAAGACAGCTGAACAGATTAAAATGAAAAATAAATTATTCTTTTAAAGTTACTTTGGTTTTGTGCAATCAATAATGCTCTTGAAACAAGATAAAATAAAGTATCTCTAACTCATTCTACACTGTATTACTACTAATCGATGTATTAAATTAATTTTATAACAAGTTATTTTAATGGTACTTTAAAGTATTTTCGAGGCATAAAGGTTTAATAAAGAATCAGAGCAAAAGTTATATATTTTTTAATAAATTCACTTGCTTACACTTTCTACCAAACGTAGAAAAGCAGTGGATTTTTTCATAATCGACTTCGGTGCCTACGGTCAAAGGTAACGGAAATTTTTGGGAAAAACATGAATTGCCGAAAAAAAAATTAGGAGTGGTTTTGAAGATAAACACTAAATGCTTATAAAGGAGTGTTTCTAAAAAACTAATATTTACATTATACAGAGTGGTTAAAATTAAGCTGACGGTACTCAGAGGCTCATGCTCATAGCTCCGGTTCTCATGAACGGATCCGAATTAAACTTCAAATATATGTTATGTAGATCATGCGGCCAAAATTTTCGTAAAAAAAAAAAAAAAAAAAAAAAAAAAAAAAAAAAAAAAAAAAAAAAGAGTTTAAAATTTCGCCACCAGGTGTTGCTTTAACGATGTAAAAAGATAACTGTTCAAAAATCAAATAACAACGGATTATTTCATTTATTTGCACACCTGTGGACTCTATGTGCACACCATGTCGGTCAACAATATGCTGAAAGCATACCACCGCGTTATCAACAGCCGCATGCAACATATCAGTAGAAATGGGGGAGGCATGGCGTACGATGCTTTCAAGTCCGCTTCATTAGTTACACTTCCTTGATAACCAAGATATTTGAGAAATCCCACAGCCAAAAGTCACAAGAGTTCAGATTTGGTGACCTAAGTAGCCAGGCGAATCGGGAGAGCAAGCGAGATGACACATTCATCAGGGAAGTTAGCTTGAATCACATTGTTTACACGTCTCGCCGTATGAGCAGTTGTTCCAAGTTGTATGAACATTGTGATGTACAAACAGCCTGTTTGCCTTAACGCCGGAACAACATGATTCTCCAGGAGTCTACTGTATCGGTCACTTGTGACTGTACACCTAACAAACCCGTACCCAAAATGAAATTCGCCGTGAATCCACAACATACCGTGACGTATGGTGAATGTGCGCATGAAATGTATCTTGTAAGGGTAGAGCTTCAGAAATTTGCGTAAAACCATGCGCTCGTGCTATTGAGCGGCCAACCACAGTAGCATCTGAAGAATTTGCAGATGCTTCAGCCGTTGCAATTGCAACTTTCTCCACAATCGCCAGCTCGGTTGCACGTTCTTTTTCCGTGTAACATCTAAAGAATCCGTTTCTTCAAACTTACGAAACATGCCTTTAATTGTATTTACGGACATGGGTCATCTACTTAAGTTTTTCAACCACCGATAAGCACGGACTGCTGCAGACGCATTGCTCTCATTCTCATGTACAGTCTCTCTATTCTAAAAAAAAGTAACTACCGCTGTCACCGCCGCCGCCGCCGGTTTTGATTTTTTTGTGACCGGAGGCCTTTCTTCTTTAATATTAACAAAAATAATGCATACAAAAATATGAAAATCGGTGGTTTTATACAGAAATGTTTGATAAACACGCTGATGCAGACAGTTTTCAAATCGAAGAATTATTTTAAGAGTTATTTAATGCTAAAATTGGACAAAATCGTTCCACTAAAAAAGTTTTATAGCAGCAAAAACTATACATGGCAGTGTAATCATTTTTAGATCATTTTATGCGTTAGAATTTGCCGGAGTGCAGATTGCATTAATTTTTTTATTTTGACTCATTTTTTCAGGTTTTATTTCTATTTTAAATTCAAATTTTCAGCATTTCTAGAGATATTTTTTACAGATTTCAGAAAATTGTACTAATTTAAACTGTTGCCAACTGTATAAAAAGCGCAAGCAATAATGTTTGCTTCAAATTAAAAATTTATTTACACGTGACTATTATAAACAGGAAAAAAACTTTCAAATTAGAATGAAATAATTACGTATAAAAAGCAGGAACTTATTAAAAATTACGTCATAAAAAGTATACACGTGAATTTTAAAAGAGAAAGGATATTGTAAAATAATAAATTCATTAACATGCGTTAGAAGTCTTAGGAGAAATGACGTCATATTTACGTCACATTATAGTTATTACATAAAATGAACACAAAATAATATTGCAAAAAAGTTTAAATTTAGAAATTGCGCTAGACATTTATTTGATATTTTGAGAATTAATTTAAAATATCTCATTTAAAAGAACTTTCTTTTCGCTTTGTTAAAAAATACCAGGAGACAAAGACTCTCTTTACTTAATTCCTTTTATATTAGCTTATTTTGAAATGTTGTTACACGTGTCTACGTCATCGAGTTATTTTTATTTCGACGTTTTATTTGTGTTTTTATTAATGTTGTACGAATTTATTTGTTCTTTCGTTATTTAAAATAAAAATTATATCAATTTGTATAATTTGGCGAGTGTTTTGGCAATTTATATAATTTGGCGAAATGGGTCGACAGGATAATCATGTAGTACCGCAGCGGATTTGGCGTTAAAATTCCCCAATCAAAGAGAAATGAATAGAAATTCGTTTATAGGGAGATCGCCACTGTTTTTTAAATTATAATTCAATCTTTCGAAATCTTTTTAAAGCCGATCAAATTAGCGTGCATTTAGAATCTGCGGTGTCTGGACGGGGGTTGGCGAGTGTAGCTCGTAGGGGGCCGAGCCCCCTAGTCGTGGAAAAAAAAAGTAAACACCCCCTACTAACTCTGCAAAAAATTATCGAAGAAGAAAGTTACTGGTACCGCACGATTGGTAATAAAGTCTACTTTTAAATGATGATATAATATTTGCTTAGGGGGCCATCTACATATTAAAACGAACCTTAGCTTCGTTTTTTCAATAACAGTACACAATTCTGACTGCATAAATGAACTCTACATCTTTCAATTAGCCTAAAAACAATTTTTTATGCAATTCCTATGATAAGTTTTCGAGAAACTAATTACTTTAAAACGAACGTATTTTAAGGGCTATATCCAAATTGAAATTCCGTACTCGATTGTTCATCGAGAGAGCTCCCTTCCTGATCAAGGCACTTTAAGCGCCACTCAAGGAGTCAATGAAGTCTTAGATTACAGGACAGAAGAATAAATTTCAAAATATCTACTCACTTCTGTCACAGACGGCCCCTTAAACCATCATTTTGCCGTTTTTTAAGCATAATTTGAAAACTACTTGGAAGAAAAATGTGAAATTTTGGATTTCCATAAAGCAGGACGTAATAAATCTAAATCCATCAAAAAAATTGTAGGTTGCAATTCATAATTTTTTCGAATATTAATTTCATAATTCATATCATAAAATTATAAAAAATGCAAATTCAACGTATTTATGTTTGGGTATATTAGTATTATTGCTACAAAAAAAATAGCACATTAGGAGCATAATTTCAGGAGATATAAATAAAAAAATGAAAATGTAATTTAACATTAGAAGCACTAAATTTTGAAAGTTTATAATTCAAAAACTTATCATTCAGATGAAATTTGGTTTCTAGGCATAGCTTGAACCAAAGTTTTCAAATATCTTGTTAAAATTGGGTATTGTCACTGAAAAAAATGAAATTTGAATTCGTTTTAATATGTAGATGGCCCCCTAAGCAAATTTTATATACATCATTTAAAAGTAGACTTTATTTGCAATCGTTCGGTACCAGTAACTTTTGTCTACGATAATTTGTTGAGGGGTTAGTAGGGGGTGTTTACTTTTTTTTTTCCACGACTGTACAAGTTTACAATAAATGCGCGTTCCTTCTTGTTCAGCGGCATGTTCACTGCGGACGAATGATTTCTTTGTATATACATACGTTTGTGTACGTATAGCTTTTATAGCAAAATTACATTAGCTGCTCAGTTGCATATGGTTTTAGCAGTACAGCGCCAGCTGGTGGCGAAATTTCAAACTTTCTTTTACGAAAACCTCGGCCGCATATGATCTACATAACATATATTTGAAGTTTCATTCGGATCCATTCAGTAGAACTGGGGTTATGAGCCTCTGAGTACCGTTAGTTTAATTTTAACCGCCCTGTACTTACAAGTGAGCAAACCTGGCCTTCCCGGGTTACAGAATATAGGTGAAAACTTTTTTTTTTTTTTTTTTTTTTTTTTGAATTGAAACTCTAATAGATTTTTCACATTAAATATATTTTTTTAGAGTACCCTCTAGCAATACCAAAAATTATATTTACATGAAAAATAACAATATTGCGTTCAAATAAAATTCTTATTTTTTTTTTTTAAATCGATAGTTTCGTATTGGCCTCGCTCCAAGAGATAATAGCGGAAGAAATCGCCAAAAATCACTATTTATAATCAATCTTTTTGATTCTATTCACTTCAATGGTGGAAGGGCTTAATTCGATTCCGGTCTTAAATTTGGGTTTTATTTATATTTTATTGTTTTATTTATTTATGTATGTTTTAATTTCATTATGGTATATAAACTGGAAACAAATACTAAACTATTTATATTAAGTGCGAATGGATTTATTTTACTTAATCGTTTGCACAGGATCGATATAGATTTTTTTTTTTTTTTTTTTTTTTTAATTGTGCTTGAAAATTATTTTAAAAACAGTAAAAAATGAACAAATAGCGATACAGTTTTCGAACAAATTGCATTTGAAAGTACATATTTTACTCTATTCGGCGGTGTAAAAATTGCAAATGTGCTATATATAGAAGTTTTAAAAAATGTAGCAAAAGTTAAATTTAATCCTCTGCTGTTGCCACCGTGAAAATGACGTCAACGTTACAGACGAACACGCTTGTTTTTTATATTATAGATTTTTGCCTGAAATAAATAAAAGGTGCGAAACACAAAATTCAAGATATAAATAAAAGTTTATAAAATTTAAAAAATAACTTACAAAGAAAGGTTTACCTTTACTCCATGGATTGAAGAGAATATAAATGTCTTTATTGCAGTCATATACCTTAGACTGATTGCCACGGCTCTCTTTTGAGATGACCTTCATGCGCCAAATGCCAACACCTGCTGTATAGGGTATTTGTATTTGTAGAGTTAAATGGCTGGATGTGTTCTGATCGCCGGACAAACTTATATCCCAGTTAGAAGGATCATGTGTAAATTTTTTTTTAGAGGTAACAGGAAGAAAAACAGAAGGCCCTCTTACTTCCATTCTTTTTGAACCTGTCAATAAGAAGAATAGAAAATAAGAAGCATACTTGAAAATTTCATTTTAATTCATGCATATATTTATTTCATTTCTTGTTTTCGCTATGAACGGTTTTTAGGTAGATTTCGTATGAAATACTACCTATAACATTCTCCCTCATGTTGGAATTTCGGAAAACTTTTTGCCGATCTACACCGATCATGATTCCTAGAACCCAAAACCACCCCCATTAAAAAAATTTATCTATCTATCTATCTATCAATATCACTTTTTTATGAACACGATAACTTCCATAATTCTGCAGAAATCTTTTACAAACTGATACATAAAATCAGGGGGCATAAAATCTCGGTCAAGTTCGCTAATGGGCAAAATCGAATCAAGAGGGTGGAAGTAGGAAAGGGTTTTGTGAAAAACGAAAAAAAAACCTAACTTCTTAATTATAACACATATCGACTCAGTTTAAACCTTCAATGCACGATTTTTCTTTTCTTTATAAAAAAATAATTCGACTATTTTAGGTTGTCACAAATACGGGAAAAATAATAAAAAAAATTCAGACCATACATTTTTTTAAGTATAGATTTTTGTGGTATGTGCCATATGTGTCACAAAGCACACAATTAGATATTTACTGTTTTCTACTAATCTCAGCAAAGAGGAAATTGCTGACCACCAGCAAAATAGGTGTTGGCAATGATGGAGAAGTGCTGGCTAATGGTCTACAACTGTATGACCACTGTTGGATAGCTTCAGTCAACTTTGCTGTTTGAAATCATCAGATAAAATTCTGGTGGCCTTCCGTTTTATCTCATGCGCTGGCCCACCACTACATGGAAGTGCACGAATTTGCAGTATTATTGCTGGGAACCCTTACGCTAGGTGGCGTTGCGAATATCAAAGACATTGAGTATTTGAACACAAATCTGAAATAAACATCTTAACACAGCTTAAGCTGTGAAGCTAATTTTTTTTTAACTGTAAATAATATAGCATCACTGACACCAACAAAATAAATAAGTAAATGAATAAATAAATAAATTCTTTATCTCAACGCACTTTTTTTCTTAAGTCTGGTTTTACTAAGTTACAAAGGATTTTGGTTTTCATATTTTACAGAGTTCGGAATCGATAATAAAAACAAGTAAGAAAAATCATGCGTTAAGCATAGATTATGAAACACTTTCCAACACTTCCTGAATGCTTTAACAAAACTTCGTTATTTATGGAAATAAAGTATATTATAGAACTAACTAAACATTTTAGAAAACGCATAAAACATTTGAAAAACTGATTTCAGCAGTTATCTTCCATAGCAAATGCGTATTCCAATTCTTTTGAACAGCCCTGTATTTAATCTGTAGGTTGATATAGATACTATATAATGGAGAAATTTAGTTTAGCAAGAAAACATATAACAGGTTGAAATTTCTCTTTCAGCAATTTATACTGATAGATGGAAACATACTTGTATACTTTTGTACAACCCTGTAGTTAACCTAGTACCTTTATTACACGCCACTATTTATCTAAAGTTTAATTCAAAGTAAAACACTCTTAAAACTACTGGAATCACATTTCCAGAAATTATCATTTATAGACGGCCATGTATCCGATTCTTTGCGTGACCCTGTATATCATTTTATGCATATTCTAGAAACATTTCTTAGTAAACTAAATTAAGTTCAGCGTAAAAATGCATAACTCATTTTAAAACCACCTTTAAGCAATTTGCAATCAAACACAGTAACCATTACGAACTCTTTGTTGTAGCCCTATATATCAATTAGAGCATTTATACACACCATATACAATGCATACATATAGTGAAACATAAAAGCACATAACATAATTAAAAATGCATTCCTCAGCAACGTATATCAATTTCATTATACATGAAATAATTTAACATAATTGAAATACGCCGGAAAAAATTCCCTCCACCCCTATATCATTATGTAACGGAAACCTTTTGTCTGGCCCTGTAAATGAATAATAACTATTCCTTGAGCCGCATATTCTACAGAATGCATATTTTAGTGCACTTGATAAATGCATATCAATTTTATTATGTTTAAAAGCATGTAACATCCATAGGCGTAGCGTGACCAGAAATTTTGGGGGGGCACCAAAGCCGTGAGAAGTGCGCCCTTAACGAATTTTCAATTTTGCGCCCCCCCCCCCCCCCCCAATAAAAAAAAATCTTTCTCTTTGTAATGAGTGTAATAAAATTGATAAAGTGCAGAAACATAAATAAATTCTATAATATTTATAATATGAATAAATATTTCGCGTTTATTTTGGAACTTTAAAATGTTTAATTTTAATTTAGAAATTCAGACCAACTAAATAACATATGAGAAAATTGCAATTATTTGTTAGAGAGTTCATGATGTTTTGCGACAGGAAAAAGAAGGATCAAGAAAGAGAAAAGAAATTCCCCTGAAAATGATCGGCGGTCAAAAACTGAATAAATAAACAAATAAAACCGTGGTTGGCAGCATAAATTTTGCGCCTGCGGCGACCGCTCCTTTAGCCCCCTCTTTGCACGGCCCTGGGGGGAACACTAGAGGTCTGCACGGGCCACAGTTTCCAGGCCGGGGTGAAAATTAAAAGTTCCACCCGAGCCCGGCCCGTTTATATTTTCACAGTTTATGGTCAGTCCCGGTTTGTGAAAAAATCAGTGAAAACAAGCTCGGCCCATAAAAAAAAAAAAAATCAATTAATTCAGGCCTGGTCCGGCCCGACTCAATTTCTCAAAAATTCCAATTTTTCTTAACATGCAATTGCAGGGCTGCCACTTGCTACTAAAATGCTATACCTAGCGACTATTTTCAGCATCCGGCGGATATGGCGACTATTTTAGGGCGAAAACTTTTAAAAAGTGACTATTTCAAGAAAGCAGTAGGCGACTTTTTTCGGATACAGCGACTATTTTTACTGAAAATATTCGGTCTTTTTCTTCAAAGCGCCTGTAAAGTCATCTTCCCAAACGCACTTTTTCAACGGTTGTTTGAGGAGATTCGCGATTTTTTCCGCGACGAATTCCAAAATTCGGGATCCCCCCCCCCCCCTAAACCATTGACGAAAATAACTATTTATTTCCGAGATCTTTTTATACTATCGTTGAAGGAGATTTTGCGATTTTTTCCGCGATCCTTTGCCAAATTTTGCAGCTTTTTCTACTACAGATTGACGAAATTGATTTTTTTTCCGCCACCACTTGTCGAAATTCGCGATATATATATTTTCCGTGATCGATTCGCTGTTTGTTTCAGATATCATTTGACGAAATTCGCGATTCTTTCCCACGATAGTTTATCGAAATTCGTGATTTTCTTTTCAAAACCAACTTACGAAATCCTTGATTTTTTGTGCAATCATTTGTTTAAATTCTCGATTATTTACGCGAATATTTGATCAAATTTGTGTCTTCTCAGGGATGATTCTGTTCTGAATTTTCCGAAAATTTAAGGCATCCGGTTCCGAAAATTTTAAAAATTCGGGAAAATAAAATATCGCGAATTTCGGCAAATGATCGCCGTAAAAATCAATTTCGACAAACGTTCACAGAAAAAAATCGCCAATTTCTTTAAAAGATCGCAGAAAAAGCGAATTTTTTCAAGGGATCGCAAAAAAACGCGAATTTCTTCGAGGGATCGCAAAAAACGCAAACTTCGTCTAGGGATCGCGAGAAAAATACAAATTCCACAAAGGGATCGCAAATTTTATCAAAGGACCGCGGGAAATATGAATTTTGTCAAAGGATTGCGGAAAAAACACATAATTGGCGCCGGGAGGCGATTTCCACCCCTTTCCCTCCCTCTGCTGTAACTTTTCAGAAAATTTGCTGTGAATTCCAGATTTTTTTTTTTTAACCCAGAATTACACCTCCCGTCTTTTTGTTCGCGACCATTTGACGAAATTTGCATTTTTTTTTCTCTTCATCGTTTGACGAAATTCGTAATATATTGTATATACTTTTGACGAAATTTGTGATGAAGGACGCGACCGAAGGACGAAAATCGCCATTTGTTTCCACAACCTTTGATAAAATTCAAGATATTTTTCCACGGGCGTTTAAGGAGATTCGCGATTTTTTTCCCCGACGAATTACCAAAATTCGCATTTTTTTCCGCCAATTGTTTCGTGGAATTCACGATTTTCTTTACACGATCCCTTGCCAAATTTCGTGAATTTTTCTACGACCGCACAGTGGGGCAAGAAGCTTTCAAATCTGGCAAAAAATCCAAAAAATGAATTTCTAGTTTGAACTTCCGACATACGTCACTTTAATAGAGCAGATGTCAGTAAACATCTGCCTAGTATTAAAAAGTGTGCAAAGTTATCTTGGTCGTCACTAAAGTACGAAGTTAAACTTCATATCGCATGATGATAATAAATGAAAAAAAAAATCAATAATTTTGTTTCAACATTCGTTATTTAATTACGCTGTAATAATTTAAAAATAATATTTTTTGACTATGAAACCTTCAACTTCAGGTATCTAACAAAAATACAATAACTTTTACTTTTTTTTAATATGATTTTTATAGACAAAGTGACACTTAGAATATATAGTAGTGAAATTTATAAAAAAAATTTAACAGTGTCTACAAACATTGAAGGTTTTAGTTATGAGTTAAAGCGGGTTAAGTGTCAACTACAATTTTTTCTACTAGGTTTGAGTTTTAGGATGGTAAATATGTCAGAAAATTTTGCTCCTTTTTGCCCCTTTTTTAATTGTATGGTCCTTTTTATAGTTAATCATCCTCAATTTTTTGCTAGTGTACATACATAAACATGATTACAAATTGTTTTTTTTAAGAGACGAATTTAAATACATTATATATTAATAGAAGAGAACTTCTGAATATTATGAAACGTTCGAAACAAAAAATCTTTTCAAAAGCAATATGATTTTTTGGTAAAAGACCTCCAGAATAGGACAAACTGCGAACGTAGTAGTTCTATAGACTTAAAAAAGAAGCTAAAATATTTTAAATTTCAAGATAAATTCCGATGGGCAAAAGCCTGTCGAGACAAGGATAATGCTGTCGGTAAAGGAAAATTTTTTTAGAATTAATAAGGAATGGCTAGACAAATCGCTTTCATTTCCTCGATTTGAAAAACAAACAGAAGCGGCATTGTAAAACAAACGTGGCCAGCCTCATATTCCGTTTGAAAGGTGTTCTGAACGATCAAAAAGATTAAGAGCAAATAAATGATTATGCGATTCTTGTTCGACATCTTCTTTAGTGTACGCGACATGTATGAGTTTAAGATCTGAAGGACGCATTTAGGACTCAGACGTTTTAAAAGATATAACTGCAAGTCCAAAGCGAGCTATCAAATATCAAAATGCTTATACAAAAACTATAAAATCACAACAGCCTTTGTCAGGAGAAGATTCTCTGACTGTATTAATAGACGCGAAATTATCTCGCGAACAGTTTAATGTCATTAGAAGTCCCCAGAAAAAATGTCCCGCTTATAAAATTGTGCAAGAGGCAAAAAAAGAATGTTATCCTAAAAACATCGCAGTAACAGAAATTAGTGCATCAGTTACATTACAGACTCTTCTAGATCATACTTCAGAGCGCTTGTTACAAATACTAGAGTCTGTTATCGAATAGCTTGAAAATGAATAATTAAAGCAGTTGTGCATTACAACAAAGAGGGGTTTTGATGGGTCTTCGGGACATAGTTCATACAAACAATCTTTCTCTGACTCGGAAGCCAGCAATTCAGGCACATTTATTACGTCTCCAGTTCCACTTCGAATTATATCTGAAAAAAGAGTTATACGAGTTTTTGCATTTTTAAGGCGATATTATGGATGATTTGCAAATACGTAATTTGTAAGAAACTATCTTAATTTCTTGTTTTTAACTTATTTTTGTACAGGAAATATTTGAAAGAGCTTTCTAAATTAATTAACTCTTTAGTGCGCAGCTTTACATAGATGCAAACAACGGTGTTTTGAATTTAATAGATTTTTTTTAATTCGGATATACCTAATCCACACCAGAAAATTAAAATAGCAATATTTGCTTTAATTAATAATAGACATTCCGTATTTAAATAAAGGGAAATTAACCATTGAAACTTCTCTGGTGTAAAGTCAGATTTTCTGAACTACGTAATTTCTAGAACGTATTCTATCATGGGAATTAAAGGGTTAAATGTTAAGTTTTATAAAATGAATAATTATATAAAATAAGGTATTTGGAGACATATGTAATAAAATATTTACTAATTTGCAATATTGCAGATGTGCAACAGAAGACAAGATTGACGTATTATATGAAAAATGTATCTCTAATTTTTTTCATTATTTTTCCTGTGTAATAAACCTTTCAGAGAATCATATATAATTTTTCGAAACAAAATAAAAAATCGCGCATTTAAGGGTTAATAAATTACTCTATAGCTTATGTAAAAGTTTTAAGTTTTACTACGTAAAATATATAAAAGAATGCATGATGTGCTTTTTCTGTTCAATGTAAATTTTATTTATTGCCAACTTTGGTGGCTTCCTGCCCCACTGTGGACCGGTTGACGAAAATGATATTCGGTATTTGTTTCAGGGATTTTTGATGAAATTCGCGATTCTTTTAAACGATCTTTTCTTTTGTCGACTGACTGAGGAAATTCTTGATTTTTTGCGCGACTATTTGACCAAATTCGCGGGTGTAATTTTTTTTCCTGTTCGCGACAGTTTGACAAAATTTTTGATTTTCTTTCCGTAGTCTTTAAGCGAAATTTACAAGTTTTTTTTTTTCTCGACTGATGGAAAACTTCTTTTTTTCTAAGGCCAATTGTTGATATCGGCGATTTTTTTTTTTTTTTCGTTACCGAATGGCAAAATTCGCGAATGTTTGATGAATTGATTTTGTGGATTTCTCGAAGAAAAAATATCGTGGCTTTCACGAAATTAAAAAAAAATCGCATACGAATCATATGTCTGGTCAAGAAATAAATTTGGAAGATTCCATCCAAATAAATATTTTATTATGCGGGATTTTCTTTTTTTGTGCGGGATTTGCGATATCCCACACGCTATTTCTAACCCTGCCCCTCAAATAAAACTTTTCTTCCTTCTCTCCAAGAAACTCTTGAAATGAAAGGCCTGATGGAAAGTAGTTACCTGGATGATCTGCAAGAAGTTTTTACTGCTATGTTTCCAGGTGCTGTACATATTTTTTATTGTGGAAGAACCAAGTTACTTCGTAACTGAAACATTAGGGCCTTATTTTCTGGATAACTTGCATTCTCATTAGAAGAAATCACTCTATTCTTTATTCACTGATTTGAGCAGAAGCATAAAATGTGGACATATAAAGTCCTTTCATTGTTATGGATAGAATTTTTAGAAGCCTAGAAATGGCAAAAGGACGAGAAACGTAATTTGAGAAAGTAAAAGCAGGGGCGGCTGATGGCGCCCTGGGTGAGTTTTTTTTTTTAATTACGGGCAGCCGCCCAAGCTCGCCTCCTCTCTCTAAGACTGGATTTGGTTGGTTGCAAAATACAATTGCCCCAAAAGTAATGCAAAAAATAATTGCACCAAAAGGAACAGAGCTGCATTTTACAATTTCCGCCTAGGGTGGCAAAACGCCTAGAAATGGCAAAAAGAAGAGAAAAAATCATTTTGGGGGGAATAAAGGCAGGGGCGACTTTATTAGCCATGATGGCGCCCTGTGAGAGATTTTTTTACTGTACCACTGCTAATGCTATACTCTTTTTTTTTTCTTTTAAAAGGCTTGACTAAAACATTTTACTTTGTGCACTCCTTCCAGGGCCGAAACTAGCTATATTTTCACCCGGGGAAAACGTCGATTTTGGCGCCCCCCCCCCCTGCCTTCCTCTGCAAAGTAAATTTACAAAGAGAAATTTACGAAAGTTTCTAGTAGCGGACTTATTTTAAAATTTAAAATGTGTAACAATAAAATACATAATATTGAAATATATAACCAGCTTTATCAAATATTTATTCATTAAAACCTGGGGGAAAATTGAAAGGAAGCGGAAATAATTCCGCTTTATACAGGTTTTCGTCTTAGGAGGTATAACTGTTGGTATTCTTTCTGTTGGAACCATGTAGTTTTTTTCATTTTAGACACGATTCCATTATAGACGGATTTCATTTTTTCGAGATTTTACTGTTGTTGTAGAATTACAAATTATTACAATTGGGGCACTTTAATGTCATAGTAATATGAGTCACATTGTTTTAGGAACTAAAAACCAGGATTTACTGTACGTATAAAAATGAATTCCAGTTTTGTAAAATATCTTCCTGTACTATCTACATCAGTTTTTCGGAATAATCACTTATACCACTCTTCTTATTTATAGGCTGATATGTCTAGATACTTTTCTGAACTTAATGCTAATTTTCAAATTTATGTCTGACTCAAAACAACAACAACAACAAAATTATTAAGTTTTTACTTCTTATTTTGTGAATTTTCGACCGCTTGGTTTTTATTGTCCCAGTCGGTCACCTTATCTCGCCTCCTCTAAGGACAGATATGGTGATATGCATGTAAAAAAGTAATTATAAGAAAAAGAATGGGGTTATTCATTTGCTGTCTTGTACGCGAATCTTTTTATCTATTTGACATTTTTAATGCACTGTACTAAGCTTTTCTTTTTGACTTTTCGGGTAGAAAATATTTTTTACACAAATTTCGCACGCATATATATATATTGTATAAAAAGGCAAACCAAATTTTAATCTGACGTTCCCTGCGCCAGGCGCCCAGAACACATGCCCCATCAGCCCCCCCCCCCCCATAGTTTCAAACCCTGACTCCTTCTCCCGTTTGATTTTATTGCACCGGACAATCATTTGACGTCGCGCCCATAGCAAGACGGGAAAAAAGAAAGCTCCAAAAAGAATAGAATAGCCTTCATGGAATCTTTTCAACAGAAAAGTCACATTCAAACAAAATCTTCATTTGGCGCCCTTTTCGCCTTTCGTTCTGATGTCCGGGGCACATGACTCTGCACCCCCCCCCACCCCCCAGGAAATCGTTTATCGGCGAGGGACAGTTTTACCCAAAAGAGAGGAGTAGGGACTGACCTATTGGCCTTGGAAAATGTTAGTGGTTCTCCTATTTGCAGTCTTCTATTATAGATGAATCTTTTTATATATTTGTAAATTTTAATGCATTTGGTTCAGTTTTCCTTTTGGATTTTCCGGCTGCGAGACATTTTTATGCAAATTCGATATGTATACATATACATTTTTGTATGTAAAGACAAAAAAAATCTTCATTTGGCGCCCCCTACGCTTTCTGTTCTGGCGCCCGGGGTACAGAAGGTTGGGGGGGCACGTGCCTTCCCGACGCTACGCCTATGGTAACATCATTAAAAATCATTTTAAACGATTTTTTCCCATAGGCCGTAATGTAACAGAAAACTTTTGAAACCTCTTCCCTGAATTTTAGACAAAGTCATTTTTGTTAAGGAATTATTTTCGTTCACGTTTTTATATAAGATCCATGAATTTATCATAACAACATCCAATAGATGGTAGAAAACTCAAAGTTTTTAGATCTCATTTTATTTCTATATCTTCCTAAATGACTGACTAGTAAGTCTACCGCACCCATTTGTTTATTGTATTGTTTTACCACAAAAGGACAAGCTATGTCAGTCTTTTGATTCACCTTTTTATCGAATCAAGAAATGCATTCATGCATGCATTTCACAGCTAAAGGAAGAGAATAAGAGATACATTTTACAATTACAAATTCGTTCAACTTGTTTTTTAAGTTGTTGCCAATCGATGATGATGGCCTGTCGTTACGTTAGTTCTGTTTACGCTTTCAAAAAAGAAACATTTAAACTCAGCAGAATTTTGCATGCATTTCACAGCTAAAGGAAGAGAATGAGAGATACATTTTACAACGACAAATTCGTTTCAACTTGTTTTTTAAGTTGTTGCCAATCGATGATGATGGCCTGTCGTTACGTTAGTTCTATCTACGCTTTCAAAAAAAGAAACATTTAAACTCAGCAGAATTTTGCCAATGTAATTTTATACAAATAACTTATTCAAGTAATTCTAATCAGTTGGGACTTGAATGAATTTGAGATGGTGTTGGCATCATCTGTTTCTATCTAACTTAATCTATAAAACTTTGTTTTCAATTTTTTGCCATCTCTACTGAAATACCTAATAATAATGCAATGCACTTTCATTATATGGACCACTGTGCTTCGTCATTATGTGTCTTAAAATAAGACATCTATACTGTCTTAATTCTCAGATTAGGGCACTTAAGTGCCTGAAATTCTTTTTCGGTCAGATACGTGTCTGAATTTAAGACGCATCTGTTTGCAGTGTAGTAAGAAGTAAAACCTCTAAAAGACAATCTATATCATAAATCGCAAATATGTTCGCCAGTAACACTAACATCACAAATATGCGAACAACAATTAAGTTAAAATGCATCTTACAACAGTGGAGTTAATATTTTAACACGTTAAGCGCCACGTCAGCCACCGGTGGCTGACAGCGAACTTTCCGTTTAAAACGCGTCATTCACCGATGGCTAACGTCTAAAATATGATACAAAACTGAAAAAATATACATTGTTTTAAATAATTACTGAACAAATATGAAATTTACCTACCTTTTATTTATTACAGGATTATACTTACTTAAAAATTACTTTAAACATTGTAAATTTTCAGCGCTTCGGTGTCAGTCATCGTGGCACTCAACGTGTTAAATAATAATTCAAACAATCCCAATGTTATCTCCATAGAAAATGGAAATTTTTTGGGGCGACGTTTCGGAGCAATAGGATTGACGAATATTTTTTATTTCCAATCTCTGGCGAGATTTTGGCACTACTGACTTCCAGCCCAATTTTGGTGTCAATGCGACTAATAATTTGGGCATTATCGTTTTCAGAAAAGTGTAATTTTTCACGGGAAGCCGAAGCTTTGCTCCAATAAAAGTACAAGAAAAGGCCTGTGCTGACTAACTGATTCGTAAGTTACTGCCACTGGAAAAATGGTCTACTGGCTTTTGAAATGTGAAATATTCAGCCGCGTATTTGTTTAGGATGATCCTATGATATGCGCTTTAATAAAAATAGATATATATATTTATACACGTTATTGAAAACATTTGATATGTTATACAACAAACTATTTTATTTGGATACTTTACCAAGAGTAAGTTCCACTGTGACACTATTTGAGTCCATATTGAAAGACCTGCTGAACCGAATCGCCATTTGGAAAGATTGTCCTCTTCTTAAGATTGGTGAGGGATCCTTTTCTTCCAGTAAGTAGTAGTTTTCTGTATGATGAGCCTTTGCATTATATTCGGCGTAAAATTCGCAAGAATCAATCTTAGTGGGTCCCGAATCGTTGACGTCATATGGCTCTTTCATGATGGGGAAATTTGTTTGCGACATGTTGGCGATATTTGGTTGCGGCAAAAATCTGTCATCTGAAAAATACTGAATTTGACTTTTCACAGAAATCGTGGGGGGTAAATCAAGATTCAATGTATTACATATAATAATCTCATAAATATATCAGTAATGATACGAAATATTTTACACAATCATGAAAATCTTAACATACATTAATTTTTTAATGGATGGGCTGTGTAGGGACACAGTTACAGAGCAACTATTGGAGAAACAGTCCGGCTGCTCATGCTCAGACGCCGCGCCTGGTAATGTCCCGTTAGAGGTCTAGCGCATCTTCGCAGTTTGGCTCTCATTTTGATCGTTTGGATTTGTATTTTAAAATTTCTTTGTGAGAAAATGTGGGTGGGAACTTTTGTCTCTTATGAGTAGAATAGATATAATTATCGACATTCTACAGGTAATAGATTGGATGATCCCTTTTCTGGAAATGGGTTTCCAAAGGTACAATCTTAAAAGCTGCACTGAAAGTCATCAAAAATTGCACTTAGACACATAAACAAATCGTTTTTCTCAGAATAATATAAAAGTATATAAATGCTCAATAATTGTGCATACTATGAACCGAATAGGGTCCTACGAAACTTATACATTTATAAAACCTGAAAATTACTTTTAGTAGCGTTTTGAGTTTGAAAATTACGTATCTCTCTATTCTAAAAAAAAGTAACTTACGCTGTCACCGCCGCCGCCGGTTTTGAATTTTTTGTGACCGAAGGTCTTTCTCCGTTAATATTAAGAAAAATATTGCATACAAAAATATGAAAATCGGCGGTATTATAGAGAAATGTTTGATCAACACGCTGATGCATACAGTTTTCAAATAGAAGAATTATTTTAAGAGATATTTAATGCTAAATTTGAACAAAATCGTTCCATTAAAAAAGTTTTATAGGGGCAAAAACTATACATGGGAATTTAATCATTTTTATATTATTTTATTGAATAGAAGATCCCGATGTACAGATTCCATAATTTTTTTTTTATTTGACTCATTTTTTTGAGGTTTTATTTCTATTATAAATTCAAATATTCAGCATTTCGACAGATATTTTTTACATATTTTAGAAAATGGTATTAATTTAAACTGTTGCCAAATGTATAAACAGCGCAAACAATAATGTTTGTTTCGAATAAAAAAATTATTTACACGTTACTATTATAAACAGAAAAAAAAACTTTCAAATTAGAATTAAATAATTACGTACAAAAAGCAGGAACTTATTGAAAATTACTTCATAAAAACTATATTTGCACGTGAATTTTAACAGAGAAAGGGTATTGTAAAATAATAAACTCATTAACATGCGTTAGAAGTCTTAAATAGGAGAAATTATGTCCCATTACTCTTATTACGTAAAATGAACAAAAAATAATATTGCAAAACAGTTTAAATTTAAAAATTGCGCGAGACATTTATTTGATATTTCGAGGTGAACTTTTCAACTATTTTTGTTGGGACAGCGCAAAAAAAAATTCATTTCTAACAAAAGTATTTTCACGTGAATATTAAAAAGAGAAATAAAAGTTTAGTGAAAATTGCGTGAGATTAAAAACGATACATTTAAAATGTCTTTCATTTATTTATTTATTTAAGCATCATTTATTACAATATCATTTATTTATTATATTGAGAGCCCGCTTAAAATGTCTTATATAAAAGAACTTTCTTTTCGCTTTGTTAAAAAATACTGGGAGACAAAGACTCTGTTTACTTAATTCATTTCATATTAGCTTATTTTTAAATGTTTAACTGGTTTTATTTAATCAAAGAGGAAAACAGCCATAGTATATTTTAACAGCAGCTGTCTTTTCCTTAAAATTCCCCAATCAAAGAGAAATGAATAGAAACCTGTTTATAGGGAGATCGACACTGTTTTTTAAATTATAATTCAATCTTTCAAAATCTTTTTAAAGCCAATCAAATTAGCGTGCTTTGAGAAACTGGGGTATCTAAACGGGGGTTGGCGAGCGTAGCTCGTAGGGGGCCGAGCCCCCTAGTAAAATAAAGAAAAAGAAAATGTCAAAAAACTTTCTTCACTGTAAAATGAATGGGTCCCCCCAAAAGTATATTAAAGAAAATTACCGTCACTTATAAAAAATTCGTATAAAATAAAATTAGGTAAACAGATTATTAAAAAGCAGAAAAAACAATGTATAAAAATGCACAAATAATACATGAAAAGCAGCAAACAGCTGTTACGAATCTACTATCGAGATTCTTCTTCAGTGCAAGATAGGGAAAAAACAACAGCGTGCTAGAAAAAGCAAGGCTGGACAAAATGATAGGCAAAGACGCGCTAGCTTATATACCCTATGCGGGTAGCGAAGGCGCCAAAAACAACCAATGAGAGAGAAGCAGTGGGAACGACTGGGTGGACAAGTAGCGACATCTAAAGGAGAAGGAGAGAAAAAGAAACCAAAAAAAGGGGAAATTAAATTAATGCTTTCCAAATACTTGGAAAATCAGGAGTACTAAATAAGTCATTGACTAAATAGTGAGAATTTTTAATGATGTGGTAAGCTTCGCAAAAATCAAGATCAAGGTTAGAAGAACATTTTTTGATAATGATGGCTGAGGAAAAATGGAACCTATGTTGAGAAGACCAAGAATGTTGAGCAATAGAAGAACTTTTGAGCTCCTGAATAGCTGTTTGCTGCTTTTCATGTATTATTTGTGCATTTTTATACGTTGTTTTTTCTGCTTTTTAATATTGTTGCACAAAGGCTTTATTTGCTATTTTTAAACAGATTATTGTTGTAGGAGCCAACTGGGGTACCCGAAACAAATATAATAACAAAATAATAATAATAATAATAATAATAATAATAATAATAATAATAATAATAATAAATTTGTTTTAACGTCAATTTCAAAATTATGCATGAAATAAGAAAAAGCTAATGTTGGAAATATTAGTCTTTTTTTATATGTAGTGCATATTACTGCACTATATCAGCCAGAAACATGCATAATTATAAGATGTAACGATTCGTTTTAGTGTCCCTTTGAAAATCATTTATAAAATTTAAACAGCTAATACTAAAAAAAAATTACTCCATTATGAGCGAACTGAGGCTTCCGCAACATGGATTTGATATCTTGAGAATAGACGAAGTTATGATTTTTTTTCTTCTTAAAACCCTATTTTTTTGCGCCTCTTGAGCCCATTTTTTATGATATCAAAAATCTGTCATACAGGCCCATTTACTAGAAGTAATAATAACCTTAAACTGATCTGATTCGTATCACAACTAAGAAGTTATGGGTTTTTTTCTATTTTCACAAAAGCCCTCACCATTTCCACCCCCTCGGTCCGATTTTGCCTATTAACGAACTTGACCTAGATTTTCTGCATCAGTTTGGAAGAAATTCGTGCAAAATTATGGAAGTTATCTTGTCCTTAAAAAAGTTATATATTTATATATATATATATATATAGAGAGAGAGAGAGAGAGAGAGAGAAAGAGAGAGAGAGATAGACAGATATATAAAGTTCTGAACTGGGGGTGGTTTTGGGTTCTAGGGTTCATGAGCAGCGTAGATGTGCAAAAATTTTTCAGAAATTCCAACATAGAGAAGAATGTAATAAGTAGTATTTCTTATGAAATCTACCTAAAAAGTTTATGCTAAGAACCATTATAAGATCTAAAAATGCGTTTTAACAATAATTTGATAATTACGTAAGAAATTTAAAGAAGCTATGCTGAAAACATAATTGTGCCATGTAAGTCAAGTGCATGACTCCGAAAATAAGGTCTAAAAATTAGCTCTAGCGGTACTGTGAAAATTACGAATAAAAAAAATCTCGGCCTACAGGCGCAGGTAGATTTCGAAGTTAACTACCAATTTAACCAGCAAAAATTAAGTCAAGATTAGAGATAAAGCCAGCTAAACAATTTTATCTGGCCACTTTTGACGAGTTTTTAATTTGATTTTTCTGTAATAGTTGGTTTAATCCGAATCATGTTAATGTGATTTCTTTTTTTCCACAACTACCCCCTCTTTTTTATTTATTCATTTTATTTTTTTATTTTTCTTGCTGTAAGACTTGGTCCTATCAAAAACTTGTCAATATAAAAGTTGTAGATAACATTAAGAAGATTTATAATAAATTTAAGTATGTTTGATATCCAGTGAATTGACGAAGTTACGAATTTTTTTCTTCTTCAACTCCCCCTTTTCTTTCGTTTTTAATTTTTTTTCTTTTTTTTTCTGTAAGAGTTCGTTCTATCAAAATCTTGTCAATATGAAAGTTGTAGATAATACTATTAAGATGTAGAAAAAATTTAATTGGATTTAATATCTTGAGAATTGACGAAGTCATGGTATTTTTTCTTCTTAAAACCCTATTTTGCGTCCCTTGAGCCCATTTTTAGTTTCATCAAAAATCTGTCATACATAAATTTTTGCCTATTTACTAGAAGTAATAATAACTTTAAACTGATCTGATATGTATCATGATTAAGGTGTTATGGGGTTTTTTCTGTTTTTACAAAAACCCTCACCATTTTTCGCCCCTTTGCCGAGATTTTCTGCCCCTTGATTTTCTGTATCAGTTTGGAAAAGATTCGTGCAAAATATGGAAGTTATCGTGTCCATAAAAAAGTTATATACATAGAGGTAGATAGATAGATAGATACATAGATAGATAGGTAGATAGACAGATAGATAAAATTTTGAACTGGGGTGGTTTTGGGTTCTAGATTTCATGATCGGTGTAGATCTGCAAAAAAATTTTCAGAAATTCCAACATAGAGGAGAATGTAATAGGTAGTGTTTCTTACGAAATCTACCTAAAAAGCTTATAGAGCGGGCGGCGGCGACACGAATGACTACGTCATCGAGTTACGGGATGAAATCGTGATGCAGGGCAAGATTTTTAGGAGTAGATTATGGAATGACTGGTCTGCCTCGACATTTCTTAGTACGATAGGCGCAGCAGCGGGCGCCAACTCGTCATTTTGGCGTCACTATCACGTCATCGAGTTACGGGATGAAACCGGTGCCAAATTAAAGGTAAAAAAAAAGTCTTTTAAGAATATTTTGGTCTGCCTGCGCATATCCTGGTACAAACCACCGGCAGACTAAAATCTATAACAAAAAATACGTCATAATGTACAATTAAAACCCTATAAACAAAATATTTTACATTACATTGCCATATATATTACTTCGAATCGACTTTCAAGATGAATTAACGGTTTAAGGAAAGTTTATTATCAGTACGTGAGAAAATGACTGATTCGGCATAACTTGGTATAAAGCGAGAAGAAGGGGGCGCCAATTCCCTATTTTGGCAGTGCTATAACGTCATCGAGTTACGGCTTGGAATTTTGGCACATTAAACATACCGATTAGTACTATAAGAATATTTCAGTCTGCCTCGTCATATCTTTTTAAGAGACGAGCAGAGCGGGGCGCCAATTCTTAATTTTGGCGGTTTAAACACGTCATCGAGTTACGACATAAAATCTTCATGTAGGACAAGATTATTAGGAGTAGATTAAGGAATGACTGGTCTGCCTCGACATTTCTTGGTACGATATGAGCAGCAGCGGGCGCCATGTCATCATTTTGGCGTCACTATCACGTCATCGAGTTACAGGATAAAACCGGTGCCAAATTAAACGTAAAATAAAGTATTTTAAGAATATTTTGGTCTGCCTGCGCATATCCTGGTAGAAACCCCCGGCAGACTAAAATCTCTAACAAAAAAATACGTCATAATGTACAATTGAAACCCTATAAAAGCGATATTTTACATTACATTGCCATATATGTTACTTCGAAGCGACTTTCAAGATGAATTAAGGGTTATTGAAAAGCTTATTAACAGTACGTGAGAAAATGGCTGATTCGGCATAACTTGTTTTTTGTTATAGATTTTAGTTTGCCGGAGGTTTCTACCAGGATATGCGCAGGCAGGCCAAAATATTCTTAAAAGACTTTATTTTACCTTTAATTTGGCACCGGTTTTATCCCGTAACTCGATGACGTGACAGTGACGCCAAAATGACGACTTGGCGCCCGCTGCTGCTCATATCGTACCAAGAAATGTCGAGGCAGACCAGTCATTCCTTAATCTACTCCTAATAATCTTGTCCTACATGAAGATTTCATGTCGTAACTCGATGACGTGTTAAAACCGCCAAAATTAAGAATTGGCGCCCGCTCATCTTGCCTCATACCAAGACATGGCGAAGCAGACTAAAATATTCTTATTGTACTGATATGTGCCTTTAATGTGCTAAATTTTCCAGCCGTAACTCGATGACGTGATTATACCGCCAAAATTAAGAATTGGCGTCCCGCTCTGCTCATCTCCTACCAAGATATGACGAGGCAGACTCAAATATTCGTATTGTACTAATCGGTATGTTTAATGTGCCAAAATTTCAAGCCGTAACACGATGACGTAATAATACTGTCAAAATAGGGAATTGGCGTCCCGTTCTTCTCGCTTTGTACCAAGTTATGCCGAATCAGGCATTTTCTCACGTACTGTTAATAAACTTTTCCTAAACCCTTAATTTATCTTGAAAGTCGATTCGAAGTAATATATATGGCAATGTAATGTAAAATATTATGTTTATAGGGTTTCAATTGTACATTATGACGTATTTTTTGTTATAGATTTTAGTCTGCCGGGAGTTTCTACCAGGATATGTGGAGGCAGGCCAAAATATTCTTAAAGGACTTTATTTTACCTTTAATTTGGCACTTATTTTATCCCGTAACTCGATGACGTGATATTGACGCCAAAATGACGACTTGGCACCGCTGCTGCTCATATCGTACCAAGAAATGTCGAGGCAGACCAGTCATTCCTTAATCTACTCCTAAAAATCTTGTCCTGTATCACGATTTCATCCCGTAACTTGATGACGTAGTCATTCGTGTCGCCGCCGCCCGGTCTATTATGCTAAGAACCAATATAACATCTAAAAATGCGTTTTAACAGTAATTTGATAATTATATAAGAAATTTAAAGAAGCTATACTGAAAACTTAACTGCGCCATGTAAGTGAAGTGCATGGCTCCGAAATCCCTCTATAAACGTAATATTTAAAAATTTGTTTTATTGTGACTTTGAAAACTACGCATAAGAAAAACTACGTATAAATAAGCTAATGATAGTATTAGCCAACGCTATTGGTCAGTGATCAGCAATACGACTGCGGACGATTTCGAAAACCCAGTAACAATTTTCAGGAAATTTGTCTTCTATACTAAATCGAGCACAAGAAAATTGATGGCCTGACTAGATTTCTAATTCGTGAAAATTCGATCTGACAGGTTAGAACAAACCCAGCATTTAAAAAGCATAATGTAAAATTTTTAAATCAAAAACTTTTCGGATGATTTTCATAAGCCTTATATGCAAATTAGAATATCGGAAAACCATCTAAATAGTACTTAATTTCGAAAACACACTGTAAAAAAAACGGACTAAAATACGGAAATACTACTGGCAATCGAGACGCCAGTACTATTTTCGTATTTTAATGGAAGTTTTCACCGTAAATTTAAAAAAAAAAAAAACGGAAATTTTTCTGTAATTTACCTGGAAAAAGTTCCGTTAAAAAACGGAAATAGTACTGGCCTCTCGATTGCCACTAGTATTTCCTTATTTTAGTCCTTTTTTTTTGTACAGTGCATGCACTTTGGTAGGTTTAAAGAAATTTCTGTCGTTAGTCGTTCGTAACCGAAGTTCTCGACAATATTTGTCATTGGTCAGCAATATTATTACGGAAGATTTCTACTCAGTGGGAGATGTAATATAAGGTGAACTTCGGGTACGTCTGCCATAGGACGTCTGCCATACGAGGACAAATTGCATTCAGACAGACTGACTGTTAAATGCCCAAAATTTATTTTTAAACACTAATGGCATAAAATTATTAACTTAATAAAACCAATAATATGGCCATTAACATTATTTTTATGCATTTTATTTCGTTTTAAACCTGTATACCTCTAAAAAAGGCACCTTTACAAAGCAAGGATTGTATCTCGTGAGTTGATTCAGAAAGAAGGAGTGGATAATTTCACCTGTTATAATTGTACCTGCTTTCTGATTACTGTTAATAGTCTGAGCGAAGCGAAGGCTAATCTCAGCGAAATATTACTGTCCGGACACATTACGGCTACGATGGATATTAACGCCATGTCCTACTTAAAAAAAAAGCCTAATAAAAACCTTTCGTCAAGCATAACTCAAAAAATATTTTTCGGATTTCTTTTCTGATTGCACCAGAAGGTACCTATGAGGGCCACCTACTGAATGCACCTATGAAAAATAAGTTCCGAACCATTTAAAAATTATATTAAAAAAACTGATAAAAAAGCACAATTTATCTGCATACGTCACAGAAATTTGGTGTGCGTCACTTTCACCGGTGGATGTTTTCGTAGACAACTAGTTTGAACACATGGAGCAAATAAAAAAAAATACGCACGCAGTAATATTGAATAGATCAGTTTCAACCACGTGATCACAAACCTTGCAACAACCCGTGGCAACCAGTTCTGGTGGGCAAACAAATAATAATACAGTACTCCATACCACGTTGACCGTTTTTAACCTGTTGTATAAAATCTGGCTTGTTGTATGACATACAACAGGGTAAATCCGGCTAAAAACTCAGGTTAAAAGATAGTTGTCAGTCTATCGACTGGAAATTAACAGATTTTTTTAATACTCGTATAACGAAATTTAGAAACGATTATGGATGATTAAAACAAATGACATGAGTGTTTGTCGCTCCGGGAGGTTACCTTTCTCTGGATGTCTGTCTGTCTATCATACAGCAAGCAATTTTCTTGTAAAGGATGATATTATTATGCAGTAAAACCTCCATAACGGACACACCCGATTAGTGGACACCTCTATTTAGCGGGCATTTTTTCGATTACCAACCCTTAAATAACTGTACATATTTTAATCTCAGTAGCGGACACCTCCAAATAGAGGACAAATTCTGCCCTCCCGAGGTGTTCGCTATTCAGAGGTTTTACTGGTAAAAACTCCATAACAGACACACCCGATTAGCGGATACCTCAATTTAGCGGACATTTTTTCGATTACCAACACTTAAATAACTGTACATGTTTTACTCTCAGTAGCGGACACCTCCAAATAGAGGACAAATTCTGCATTCTCGAGGTGTCCGCTATTCAGAGGTTTTACTGTATGTATATATTATTGATAGTTATTTTACAGGGTCGCACAAAAGAATAAGAATATATGAAACGATTATAAACTAAATTCGGGATTGGTAGATCGCTGACGGTAATGTAATTTTAGGATGTTGTTACAGTCATCCGCAGCATGTTTTCAGAGTTTCGTTCATCTAACGAAACACTACCTGTCTCACTCCTTTGTCTGTCCGTCTGTCACCGAGCCCGTTCTCAGAAACTAAATTTGTCGGAGACTTGAAAATTTGCATACTTATAGCTGAACACCACACATCAAACGGCAAATAATAAAATTTTGAAAAAGTCTAATATTTAACCCTCTGGGCTCTAACTTGTGTATTTAAAGCAATTTTTCTAACTCAGCTCCTAATTAAGTTGGAGACATGAAATTTTGCATACTTATAGCTGAACACCTAACATCAAACGACAAATAATAAAATTTTGTAAAAGGTCTAATATTTAACCCTCTGGTCTCCAACTTATGTATTTTAAGCAATTTTTCTAACTCAGCCCCTAATTAAGTTGGAGACATGGAATTTTGCATACTTATAGCTGAACACCTCACATCAAACGACAAATAATAACATTTTGAAAAAGTCTAATATTTAACCCTCTGGGCTCTAACTTGTGTATTTTAAGCAATTTTTTCTAACTCAGCCTCTAATTAAGTTGGAGACATGAAATTTTGCATACTTATAGCTGAACACCTCACATCAAATGACAAATGATAGAATTTTGAAAAAAGTCTAATATTTAACCATCTGGGCTCTAACTTGTGTATTTTAACAATTATTCTAACTCAGCCCCTAATTAAGTTCGAGACATGAAATTTTGCATACTTATAGCTGAAGCTGAACACCTAACATCAAACAACAAATAATAAAATTTTGAAAAAGGTCTAATATTTAACCTTCTGGTCTCTAACTTATGTATTTTAAGCAATTTTTCTAACTCAGCCCCTAATTAAGTTGGAGACATGAAATTTTGCATACTTATAGCTGAGCACTTGCGATAACACGATAAATCATAAAATTTTGAAAAAGTCATATTTAACCCTCCAGTCTCTAACTTCTGTATTTTAAGCAATTTTTCTAACTCAGCCCTAATTAAGTTGGAGACATGAAATTTTGCATACTTATAGCTGAACACCTCACATCAAACGACAAATAATAAAATTTTGAAAAAGTCTATCATTTAACCCTCTGGGTTCTAACTTGTGTATTTTAAGCAATTTTTTCTAACTCAGCCTCTAATTAAGTTGGAGACATGAAATTTTGCATACTTATAGCTGAACACCTCACATCAAACGACAAATAATAAATTTTGAAAAAGTCTAATATTTAACCCTCTGGGCTCTAACTTGTGTATTTTAAGCAATTTTTCTAACTCAGCCCCTAATTAAGTTGGAGACATGAAATTTTGCATACTTATAGCTGAACACCTCACATCAAACGACAAATAATAAAATTTTGAAAAAGGTCTAATATTTAACCTCTAATATTTTGTCTCGCGCAATTTTTAAATTTAAACTGTTTTGCAATATTATTTTTGTTTATTTTGCATAATAAGTGTAATGTGACGTAATTTCTTCTATTTAAGACTTCTAACGCATGTTAATGAATTTATTTTACAATATACTTTCTCTTTTAAAATTAACATGTAAATATAGTTTTTATGGCGTAATTTCCAATAAGTGCCTGCTTTTTATACCTAATTATTTAATTCTAAATTGAAGGTTTTTTCTGTTTATAATAGTAACGTGTAAATAATTTTTTTATTCGAAACAAACATTATTGTTTGCGCTGTTTATACATTTGGCAACAGTTTTAATTAATACCATTTTCTAAAATATGTAAAAAAAAAATCTGTCAAAATGCTGAATATTTGAATTTAAAATAGAAATAAAACCTCAAAAAATGAGTCAAATAAAAAAAAATAATGGAATCTGTACATCGGGATCTTCTATTGAATAAAATGATATAAAAATGATTAAATTCCCATGTATAGTTTTTGCCCCTATAAAACTTTTTTAATGGAACGATTTCGTTCAAATTTAGCATTAAATATCTCTTAAAATAATTCTTCTATTTGAAAACTGTATGCATCAGCGTGTTGATCAAACATTTCTCTATAATACCACCGATTTTCATATTTTTGTATGCAATAGTTTTCTTAATATTAACGAAGAAAGACCTCGAGTCACAAAAAATTCAAAACCGGCGGTGGCGGTGACAGCGTAAGTTACTTTTTTTAGAATAGAGAGATATATAAAAATGAAAACTTGTCTATCTGTCTGTTTTTAATTCTATAAAAATCCACAATTTGGAAGCCAAAATTATGAAAATATACGTACATGTGTATTAAAACATAGCCGAGTCAACTAAAGTAATCCAGAATCGAAATAATTTATAGTTAAATTTTAATTAATAAAAAACCACCAATTTAACAGCAATTTCTTATCAAATTTAAAGATTTTTCGTTATAGCAGTTGCCAACAATTAAAAAACACAATAAAATTATTACTACAACAATCAATTTTCTACTGCAAGATTTCCACGTGAAAAATGAAAATGAGAAAAAAAAGCTTGCCGAATTAAAAAAAAAGTGAATATTACATCATAACTTTTCTATTGCAAGATATTCACGTGAAAAATGAAAATGAAATAAATAGTTTGACGAATTTAAATGAAAGTGAATATAACTTCATAACTTTTCTATTTCAAGGTTTCCACGTGAAAGAGGAAAATATTACGTCATATTGGAAATACAAAGGACGTGGTGGATATAGTATAACGTCATATGAGTGTGAAAAATGTATTGAAGCATGATAAAAACCCAATTAGGGAAATACTGGCGTACTTTAACATTATTGCTCCAATTATAAATTGAAATAAGTCCATTTATAGCTGTATTCTTTTGCGTCTGTTATATACACTTATACATTTTTATGTAGCGTTTTCATATGATTCATTCATACAACATTTCGACTGCTTTTTTTAATGTTTGTTTTGTGTTGTATGTTAAATTTTGAAATTGATTTTTCAGAACAAACATCCTTCAAATTCTGGGCAACGCCGAGCACTTTAGTTTGTAACAGATAAATGGCTTTTGTATCTGTAAATCTAATGCTAATATTATAAAGTGTTATAATATTATAAAGTGTATAATATTATTAATGCTTGTACGTTTGCGAGGTGTTATCTCTGAAACTACATAGCCAACTTAAAAAAATGTTGGTGGCCATCTCTGCTCCGAAAAAAAGACTATTTTATGTCAGTGCAAGAACCTACATCGCTGCAGGAGCAAAAAAGTTCTAAAATTGCGATTTCTGCGATATTGGTTGGGTTAGAAACTTTAAATTTGGTGTGGTAGTTACTTTTAAGATGTAAATACTCGTAATGAACGCTCTCTAAAAGGTTCAATTTGACGGATAAACGTAAAAATTTCTAGAAAGATTCTAAACTATGATTTAATTGGAATATTGAAATTTTTGGGATACTGTTGGGGTTAGAAACTAGAACTTTGGCATGGTAGTAATTTATAAGATGTAAATGCTCGTTGTAGAACGAATTCTAAAAAAATCGAAAGACTATACAAAGCGGAAAAGGATCTAAAGATGATCTAAGTAACGAAGTACATGGAATTGTTAGGAATATAAACATGAAAATTGACATGGCTGTATTTATCATGACGTAAATCCTCGCAATAGAACAATTTCTAAAAATGTCGCTATATAAAACAGTGCAGAAACAAAAACATTTTCGGAAATTTTCTATTTATGTGCTACTGCTGAGCCCAAAATCTTGAAATTTTGCTCCGGGTTAGTTTTAAAATATACAATTGTCCCTATGAATGGGTTCTAAAAAATTTTTAATTTAAAAAGATGAAATTAACGGAAAGCGATCTCAATTACCATTAATTTGGAATTATTAGGTATAGCAACTTTAAATATTTCATAATGCTGCATTTCTCCGCAAAACATGCAATTTAAATGCAACAAAACTGATAGATACCCACCTAGCATTAAATAAACTGTGTAAATATTGAATAAAGGCATGTATAAAACAGTGAGTAGTTTGCCCGAAAGTACTTGTTAAAGTGTTCCTTCTCTAGGCTTCTCTCTCTCTCGCCAAGGCCACTAACAGAGGGAAGTGCCGTTTTAAATGTGATATGAATTTTTTATCTGATTCATTTTTCTAGACATTTTATCATAAGGTCATATTCTCAATTATCATTAGTAGATTTTTTATATATTAACTTATTCTAGTGAAATTCCATATTCGGGTTCATATTGGCGTATGTTAGCTTGCATGATTTGCTGAATAAATATATATGGATTTGTAAATTACTTCAAATGACACTTTGACAGCTCAAAAGTTATGCAGACGATATATTCAGATCATGTGTCATACTTTATGTTCTAATCATTGCCGATTTCTTTTATTTAATACATGCTAAATACAGCTCAACTTGTGCAGAATATGTTTGAAAACAAAACAATACAGCGTATGTAGTGGCCAGCATACACTCATCATTTAAATCCGATTGAGCATATCTAAAACACACTCTAACGAAGCATTGCATGCCACTGTTGACGTATTCGCTACTTTGATACTATATCAGATTTTGAGGAGAGAATTCCTTAACTGTTGTCGACAACCTCATTGCATCCGTGGAAAACAGATATTGTACAATATTAACTTTTCCGGGGGAGCACACACCGTATAAAGTATAGTCCATTCTTTATAAACATCATATATTTATCATTTAAAGTTACTCAAATTGGTGCGGAGCGTCTGATTATGCTCTTGACATAATTTTATACAGTTAAAATTCCGATATAAGATAATTTAGTGTTTCATTTTCTATTTTACTTTTAATATATTGCGTGCTTTCAATTTTATATCCATGCATGGCTGTCTTGCATGGTTTGATTTCCCATTCTTTTAAACAGTGTATACGAATTTATATATAAAATTTTGTAATTCTACGATTCGTTTATTTTCATCATTTCAATTTATCGCAGTATATGGACAATTAAAGATAACATTTCATTTTCTTTGCTTCCACATGTTATTATTAAATCTATGTTCTCAGCAGTATCGCTCAGACTAATCCCTCTGAGGGAATTCCTAGTTATTATATTAAATAAAAATTTCAATGTTTCAGGTTTAGATTTTAAAACTGCTTTTCTAAATGGGAAATTAAATCAGAATATTTATATGGATTAACCTAAGAAATATGATAATAGCACTGGTAGGAAATGTAAACTTAAAAAGATCTGTATGGTTTGAAGCAAGCTCCAAGTCACTAGTATCAAAAATTTCTTAATTTTGTGATTAAGTTAGGTTCATACAACTTAATTCTGAATCGTGCATTTTTATAAGACATGTAAATTCAAAGAAAATATTTATGGCTCTTTACGTTGGTGATCTGGTGATTGCAGGTTCCGATGTTTGAGAAATCAATGTTATTATTCATATGTTATCTAAAGACTTTCAGATGTCAAAATCAGAAAAAGCATCAGAGTATTTAGGCATCCAAATGAAATCTACCTCAGACTGGTTGTATTTAGATTAAGAGTTCTTTATATTAATTTAAAGTTATTGAAAATATTCAAAATTCTTGAATGTATACTTAGTTCTATTCCTATTGAACCTAAAGTGTATCCAGACGTATCCATATCTGATATTTTATTTGTCGTTAACAGCTTAAGAACATCTTACTGATGTTGCCTGGTGTTCTTTAAAGAAATTCTTGAAAGTACTGCTAAATTCAAATTTAATAATAAGAACCGAAATTTAAATTATTTGAACTTCTCTAAAGGGGAAATGGGGGCACATGTGAACAGCTCGCATAAATATAGCTTTTCCTCATAACTGGATTAATTTCTATAAACAAAAACTACTTAATATAGTAAACAGAACTTTTTATTACACATGGTATTTTTTTTAAAAATCACCTGTATAGTTTCTCTTACATTTTTTAATCTATCTATACTCATCATATTATAAAGAGGTAAAAAGTGTTTATTTGTAGGATGTAAGCTCTGGAGCTACCGAACCGATTTCAAAAGCAATGGTATCAAAATGATGGTGTTAGTCCAACTTAGAACATAGGCTATATTTTATGTCAGTGCCACTACCCCAAAGGGGGTGCGGGAGCAAAAAAGTTCTAAAAATGCGATTTTGCGTTACTGAAGGGTCTAGAAACATGAAATTTGGAATATTAGTTAATTATAAGATATAAATGATGTTTCAGAACAGTTCATAACCAATTCGAAATTTAAAAGGGGTGAAAATTCGCGAAAAGCGTTCTAAAAAACGTTCTAAAGGGTAGTTTCTACATAATCTCAGGAAATACCAAACCGATTTAAAAAATATTGGTGACAAAATGATGGTGACAACGCTTGCTCCAAGATAGACTATATTTTATGTCGGTGCAATTAACCCAAAGGGGGTGCAGGAGCAAAAAAGTTCTAAAAATGCGATTTTTGCGTTACTGAAGGGCCTAGAAACATGAAATTTGGAATATTAGTTACTTATAAGATATAAATGATTTTTCAGAACAGTTCTTAAACAATTCGAAATTTAAAAGGGGTGAAAATTCGCGAAAAGCGTTTAAAAAACGTTCTAAAGGGTAGTTTCTACATAATCTCAGGAAATACCAAACCAATTTAAAAAATATTGGTGACAAAATCATGGTGACAACCCTTGCTCCAACATAGGCTATGTTTTATGTCGATGCCACTACCCGAAAGTGGGTGCAGGAGCAAAAAAACTTTCTAAAAATGAGATTTTTGCGTTACTGGAGGGCTTAGAAATATGAAATTTGAAATATTAGCTACTTATTAGATATAAAGGATTTCTAAGAACAATTCTTAAACAATTCGAAATTTAAGAGGGGTGAAAATGCGCGAAAAGCGTTCTAAAAAACATTCTACATGGTGGTTTCCACACAATCTCAGGAAATACCTAACCGATTTAAAAAATAAAGGCTATGTTTTATGTCGGTGCCACTACCCCAAAGGGGGTGCAGGAGAAAAACGTTCTAAATTGTGGTTTTTGCGTTACGGAAGGGCCTAGAATCGTGAAATTTGGAATGGTAGTTAGTTATAAGATATCAATGATCTCTAAGGACATTTCCTAAAAAATCGAAATTTAAAGGGGGGCAAAATGAGCAAAAATCGTTGTAAAAAACGTTCTAAATTGCTATTTCTATGCAATCTCAGGAAGTACTGAACCGATTTCAAATATAATGGTGTAAAAATTATTGTGACAGACCTTGCTCCAAGATAGGCTATATTTTATATCTGTTTCCACTACCCCAGAGGAAATGCAGGAGCAAAATGCGCGAAAAGCGTTCTAAAAACGTTCTAAATGCCGATTGTCAGCAATATCTCAGGAAGAATCAAACTGATTTCAAAAGTAATGGTAGGAAATTGATGCTGATAGCCTCTGCTCTAACATAGACGCTATTTTATGCCGGTATCTTTATCACCTATACGTTGCAGGGACATAAAAGCGTTCTAAATTTCGATTTTTGTGATAGGTAGGGGCTAGCAACTTAAAATTGGGCAAGATACATATTTATTAGATATAAATTATCTTTAAGAATAGTTTCGAAAAAATTAGAAATTTAAAAAAGGTTGAAAATGCGCGAAAAGCGTTCTAAAAATGTTCTAAATTTCAATTTCTACTCAATCTCAGGAAATACCAAAGCTATTTCAAAAGTAATGGTTACAAATCAATGGTGACAGTCCCTGCTATAACATAGGTTATATTTTATGTTGCTGTCGCTACCATCTGAGCGTTGCAAAAGCAAAACATGTTCTAATTTGCGTTTTTTGCACAACTGCGGGGTCTAACACTTTCAAGTATGGCATGTTATTTACTTACAAGATGCAACTGCTTCTCAGAACAGTTGAAAGAAAATTCCAAATTTAAAAAGTTGAAGTGAGCAAAAAGCGTTATAAATTACAATTTTTATTCAATCTTATCAAATACCAAACCGATTAAAAAAATAATGATGACAAATTGTTAAGGATAGAACCTGCTCAAACATAAGCTATATTTTATGTCTGTGCCACTAACACCAGGGAGTTGCAGGAGCTAAAAACTTTCTAAATTGCGATTGCTGTGAGACTGAAAGTGCTAGAAACTTTAAATATGGCACAGTAGTTACTTATAAAATATAAATGCTCTCGAAGGACTGTCGGAAATAAATTCGAATTAAAAAGGGGTGAAGCAAAGGGGAGGTGTGAAAAGCATTCTATAAAAGTCCTAAATTACGATTTCTATGCAATTTCAGGGAATATAAACCGATTATAAAAGTAATAGTTGTGAATCAATGGTAACAGTCTCTGGTCCTACACAGGCTGTATTTTATGCCGATGATTCTACCACCTCGGGTTCACAGAAACAACAAACGTTCTAAAAAAGGCCTTCAAAAGCTTGCTAAATTACGTTTCTGTGGAATATTAGGAAATAACAAACCGATTTCAAAATTAATGATGGCAAATTAATGGTGACAGTTCCTATTTCAACATAGCCCTTTATGTTGAGAGAGGTGGTAGGGCTTGGAATTTGACATGATAGTTAATTTTAAGATGTAAGAAGATGGCTTCTAAAAAATTCAAAACTTCAAATGAATACTGAAATGAGCGTATTATTTGATCATAAAAGTTTCAAAATATTTTCTAAATTAGCATTTATTTAGTTTTATTTCGTTTTATTAATTTAAGTCTCATTTCTGCCTAATGCAGTGTAATAATGATGTTTAATCAAACTGTGTTTTAAATAGTAATTTTTGAATTATTCCTGAAAGTAATAAGTACCTTTAAATAAAATAAAATATTACCTTTTAATAAAATAAAAATTTAGTTAGTACCTTTTAATAAAAATTAGACACATAAATATCACTTGGCATATTTCAAATATTACGCGAGCAAAGCCGCGGGGTTTGCTAGTAGTTTTATAAATTCAGAAAATTGTCCGCATGTGCCCCATCAGCTGGGTAGTTGTGAACACAAATGGGGCACATGTGAACAGAAGGAAAAAATATCCTTTAACATTCTTTTTATTCTGCTATTCATTTGTCATCGTAATCATTAGTTATATTACCTTTTAAATTCACCATAAAGAAATATATATATATATATATATATATATATATTTCTCTAGTTTCTGGGTGATATGTTTAAGCAAAAGATTATAAAATGAAAATAAGTAGATTTGGAGGGGAGAGGCTTAGACGATTCATTAAATATTGTTGCAATAAAATAAAAAAATAAAGAAGCAATTTAAAAAAAGAAATTAAAACTTTTAAATTTTGCTTAAGGGTTTTTGTTTGGGGGAAATTTTAGGGAGGGGGCATTTACATACTATTTATCGGAAATCTGCCGAAATACGAAAGATTCTCACTCCTGTATTTGCCTTATAGTCCGAGTGCTACACGACCAAAATAAAGTGAAAACTGCAAATCGTGATAAGAATATGCCGCTTGGTGAGTATCTACTTTATGTTAATACAATGCATTTCAGAGGGAAGGGGCATTGCGAAAAGTCGTGGGTATTCAAGATGGCGGCTGTTATTCAAAATGGCGTCGTTTTCTGAATTTTCTTACTATACACCATATAAATGTGTGTTTCAGGTCGATTTCGATGGTTTTAACGTCAAAAATTTCTTTTTAACACTTTCTGTCATAGTTGAATGGGTTTATGATATCATTTTGTCTGTTTGTTTGTCTGTCTGATTGTCGTTCCACGTTCTAACTCGCTTAAATATCGCTACTCGCTTAAATTCACCCAGATTGTCATGTAATGTATATATGTTATTAAAGTTTACAATAACATGTTCCGAATAGAAATTGACGTGTATACTGTCCGTTTACAGGACCCTCAAAAGAATTCCATTACGCTATTGTCTATTACTCCGGGTTCTACGGTTGAGAAAACAGCAAACCTTGATAAGAATATACCGATTGGTGAGTATCTACTTTATATTAATACAATGCATTTCAGAGGGGAAGGCATCGCGTAAAGCCGTGGGAATTCAACATGGCAGCTGTTACTCAAAATGGAGTCATTTTCTGGAATTCTTGCAATGTTCATACTATTCATCGGTTAAAAGTTGGAAAATTCTATGCTTTTAAGATTAAAAATGTCATTTGTAACACTTTCCAACATTGTTGAAAAGTATTTATGAATCCTGTTTATGTGGTCGTCTGTCTGGCCGCATAATAGCGTATATTCGCTTACATATACACGGATATCCATGAATTTAAATATTTTCTTTATATATGTGTTATTTATATATGTAATTTAAATGTGCGGTATACAGCAAAAAGTTCTATATTGAAAATGTAGTGTGTAGCATTTATAGTTAGTTTACAGGTGCACTCAAAAGAATTCCATTACATTATGATCTATGGGAGAAAATCATTTTCAATGTGTTTTAATGATATTAAACTCTTTGATACATATTGAAATTGATATACATTAATGAGGTGCAGTACAATATACTTGCTGTAAAACATGATGTGCATAGCATTTACGTTCATTTACAGGAGCTCAAAAAAGAAAGGGGCTATAGAACTGTTTATAACCTATGTGCTTTTTACTTTCTTCTATCTTTACAAGATTAAAGTAATGGAAATTGTTCCTGAAAATTTTTGACTTCCAGTTTTCGATGGATTTACACGTTTTAGGGGTCAGGAATCAGAAAAAAAAAACATGTTTATACAAAATGTCTGCCTTTCCGTGTGTCGCCATTCTACCATCGCAAAGTGTATGAAGTTATGCATATAATTAAACCAAAATTTTTGAGTATATTTTTGGCTGTGGCAAGCAGGTCCTTTTTCAATTTAGAAATATTTTGCCGGAAAGTGGCGCTGTAGTAGCGATTTTTGTTTCTTTTTCAATATTGTATTATCCGAAAGTGTATAAAGTTATTCAATATATTTTTGGCGTTAAAAACATCCAAATGGACCTGAAACACACATTTATATGATGCATAGTAAGAAAAATCAGAAAATGACGCCATTTTGATTAACAGCCGCCATCTTGAATTCCCACGGCTTTACGCGATGCCCCCCCCCCCCCCCTCTGAAATGCATTGTATTAACATAAAATAGATCCTCACCAAGCGGTATATTCTTATCACGATTTGCAGTTTTCTCAACCGTAGCACCCGGACTATTATTTACTTGTAAATTATAGATAAAGAAGGGTTTTTTAATGATTAAAAAACATCTAGACTATAATGCCCCTCTCCGACTTCTTTTGCTTTTGAAAGGGGGGAGGGGTACAAACGGGATTTTACGGTAGTTATCAGTTTAAAAATTTTACTTTCTTAAAATATTACTGGAATTTATGTATATGGTATTTTGAATGGATAGCTCCATTCAAAGCATCATATACATAACAGTTTTAGAGATAGAAGTAAGCCATCATTGCAAGGTTAGAACAAATGTAACAGAAAAATTTGCAAAGTTCTTCAAGGTAATACTTTTGTATTAACAATGCATAAACAATATTGTTGTAAACCGTTTAGTAAAATAATATATAACACATATTGTATTTTAGAAAACATTAAATTTATTTAAAGTACAATTGAACTGTAAACGAGCTTGTTGCTCTTTATGTATTTGCTGAAAGATGTGTTTGTGGAAGTTTCAATACAAAATAAACTTTGTGTGAGGAAGATATCTTCTATTTCAGGAAAATTGTAGATAATGGAACTTACATTATTTCTCATTAAGTTAACTGAAAGAAACAGAATCACAGAATGATTGTTGGGGCACTTATGAACTGTTCATATCTGCACCAACTAGTCTGTTCACAAGTCCTCACATTGCTGCTTTTGTTAAATTGATAAATCATTAACATTTCTCAATTTTAGAAGAAAAAGAACGGTATCAAAAATGTTTATTAGTATTCATAGTATATGTTAAAACACTCAAATTCAAATAAATGAATAAATAAATAAAGTTATTAGCTTATTAACTTGGAACAAAGATTTTACTTTTGAGATCTAAAAACAGTGTTTTGACTAAAGAGGACAAACAATATGCCTTAGAGCTTCAAAATTTTTTACCATATGTCTACAGGTGCTATCATCTTTAGTATTTTTTTTTCAAATAAAAAAACTTATAGTAACTATCGAAAAATTGCGATGTTCACATGTGCCCCGTGTTCACATGCGCCCCCATCTCCCCTATATTTTGATGCTGATAGGAGTTCAAACTCCAATGATAGAAAATCTGTCTCTGCTTATATTATTATGGAGGCAGAAATAGATGCCAGTAAAGGAATTCAAGATCTTTTATGGATTATAGCTATGGCTAATGAAATTGTGGTCATTAAAGATCATATAGTGTATGAAGATAACCAATCATGTAATTATGAACCAAAACATTTTCGAGCCGACAAACCATGTTCCTTTTTTAGCCCCCGGAATGCTACTTCTTTCTCCCAGCTTATTTTGTCTCCAATAAATAACGTTACCTTACAGACGCTAGCCGTAAAACAAAGCATTACGATTAAATACTCTTTAGCAATTTTTAAAACTTCTAAGTATCGCACATTTTCAACTGTTATACCGTCGTATTGGAAAAAAAAAAGTTCTTTTAAATGCATTTTGTTTTAAAACTGTATCTCCATTTATTTTTGAGATATTAATTTTTTTGTAGTTTTTACAGCCATTTGCTTAATATGGGCAACTCAAGTACTCCATTTCTGTAGAAAGTAGAGAAAAAATAGTCGAAAAATAGCAGTTATATCTTTTTGTTGCCACTTTATCATAAAAACTGAAAAAAAAAATTAAAATACGTGCTATTTTGAAAAAATATTAATGAATTGCTTTCTTTTTGCTGCATTTGTGTATTATTCTGAGATAGTGACGTCCTACCCATACTTTATTGCAGATGTGTAAGATTGGATCGTAAATGAGGAATTCTTCAGCGGATTCGGATGACGTCGTTTTACATAAAATAAAATCGCGTGTTTTAAGTCTTAAAACTGAGCTACAGTAGAGTCCCGATTATCTGAGTTCGCCTTAACCGAGTGTCCGCTTTCACCGAGTTATTTTCTTTTGATGGACTTCTATTATTATGAAACAGCCCTTATAAATGAAGTGTTAGGTGAAGATGAAAGAGCAGCCGTAAAAAGTTAGACCTCTGATCTTCTGGTCAGAATGGGAAAAAAAATGGTCATTTTTTTTTTCAAAAAAAATTATGGCCATTTTTTTTCCCATTCTGACCAGAAAATCAGAGGTCTAACTTTTTACGGCTGCTCTTTCATCTTCACCTAACACTTCATTTATAATGGCTGTTTCATAATAATAGAAGCCATCAGTCCATCAAAAGAAAATGAAATAATTGAAATGTCGGGGGCGACACTAAATTCTGAAAAAGCAGAATTCTTGTTCTCTAGTAATAGATATTCGTTTATCGCAGTTATAAAAATTACATCACCATTGTTTATCCGTTTGCAGATAAAGTATCATATCATGCCCATTAACCCTTTCCGGCGCGGAGTAAGTCTGTTTGTAAGTGCATTTCAAATGAAAACAATTTTAGACGAATGAAACATACTGATATTAAGTTGAAATTTATTCGCGATGTTGTCAGCAGGAATGATATTCAATACAATGCATTTCTGCTGAAGATCAGACTGCTGATATGCTAACAAAAGCACTTGCTAAAACAAAATTTTACGAAATTTTAAAATTATAATATTTAAAAATTTTAACTTTAGACTTTGAGATTTGATGTGCGATTATGAGCGGGTGTTAGAGTAATGTGCGCATAGCATTATTTCGTTTCAGTTCTATTGCGTCATTACTTTACATAAAACTTACTGGTTCTCTTATTAGTATAAATTTATATTTACTGTCTTGTTTCATATTAGTAATTTATATTTACTGTCTTATTAAAAGGTCTTATTGACCTTTTTATAATACTGTCCAAATTTTATAAATATAAGCTATTTTCTTTTTACGCTTTTCTGTGTTTCCTGATTGTCAATGTGTGTTTGACCTGCTGTAAAGAAACGCTTTATGTGCAATCCACCAACCATGTCTTTCAATGCAACATATCTACAAAGATTTTTAACAATAATCAAGTTATAAGAATAATAGGATATTGTATTGTCATCGGAAACACATCTTTGTACATAATTTGTGTAATTCTAGCCTAGCACTTCAGGAATGGAATGAAAGACCATTTCAAAATTCTATCTTTACATACAAAAAACAGGTTGAGTTAAATAAAGGAGTGTAAAGAGAAACAACTGGATGCATTGCAAACTGCAACAAGTCGGAAGTTATACGTCAAAGGAGGTGCTTTATAAATATTCAGATCTTCGTGCAATAGCTGTTGCACTCGTATGCAAAAATGCATGGATACAAAATTTATTACGATTATGTATATTAAATTCACTAATACGGAAATAATAGGATTCCATCTTTAATAGGAAGTAATCGACATGGCAACCTAGAATCATTACCTATCATGGGATATCATTCGATTAATTACGTATGATAGGATTTAATAGAATGAAGAAAGCTTTTATTAATATATTTTTAAATTTTTATTCAATTTTCATAAAATTTGAAATGACTCGACAAAATTCTGCAAATATTATATAAATTAAATTTCAAACTATTCGGTTGGGTAGTTTTTTCTCTGTTCAATGCGGACAGACGGACAGACAGATAGGTGGACGGACCAGACGACGACTATAGGTGCTACGTATATATATAATTAAGAACGCACATAAAAACGCATTCATTTTTACGTCATCGATAATTTTTTGTTTATATTTTATCATTGTTGAGTTAAAATTGGTGGATTTCTTTCTTTGTTGAATTAAACACGTCCATTGCTACGCCATAGCATTAACTGTTGAAATGAAGTATTATCGATTAATGTAATTAAAATTAATCGATTTATTGTTAAATAAGTTCTTGTAGTTCTACAAAATCTCATTGTAATCGGGAACACACAACTGTATGTAATGTCGGAAATTTAGCCCACCAAGAAGACAAGGAAAAATAGATTGCAATGTTCCATCTTTACCTATATGAACCAAGTTAAATAGAAGCGTGTAAAAATGCGGTACTTGTCTACTTTCCTGCCAACGACTTTTGATTAAAAAAAAAAAAAAAAAAAAAAACTTATCATTTAACTTATCATCTCATTTTTTTAACGCGACACGTTTGATTTCAAATGCAGCACACTAGTACTCGATGTACAAGTACGTATTCCATTTTTATTTAGATTTGTGAATAAAACAGTATAACTTTTCTAATGAAATATACACTAGTGTCCAAAATTAAGGACCAATCACAAAATGCTAATTTTTAAGTAAGCGAATACTCAAAAAGGAAATAATATAATTCAAATAATTACTATCCCTACAGCACAGCTAGTCCATATAGCATCTCATTCATGTCACACATGGTCACAAGTGTCACAGTCACTACAGTGAAACAAAAAATAGGAAATTCCACACGTCTCATTATGAGTCTCAAATGATCACTATATGTGACACCACTGAGACGTCAATGTGACTGCTGCTTTTTCACGAGTCGCCAGGTGACTTTACAATCTAGTTACATTGTGACTCTCATGTGACTGTCATCTGTAGACTCAATTTCAAAGTCATCGTGAACGCGGTATTGTGATAAGTTATAAAATAATGTCACATTAAAATCACTTGATTACTTTCAGGTGATAGAGAGACCACTATGAAGTCACCATTGTGCCCTTTTGTGAAAAGTCACCATGTGACTATAATATGATATTATTTGGTGACTTATCCTAATGCAACGTTCATGATGACTTTGAAATTGAGACTAAAAATGACAATTACATGAGAGTCACAGTGTAACTATATTTTAAAGTCACCTGGTGACTCGTGAAAAGCAGTAGTCACATTGACGTCTCAGGGAAGTCACATATAGTGATCATTTGAGACTCATAATGAGGCGTGTGGAATTTCCTATTTTTTGTTTCACCGTAGAGGCTGTGACACTTGTGACCATGTGTGACATGAATGAGATGCTATATGGACTAGCTATGCTGTAGGGATAGTAATTATTTGAATTATATTATTTCCTTTTGAGTATTCGCTTACTTAAAAATTAGGATTTTGTGACTGGTCCTTAATTTTGGACATCAGTGTACGTTAACTGCCATTTCTGTGTTTTCTCTCGCATTTTGAAAAAAAAAAATTATACTAAATACCTGTGATCTTCAACCTACACAGAGGTCGCATTATGTAGGGGAAATTTTATTGTTCCTACCGCTATTTTGAAAATAATATCTTCATCGTACTTTAATATAGCATACGTTAAATACAACAATCATGAAGATTACCGATTAAGGGTTCTCGTAAGAACAATTAAATTTTCCCCATATAATGCAGTGTCTGTCTACAGAACTTGAATGTGGTAAACTATTTTAAATATTATGGGATTCTGACATTAAAAAAATGTGTATTAACCCTTTATTGTGTAACCCTTAAATGGGTATTAACGGAGGCGGTGTCTACAAAAAAAGACACCTAATTTTAATTCCAAAACGGACAAACGGCACCAAGAATATTTAATTTAAATTTTCCGTTTATGAAGTACGGGAAAATAAGAAAGTTTTTATTTTCTAATAAATTCGTTTATGAATTCTGGTGTCTGTCCATCATTTCATCATTTTACAAACAGACTTACTCCGCGCCGGAAAGAGTTAATGGGCATGATATGATACTTTATCTGCAAACGGATAAACAATGGTGATGTAATTTTTAAAACTGCGATAAACGAATATCTATTAAAAAGGAGCCTGGTTCGATGGCTCGAAAATTTTTTGATTCATAATTTCAATGCTTTATTTGATATTCACGTACATTTTATATGTTATAACTGTTATTTATGAATGTTGTACATGTTATAACTGTTTACATTTTCTGAATTTAAAAAAAAAACAGCAATATGTTCATTCCAAACTTCCATTATTATAAGTGCATATTACGTTCCTCCAAAAAACTTAACGATAATAGTAGTATGGAAAGCTATAAAGAAAGACTTTTTATACGAACAGTTTTATTATGCGACATTTAGGATGAGGGTCATGCCTAGTATTTTTTAATCTTTCGTGGGGTACCTTCCCGTAGTCGAAATACACGGATTATAATGATTCGGTCGCAGTTATTGGCCGAAGCTCGTGAACGTGTAATGAATGTGACGTCACGCTTATGCATTTTTGGCGTTAATACCATTGTTTAGCGAGACTTAAAATATATAAAAAGTGTTCGGCTGGAAAACAGACAAGTACCAAAAATACATTAAAATCTCGATATTTGAACAAAATTTCCATTATCTACAGAACAGGTTCTCAAACTTTTCTGTACCACCGCCCCCTTTGAAAGAAAAAAATTCCATCGCCCCCTCTTCCATGATAGTTAATTATACCAAATATTAAAATATTGATGCATATTATCTATACCTATTTTATCTGTCTATCTATCTACTGAGAATAACAAAGCAGAAATTAATTAAAACAACCTTTAAAAAAAAGTAGTAAAAAATTGTTTATTAAAAATTTAAAAATAAACTCAAAATTAATAAGAAAAAAATAATAATTATGAGATGGTTAACGCTGGTGGAGTTTTAACAAATTGCTAATGCCGGGATCCAATTTCATTAACGTTAGTCACAAATTACCACGTTCAATGATATGCAGTCTGTTCCTTTTCTTACACAGTAAATTAGCTACTGCGCTGCATCTACGCTCAGTCAAATACGACGAAGAAAAAGCAATTAAAAATTTCTGTACTCTCGCCCGCAATCCAGGGTAGAGAGCTGGTATTGATTTTTGAAGCCAGAACTTTCGGTATCCATTTCTGAATTTTATTTTTAGTTCTTCGTTAGTTGATAGTTCTATGAGTTCCTCTTCTAAATTTGATGACTCTGCTGTATCTGAATTTGCAAGAGGATTTAAACCCCAACTCGGCATATTCATGTGGGGCGTCAGCTAATTATATTAATTTCCTAAATAGGTAGGTAAGCCACGGCCGCCCCGCTTGAATGTCTTAACGCCCCATTTGCCTCTGGACACGCTACCATCCCCATGGAAGATTTTAGCACCCACTGAGGGGCGGTACCGCCCCCGATTGAACCTATGTTCTATAGGATTGCATTCACTATGTTATGGGGCTGCAGATTGTACTGTACTGGTTTAGAAGGTAAAACAAACTTTCTCCGAAATTTTTCATTAATGGGAAATATTCTGCATTCCATATAGAAAAAAAGGTAAATTGGATCAAATATATATTTATTGATGTTAATTAAGTACCCAAGCTATTAATAATTAAACAATCGAATCAGGCTGCATGGAGAGGAATTCAAACTCACCACAAAATGTGCTCCATTGTGCTGCGGTGATAGGGATAATCGCTGCAGCAAAAAATAAAGGGAAGCTCCAGTGTTCCATTTTTGGGCCTGTTGTGTGGATGATGTCAATTTATAAAGATCCCAATAACTAATTAAAAAGTTCTTTGTGTTCTTTAATACGACATTTCTCAAACTGCAGTCCACGGATCACAGTCACTCTCCATTGTGAACCGCTCAGTTTTTAAAAAAGGCATAAAAAGTAAAATTTAAATGAACTGCCTATCGCGCACTTTAGCTTTAATTCTCAGGATAATAAAATAATATGGAACTTGAATAAAAAAGGTCCCCAGAGTACTCGGAGTATAAAAATAGTCCTTACTTGAAAAAAGTTTGAGAAACACCTTTTTAATATTTTATATTTCATTACAAAAGAAAAAAAAAAGATCTGTGGAAAAATCTATTGAGAATAATTGGATACCAAGCGTTTTAGCTTATTTTTTAAAGCAAATTTCTATGAAATCTCTAAACAAGAGGAAATATTCTACAGGTTTTTTTTGTTTTTTTTTTAATCTATTGAGATTAACTCAATACCGCAAGGTATATGTTATTCAGATCAAAAAATTTTTCCATGAATATTCATAGCAACGGAAACTATTTTGCAACTATAAAGCATGTTCGTCTGTGCTGTGGTGGCAGCTTTATTAAATACTGTTTTTGATACACTTTCTTCATTTAAAAGTGGAATTTAAAACTAAGAAATCAGCAGATGAGAAACCTCAGTGTTTTGCCAGATGTGTCAGGGTATTCAAATCGCGCTTTATGTAATGCCTAAAATGCATGTACAATTTATTTAATTTTTAGTTAGTTTTACTTTTGTTTGCTTATACAAGACTTACAAGTATATAAGTATTGTGTCGTTAAACCTGATTTCACACGACCATTTTGTAAATTTTTCTACGATACATACATTTTCTGAAATTCCCGTTGTCTCAAAACTATTACTTTGGTAATTTTCAACTATTGTATCATTTTAGGATTAGAGTATCTACAGGTACGTTTTGATTTGATACTGTAATTTCGTTAATGTAAGCATGTCGTTGGACAGGGGATCGGTACTTATCTTTCAACCGCGAAACATCTGCATCTTTTGCAGAAGTTTAATGAAATCTCATGTAACAAGTATAAGCTCCTGTTACGAGACATACATAATTTAAAAGTCCGAAGTCTACAAAGTTTTGTTTGGAGGGGAAAAAAAGTGTGATCATTCTATAATAGAACTTAAAAGTACAAAAGTACGCAGAGCTATTATCTAATCCCAAAACATAGCTTTGCGTTTAGCTACAGTTGTAAACGACGTAATGACATGATGAGTTTATTTTGAAAAAAATTGCGTATTTTGGTGACATTTTTAATGATTTAGAAGAAAAAATATAATTTTGGCCTTCTCGTTATAATATTTATGCAGGGATGTAGTGAAGGGTATAGGGGTGGGGGGGGGGTATACGCCGTGTACCTTCTGGATTTTTTAAAAAAGCTCCGTATACCCTCTGTTTCTCAAATAAAGCATTAGCGTATACCCTAGGGTTACTAGAGATACGAGCTGAAGCATCTGCCATTAATGTGCCTTTGGGTTTGCCATATGTACCCAGCGCCCATTCACTTCTATGTAAACTCAGAGCAACATGCTACATTTAGACAGTTATTTTTTATTAATTACACGTTATAATTAGTTACGAAATTTATGATGGGAGGTTGCTTTGCGATGAATTGTTCAAACCATTCTAGAAAAGGAGACCGGATGTCAAATTTCCCGAAGAAAATACAAAAAGAAGAAATTGGATAATCAACTGTCGTCGAGATAAATGGCGGGATTTATGAAAGCGCCAAATTTAAAAGTCTGTTAAAACTTGTAAAAATGACTGGCGATTGCTATTCTTTTTTAATTTAATTATTTACTTATGTTTATAATATTTACACAAGTGTATAAATATACATAAGAGACTATCATTATTTATACTCTTAATTTTTTCAAACTTTTGAGAGTTATTAATCAATATTTACGAGATTTTGAATTATTTATTCCCATTAATTATTTATTTTTTGTCACTACAAAGTCACAAATAGAGCAAAAAATAAAAAATAAAAAATTTCTCAACTTCATGTGTTGAGAGGAACAGATTTTTCTTACTTTTGTTTGCAAAGGGGGGGGGGGGGAAGGGGGGTTAGATTACTTGATTTATTTTTACTATAAAACATGTAGGATATATTTTATTTAAATTGCAGTTTTAAATATCAAACTTTTTATTGAGCCGAAGGAGAAAATCGGGAAGCTGAATTTTATGAGAATTATTTTTATTTAAGGGGTGCTTATATAATTTTAAGTCTTTCTGCACCTTTTTAATTCTCTAAAAAATTCATAAATAGGTTAAATAATTTATTATTATTATTACTATTATTTTACAGATTCAGAAAATTATAATACGGAATAATTTGCTTATATATATATATTTTTAATATTTTAGGATTGTTTCATAAATTAATCTATTTCATAATCAATCATTCATAAATTAATGTAAAAAGAAGAGATATAAATGGCAAATTTCACTTAGCAGCTTTAAGTACGCAACATGTAAATACTTCTTCATCAAATAATTTGCAATCTTGCAATCTTGTTGATGTTCAGGAATTTGAGTTTAAAAGCTCTACCAGTTACCCAAAATAACTTTATGACACATTTTCTTAATCATTTTTAAAAGTAAAGACATAAAACTAGCAGCTCTGATTACTAAAGGGATTTTGAATCAAAATGAGATTTCTATTTTTTAATAAAGAAATTATTTATCGAATTACGAGCAATTGTGGTCACGTGGCGACCGGTTTTTCTTTTTCGCGGTGTCGCATCTCTACCAATTACCCAAAATAATAATAATAAAATTAGAAAAAGCTGATGTCTTTGCCCGAAATGTTAACGTTTTATCCATTGAAAACACTGGGGTGTTGGAGAAAAATTTTAAAGTTTAAAAGGTTTTTAACTTTGTAAGTTTGGGAAGAAGGGGAAAGGGTAATTTTATTTATTTATTTTTGTGGCGGGAAAGGGAGGGCGATTAGTTATTTAACGGCTCACATATGGGGCAGAAAGAAAAATTGACTAAATTTTGCATGGTAGGAAAGACCGGGGTAGAGGTAATTTCAGGTGGTGGGAGGATGTTAAATGATTATTTATTGTTATTGTTACAATAAAGTAATAAATAGAGTAAAGAAAGTTTTAAAAATTAAAAACGTTTGAATTTTTTTAATTTTGTGAGTAGGGGGGAGGGAATTAAGGGAGAAATAGAATTTTATGGGGGGGGGGTAGTAAGTTCATTAGATGACTTATTAACTATTGTTACTAAAATTATACAGAAAAAAAATAATTCAAAATTAAAAACTTTAAAGATTTAAAAATTTTTGTGCTAGGAATAAGGGGGGGGGGGGCTAAAGGGAAAGCGGCCATATCAGATAGAGTGAGGATTTTAGATGATTAATTACTCATTATTACAATAAAGGAACAAACAGCAGAGAAAAAGAATACTTTTAAACATTTTAAACTTTATGAACAGGGGGAGGGGCAAAGGGGAAGAAGATTTTTTTTCAAAGGTGGGGGGGGGGGAGAGATTATTAGATGACTTTTTATTTATTTACTTAACTAAACATTTACACATAGAACAAAAAAAATGATATTTAAAGACTTTAAATTTTGTGTGCTTGGTATCAGGAGAGGGGAGGAAAGAAAACGTGAATTTCGGTGGGGTGGGAGGGAAAAAATATATGATTGGTTATTTATTTATTGTTTTAATAAAATGACAGATATAGCAAAAGCAAACATTAAAAAAATTACAGTTTTAAAATTTTTAAACGATACTGAGTATTGTGAGAAGGGGGGAGGGGGGTAGAGAGGGAAGCAAAATTTTGGGATAAAGGAATTTAGATTAAATTTTAACGAAATTTGTATGATCATATTGTTACAATAAAATAATAAATAGAGTAGAAAAGTTAAGGAAAAAAAAAGGATTTTTATAATTTTTCAGTAATTTTGAGGGGGGGGGGGAGAAAGCAAACAAAAGGGGGCGAAGAAAATTTCGAAAAGAGAGAGATTTAGTTGAATTTTTTTTTAATCGGAAATTCACTGAAATGCAGAAGAGTTTCACATCTGATTAAGAAATAAGAGTTTGAAATTAAGGAGTTTTTGCAGAATTTGTATAAAAAGGACTTTAAGGACGAAAAATATTTTTGAAAAATGTAAAGATTTTCAAGGACCGTACGACCATTAATAATAGAAGAACTTTTCTTTTTGTGCATACATCGACTTACAAGGAGAGGGTCCGAGGTTGGTCTCACCGAATGCGATGAATATTTGCGTTTCGATAGAGTACAGTTAGTACATAAATATCTGACCGCCATAAAGCGCAACACCCAGGGGGTCTTGAGAAAATCAGTCGCAAAGTTTATGCCACAGTTTATAATCGGATAAATTTCCTGCTTTGGCAAGCGGCTTCGTGGCATAGCGGCAGCGTGCTGGATTTGAGTTTTTTCTACCCGGGTTCGATCCCGGGTCGGACTTGTTTTTCAGAACGAAAATTTTTATCAATCATTTTCAAACCGTAATTGAAAGAATATTAATAATAATTTAAATTTACGAAAAATATGAATTAAATGTATGTTTTGCAGCATATAAGTGTTTTTTTAACTACGAAATTTTGCATGTTTAAATATATAATGAAAAAAAAAAAGAAACCAGCATATTTATATGTCTATAGATCAGAAATTTTTTGTTGTTATTTAAAATTATTTACAGTTATTTCAATGGATATCTACAATTTTTAACAGAGAAATAAATTAAAATAAGTGAACAAATATATTATTTTCACGTTGTTTCCTCATTGAAATATTTCATGGTTTATTCAAAATATGCTTTTATATTTTTAATATGATTTTTTAAAGCCTGGGATTCTTTATTTTTAATTAGAGTAAGTGTCTACGTAGTAATTTCTTTCGGAAATCTTTTTTTTTTTTTTTTTGTTTAATATTTTTATGTAAATCAGTTTAATTATATAAATACAATTTTAGGTGCGAATCTTTGCATGTTAATATATTTAATGAAAACTAAAGATAAAATAAATAAATAATAATAATAACAAATTAAAAAAAAGTCAATTGGAACTTTTATAGACCATAAAATTAAGCTAATTTAAAAATTTATTTACTGTTATTTACATAAATAAGGTACTACTTTTCACAGTGAAATAAATGTACCGTTTTTTACCAACTAGCTTTTTAACTTTTGAATTTTTAAAATCTTGGATGCTTATGATTATAATTAGAATGACTGTCTTTGTGCTTAAAAATAAGTTCTAAAAAGATATTGAACTGCTGAAAATAGTTATTACGTAGGTAATAATTACAAAACCAAAAATCCGAAATAAAAAAGTCATATTTAGAATTTTAAAAAGCGTCTTAAAAAAATCATGAAATATTAGAAATACTTTCATATAGAAACAAAATTAAAGTAATTTAATTATTTACGCATTTATAATAAGTGTTTTAATTTATTTCTCTGTGAAAAATAGTAGATTATTCATTGAAATAACTGTAAATAATTTAAAATAACAACAAAAAATTTCTGGTCTATAGACATATAAATATGCGGGTTTTTTTTCATTGTATATTTAAACATGCAAAGTTTCGTACTTAAAAGAACACTGATATGCTACAAAACATACATTTAATTCATATTTTTGGTAAATTTCAATTATTACACATATTTTTTCAATTGCGATTCGAAAATGATTCATAAAAATTTTCGTTCCGAAAAACAAGTCCGAGCCGGGATCGAACGCGGGTAGAAAAGACTCGAACACAGCATGCTACCGCTATGCCACGGAGCCGCTTTTCAAAGCAGGAAATTTATCGGATTGTAAACTGTGGCTGAAACTTTGTGACTGATTTTCTCAAGAACCCCTGGGTGTTGCGCTTTATGAAGGTCATATATTTATATACTAACTATACTCTATCGAAACACAAATGTTCATCGCATTCGGTGAGACCAACCTCGGACCCTCTCCTTGTTAGTTCAAATAATGTGATAAACAAATTTCTTGAAATCGCCAACAAGGCGCTAAAGTCGCCAAGAAGCAGGCGTGAACCCAAAGTGTACCTAAATATGGCGGTGATGCTCCGGCCCGTAAACTCTAGAGGCTCTAGTATACCCTATGCAATATATGAACGTTCATGACGTCAGTGTATACTCTCTACCTACCCGTGTACTCTCTGCTTTTTTTACCACTACAACGCTGTATTTTTTGTTTTTTAAAACATGATCTTAATAAAGATTACAAAGCTAATTTACTTTTTTTGCTTCTTATGTATATATTAGGTTATTATTGAACTACTTGTCACCTGGGTGATTTGGATTTGTTTATCAATATATAGTATTACTGATGTTTAAAAGATATTTAGTGACGATAGTGCAAGAGTGCAGAGTGCCAAAGTGTGCAAAAGTGCGCACCTGTTTTTGGAAAAACTGTTGCTAAAGCAGGATATAATGTAACCGTTATATATCCTTTCAAAAATCATCTTTTATTATATACTGACTTGTCACAAAGCAGCGTCACTGGAAGACTATTAAAATATAAACGTTTTGAACCACATTTATCAGTTAAACCACAGAACACAGAAAATGGGGAGCAAAGAGAATTGTTTTCAATAGAAAATGATATTTCAGAAAAGGCAGAAATACTATGTAAAGAAAGGTTGCACATTCAATGTGAAATAAACCAAACTTTCGTTTCGCAAGGTACAGACTTCAAGGTATAGACTTCGACTTCAACAACTTCATCTTATGTCAAATCAACAGAGTTATGATGCTATCCAAATGTGCTGAGATACTATAATAATAGGAGCAGAAAGTCGTAATTTTGAGGAGTTCAACACGCAAAAGGCAGCTTGAAGTTGACGCTTTTGAAAAAAGCCAAAAACCTTTACCAAAAAACGAGTAAAAGAAGCCAAGAAGCCAAGAAGCCAAGAAGTGCTCCAAAGAAAAAAATGTGGATATGTCTAGGCTGATTAGAAATCTGTAGAGAACCAATTGTAGAGGAGTTGAGTGCATTTTCCGCAGAGACTGGTGGCTCGAAGAGTGTGCGGACTGCGTTGGTCGTGGTCACTACAAATGGGACGTTTCTAAGTGAAACGTTTCCTTTTTTATATTGCGCAACTCTTGCACACTTGTCTGCGCACTCTTCCCTTCAATGGTTGTACAAGAGTGCGCATTTAGGAGGATAATCTAGGAAACCGAAAGTGTTTCTTATATGTTTATGAATTCAATTTTTTTTTGTTAGTTTAATAATCTAAGATTATAAATAAAGTATAACATCATCCCTCAAATCTCTTCATTTATTGTTATTTAATGAAATAGCTTAAGTGTGCACTCTTGTACCACCTTATCCTATGTCTTAGTACACTCATCTGTCAAGAAAATGTCGTCACAGACATCACACAAAAGGCGCGTCACGTCGGTAGAACAAGCTATTGGAATAGATGTTGCTATGCCCGCTTCCAAGGCCGCATTTTTTAAATAGAAAACGTAAAGAATAATAAAGCTAAACTATAATAAGCTAAACTAATAAATTTTTTTTAGAACACGTTTATTACATCTTAATTTGCATTACTCCCATGCCATCAAAATATCTGTAATTGAAGACTTTTTATTAATCACAAAAGGAAAACTTGTTATTGTTTAAACCTGATAACAAGTAAAAACTAATTCAAATTATCATGCATCAGTTCAGTTAAATAAATGAATTATATAGAGGTAAATAAATAACAAAGTAATTGTACGATCATTAGACTCGTGAACAATAATAAAGTAAGACTCAAATTAAATACTGAAAAAATTTCAAAGATATTATGCGATTAAATATTCATCAAATGCACACAGAAAGGAAACATTATACTGTTACAAAGGTTTTATTTTTTCTGCCTAGTTCGATTAGGTTTGAAATATTATTGATATTGAGTATTATATTAACATTTTCATTCCCTAAGTACAGATATGTGGATCTCAGTTTTTTCCTGTTTTATTAATGATACTCGAACATAATTGCAATTTCGATCTCAGAAGGATATGCTTCGGTATCAAAGACTAGAAGTAATGCAAATAGATTAAAACTGTTCCTCTGAAGTCAAATTGGAGAAGAAATAATCCAATAATAATCAGTCGTGTTACATTCATACTCAGTGGTGAATAGATTAAAGAATCAAAAAGAAAAGAAACAAACAAAAAGGAACCGAATGAAAGATATAACCCCCCCCACACACACACACACGCCAACACACACAGGCACACACTCACACAACTACCCTCTTCTGCACGTTCTTGCGTTTTATTGTATTTTTTATAGAAATATAAAGTCTATAACGTATTTTTTTTTATTAAAACATAGTTGAAACACATTTAAAGCATAGTTAAAAAGTGTTTATTGTCATGTAGTTAATATATGTTATTGAGGTTTATTATAGCATGATCCTTATGGAAAAAGAAGTGCGTAGCATGTATAATTCTTTTACAGGGACACTCAAAAGGTTTCTGTTATATAAATGATCTACGGAGAAAAATAATTTGCACTATGTTTTAATGATGTTGCGCTATCTGGATTATAATGAAATTGAGGTATTTAACTTGGGTGCACTACAATAAGCTTTCTGTATAATATGGTGTGCGTAGCATTTATCCTTCATTTACAGAGATACACAATCGAATTCAGTTTGGATAACGTGTAGATAATTGCTGGAAGTTCGTTTCAGTTTTGTTATGGTATACGTTTAAATAAATTTGTGCATGTTACGTAGTGTGTATAAATTCTATAGATCATATACAGGGCAGCACAAAAGAATTCTTAAATTTTACTGCCTATAGATGTGAATTGCTTGAGGATTATTTTTACGTTATGTTTTTGCATTCTCCTGATGCAGTACGCTAAATTTAGTATACTAAAATATGTTTGTAGAATATAAATAAATTCATATACATGACTACGTTAAGAACGGGATTTATTGCCACTTATGGGTGGTAATTGCTGGAAGTTTACTTACTTATCTTCTTTCACCTTTTATTTAACGATGAAGTGTCGCTGTTGTATTCTGGATGTGTTAGAATGTGTTTCAAAAACTGTTCTTGAAACATTATTTTTCTATTTTGTTTTCATGTTTATAGTTTAACACAGATCTTGTCGCAAGTTGATTAGGAAATTGCAACCGATCGTTTCCGATTGGCGCCACATCTTTTAAGGCCTGCTCTGTAACCAGTTTTAAGAGCTTACACTAGTCATCCCAGGAAACGCGAACGCTAAACCTATGGGAGAAATCTTTACAGATTTCTCGCTATTTTAATCTTATTTTATTTTAATCTTTTTATTTTAATTAATTAATTAATTAATTTTTTTTGCATAGGATACCTTAGGTCGATATTTTATATTGTGCGTTGTACTTGAAACTGGTTAGAACCGGTTCTGAAAGTGAAACTATCCTTATGTAAATAAACTGTAACCAAAATCAAAAAAGCATATAAGCACGCTGTGAGATATCGACCTCAGATATCTTATGCAAAAGAAAAAAAAAAAAAAAAAAAAAAAAAAAAAAAAAAATCATTTAAAAATATTAAAATACAAGCGAGAAATTTGTGAAGATTTCTCCCAAACGATTAACAGAAGCGTTCTTGTTTCTGTGCGTGACTAATGTAAGCTCTTAAGTGCATCATGAAACTTCAAGAAACTTCACCTTTACAAAGACGATCATTCTGTGTTTTACGTTGAATGCTTATTAAAAGATTATTTTGTGAAATCCTTTTTTACTTTTTATACTTATTATATATTTTTCATCTTCGCCCTGTGGTTTTCTAACTGTCTTTTCAATCATATTATTCACTTTAAGTTTTCAGCATCATATGTATAGAGATTTTTAACACTTTTCAACAAAGTTAAAAAGTGTTTATGCGTTCGCTTTGCCTATCCGTCTGCTCACGCTCTAACTCCCGTAAATATACTTCCGATTTTCATGCCATTGATAAACTTTATTTAAGGTCACCAAGGCATGGTCGGTATTTTTTATGAAATATGTGAGATTAATAGTTCATTTACAGGGGCAGTCAAAAAATTTCATTACATTAGGGTATATGGGGGAAAATCGTTCACAGGGTATTTTAATGAGATTATGCTATTTCAAATGTATTGAAACTGATATGAATCACTGAATTTCCCTACAACATGAATACGATAGAATAGGGCATTCATAGCATTTGCTGTTCATTTACAGGGACACGCAAAAAATCGGTTACAGTACTGTCTTTGAGTAATAATTGCTGGAAATGCGTTTTAAAATTCTGTATGCGCTTTTAAACTTAACTAATTTTTTGCATATTACTCGTTGTATATAAATTCTATTCCTCATATACAGGACTGCACAAAAGAATTCACGTACTTCCTTATTAGTGGAAATTTCTGAAGGGGAATTTTCGACTGAGGTATATATGTATTTCTTAACTGAACTAAATTTTGGCATGTCTGTAGTTTAATAGATACAAATCTATATGTCATATACAGGGCTTCTTAAAGAATTCGGAGAATTTTTCGATTATTGATGGGAACAGCTTAAATGCAGTTTCCAAATGTGTTACGTCTTTCTATAGGGTTGAAATAGACATAATATTTTAACTTATTAGACGGTGCAGTTTTGTTACATTATTCTGAATGTGTTGGAAAGTGTTTCATAATCTATGCTTGGCGCATGATGTTTCTTTCTTGTTGTTTATGCTTTTGAAACAGAAAACTGTTATGCCACTGACATATTAAAATAGCTGCTTTATTTTCCGATTTAAAGAGTTATAATACATTTTTATTGCAATGAATACATTTTACATAAGCTTGTAAAGTACATTTTTTTGTTGTTGAAACCGCCTATAAAAATATCATATTTATAGTTCTCGGTTTATTTTATTCTTCTACGACCACTTGCTTTGATCCCAATACTTCGATCAGTTGTCTTGAAGAGAATACTGCTGTAATTTTTCGAGGACCTGCTTTTCTTGGTGCTAAGGTCTCGTTGTGAGTCATGGTTTTCTCTGGACCAATGTCGCTAGAATAAAAACACAGATACATTTAGAATATTACGGTTATATTGTTTTGTGTGCATAATATGAATTTTGTATACAGGTTATTGAAAAAAATATCTGACTAAACTTTGAAGTGTAGAAAAAAATACACACTTTTTCTTGCAATAAAAAAGATACACCCTACATACTTTTAAAGGGCGTTCTCTATTACCGCTGCTGAATAACTAATTCCTACACCCTACGCCGTTAATTTTAGAGATATAATTCAAATTGCGAAAATGATTTATATATTATTTATATGCTAAACGCCATTTACAGCAACATAGTTATTTGTGGAAAAGTTATGGAATTCAAATTTGTATACGACATTAGGCCTTATAAGATATATTTAGAAAAATATTCTCCATGCACACACACCATTAAAACAAGACAGTTCCATTTCTGTAAGACCAAAACTTACTCAGTTATGGTACTTTGAATTTTTTTAAAGGTCCAGCATTTTCCGATAATAAAAAGGGAAAGACATGTTTTTGATTATTATATGCAAGATTCTTTTTTTTGTTGTTGTTGTTGTTGTTTGTTTGCTTTTACTTATTAGAGCTTGAAGTAAAGTAGTTTTTTTTTTTTTTTTTTTTTTTTTTTTTTTTTTTTTTTTTTTTTAAGAACTTATACGCCTATGATTCATATAAAATTTAAATCAATTAGCAACATCGATTCGGGTGAAATAAAGCATCGTATTTTGTATTTGGAAAGAAAGATGGCTGCTTCCATATCATAACAGATTACAATCAATTTTAAAATGGTGCAATAACACAGGGTATTGGAATTGCAATCATAACGAAGAAGTTTAGTTTCTGAATAATCCCAAAATAATCGTATCTATGAAATTTCAATCAGATTATAATAATCTAAATGTAATGTAATTGAATCAGCGATTTCAAAAAATGCATTTATCCAGGATTTAATATTTTTCAGGAATCAAGAAAAAGTGTGCTATACACTAATAATAGATAATTTGAGAGCTTTTATATGTTCACTATACTTCTTAGATTTTTAAATATGCATGTTGATTATTACACTGATTTCCAAAAATTAAGGAAAAATCGCAAAAAGAGCGATAACTCGTTCAAAAAATAACGTATCCGTATGAAATTTGCATATGTTGCTAACCAAGACTGCCTTATCATATTATCAGACTTGACAATCGCTAAGTTTCCTTCGACCGCTATACACGTGGTTTGAAACCACATGGTTCTCCTGCTTCTAGCCCATCTAACCTGAGAAATAGAAATATTTTTAAATTTGTTTTCCATATCTGTTTTCGCATTTTCTTTACGATATGCTGAATATTTGTAGTTTACAAATGATAGTTGCTAATTTTAAAAAATTCATACATTCTCGACATTTTTTTTTAATAACGTGGACTTATTTTACTGTTAAACAAAGAAAAGTTTATTGCTGAATTCCGTTATGTAAAAAATAATAATCAGGAAATGAATTCGTCAGTGATATTACTTTAGCTTTTGGAATGGATAGCATCTAGATCCCGAAAAAGTTAAATATTTTAATATATTTTCTCATTTATATTTTCATATATGTGATTTACTTTATTACTGTTATTTTTTTTCTTTTCACAGTTAATTTCATGTAACAGTATTAATTTAATATCGTTCCTTCAATTTTTGAAATGCGCACTTTCATTTATTTATTTGTTTATGATTGTTTTATTTTTGAAGCGATGGGGGATCATTTCAGCTTAACATACTTTAGGCGCAAGCTTCACTTTTTTTTTTTCATATAAAGTTTGTATGTATTAATCCATGAAAAGTTTCATAATCGGGTCCACAGCCAATTGACATATCTTGGCGCATAATTAATATCCTTGTTGTAGCTCACATGTGTTATTTTTTTTACTGTGCATATGAGAAATGTACGTCTGTATATGATATATAGAAGTTCAATGCACTTCATAATGTACTAAAATTTATCTAAGCACGAATCTTGAAATTAGCAGCCTTAATAATAATAATAATAACAGTGAAACTTAATAACATATATAAATATCAAACAAAAAAAAACAATCAAAGTATTTTAGGAAAGTTGGAATACGGATAGGACAAACAAATGGACTGAAGCCATAAACACTTTAAAAAATTGGAAACATAAAAAAGTTTGGCACACATGTTAAATACGTCCCATATTGGCGCGATTTTTTTCGTCACCAATTTGGCGAAAACATCAATAGCATAAACAACAACATCCGGGTTACCATATCAAGTAAAATAACGACACTTTGGCGCCAATTAAGTACCCGCTGCGTATATGACATTGGCGACAGAAAAAAATCGCGCCATTATGGGGCGTATATGACATCTGTGCAAAAAGTTTAATAATCACTTAAATTTATACGTGTCCTTCAAAAGATAAATTATTGTCATGCTATGATTTTGGTGTTTGTGAATATTGGTTTGGGATTCTTCATTAAATCAGACCTACAGCCAATTGGATTATTACAGTATTACGCCCGCTTATTACAGTAAGTGTACTTTGGCGCAAAATTAATTTTATTTTTAAACCGTATAAATGATACCTCATTGTTCCAGCATCGCGCTTTTTGCAACAAACTTTGGCTCTAGAACAGATTACATAAAATTTGCTAATACTACATTATATAATAAAAAATCGATACTTTTCAATCCTTAGCGAGAAAACGAAATTTGGCAAAGTGCTTTCTGGAAACCTATTCACTGTTTCATATAAAGAAGCAATATTTTTCAATATTTATACAATTTATTTAATTAATATAAGAAAGCAATTTATCTATTTTTATATACAAATAAATTGTATATAAAAAACTATAATAATATTTATAAATTAAATTTATACACGTAAATTCTTATAAAACAAACTAACAGTTCATTTTTGTTTTCGTAACTGTTTGTATCCTTTGGCAACAAATCTCACTTTTTGAAGCCCGAATTGCGCCAAGTTTAAAAAAAAAAAAAAAAAAAAAAAAAAAAAAAACGCAAAGGCCTCTTTACTAAAAAAGTACCAATAAATCTTATATTTAAATCTTCATTTTCAACATTTTTAAAAGCCAGAAAATAACTGTGCAAAATAATTTGACTTTACGTATTTATTTTAGTGGAATTCAAAAAATATTTTTTAATGTCAGTAAGCAATATTTTCCATTTTTCACTATACATTTGTTTACGTAGTATTACCAGTAGTATGCACCAGGTGGCGTAACTTACGGGCCAAAGTCAGTTTATAAGTTGGCAATTATCGGGGACAATTTCACCCATAGACTTTCATCGGATTGTCAAGTCTGATAATATGATAAGGGCTAACTAAAAGATGCTGAATAAAATTACAAAATGTAAATTAGTGGCGCTGCAATCAGATTGCGTCATTTGTGAGTAGCATAAAAAGGCATGCTAGAGAGTACGGCTGCTGGTGTCACTGTGATTATGAGATAAGAAAACTGAGATAGCCAAATCATTAGTATGATCTCGAGGTATCATTTGCCCGCGTAACAGAGCTATTGGAAGATTGGAGATAAGCCAAAGTCACACAGAGGTGGCCAGATGGCTAAATCTGAGTCCTTCTGTTGTTCATAGGCTTTGGAAACAATTTCAAACCACTGGTTCGACCTCGAGAAGATTTAGCCAAGGACGAACAACAGCTACGACAAGCACCGATGACCAATGTTTGCGGCTTTGTGTACGAAGAAATAGAACAGCAACCCCTCTCATCTTAAAGCCCCCCCCCCCTTGTTGCAGCCACTGGAAGGTAGATATCGACGTCTAATGTGCGTAGAGGGCTTCATGAAGGTGGTCTTAACGCGATGCAAATGCGACCAGACATTTGTATGCCGCACACCTCATGTCACCGGAGGGAACGTTTAAGGCGGGCACGTCAACTTGTCCACTGGACGGCTGATCAATGGAAGCGTGTTCTCTTCACGGGCGAGTTCCAGCTTAGCCTTCAAAGCGATAGTAGGCATTGTTTGATTTGGAGAGAACAGGGAACCCGCTATCATTCATCAAACATTCGTAAAAGAGATTCGTATGAAGGAGGCAGTGTCTGTATTTGGGATGGTATCTCTTTGGGCGGGCGTACAGACCTCCATGTCTTTCCACGTGGAACTGTGAATGCTCACGTCTATAGAGATGACATTCTTGATCAGGGTTGGCAAAAACCCGGGGTTTTGTGGGCTTTTCTGGGTTTTTGTGGGTTTTAGTTATTTTTCTGCCTATTTGTATATTTATATAACACATGTCAGGGGTCGATACAAGTTTTTATTCTTGGGCCCATTTTGTGAAAGGTAGAAGTTATATTTGTGAATTTTATTATATTTTTGTGAAAAGTAACATTTTGTAACGAAAGTTGAAATCCAGTTACTGAAATTCGAACCAAGAATGTATTAATAAAAACTTCTTTAAATCCCCTTGCTAAACTTTTTGTTTTTCGTGACCTGGTTTTGTTTACAAATTACACATTTTAAAACAGTTTTTATGAAAAAGAATTTTACGAAGGGGCCCATTTTATTGAATTTATGTTTGTGAAGCGGCCCATTTAATTTATTTTTGTGAAGGGGTCCATTTTATTTAATTTACTTTTGTGAAGGGGGCTATTTTATTAAATAAATTTTTGTGAAAGGGCCCTAAACAGGTCCCAAATTTTGCCTGGATCGACCCCTGCATATGTGTACTCATTTAAAATATATTTATTAAGTTACATTTTTTGATTAAATTTAATCTCTTTATTACTAATTAATATTATTTATAGTATGAGTTAATAAATTTATTCTATTCTGATATTCGTATTAAGTTAATACTAATATTAGAGTAAATTTATTAACTGATATTATAAAATAGTATTAATACTATTAATTATTATTTATACTACTAATAATATTACTATTATAATTAACTTAATGCTATTAAGTGATAAAAGTGAGTTCTTATCTTATCACTTTTAAATAGATTTTAGCCGTCATAATGAATAATTTTTATTTTTGTAGTAAATATAATAATTAAAGTTTCTATAATAATTAGTAACTATAATAATTAAGCTAGCTGTCTTCACCCGCTATCGAGCCCCTCCTTTTATTGGGGCTTCTAATAATATGAAATCTCGAAGCGAACGAACCTCGAACCGGATCCTCGCTGCCTATGGCACCGTAAAGCAGACGTGCTGTGCATGCACTGTCCTTCCTTTTAAATGAATTTCTAATATATACGTAAATCTCGAACCAAGTTCCCGCTGCCTACGGCACCGTGTAGCAGGCGTGCTGAAGAGAAAGGCTTAATTCAACGGAAGAGGAAGAAGCTGAAGCATGGATAATACAGTACCATTCAGAGTGGTTACCTGCAATTATTGGCATTTAAAATTAAAGACAGACTATTTTCTAAATCACTTTTCTCAGAAAATATTGTGTTACAATTTTTAGCTTCAAAATGGTGGGAAATCCTTAAAGGAAAAATACAGAAAAAGAAAATCAACAAGATAGATTATGATTTTTGCAGTTTTTTCCAATCTCTGCATTCTGTTCCATCTAACTCTGCTTCCATCGAGAGGATTTTCACTACATTTGGATTCATATGGTTTAAATTGCAGAACAAACTAGGCTCAGAGCAGTGTGAAAAACTAGTAAAGATTTATAAATATTATCATAAAAATCAAAGTGAATGTGATTTTGATAAACTATAAAAAAGAACAATTATAATTATTTTAAATATATTACATTGTGTAAATTATATGAAATATATTTTAAAAAAATTTAAATTAAAAAAATAAATATTCTCAAAAACTACCACCCTATTACCACAAATAAGACTGATTTTTATTTATTTATTTTTATGTAATTTTGATAAAAAGAACCACCTGGGTTTTAGGCTTAAAAGGTAAACTTGCATTTTGTATTTATAAATACTATAGGAGGGATTTGCAGACTCAGAAAGGATTTTTAGCAAAAACCCACTTTTAATAAAAACCCAGGTGGATTTTTGTTGGTGGACCCGCCCAGAAAAACCCACCCGGGTTTTTCTGGGCTGGGTCCACTTTGCCAACCCTGTTCTTGATGCTTATGTGAGCCCTTATGCCGGTGCAATAGATAATGATTTCCTGTTACAGGACGAAAACGCTAAACCGCACAGGGCTCACATCGTATAAGATTATCTTCAGCACCAAACAATTCAGTGCATGGAATGGTCAGCTCGATCACTGGACTTGAATCCATCGAGCATGTTTATGATGCTTTAGGAAAATGTGTCGTTGCTCTCAATCCCTCTCCTCAGACCCTTGCCACGCTTGCAACTGCTTTACAAGAGCAATGGCTCACTTCCCAGCGGACTTATCAATCGCATAATTGACAGTATGACACGTCGCTGTATGCGCTGTATACTTCTAGGGGTGATCATATTCCATATTAAACGTACTTTTCCTATACCAAAAAGACACATTTATTTTCATTATTTTATAGTTGTGTTAATTTCTGAAATACCACAATCCCCTGGTAATTTCTTTTAATGTTATTTTATTCTTACTATGTGTTCTACATTGTGTCTCAGTTTTATTAAAATCTACTTGTAACATTTTGAGTAATCGCTACTTTTGTTGTTTTACCTTAATTTTTGGAAAACAGTGTAGTTATTTATTTTATAGGAAATGATATTTTTGAAAATCTTTTATAAAAATAAACTTATAGTCAATGAGATTTAATGCCCTACAAATGATACAAAAAACTATTAATCATAGTTTGATAAGGTTCTTGACAAAACAGACATAAATCATTTACTTTTCCACCTTAACCCGTATACACTCGCGCAATTTCACACAGCAAAACTTCCCTCGCGATATATTTTGTAGTACACTGTAGATTTCTAATTTTCTAGAAAAATAAATTAATGTTTTATTAGATAAGTTACATACAATCACCATGTGGTACAATACTATAAAAAACCCTTAACATAGGCATAGGTGACTATATTTTTGAAGAATGTAAATTTGTAATAAATGCATATTAAAGTTTGTAATTTCCAACGGCGCACAGTGGTCCCAAATCGCGATTATGTGGCCAAAAATCAGAAAATCGAAGTTTCGTATTTCGAAATGAAATAAATTCTACAGTATTTAGAAATATCTGAAGATTTATATTCTGTTATATTTTGCTTTTATCAGCTCACATGAATTAGCATTGCTTATCTGAAGTTAGAAGCTTTTAGCGTTTTCTGCTGTTGCGTGAATTTCAGGCAAATTTGCTGCATTCACACCCTAACTAAGACCATTTCAGATAGTTTCTCAATATTTTCTTTGCACTTCTCTGAAACAACATTAAATTACATATTTCATTTGATTTTTCGATTGCAAAAATCTCAAAAATTAAAAAAAGAGGAATTTTTTAAAAAATACATAGTTTTAAGGAATTTTTGTATAAAATTTTTTATATAAAACGTGATATATAAAAAAAGTCCTTCCGAGTTCCTCGGAATTTTATAGTACAAAATGTAGAATGAGCCTTCTAAAATCATATCCGAAGAGATTTATTGCGACTTTTTGCGACTTTTTGAGAAATAGCAGTTTGAAGTTGGACATTGGATATTGCCAGTATTAGTCCAAAATGGTTAATCGGATTTAAAGTCAATCTAATTTTCGCACTGACCCAAAATTGTCAGTGTTTATATAATGTAACATTCTAATTAACATAACACTGTCAATTTCATTTTTTTAATTCGCGGGGGGGGGGGAGGCTGTTAAGAGTAGGAGATATTTTTTATGTATATTTTTTTTAATTTGTTTTTAGAATTTTTCCCTTGCTTTTTTCGCTTATATCAAAAATAATATTAAAACTTGACCTTATTTTTCAAAAGTACATATTAAAAGTTCAGTTTATATATGTATATGTATATATATATATATACAAATATATATATATAACAAATTCTGTATGCTCTTTTTCAGAGTGCATATATGCACCCATAGTCACGAACGGGTTAAGTAGTATTATTAAGTTTTACTTTAATTTTCACGTATCGTCATATAAATCTATTGTAAATCTTTTTATTATGTTTATATTTTTCAGTTTATTATATGAATGTTAATTTAATTGTATTAATTTATATGCACATTTGAATTTTAATAAATACTTTAATACTTTAAAAAAATTAAAAAATGTATGAAAATTTCACTGAACCCTTGGGATGAAATGTTGCAGTTACTTGAAATGTGTAAATCCACTTTTCTGAAGGTTTATTTAAAAAACAGATTTTACTTTATTTTTCGATAAAAAGATGTAAAATTGTTTTATATTAAAACATGGTTTTGATTTTTTTTTTGTAAAAATTTTAAAACTGTCAGGGATGTTAGAATTTTATACCGTGTGGAGAGGGGGGGGGGGGTAGCAGAAATTTCAAATATACTAGAAAATTAGTGAGGTAATTATTTATTTAATATTACCAAAATAAAGTAACAAAGGCAGATTCTTCATTTTTATTGAAATTTCAAAGGTATTATTCTCTGTGTAATAGAGAGAAGCAAAAGAAAGGTGTGTGTGTGTGGGGGGGGGGGGGCGAAAGTTTTGAAAGTAATCTAATTAATGAATTTAATGATTTTATTATTAATTCATGGTAAATAGATGTTGAAAACTTTAAAAATAGCAATGATATTTTAAAAATTTCCTTGCTATAGAGGCAAATGGAAAAAGGGGAGATTTCACTTGTGTGTGTGTGTGTATTTGATGTAATGGGGGGGGGGGGGGAAATTCAGCTAATTGATTATTTATGTATTTTATTGATTGCTCTTTATTTCTATTTTGCAATAACATTAAAAAGAGAGAAAAAAAATAAGATTTTAACCTGCATATTTTCAGGGAGGGGGAGAGAGTGGGGGTTAAAATTTCACATTTTCATCATCTTGTATTGAATTGAATTAGATGATTTGTTTTTAAAAAGGCAAAATATTCCCCATAATCAAAAGTGAAAAATTCTCATTACTGTAAAAAAAAAAACTTGTAAAAAAAGAAAATTTAAATTTAATAAAAACGTGGCCCCTCTATTGCGACCCCCCCCCCCCCGGAACCCCAATTACATTTAGTTTAAATTTGCAATGTAATGTCATTTAGAATGTTATAAAATTAAAAATGAAGGACATACGACCACCAGGAAAGCCAGAAATGATTTTTGGCCACTTGATCGCTATTTGGGACCACTGTGTGGCGTACAAAATACACCAAAGGGTGCAATTAAGGATTAAAGATGAACGTTAAGTGCATAGGTGCAAAGATTACGGATTTTGAATGCCACTATTTTCGAATAGTAATATTCGCCTTATTAATTCGCAGAATTCTGCGATTAAATAATGCGAATATTACTATTCGAAAACAGCGGTATTCAAAATTTATAATATTTGGTAGCTATTCCCTATATTCTAAACTGACATTTTTCTTTCCTTGAGAAACAAAACTTTGTCTATAACATGATAAATAACTTTAAGACGGTCTTTAAGAAGTGGAGAAACGCTGTTTATGATTGGAACATATTTAAAAACGAAAATTACAATGAAAAAGCATAGTTTCACTTCGTTTTAAACCATAAAAGTTTTGTTTTAATGACATTTCGTACTAAATTTTGCTCAAAACACGTTGAAAGAGAATGGAGATAAAAAATATATTATAAACAATATATATACAAAGTCTCCATAACTGATTTTAATCCGTTGAAAATGCCAGCGTAAAAGTCGTTGAAAAATAGTGAAAGCAAAGAGACATTTTAGATTTTATTACGTCACTGAAGAAGGTTTTCTCAGTAAAATGTATTTTTTTTCCAACTGTTTAAAGACGAAAAAGGCTAATATCAAAGATTAATGCTACTTTGCATTTCCTTTTTTATTGTGCTTCATAGAAATATAAATGTGCACACTTACTCTAGCAAAATTTTATGCGGTTCGGCAAGTCCTGGTCCTTCTATTGTTAAGGCACAGTCTTCTAAAGTACGTTTCAAAGGATTTGTAAAAGAAATCCTGAGATTAAAGCGCCTGTATATTTTTAGTTGACCTTCAACCTGAAAAGAAAAGATGTAAAAAATTAAATTATTAAAACAAGTCATAAGGGAAAAAAATTGAAAGTGTGTGGCAGAGTTGCCTGACGCTTTTATTTATATAAAGGTATTTTCTGGGAAACTCGGATATGGAATTAATTCTTGTTTTTTTATAAGCTAACTTGTGTGAGTGGATGCAGATCTTTTCCTTTCTTTTTTTAAGTTCCACAAAATATGAAAGGTGTTCAATTTGAAATCGGAGTGTCGTTTGCGAATTATGTTAAATTGTATTGCGCTTCGTTTTTTACTATAAAGCATGAAGTTTTTGCTTGTGAGAGCAAATTATTCAATGGACCTTAAGAGATTTTGAAGCATAGTTGATGTGCTAGAGCCTTGCATTGCTGAATTCCAATGATAGAATCACATTTTTGGACATGTAGTTTATCTAGTTGCTTAGTTTGAGCAATCGGTAATGGTAAGATAGAAAGCTTATTTACTTTAAATAAAGTTCGGTGAATCTCGTTAGTTTAGACATTTTACTGACATTCTTTTGTGTTGTATTAAGCCTATAGCAAGAAGTGTAATTAGTGTTTCTCCAGCCATCTGTAAATAGAATTTGAAAACTAATTACACGGATTAGAACTAAATGATCTAGCTGACTGAATAGCTGTTAAATTTTAGAAATACCTCATTTTAATTGGAAAAAATCAAATTTGAAAAAGTAACTTGAAAATTTTATCTTGTCGAAATTTCATATGTCTTCAACAATGAATAATAAACAGATAATCATCAACACTCACTAGTTCCTCCTCTAGAAAAAAAAAAGTCATTGTGAAGATTTAAAGGTGCATTTTATTAAACGCATGATATACCCATGCTTTAAAAAGTTCTTAACAAGTAACTTGATCGCACTTTTAATGAGCTATGGATAGCTTTTGATTTCAAGTCAAGATGTTCTAAATAGGTGAACACTACTTCAGGTTTTCAATTACACTTTATTAACTGACCTCAATAATCAAAGGTGGCTTTTCCACTTGAAAGTCGTCTTCTTCAGCCCAAGTTTGTTGCGTCTCTTTGACAGTCGAAATTGCATATATCTTCAGCATTGAATAATCCACCAATTTATCCAAATAATCATCAACACTTACTTCGATGCCTAGTTCCTCCTCTGAAAAAAAAAAATCGTTGTGGAGATGTAAAGCAAACGCCCATAATATTATCATGATTTAACACAGATTATAAATAAACAGAAGAAATATTTAACTTTTATTAATTAATTTATTACTATTATATTTTATTTTTTTCAAGACTACATTCTTTTACCTTATATATAATATATCCGCCTACAAAATGGTAATATAATTTCTCTTTGATACAATTTAAAAATGTAAAACATACTATTATTCCAAAGACTTAGTGCCAAAATTCTTCATTTACAAATTTCTAGATTTTTAATTATAATTAACTACAACTAACGGAAGGTATTTTTCATTTAGTACTGAGGACCCTCAAGAGCCTGTACTAGTCCCTCGGTGACATTTGAAGCTCATGATAAACCAGTGGAGGCTTCATTCGCGTTTGCATTTCCCTATTTTTAAGTTAATCTTTTTTCACGGGATATCTGAGGTCAATATCTAACATGGTATTTCATTTTTTCTGTTGTATCATTTTGAGGATATTTTTAATCGCGAAAAAAATGTGGTTTATTGGTCCAAAAATTGAATGCGTCTTCAGAATGAAATTGTAACCAAAACTGGAAATGTACAAATATTTCACGTCAGACATCGACTTAAGATATCCTATACAAAAAGATTTATTTAAATATATTGAAATGAAAACAAGAAATTTGTTAATGATGCATCCATTACTTTAACATTAGCTTGCGAATGTCCTGGCGTGACTATTAGTGTAAGCTCTTAAATCAATCGTGTTCCGTATAGTTTGGCAGTTAAAACGCACTAAATGAAAAGCGCTTTGCAGAGTCTTTACGTACCCACTTCTCGATTTACAATAGCTAGTTTTAACAAAAATCATGACTCAGAATTTAACTTTATAAAGTTCCAGCCCTGTTTAATTTCTATGACTTTTTCCCCCTTTCTCTCGGATTCGGATTACAGAATTCCTTCTTTATATACAAAAATAATTTTGGGTTAAATAAAAGAGTGTAAAAATAATAAGAATTTGAGCAGTTTATTTTTTTAAAAAGGGGAGGGGCAAATTTTCAGAGAAAGTAGAGCACCGTACGACAAAAAAAAATCTTTTGGGAAATTAGGGTGTCAATCCCTTTATTCAGTCAAAAATACAAGGGCATCTGAAAATTCGAAATTTAGACTTTTGTTCATAACACTATAAATAATAAAAATATTTTAACAAAATTTGAAATATACTTTCTTTGTGTGAAGTGTTAGGATATCATGAGAAATGGTAGATGTGGCTACCATCCTAATCCAAATAACGCTGAACTTGACGCTCCCTATTGCTCAAAGTAATTGATAGGTAATTAATAGGATTGAAAGTAATTAATCATACGGTTTCAGTTACGGAAATGTTGTACACTCCCATCATTTTTCATATAATTGCATTTCATACAAAGCAAGATAAATCAGTTAAAAACTGCTTTCAAATATACATAATTTTTTAAAGTAATGAATGATAGCTATGTTCGGGTTAAAGTGAGGGCACCCTGTATTTTTTAAATGAAAAAACTAATTACGCCCTGGTTGGTTACCCATACAAAAATTGCTTGTTTTGGTGTCCGCTGCCATCCCTCAAAGTATGTCCAGTATTTTTTTAATCTACCTATATAGTATTTCTTTTTTTTTTTTTTTTTTAAGAAATAATATTTTTAAATGATTTTCATGTCTTAAAATCTTGGACCATAAGGTTAGTTCTCGTCTGATAGCAATGTTTCGATACTTACTCTGTCTCGGCTTAAGAGTAAATGTTCCTCTGGCTCTTTTTACTTTTCTCGCAATAATCCCGGTGTAGTAGACAGTGCTAGCTGAAAGCACTGAAGTGACAGTCCTCTTCTCGTCACTCCTGTTTTCAACATCAACGATCACTTGGAATTTCTTTCCTATCATAACTTTGTCTATATCTCTTAGCTTGAAATACACATCCTCCTTTCCAGGCTTAGGAAGGTCGTAGATATGTATCAAACCGCCTTTACTTGCTGCGTTCAGAACAGCCATACGTTCTTCAGATGTTCCTGTAAAGGTAAATAAGTTCATATTAGAGAGAATAAAATTATTTTTAGCACACTTTTTAGCACATTATTCATATTCTCGACTTTTCATCAGAAGCCCCGCCCATTGCTGTCACGTTCAGAAATAACTTAGAAAGATGCTTTTCTTTATTCATATTTATATTTAAAAAGAACATAATTAATGACTGTATTTTTCTTATCGACATATTTATATGCACAATACATTGATTACATAAATATTAATATTATGTATATTTTTCAAAATTGATTTATATGTATGTAATAGTAACACGCATAGGCAGGGCGTGATTGGCAGCAGCAAACGGGACAGTCGTCTAGAGCCCCCACGTTTGAGAGGAGTCACAAATCTAAAGAGCAGGTATTTTTATATAAAATGGGTATAAAATGTATATAAAACATATTTGGGCTATAAAAATTATTAGGGAGGACCCCAAATGGATCTTTGCCCTAGAAACGCAAAGTTATAGTTAGAAACTTTTTTTCTTGACTACCATATAATATATTAAGTTAGTTAACGCAACTCTTTAAGTAGTTATTAACGATCTACTCTTATAGGCTAAATGTTTAATTTTAAGAAAAAAAGTTTAAAAGTATATATGAGGTTCGGTCAGATATAAAGAAGACATTTTCAATAGATTATTTCTGGAATATTATTTAGTAGAATTATTCCAGAAGCAGGTTGCTTTAATATCTACATTTATTCTTCAGCATATTGGGAGTTTTTGTATTTTATTATAATAAAAATAACTAGGAGACGTGTATGAATCATACTGCACAAAAATTCTTTGAGATCGTTAACTGAAGAAAATCTTATTTCTCCTAACGTTTCTTTAAGGACATGAAAATAAATGTTAGTCGGAAGATGATAAGTTCGAACTATAAGGAAGGTAATTTAGTGATTTATAATCAAATTTTTGTTTCATTAAATCTGTTGTGTGAGGTATTGTAATGTCCCAAAAGATGAACATTTGGATTAAAATAGAACATATTTTGCGCCGATGTGCAACTTTAATCTTCTTCGGAAATTACCGTTACTGTACTGCATTATATATGCGTCATTAATGAAGACAACTAACGCACAAAATAGCCCATAAATTAAAAATTGTTCGTGGAAACTTTTACAGTTTTTACTTTTGTGGAACAGTTTCACTTTTTGTGCGGTATTGCATAATCGATTTCCTTATTTTACTTTCTTCAGGGCCATTTTTAAACAATGTGTGCCATCTACATATTAGCGATATCGATAGGGTGTCATTTCCCAATTGTACATGTAATCTGTGTCAAATTTCAATAGGTTTGACATTTTCATTTGTTGAAAGTTTTGTGATTATACTTTGAACAACTGCACTAGATACATTCTGCTTTTTTATAATGCTAACGACTAAATAAACTAAAAAATCTGCAGATCAGGGGCCTCAACGTCAAGTCATTGTTTTGGGGAGAGTTTGGGGTTTTTTTTTTATTATTATTTCATTGTCACTTTGCATGATATTTAATAGCGTAGAATCCGAAATTTAATTTTTTTAAATATAAATAAATTTATTTATTTATTTATTTATTTATTTATATGCTATAGATATATTACATTTTAAGCATATGAGGTCCCTCGAAGCTTCTGAAAATTGGAAACATCACATTAAACTTCATTTTAAGCAATGATATTCAAGAAAACTGTGTATTCTTGCATTTTTTATAGAATGAAAAGTAAATTTCTTCAGGAGGCTCATAAACCTTTCATAACCGTTATCCAATTAATTTTGCATTCGCTATTTCTGACTGGTTGTGTTACATCATGATTGTAGTATATTCAGGATTTCATTTTAGACTGTGATTTTATTACGATAAGCATTAATTTGGACAGGGATTTTGCGTTTTTAAACGTTAAACGTACGTTTGTTACGTTTTTACGTTGTAGAAAAAAGAATTACAGTTAGATTCGGGCTACGCGCAATGTAATTTCTACTTCTACTTCAACTCTTAGAACACTCCCAGAATACCTTGTTTTTTTTTGTAAACAGAACGAAATAGAATGCAACGAACGTTGTTTTAAGATGGAATGATTTTGTTAAGATTGAAAAATGTGACTTTATTGTCGAGATTGAAATATGAACGTGGAGAATTGTGTCTCCATGCAATATGGTTTTGAGTTTGTGTAAATAGGTAAGATAACTGTAAATAGTATTTCTACCTCAATTAAATCTTTAGTTAAAAAAGAAAATGTTTCGGCGCTACGATTTTCTGACTTTTGTTTTCGACACCAGTATCATGTTTATTCATTCTCCTCATAATTAATCATATTAAAATGCCTCTGATGTGTTATTTACGATTTGAATTCGAGCATGATTACAGATATTATTACAGATGTGATATTTAAACTTCTGATACGACCTTGACAAGATTGAGATATATTTCCTTTTTATTTTTTTCATGGTGCATCGGCCGGGAATTCCAATGAGTGAAATGTTAATGATTTAATTTTTTATGTTATTGAAAGCGAGAAGATTTTTCAAGGTAAGAGATTTTGATTCTTGATTTTATTCTGATGTTGTAAAAATGGCTGATCTCGAAAAGTTTAAGAAAAACAGGACTATTTTAAAGAGTTCTGTTACAAAATTAATAAATAGTATTGATAGTATTTTGAAAAGTGACACAATTGATATAGATTCCCTTGAAGAAACATTTAATCAGTTGAAAATTAAAACATGTTATTTAGATGACATAAATAATAAGATAGAACCTTTGTTGAATTTAGACGAATACGAGGCCGATATGGTCACAACTTATGAATATTCCGATAAAATATCTATAACGAATTTTCGCGCCGAAAAGAAACTTAAAGAAAGTAAAAGAAATATTGTTCCTTTGAGTAATAATTCAGTTAATGATTCTCTACCCCATAATGAAACTAAATATGTGAAACTTCCCAAGCTGAATATACAGAAATTTTACGGGGATTGCACACAATTTACAAACTTTTGGAACACTTTTAAAGTTTCTATAAATAAAAATAATTCATTAACGAAAATTGAAAAGTATAATTATCTACGAAGTTACTTAGGATCATCCGCTTTAAATAAAATTGAAGGGTTAGAAGTTTCGGAATCAAATTATGACACCGCACTTAAAATTCTTGAAAGTAGATTTGGCAATAAAGAGATGATAATTAATCATCACATGAATAAATTGTTAAATTTATCTCCTGTATTTAAGTCAAATGATATTTCAAAATTACAGAAACTTCATGACGATATTGAAATAAATTTAAGGTCTTTAACCACATTGGGACTCGAACCACGGGCTTACAGCTCCATGCTTTTAGCGGTAGTTTTAAAATTACTGCCCTCAGATTTAAATTTAGAATTTAATAGACAAAACATTAAGTCATCATGTAACCCTGATATAAACAAGCTACTGAACTTCTGACAAACCGAAATTAAAAGTCGAGAATTGTCTTTTTCATTTTCAAAATCAAATAAATTAGAAGTAAACAGACAGAAATTTACGAAACCTCCAAAACAAGAATTAAACTTTTCATCCGCACATGAATGAATGACTACAGTCTCAGACAAAAAAAATACAGATAAACAAAATTGCATTTTTTGTAAGAATAACCATTTGTCAGAAATATGCAGTGCATTTGATGTTGAAAAGAAGAAATATATTTTGAAATCACAAGGTAGATTTTTTTGTGTCTGATGCCAAAACATCGAATTAGAGATTGTTTTTCTAAAATACGTGTACATGTGGTGGTAGACATAGCCGAGCTATTTGTAAACAAACATAATTCATCTACTAATAAAAATTATCCGGATAAAAATTTGGAAGCAGCGAATACACAAAATGAAACAAGTAACGAAATTATTTCGGCTATCTCGTGTATTGGAAAAAATAGAATTTTCTTACAGACTTGCAGTGCGAATGTAAAAAATAAAAATAAAGAACTTGGCGTTCGATTATTCTTGGATACCGCTGCAATGCGAACCTTTTTAACTCGGGAAATTGATGACAAATTACAACTTAAAATATTGAGAAAAGAAAAACTGTCAGTCTTCACATTTGGAAGTAAAACCCCAATTCAAAAAATTTATGATGTTGTTAAGCTTAAATTGGAAAATAAGCATCTTTCGAAGTCAAGTATAGAAATAGAAGCTTTAGTGACAGACGATATCTCTGGTTCTGACATCCCTCCCCCAGAAGTAAATGAATTGAGAGAGGTGAGCATTTTGCAGAATTTAACCCTTGCTGACTCACCACAATGTCAGGATTCTATTTCTCTTCTCATAGGAAAAGACTATTACTATAAAATAGTAACAGGTAATATAAAACATTTGAACAAAAATCTTGTTGCTGTTGAAACCATCTTTGGCTGGTGCTTCCAAGGTAAAAAAGGGTGAAAACCAAACTTCATTGATTTTTAATGTAATTGTTGAAGAACATTTAATTTCTGAGCAAATTAAAAAAATTTGGGGTCTTGAAACTTCAGGACTTTTTAATATTAAACAAGATTCTGATCCTTCTGAAAATGAAATTATGAAACAATTCGAATCAGATATTAAATATAAAAACAAACGATATAAAGTAAGATTGCCATGGAAACTGGAAAAAAAAGTGTTTGGATGATAATAGAAAAATCTCAGAATCTCGACTAGTTAAATTAAATAGAAGATTTACTAGAAACACCCATTTATTCCTAGAACATAAAGAAGTCATGGTTCATACACTCAAGAACAAATAAAATTCAAGCACTTTTCAAGCACTATTCCAGTACTATTCAAGGACTGTTTAGATACATGCATAAAAATGGCGTAGATGTGTTAAATGTGTAATAAGAAAAATAGCCACCCCATTGATTATCTATTTCAAAGAAATCTTATTGGATCTTTTAATTTTTATAAAAGGCATTTTCAAGACATTATATTATTAGAGAATTTTTAAAGAATAATGTGTTTTAACTTAGTAAGGTACAATGGAAAGAAATTTCACATATAATAAAAAGATAAGAAAACAGAGCTTGATTTTTTTTTTCTTTAAGTACAAAATAAATAAAAGGTATGGTATCACTACAAGAGAAGACAGGAATAAACTAGTTAAATTTTAGGAATTCCGAAAACTCATCAGGGGTCAAATACTAGCATTTCTGAAGTTGTGCATAGTTTTTTACAAGTTATACTTTAATATTTATAATAAATATTTTTCTCTGAATTCTCAAACCTTACAGGATTTGCGCTTATCAATACAAAAGTAATTGGAATAAAGGTTAGATAATTTACTTTTACTTTTTAAAAACAAAAGATTTAAAAAAAAAAAAAAGAGTTCATAAAAAGGAATAAAAATTTTATCAGTTACACAGCGAAAAATTTATAATTGATATAATTCTGTGACGTTTTTCCTGATTGACACCCTTCGCGATTTTTATGAATGACCGATTGACAATGTTTTCCTGCAACTGATTAACAAATTTAACAATTTTTTTTTCAATGACTGATTGACTATATTAGGAGGGGGAGGGCGACATTAGGTGAAATTCGCACCAAATTGACGAATTTTGTGGTATTTTTGCGGCGATTTTTCAAGGGAGATTCTGAGTAAAAATAAAAATTTCTGAAATTTACTTAAAATTTTTTTGAAAAGTTACAGCAGAGGGAGCGAGGGAATCCACTCCTGGCACTAACTATGCGGTTTTTTCGCAGCCCTTTGACGAAATTCGCCGTTTGTTCGCGATCTTTCGACGAAATTCGCTGTTATTCGCGATCTTTCGACGCAATTTGCCACTTTTTCGCGATCTTTCGTCGAAATTTTCCGTTTTCTCGCGATATTTCGACGCAATTTGCCGTTTTTTCGCGATCTTTCGACGCAATTTGCCGTTTTTTCACGATCTTTCGACGCAATTTGCCGTTTTCTCGCGATCTTCCGTGGAAATTTGCCGTTTTTTCGCGATCTTCCGTTTTTTGCGATCTTTCGTCGAAATTTGCCGTTTTCTCGTGATCTTCCGTGGAAATTTGCCGTTTTTTCGTGATCTTCCGTGGAAATTTGCCGTTTTTTCGCGATCTTTCGTCGAAATTTTCCATTTTCTCGCAATCTTTTGACGAAATTTTGGGTTTTTTCATGAATTTATGGGGAAATTTGTGGATTTTTCGCGTTTCTTGGACGAAATTGGCGTTATTTTCACGATTCTTTGACGATATTCGCGTTTTTTACGCGATCCTTTGATCCCATTTTCTTTTTTTCGCGTTCTTTTAATGAAACACGCGTATTTACGCAATCTTTTAATGCAATTCGCTTTTTGTCCGTGATCCTCTGACGAAATTTGCTCTTTATTCGGTATCTTTTGCCGAAATTTGCGTTATTTCTCTATTCTTTGACGGAATATACTTTTTTTTCACGACCTTTTGACAAAACTTGCATTTTTCAGCGATTCTTTGGCGAAATTACCGATTTTTTTCATGCAAACGATCGTTCAAATTGATATTTTTCGGCGACCATTTGTCGAAGTTCGCAATATTTTCCAGCACTTTTCATTCCTTGAAAATAAATACTTTTTTTTCCAGCACTTCTCATTCCTTGAAAATGAACCCTTTTTTTTCCAGCACTTCTCATTCCTTGAAAATGAACCCTTTTTTTTTTCCAGCACTTTTTCTATTTTTTCCAAAGCGTACGAACCATGGAAGTATTGAACGATTATTTAAATCAGGGAATCATAGAATTAGTTCCTAAGTCAGAAGATAAAGGGTATGTTGAATTTTATTTACCTCACAGAGAAGTAATAAAAAGAGACCGTGTAACTAGTAAATTGAGGATTGTTTTTGATGCATCCGCTCATGATTTAAACTCCCTTTCTCTTAATAATTGTCTTCACGCAGGGCCTAATTTATACCCAGAAATTTTCGATATTTTGCTACGATTTCGATTTCATTCAGTTGCCTTTACTATTGATATGAAACAGGCATTTTTACAAATATTGGTAGATGAAGAAGACAGAGACGTTTCTCGATTTTTTGTTTTCGGAAAACCCTTTTGATGAATCCAACCTCCCACAAATATATAGATTTACTAGAGTTTTATTTGTGGTTAATTGTAGTCCATTCTTGTTAGCGGCTACAATAAAACACCACTTAAAGAAATATATTAAAAAGTATCCAGAAACTGTAGATTTTTTTAATGAAAACATTTATTTAGATGATATCATTGGAAGTCAATCCTCTGTCGAGCAAACCTTGTCAACTACATTAGAGTCTATAGCCATTTTCAAAGAAGCTAGTATGCATTTACATAAATGGCATACTAATTCAAAAACCCTTAAAGAATTGTGGAAAAATAATGATGTAGTTTCTAGTGATAATTTGGAAATATTTGAAACAAAAAATGCCCCTTACAAAGTTTTAGGTATAGCATGGAACAGTCTAGAGGATTTCTTGTATTTTGACACTCGTGAATTAGCAACATTTGCTTCTAAAAGAATTGATATTAAGAGGTATATTTTACAAGTTTTGGGTCGAGTATTTGATCCTATTGGATTCCTAGGACCCTTCACTTTAAGAATAAAATGTTTGATGCAAAAAATCTGATCGTTAGGTATAGACTGGGACTATGTTATCCCAAAAGATCTAATTTCTCTTTGGAAAGACTGGTGTAATGAAATTCCTCAGATATCTGAATTTTCTGTTCCTCGACATTATTTTTTTTAAATTCCAGCTGAGAAGATTACCAATTTACAATTGCACTTATTTTCAGATTAAAGTATAATAGCTTTTGGCACTATTGCATATTTACGTGTAACAACCTCTGAAAAAGACATTCGAACAGTCTTCGTAGCATCTAAAAACAGAGTAGCTCCTTTGAAAACCCTCACCTTAACGAGACTAGAATTGATGGCTGCATTATGTTCTGCTAGATTAAGCTGCAGCATTTTGAAGGCGCTACATCTGGAAATTCCATGCATTTACTGGACTGATTCAAAGATAACATATTTTTGGATTAAAGGATCACATGAAAAATTTAAACCCTTCGTGAGAAATCGTGTTGAAGAAATTCATAAGTTGAGTTCCCCTTCTGATTGGCATCATTGTCCAGGGGCAGATAATCCCGCAGACCTTGTCTCAAGAGGCGCAAAAGTTTCCAAGCTCATCAATGACCCGATTTGGTTATTCGAGCCAAAGTGGCTTAGCTTCCCACCAGAATTTTGGCCAAGATCTGAAGATACAGAAATAATTGATGAAGATGAATTAGAATACAGAAAGAAGCCTAATGACATATTGCAATGCGAGTGCATAGTCGAAGAGATTAAAAATCCTATTGATATAACCAAATTCAGTAGTTTGGAGAAACTGATAAGAATAACTGCTGGGGTAAAAAGATTTATATTGAAGTTAAAAAAAGTCTACTGAAGTTTGCGGCCCACTAACAGCTGAAGAATTATTAGAAGCAGAAAAATATTTAACCCGTAGTGAACAGAAGCAATTTTATAAAGTAGAATTTGAGTCTCTTAGAAATGATAATTCAGTAGAGAAAAATTCACCCCTATTCAATTTTGTTCCATATATAGATCAAGCAGAAATTATACGTTTAGGAGGAAGACTAGAATTAGGTGATCTTTCTACGGAAGAAAAACATCCAGTCATTCTACCTAGACATTCCTGGTTAACGGTGTTGATTGTGCGTCAAGATCATGAAAAAATGATGCACGCAGGAACTGCACATACTTTGACAAAAATTCGATCCCGATATTGGATTCCGAAGGGAAGACGGTTGGTGAAAAGCATCATTAAAAATGTCTTGTTTGTCAAAAATATCTCTCTAAACCTGCGGACCAAATAACAGCCCCTCTGCCCAAAGATAGAGTTAATGAAGCTCCACCATTTACAATTTGTGGTTTAGATTTTGCGGGACCTATTTACGTAAAAAACCTTGGAGAAACTAAAAAATCATACATTCTTTTGTTCACCTGCGGAGTTACTAGAGGTTTGCATCTAGAACTTGTTACCGATATGACTACAGATTCTTTCCTCCTTGCCTTTAGAAGATTCTTGGCTCGAAGAGGAAGTTGTAAAGTTATTTATTCAGATAACGCCAAGACCTTTAAAAAAGCTAAACAAGAAGTTGCTAATTTATATGACGTCATTTCCAACAATCATTTTTTGAAATTTCTTGCAAGAGAAAGAATCGTTTGGAAAAATATCATTGAAAGAGCTGCATGGTGGGGAGGCTTTTACGAAAGACTTGTAAAATCGGTGAAAGAGGGCCTGCGAAAGATAATGGGAAAAGCTCTTTTGAGCTATGAAGAAATGCGGACAGTATAAACTGAAGTAGAAGCTATCCTCAACTTGCGTCCCTTGACATACGTGTATAACGACAACAATGAACCTCAACCTATTACTCCAATGAAATTTTTAAATTTTGGTAAAGAAGCTTCACTTCCTATTAACTTTTTCGATGTTATTGAAGATGGTTCGAAGCGATCTTCACTTCTCAAAAGGAAAAGGTACCAATCATTACTGTTAAAACAACTTTGGTCGAAGTGGAGAAAACAATATTTGTTAGATTTGAAGACATTCCATTCGTTGAAAAATCCCATTTCACATACGCCATTAAAAGTGGGTGATGTTGTACTGATACAAGATGATGTGAAAAATAAACTACTCTGGAAACTTCGCAGAATTAATGGAACAATTCCAGGAAGAGATAACAACATTCGCTCATATGAAATAAAAACTGCCAATGGAGTGTTAAAAAGATCTATACAGCACCTATATCCTTTAAAAATTTTAGACTGATGAACATTTATAGACTGATGAACATTTATAGACTGATGAACATTTATAGACTTCTTCTCTCTCTTTTTTTTTTTTTAATCTCTTTTAGAACTCTAAAAGTTTTTTTTCCTTTTTTTTTTTTTTTTTTTTTTTTTTTTTTTATTCTACTTACTTTGAATGCAGTATTATTTGAGCATTAGTATAAGTAAGTATATTAACTGTTTGAAAAAAAAATCCATTTTTATTGTGTTAATTTTCAGATAATATTTTTTATTTTTCTATATTGTTTGAATTTTATACTTTTATGTTTAGAATTAATTGATATTTTTAATTTGATATATTGTATTTGAATTTGATATTTTGAACTTGATATTTTGTTTTTGAATTTGATATTTTCAATTTGATTTTGTGTATTTGAATTTTGAAATTGAATTATCATAAATTACTGAACCACTGATCACTGAGATCACTGAACATATGAGAATTTAAATTTTCATGATAGAATTTTTGATTGATGAACTCTGTAAGAGTTCAAGTGGGGAGCGTGTAGTAAAAAGAATTACAGTTAGATTCGCGCAATGTAATTTCTACTTCTACTTCAACTCTTAGAACACTCCCAGAAAGCCTTGTTTTTTGTAAACAGAACGAAATAGAATGCAACGAACGTTGTTTTAAGATGGAATGATTTTGTTAAGATTGAAAAATATGATTTTATTGTCGAGATTGAAATATGAACGTGGAGAATTGTGTCTCCATGCAATATGGTTTTGAGTTTGTGTAAATATTTAAGATAACTGTAAATAGTATTTCTACCTCAATTAAATCTTTAGTTAAAAAAGTATATTTATCCTTACTATATTTGTATCTAATTTAGAAATCTAATGCTTTTATAATTTTGTTTCGAGAAAAAAGTTTTGATGCTTATTCTATAATATTAAGATGTATAATATTATCTAAATACATCCTAATCTATTTGATAGTAATAGCATACTGAAATCACACTAAAATAGCCGTGTTCGTTACCAGTTGACTATTTCAGAAAATGTGATTTAGCGCTAATTTTGTGTCAGTCTTTTAATAGCATCCACATTCAATTTTAACCGCAATGTTACTATCATCGTTCATATTTGAAGCAAATCTAAACTGTAATCACGAAAGATTTGGAAAGGGGGGAGAATTGGGTTTCTTTTTTGTTTGCCACTTAGTATTAATTAGTGATTAAGTAGTATGAAGGATGTGGTACAGTTTACCTTTTGTTTTCCAAACACACGGAAGTTATAGTTTAAATAGCCATATAGTTTTACATACTTTATATATTCCAGTTTATCAGTCTGACTGTTGTAATGCGTGTATAATGCTCCAAAAAGACCTTAGCAAAATCAAAATGTTATCAATTTTTATAATATATAGCTAAATGCCACTAGATTCGCGTCAAAAATAAATCTCAAAATATTGAACCAACATGGCGAGAATGCAAAATATTTGGCGAAACACCTGCACATTATATTGATATATTAGGGATTGTTTATTTTGTCCTCTCATAGACTTTTCAATAACTGTGGCATTTTCATTGAGCGAAATGAAACTGTCTATTACTGAACAATGTCTTTTTCTGTCAAATTGTTGATAAATGAAACTTTATAATCTAAAAGATAAAATATACCGCAGATAACACTTTGACTTTGACGACCACCGAAGTGGGAATTGCTTTGGGGCCTATAGCTACAATGGCTGTCGCCTCGAATGATCCTTTATTATACACAGAAATAATTACACAATTTTTTATCACAAATTCATCAATATACAAGGACGAGATCCAGATAACACTTAATATAACATAAGTTAAGGTAATTATCCTAGTAATCAGGGATTAAAAGATTTTATGTTTCGTAAATTCAATATTCATCCCGATGAATAGAAAGATTTAAATTGGGAAATTGCCTATTTTGGTAAATAAGATTGACTATGTAATGTACTTATGAGCAAATTAAGAAAAAACAGATTTGCCATAATTAGTCCAGGCAATAGAGACCGTATAGGTATTCTACCAAGCAAAATTAATGGAAGTTCTGGAAATAGGCTTACTTTATGTTTTTGGGGTCGCTGAATCCGAATTTGTAACTTCCCACCAAAATTTCCCCCGGCAACCCACCCAAATTTTGATAAAATCCCCCAAAAAAGGTTTTTATTAAAAAAATCAATTTTTTATTGCTTTAGGGAAAAAGTATCTAGAAATTCAGAAAGTAGACAAAATTTGCAACAAATTAGATATATGACATTACGACTTAGGATGAAGGGGAAGGGGGATCTGCCTCGGAACATGCGTCGCGGTGCTGCGTGGACTAAGTTGCGCAATTCCACTTAACCACACTCACACGTTTACATTAGACCACCCATCTCCCCTACGAACTTTCTCGATAAGGTTTACTTTAAGTTTTTTGGGTCGCTGAATCCGAATTTTTAACTTACCCCCAAAATCCCCCCCCCCGAAAACCCTCCAAAATAGTTGTTTTAACTTAAATTTCCAATTGTTTTAGGGGAAAAGCATTACGAAATTCAGAAACTAGGTAAAATTTGCAACATATAGGATACATGACATTATGACGTAGAATAAACGGGGAGAGAGGGGGCTGCCTCGGAACATTCCCCGCGCGCTTTTCTCAAAAACCAAATTTTTTCAAAAAATCAATTTTTTTTTTTTTTTTTGGGGGGGGGGGGTTGCCGGGTGAAATTTTGGTGGGAAGTTACAAATTCGGATTCAGCGACCCAAAAAACAAAAAGTGAGTCCAAATCCAGAACTAGTATTATTTTTTCCAGGTAAAATCCCCTATTGCCTGGACTTCATAACTTAGTGCACGTAGCGCCGCAGTGCATGTTCAGAAGCAGCCCTCTCCCTCCCCGTTTATCCTACGTCTTCCCCTAAAATAATAAGAAATTTAAGTTAAAAACAACTTTTTTTTTGGGGGGGGGGGGGTTCGGGGGACTAAATTTTGGAGGTAAGTTAAAAATTCGTATTCAGCGACCCAAAAATCTTATAGTAAACCTTATAGAGAAAGTTCGGAGGGGAGATGGGAGGGCGAATGTAAACGTGTGAGTGGTTAAGTGGAATTGCGCAACTTAGTCCACGCAGCACCGTGGCGCATGTTCCGAGGCAGATCCACCCTTCCCCTTCATCCTAAGTCATAATGTCATATATCTAATTTGTTGCAAATTTTATCTACTTTCTGAATTTCTAGATACTTTTCCCCTAAAACAATAAAAAATGGATTTTTTTAATAAAAACCTTTTTTTGGACGCTTTTTACCAAAATGTGGGGGGGGGGGGTTGCCGGGGGAAATTTTGGTGGGAAGTTACAAATTCGGATTCAGCGACCCAAAAAACATAAAGTAAGCCTATTTTCAGAACTTCCATTAATTTTGCCAGGTAAAATCCCCTATTGCCTGGGCTATAAATCTAATTAAAAGAGCAATGAAGAATCGATATTTAAAGAAATGCAATGAGAAATTTCGATTTTTTTTTTCTCTATACACCCTGTTTCTCAAATAAAGCTATAGCGTATATTCTAGCCATGAATGTTCATAACTCTAGGCAAGTCACACACTAAGGCGACACATAAGACATGTCGCTTGAATTCGCTGGAAAAAACTGGTTTAAAACAGGTTTGAAACAACTTCTTTCTTTGTTTCGACTGGTTTTTGCGCTACATGTTACGGCTTCCTGTCGCTTGTCGTCTCAGTGTGGGATATGCCTTAGCGTATACATTCTGCATACAGCGTATATACCCTCTGGTTCTTTTACGATTGCAACACTGGTCTTACCTTCTTTTGACTTATACATCAAGGATATATCTTCCATGTCTCTGTTTCCAAATTCATCATCAAATCCTGCCCTCTTCGTAACAATTAATCTGCCAACACTGAAAAGAAAAATATTTGACATATTAACGAATTGGTGTGAAAAAAAAAGGTATTTATAACGCTCATTAAAACATCCCGACACTAAAATCTTTTTATATGGCTTGCATTGATTTATTATTTATTTATCTACTTTGCTTTTCTCTTTTGTTTTTAAATTTAATCAAGACATAATGCCGTTGTTGTCAATCAGTTCTTTATTTAAAAAACAATTTCCAACATAGCGGTTCGGTTTATCTCTTTATCTCTCTGCCCGCGCTCTAACTTTCATAAATATATTTACCACGAAATTAATATATATCCCAGGATTATTGGGATAAACTTTAAGGGGAAGTAGGGGACATCACAAGGATTGAGAATTGCATAGCAACCCATGACCGAAAACGTCATCGTACGCCACTAGGTGGTGCTGTTTACGAGATCAGTGGAGAGGAAATATCTGCTTTAATCGCAATCATTCGAGCAGTGGTCGCATTGAGAAGAACATGAAATATTTTACGGACGTAGTAGTGTAAATTATTCATGCAAATTATGATGCACATTCGAAAACATTCGGCAATCCGGTACATCTCTCTGTGGGAATCGTTCTCGATACAGTTCTTGAGCTGTTCGTGCATTGCCACCAGCGAATCCGTATACGAAGCTAATGTCTGCCAGCTCCCTGTCCGCAAAATGTAGCGTGTTCTTCTCAAGGCGACTACTGCTCGAAAGACTGCGATGAAGCAGATATTCCCCCTCCAGTGCTCTCGTGAACAGCACCACCTACTGGCGTACGATGGCGTTTCCGGTCATGGTTTCCTACGCATATCTGAATCTTTGGGGTGTCCCGTACTTCCCCTTAAAGTTTGTTCCAATAACCCTGGGACACCCTGTATATATTACTGAGGTTTACTACGACATATGTCCTATTTAAAACGAAGTGAAAAAAACCCCAGAATAAATACTCTTTGCATATTTATCTCCAAATTGTCGCAAAGAAAAACGAAAATTGCCGTTCGATCGGGAATGATATCTTCTTTCAATTTATGTTTAGAAAAATAAGCTTAGGTGACCGTTTTCATAATTGTAAAAAACTTGAAATTTCCAATACAAACGTCCAATTTTGACGTCATATTTGGATTCTTCTTTAAATTACACTTTCAGATACCAAACGAGAAGTCATTTTGTGAAGTGGTTTAGGAATTATGCTTATCTAAATTTTAAATCTTAATGTTAAATTCATTTTAATTAGTTGCAAAACAAACTACAATGCGTGTAGTTTTTAAAGCAAAATTCAAAAACTACTTACAGGAATAAGTTGTAATTTTGCATTCACACATTTAAAGCTTCTAAAAATTAATTTCTGTTAACATTTTTATAGGTTACACTACATTTTTTTTTAATATTAACTTTATAATTTATATATTATTATCGCACAAATGGCCTATTTCTCCTTGCTTTGTGGCTGCCAGTGTTCACATAGCCGCCAATCTTTTATTTCTATTCAAGCCAAGTAAACAAGTTTTGAATCCGAAATCTTGCTTAATAAATGAAATCGAATACGTATCACATAGAAATAAGTTACATTTTACTAAATAAGTTGTTTAATTCAACATACGTTTGAGTTTTTAAAAAATCTGAAAGTTAGCAGCTATGTGCTCGATATAAGATTATTAAACAATGTGAACAAAATTACTTTTTGAAAGTAAGGTGAGTTTGTTTCTTTTCCTTTAAAAAAGAAGGTGATTATACGATGAATGGGTTAACATTTTTTTTTTCATTTTGTCTGACAAAGCAAATAATGTAAAATGTATATTCTGAATAGACTACAAAGTCTATACATAAGATTTATTATGTATAAATTCTTTGTTTTCTCCGTTTTTCCCAAGGGTGAAATTCCACTTTCATAATAAACGAATCCTTATCAACAGAATACTTATAATATTCCTTAACATCCTGTATAAGTCTTTCCCTTTAATTGCTTTCTCTCTGTAACAATTCTTGTAAATCCTGGAATTATATTTAGCAACTAACTTAATATACTTGCCCTACTAAGACATGACATAGGAAGGCCTCAAAACTTAAAAGGAACACTTTTTCGTCTAAAAATCTATAATATAAAATGCATTTATTATTTGGATAACGGTTAAATTTTTAAAATTTCGTTTTAGCAGCCTTTGATATCAGAATATTTTTCCCTGTTTATAAATTTTTCATGTTTTTTTCAAACGTTAAATAAATTAGAAAATCTTATATGACTCTAGTATTGTATCGCTTTTTCAGATTACAAAAATATTTGCACAGTATATTTGTAATATAGGATGGACACACATTAGTTAAAGTACTAAATTAGTTAGGATAAGGTAATTGAATTCGTTCCAAAACAGAAATCTGCCACATATTAACTGCATGGTAGGGTTGCGAAATTGCACGTTTTTCCCGTAATTTGTACGTTGCCCGTTTAAACATTTCCCGTATGGCAATTTCTTCCTTTTTATATTTTCATATCATTGACCTTAAATAATTCCTCATATAAAAAGGAAGTTCGGATAATATCGAATACTTCAGTATATGGCGCATACGGTGTTGCAGCCAAGCGTAAAACTGCCAAACGACTTCTTTGTACTCCTATGAAGCACAGTGCTCAGCTCTGTAAGTATACCTGTTGTTGGAGCGACGCGGTAAAATAAAAACTTATTCTCAATTTTTGTAGTTTTTTGCCGATAAATTTTATAAAATTCGTATTAATTATAAAATCGCATTGTCAGTGATATTAACCAAGTGTAGTATAAAGTTGAACAGTTACATTTATTGCTCTGATAGTCAGTTTTCCACTATGCTAACTTATTGGCGAGTGAAGAGGTTATGTTCTTCAAGACAGTGTGTCGAGTAATATGGAATATCAGCTAGACAACTGTTTCAAAACGAGTCTAGTGAAGATGAACAATCTTTCCACCCCGACGTATCATTTGAGATGGACTTTTCCTCCAGATTGTACACTACACCAGATGAAGAAGTTGAAGTGTGCCCGTTTTGCAATGAAAAATACTCAGAGGATGCAAAATGGATATTCAGTGTTGAATTCAGGGGATGTCCCGGGGGCGAGGGAGGATTTTCCCCGGAGGAATGAGATGATCCACTTGGAAGATTTGAGATTTTGTGTATTCAATGCTCAAAAAGTGTAATTCCACTCCGGAACTCTATAATCCCCCCCCCCCCCCCGGAGCGCACAGAAATCCCTCCCGGAGAAAAGTGTCTGAATTCAACACTGGGCCTGATGTGAGCTCATGTGGGCTGTGATGGCCCCGAAACAATAGAATAAATTTGTACTTTCGTAAAAATTAAAACTATTTTTGAAAGAACCTGATGATTTATACATGATTAAAGATTAGTAATCTTTACGTATTAAATAATTTTTGTTATTCTTCTAAATCATGGTTTTTCTTGCAATTTATAATTCCTTATAACCCTATTCTATATTACCCGACTGGTTATGTCTGAAAAGTATAACTTATTTTTTAAATCTAAATATTGATATGTATTTTTTTTTCACTTTAAACGCATTAAAAATGTGTTAAGAAATAGTCAAATATTCTTCTTTACTAACTTTTAATGTAACTCAATTTCTTTATGTTGACTTGCGAATAAAAATGTAAGTTCTATTCCATAATACTCCCATAATTCCCATAATTCCATAACTTCCTCTACTTGTCTTAAATAGTTCAAAGCTTCATGGTGAAGACATTTTGTGCCTCAAATGTACAGTATTTAAGGGGGTCCAGGACACATTTTCAAATAATTTTTATTTATAGAGTTAAAATTTCGAAAATTTTTGTGATGGTTAACCATATCATTTGTAAATAAAATCACACGATAAAACGTCTCATAAATTTTTCTTTAATTTAAATTTTAAATTTTATTTAAAAAAAGTGGGGTAGTTTAAAATCGTTATAACTCGAAATATTATTTGTAGAAATTCAATTATTTTGCATTTAAATAAACAGAAATATATAAGTTTTAATTTAGATTCAGTATTTAAAAAATATTAATTTAAATAAAAATTAAAAATATTTAAATTAAAAATTTGAAAAAATAAGACGTAATTAAAAAAAAAATCATATCTTCAAAAGTAAATATTTTTTTTTCAAATTTGCTGAATCAAAATTAAAGTAAAACAATTGAAAAATACATATTCTAAATTTGAACCATTTATCTTTAACGGTTCTTGACTTATGGCAATTTAAATACGAGAAATGGTGAAAAATTCCATCATGAAGAAAAAAGCATTTTCGCAAAAAGTCGTTTTCATGAAAACTATTGCTTGAAAGCTAGATTTTGAAAATAAACCAAAACTTAAAAAATAATATTTCATGTTCCAATTAAGATAGAAACATGATGTAAACTTCATTTTAAGCAGAAAAAAAACTGAAAAATATTTAATGTAATAAAAAAATGTAAGAAAATTTTAAGATTTTTGTGTCCCGAACCGCCTTAACTCAGATAATGACATGAATTAAGATTAACTTTAATTTTATTGTCTTGTTGTTACCTAAAATTCACATTATTTTAAACTATAAATATCTTCATTTAATTTGTTTCTATTGTCACAATAATTTTTGTTTTACAATGGGATGTATGACTGTACAATTTCAAAACTGGCTTTAAAGCGTAGGCTTCAATGGAAAGCCAAAGAAAAGTTTTAGAATAGAATAAATTTAAAATATAGGTTTTTTTTTCTTCTGTAGTGGATAATTAAATTTAGATGAATGACTAATCTATAAGCAGTCACAAAAACTTGGGTTATTTTAGAACATACTGAAAAAAGGGGGTCCGTGCATTAAGGAGTTAAATGTCGAATTTTCAATGATTCACGACAAAGTTATTTTACTAATTTTTTTTTTTTTTTTTTTTTTTTTTTTTTTTTTCATTTGGCGAACGTTTTTTATTTCTGATTAGCCAAATTGCTAACGTTGGTAAAAAGTCAGCGAGAACCCTGGATCTAACTTTTGTTAAAGATCATGTTTATAGCCCGTCGCTTCCGAACATCATTCCTACATTGAAATTATATCAACCAGCACCGTACTTAGTTTGTCCGACGACGTTAGAACGCTTGCAAAGATACGGCAAGAACTAATTTACCAAAGGGGCATTTGTATACTAACGAAAGATAGCCGCATCGAAATTTGGAAAGGGATAACTTTGCGTACTTCACTATCTGTATGGGATTTTTCATATTTGACTGTATGAGTACACATACTAAACCATTATTTTTTTTCAACTAATTTATATCCAAAAGCACATTCATATTTTCTGAGTGTGTGTGTGTTAATGCTGGAATCAACTTACTGGTAAGTATTTGTTTTCAACTTCTTAATACCATATTCGGATTCCTCGTCAAGCTGCCAGTGTATTACATCGGCATTTACTTCAGCAAATACGAATGGAGCGTCGTACAAATGACTTATTTCTCCTCGCCTTATGGCTACTAGGGATGCGGGTCCTGCTCGATATAGTCCTATTGAACGAAAAAAAAACTACTTTATATAAAATTATGCTAATTATGCAATGAAAATGAAATTAAAATTGAGTCTTTTAATGCGAAATAAACATGAAACACGTACAGAAAAAAAAAAACTGATTGCATCTAATGTCATTTGAAAGAACTAGTATCGATAAGCATTTAAAAGTGAGCTTTGAAACATCTATGAAAATTTTAAAATATGGTATTTAACAACTATTAAACAACAAAACGAAATTAAAAATTATTCAAAAAACGTTATGTAAATAATGAATAAGGAGTATTAAAAGTATTTAATATAAATTAATATTACTCTAAAATAATTTATTTATTGGCACTACAGAAATATAATTTATTTGCTGGTATTACAGAAATATAATTTTGTATAAATATATAAAAATATATAAAATAATTGTATAAAGTGTAATATAATAAATGTGTTTAACTTAAAAACGAATTTTTTTTTCATTCTGGGCGAATTGAGATATTTTAATATTTTAGCAATTCTTATACCCATAACATAAACATAGATGAAAATTAAACTGGTTCCTTCATTCGTTCTGTAAGAAAAAAAAAAAGATAAAAGATGAAAAAAATAGCAAAAGTTTAAAAAAAGTCAATAAAAATGTAAAAAGTAGCCAAGTTTTGCTACAAAAAAAGAGATATATTTAACTAATGATTAAAAACACTTACAATACTCATTAGCGTACAACATATATAAAAACTATATTAAATACACATTAAAAATACACCCAACGTTTCAGACTCTTTCTAATAAGCCATCATCAGGGGGAGTTCTTGACCTCTACGGAGCTAAGTTACTCACAACACAGTCGCTGTCACAAACGTCAAACTGAAAATATTTCTGTAACAGATCAAGCTCAGACCATTGGACTACTTTATTTTTAACACTTTCAAACATAAACCCAGATTATGGTTAAGATACGTTGACGACATTTTTGTACTATGGAAAGAAGGAAGACCAGCCTTATTCGAATTTTTTGAGAAGTTAAATCAACTTGATGGCAATATGAAATTAACCATGGAAAATGAAGTCAATAACTCCCTCCCGTTTTTAAATGTTTTAGTTATTAAATCAGGTTCTTCGCTTAAAAGAAAAATTTTCAGAAAACCGATGAAAATAGATAGCATTATTCCTGTTACAGCTTCAACTCCATGGGGTTACAAAATGTCTGCTTTTAATTCTTTTATTAAGAGGGCACATATTGTTTGTTCGGATGAATTTTTAGAAGATGAACTAAACCATATTGTCAAGATTGGAATCGACCGTGGGTATAATCTACAGGTTATCCATAAATTAACCAAGAAAATCAATAGTTATCCCCCAATGCGATCAGTTAGCCCGTCCTATTTATAGAAAAATTTCTTATATTCCAGCAATGTTTGAAATATTAAGGAGAATTTTTAATAGATTCGGAATTCAGCTTGTTGCCCCCCCCCCCCCACACACACACACACACAAAAAAAAAAAATTCTGTTTACAGCTATTACCAGAAAGCAAGATCCTATACCAATTTTATTTCATTTTGGTGTTTATGAAATCCCTGTGCAACTCAATACTGGTTTGTTAACATCATATATTGGCATGACGAAACAATGACTGTTTGAAAGAATTAAAGAACATAAAAGGGATTTAAAATTCAATAGACAGTCTAGAGGCAGTATTAAGACAGTTTATTTCGATTATGTAAAAATTATTTCTAGATATTCCAACCCTCTTAAGGCCCTTATAAGAGAATCTATAGAAATTAGTCTGAGGAAAGGCGAAGTTTGTAATGACAATATCTCATTTCAAGTTTCTAATGTTTGGTTAAATGTTTTGAAAAAAAATACATTTGTAAAGTTAAATGTTAAATTTAGTTTTTCCTAACTTTGATAATAGTGTTATAACCTACCAATTGATGGCGCCATATCCGCTGCAATATTGTTTTTGATGTTTAATGAACGTTTACAGAAATGTTTTCAGTTTGACGTTTGTGAAAGTGACAGTGTTGTGCGTAACTTAGCTTCGTAGAGGTCAAGAACTCCCCTTGATGATAGCTTATTAGAAAGAGTCTGAAACGTTGGGTGCATTTTTAATGTGTATTTAATATAGTTTTTATATATGTCGTACGTTGATGAGTATCGTAAGTGTTTATAATCTTTAAATTTAACAGCGTAAGTCCAAGTTTTTATTATATTTAACTATTTCAATAAACCTAAATGTTATATAGTATTAAATAGATATAATAAATAATAAAAAAAATGTAATACAAAAAAGAAGAAACTTTTATGTTCTCCATTGAAAACGACCATTTTGAAAATCTTACCGATCCTAGTCCTTTCCAAGTTTTAACTTGTATACTTATCTGTAAAAAAGTATTCAGACAATGAGTATTTAAATAAACTAATGTGGATCCTTCAGTCCTATAAATTATATAAAACTTTCACTACACTGTAACAAGTAAAGCAGTAAATTTTCCATTTTTGTACGATAAATCACTGAATTGTGATACTTTGAATTTTATGAAGTTCCAGCGTTTTGAGGTATTAAAAGAAAGTTTTTCCGTGTCTATAATTAAACGTCAGAAACGCACTTGAGCCTATAATAAAACTTTAACGGTACGTTAAATTAAGGTATTTAAAATAGAATAAAATAAAACACAATAAAATCTCACGTATATTCACTGTGCAGCGGTTTCAACCGGACAGTATTCTCTAGGACTTGAAAACACAAAGCCAGGGCAAATTGTGCAATCCAGATGGATCACAACAGCCTGTAAAATATCATTCTTGTACGTTAGTAGTTCGAATCCTGGTGAAGATCTGAAATGTGTCACGCAGTACGTCATACCAGTTTACGCACAAAAGTAGTTTTCTGTAAGGAAACTTCCAGATTGCCCAAAATGAACCTAGAAATCTATGACAGATTGTTCAACTCTCAACAATTTTACCAGATAAGAAAAAGAAGAAGACATTCAGTAGTTCAAACAAATGGATACTGCGGCCATGCCGAAAATTTACTAGTAGAAATAATAACTGAGGATAACCAAGATATTAGACGAATAGAATGGAAAAGAAATTTAAAATGCCGCAATAAAAAAAAAAAAAAAAAAAAAAAAAAAAAACTAGTATGTTGTGGCCATCACAAAACTTTCTTCTATATAAATCACGTCAATTAAATCACATAAATAGTTGAAGAAATTACATCAGTTTAGCAACAATTCATACCAAAGAATATCTGAATTTGAAGTTTGATGAAAATTCGTGCATTAGTTCTTGAGATAGAGCTATAGTGGAAATTCTGAAAAATGCAGCATAGCAGCACCACCTGTTGAGCGATTTGCACCAAAACATAAACTGCACTAATTCATATCAAGGTATACCTGAATCTGAAGTTTGTTTAAAATCGGAGCATTAGATCTTGAGATAGAGCTCTATTGCGGAAATAAAAAAACAGCATAGCAGCGCCACCTGTTGAGCGATTTACACCAAAATGTACAAAATGTCAATTCATGTCAAGGACTAACTGATTCTGAAGTTTGATGAAAATTCGTGCATTAGTTCTTGAGATACAGCTATAGTGAAAATTCTGAAAAATGCTGCATAACAGCGCCACCTGTTGACCGATTTGCACCAAAACATAAACAGCACTAATTCATATCAAGGTATACCTGAATCTGAAGTTTGTTGAAAATCTAAGCATTAGTTATTGAGATAGAGCGATTGCAGAAATTGCAAAAAATGCAGTATACCAGCGCTACCTGTTGAGCGATTTACACCAAAGTGAGTAAAACTTCAATTCATGTCAAGGACTAATTGAATCTGAAGTTTGATGAAAATCCGTGCATTGTTTCTGGAGATTGAACTATTGCGGAAATCGTGAAAACTTCTGCATAGCAGCGTCACCTGTAGAGCGATTTGCACCAAAAACTAATCAGCACCAATTTATATCAGGGACTAACTGAATATAAATTTTAATAATATTAAATTCCGTGCATTAGCTCTTGACATAGAGCGCCCACAAAATTTGTGTCACATACAGACAGATAGATTGACCGACTCACCAGACAGACATTTTGTAAAGATAATAGAATCTTCTTGTAAAGATAATAGAAAGTAAAAAACCAACAAAGTGCGAGAGTTTCAGGTTTCAAAGCTAGACTTTAAGGCATCGGAGTACTATAGAGATATGGAATATTTCTCCATCGAAATCAGCCAGCCTCCAATAACCAAAACTCTTTGACAACATAATTTCAGAATCCACACTGTTAAAAATTTGCAGCATTCAGCCCAGTCATTCGACCGTTTTTTGAAAAAACGGTTTCATAACAGTAATTTAACTATATTCTGATCATAAAATGGCCAATAATATGGCCAGAATAGGGTTAAATTACGGTTGTGTAACCGTTTTCGGAAAAAACGGGCAAATGACTGGACAGAATGCTGCAAATTTTTAACAGTGCATGTTAGATGAATCGTTAGTCTGCTTTCCAAGTCATTTCCAGGCTGTGGAAAGAGCCATCAAAATTGTGACAGAAGCTGCATCAAAGAGATGGGACAATGAAGGAAAAGATGCCTTTATCAGAGATAAACTTCAAGCACGAAAAAAGAGGAGAAAATTCACTTCGAAGAAGGATTTCGTAGCCTAAAAAGATAAAAATTCTTAATATAACATTCCTTGGGTAGGAGGATGGATGGAACTCGCCGTACAACTATTTCCTCGTGGTGAGTACTGGGCTGTTTCCCTTTAGTCCTGAACGCAAAATAAGCTAAAGCTGTGCATTTTTAAAGCACATAGCACTAGAATAATACGTAATCAGAGTTTATTTAAGCATTTGTCACAGTAAACATAACTTTTCAAGTAAATGCAACCAAAATAAATTTAATTTAACATTTAAAAACAATTTATTGAAAAGTTCGAAAATCAGTATTTTAGTAAAACCTAGACATTTGCAGCAAATCAAGGAATTCTCCTAAAAATCTAAAAAAAATTTGTGTAAACTTGGTGCCACCAGTGGCACCTTTTCCGCACTACCCATCATCGAAAATAGAAAAAAAAATAGCCCTTTGAAATGTTTGAAATTGTCAACTGGCCAAAACAATTTCACTATCCGTTGTTGATTTTTATCATTACAGCCGTCTACTGTTTCATACTTCCGATAATTATTTCTCTTTATGTAGGACTGTAGTGGAGGGCACTGTATACCTTCTGGATTTTTTAAAGTAACTCCATATATGAGTTGTAATTTTTCAACTGAGGTGGAAAATGTACAGTCCGGTATTCGAAACCAGGACCGTGGCCTACGCTGCCAATGTTCTTCCAACTAAGTTATCCTGGACAAACTTGGCGGACACAATTCACTCAGGTAACCTTTTCGCAATACCATCTTGTCTGTTATCTGAAACAGTTCAACAGAATAAACTGCACGTAAAGAAACTCTAATAATCGTTGGATACATAATTACACTTAATTATTTTAACACAAGTATATTGATTGGTAAAGAAATAATTTGAGTTGTAAATTTTCCAAATGTGTGAAAAATTGTTCAGGTTGGAATTCGAAGCCAGGACCTCGGCTCAATCTGTCAATGCTCTTCCGACGAAACTATCTTGGACAAATCCGGTGAACATAGTTCACTCATGCAAGCTTTTGACAATGAATATCTCTGTTAACTGAAACAGTTCAACATAATAAACCACAGGTAAATGAACTGCCATAAATATCGAATACATAATTACACTCAATTATTTTAACATAATCGTGCTGATTTGTAAAGAAATCGTATAATTTTTCATTTTTCTAACTGATTGAAAAAGTGTCCAGGCAAGGATTTGAACCCAGCACCTTCGCTTGTGTTGGAAGAGCGTTGGCAGTAGACCAAAGTCCGTCTTGGACCCTTTTTCGCTCAGCTTTAAAAATTACAATTTATATGATTTTATTAGAAATCAGCATGACTGCGTTAAAATAATTAAACTCTGCACCGCATATCTTCTGTTCCTAAAATAAAGTTATATCGTATATTCTCTGGCGCATATCCTCTGCCTGTAACGTGTACTGTTTGTGGTTTTTTACGCTATACCACTTCATTTATATAATATTTAGATATCCTAGCGCACATACAGCTGCAGTTAAACGCATTTCTCATCTAATGTAGAGAAGATGTGTATTATACTCTCAGAATTCGTGTGCATTAAATATAAAAAAATCAAGAGTTTTATCTATTTTACATATTTTTATTAATTTAAAGATCTCTAGTGTATTTCCGATTTTAATTCTTTTCTTTCCAAAGCAAAAAACTTTTCTAGGAGCGGTTACTTTATCTGCAGATGTACCAAGGATCAAATACAAAGGTTTTTTTTTTTTTTTTTTTTTTTTTTTTTATATCAATCGAACTTTTCTCATACATGTTGTCATGGAATCATGATAATCAACAAACGTAAACAGATATTTACGGGCTGAGAATTCGTTGGCCATCGTTTTATCCTTCATACATTCATTTACTTTAGCATTATAAATAAACACAACGTATGTAATGCGATTGAAGGAAGTATACAAAACTTTCAATAGATGTAAATGTCAAACATATTGAAATTTAGCGCTGATTAAATGTTCAATTCGGACACAACATCTAGTTGAGATCTCAAATATTTAAATGGCACAAGTTAATTAAAAATGTTCGTGAAGTAGATGAAACAAGGCGGTCCACTGGGAAATAACGCACAAAAAGCGAATCTACTCCATTGAAGGAATAACTGACAAAGTTCTCACAAACAAATTTTTGTATTTTCTGGGTATTGTGTATAATGCTGTATAGTTTTGTTTAATTTTAATGTAGATTAAAGCAACACATCGGCCCTGAAAACGCTCCGTTCCAATCTGAATGTTCCGAGACAATGAAAAATGTCACACAGCAGGTGTGACTAAACAAAAATTTCACCAGGCAATCCATGACCATTCTCCTAATACTCCGAACTTATAATTTTCAAACTTAGCGCTTGTTTCTAACTCCTTAACGAAGTGCTTGGAGAGAAAGATTTTCATCATATGAAGAAGTTAAAGATTTTTTGAGCAATTCGCTTCTTTCTCGTTCCAATTCTTTTTATTAAACAAGAATGATAAAAAATCCCGATATGTTGGGAAAAGGTGTGTCCATGTTATAGAAAGCTATCTAGAAAAATAACATTAGTAAAAGTTTCATAAATAATATTTTTAAAATAATCTATTAAAAAAGTAGATCTCATTTATGTAGTAATCTCATTTATGTTTGATCCGCTCTCATAAGTATACTTTCAAGATTTCCCCTCATCTCCTTATTAAGAGTTTTCAAATACAGAAATAAGCCTGCAAAAAATGTTAATGTGTGGAACTTCATCATAAAGCAAATCCTGGATTTTACAATATTCCATTAAAAATATGTTCTTTAATTCGTAAAATTTTAAGAGAATTTAGTTTAAAATTTTCACGCCAAACGGTATGCCGTAGCAAAGTACAGTGCTTGGAAAAACATTGATGTAGCACTAGAGTAATAACATTTTACTTATTAACCCTTTCCGAGTCTGTTTGTAAAATGATGAAATGACGGACTGACACCAGAATTTACAAACGAATTTGTTAGGAAATAAAAACTAGCCTTTTTTCCGGTACTATAAAAGGAAAATTTTAATTAAATATTCTTGATGTCGTTTGTCAGTTTTGGAATTAAAATGAGGTGTCCTTTTTTGTGACACTGACCGCTAAGGGGTTAACCCTTTCGAAACGGGTGATGCATATATGCATTTTCAAAAGGTGCATATGGAATTTGTTTTAGGCACCATTAATAAATAAATTATTTAAATAATTAATTATTTTTCATTTCCAAAAAAAAAAAAATGACTCACAGAAAAAAAGTCAAAATGGCTTCGTTAAACAGTTCTTCTTGTCTGGTATTGAATTCCAAGTTCTTATAACTGTACTACATCGGCATTTTTTCTTATGAACTTTATTTTCCGATAATCTTCCAGTTCTCTATTAATCTGAAACATTTTTGAGCCAATATTGAGCTAGATTGGTATCCATTAAGTTGCATTTCAATTTATTCAATCTGAATGACAGCGAAAATCAATCGAATTCAGAAAAACTCAGCTAGTCTACATTCAACATAGTGCAATTTGTGCATTTTCATTGTATGTGAAGGGCCCAGGTGTAAAACAGGGTAACTGACATTTTTTAATTTTCCTGTTCTATTTTCATGTAAGATTGTTTAATTACATTCTAAGAACCTTTTAAAAGTATAAAGTTTTTACACCATAATAATCGAACATAAATTTTATAAATGAATTTTGATAATGAAAACTTTTGCCACATAAGTCCTATAAAATAAAATCTGTCCATATTTTAGCTGAAAGTTCAGTCTTTGTGGGAAGTTCTAATTCTTTGGGTTAATTTTTTTTTTTTTTTTTTTTTTTTGCATTTTTTGCATTTTTTGCATCCTTCAAGTCAGGGGTGTCGTACGCTTCAGGGAATTTTTCAGAACAAATATCAGATTTTTTTTTTCTTTTTACAGAACAATAAATCTATGTTAAACGCGCAAAATTTCGCCTATTTTAAGAGGATATTTTCTATAATAAAATACCGGTACCGAAGATTTTCCTGGTCTTGAAATTTTAGGATAAGTGCGACCCCTGCTCAAGTGTATAGATTGTTGTTGCCTGATAGCAGTTTCGTGATAGTCCATTTCTTTACAATATTTTTTGTTCATTGAATGTAGGGGAGACCGGGGGAATGGCGACACCTTAAGGGAATTTAATTTTTTTCACCTCGAAAAAATGTTTATTTTTTAATAGTAAAAATTCCAAAGCTGAATCATTATCTTTAGTATCTGTATAAATTTAACCGTAATCATAACTATAAAGTAGGCACACATAAAAAAATTCTCTTTCAACCTCTGTACAGTGGCGGGATTACTCAGGACACTGGGGTAATTCCGCCACTGTATCGGGGTAATGACGCCACTCTTTAGTGACCTAGTAAATACATAAAATGGATACTAGGAAACACATAACATACTAAAAATATTTATAATGCAATAATTTAGCAAAATAATGAATAATTACAATGTTCCTTAAACTAGACTTATTAATGTGCTAAGCTTACAATTTTACTCAAATTGAAAAAGACGCTCTTTTCCATGGTGGCGGCATTACCCCGAGAGAACACTATAGCGGAAATCCCCCAGCAAAGCTAAAAGAAAAACCGAATTTGTTCAACAAATTGCATCAAAATGTCGGCGAATGTATGTAGATTACGGGTAATATTATCTTAAGTACCTAATGTTACAATAAAAGGTACTTACCTCTACTCATTTGAAGCCCCTAAATAAGAAGCAACTAGATGAAAACTACATTTTTCACTAGAACAAACGAACGACGTACACAAAACCACTCTCACTCTAGGCACTGTTTCTATTGTTGGCCGCTATAGTGCAGGCGCATTCACTAGCTCAAACTGCCGTTAGTTGTTAAACTAGGCGGGGTGGCGGCATAACCCCGAGTGGCGCCATTCCCCCGGTCTCCCCTACTGCTCGTTTAACGTAACGCTATTGTAAAACTTTAAACTTGTTTTTCTCAAAACTATGTTTTTAAAACTGGGCGACCCCTATTCTCGAGAACTATTAACCGATTTCCTTCTTAAAAAAAAAAAAAAAAAAAAAAAAAAAAAAGAAAGAAAGAAAGCTAATCATAGATAATTATACTACGTGGAGCATATATCACAGAAATGTATATTTTCATTGATTAATTATTTTTTCCGAGCTCGCGAAAAAAAAAAAAATAAATAAGAGGTAAACAACTTTTCTGTTCAAATGAGCACCATTTTGTCAAAAATTAACTTTTTAAACTAAATGTTAGTATAAGCTCTAGAAACTTAGTGTAAGCTCTAGAAGCCTTTTCATAAGTAGATGACCACATTTGCTTCAGATGTTTGTGACCGGAGAAAAACGGTCATTCGATTCGAAGCTGACGGCGCTCACTTGCTGATACTCCCCGTCGAACAAGGCGTATTATTCATTTTCTTTTTCACACAAAAGTTTTAATATATAAGGAAAATGTCAATAAATATAAAGCAAGAAATCCAAAAAAATATTTCTTATCTTGTAACTAAAAAAAAAATCGTAAAAATTATGTCAATTTTACTCGAAAGAAGTAAAAACCTCAACTAAAAAAAATCAGATATTTTAGAGGGAGCAATCGCAATAGTTCGCTTGCACTTTCCTTCAGAAAACTTGAATCCTGAATATATAAAAACTTGCATTTCGTCAGTTATCTTGTATTATAACCGAGCCCTTCAATATTTTCATTAAGAAAATGAGTATGCCATGCCCAAAATAATCTCCAGAGTACCTTCGCCGCGTCGTTCCTGATCTATGATGACCCTAAGTAGCTTTGTTGGAGAAAGAGTTTTTAGGGGAATTTTTAAAAGTGTTTTACCTTCACTACTTTCTTGTGGTGTTGCATCAATAGCTTGCCATCCACCATATCCAGCTGGCAAGTCAGGTCGAGCCATCCAGCAATCATTCCAGACATGAAAATTCCTGAAACATATGCAGATTTTTTTTTTTTTTTATGATGACAGAAGAAGTTAATTTAATAAAAGATTAGTATGTATACAGGGTGCAATATGTTATCTATCGCCGACCTTTAATTTCTCAACCGTTGGTCGTAGACATATAGTTCCACTTACAAAAGCGTTTCAAATGAGCTAAATATTCATGTTGTGTCATAAAGTAAAAAATCAATTTTATAAAAATTACGAAATCTAACTTTTTATATGGTCCCCCAGTCCCTATAGCTATATTTAGTAAAAGTTTACACATATCATAACAGATATAACACAAAAAGTTTGACATCTGTATTACAAAAATTGACAGAGTTATTAAATTTCAAAGTTTGAGATTTTTTCGCACGATTTTGTCTTTCATTGAGGGATCAGTTAAAAGATGAATTAAAGTAATTCGAGAACAAAATCAGGGTGCACTTCCGCTGCCATTTATCTAGTCCTTGGTGACAGTGAGTATGTTTTATTTTCCGGTTGTCGATTCTACCTACTTTGACGTTTGAATATTCTTCGAACCATAAAAAGCTCAAATGTTTAGATGGAATAACCCTCTTTGATGATTCCCTGATTTGGCGATACCGGCTAAAGGTGTTTTCGCCGAAAAAAGGACATTGCACCCCGACTTTATCTCGAATTACTTTAATTCATCTTTTACCTGATCCCTCAATGAAAGACAAAATCATGTGCAAAAATCTCAAACTTTGAAATTTAATATCTGTGTCAATTTTTGCAGTACATATGTCAAACTTTTTGTGTTATATCTGTTATGATATGTGTAAATTTTTACTAAATATAACTATAGGGACTGGGGGACCATATAAAAAGTTAGATTTCGTAATTTTTATAAAATGGATCTTTTACTTTAAATAATGCCACAACATGAATATTTAGCTCATTTGAAACGTTTTTGTAACTGGAACCATATTTCTACGGCCAACGGTTGAGAAATTAAAGTTCGGCGATAGATAACGTATTGCACCCTGTATATTTCTATATTATACAACAAAAACATTTTTGCCGCTAACACCTTTGTCATAACGATGGGGGCCATGACATGCGCTATCGTTTTCGCTTTTATCGTATATGTTTTATGTTCTAAATCTCGCATAGAAGAAAATGCATTGTGAAATAAAATTTGTTTGAAAACTAGCTCAATTTAAGGATTTTTAAAAATAGTTTTCGAGCATGAGTTTTCAAAAATCTATATTAGCAATGAACATGCGTTTGATACAATAATGTAATGCAAATAAATATATAAAGCTAAGAAAAAAGTGATAGCATAACCATAATTTACAATGGATTGTTCAAGTTTGAAAAGAGCTACATCTTCAACATTCTTCGTATAACCAAAAAAAGGATTTTTCCCCCTTAAGGGGGCTGATCACTCAGCTTCTGATTTCCCCTCACTAATGTAAAGTCCATGGGCATTGGATGCATTCGTATATTTAAAATATCTCCTCGGGAAATTAATATTTTTAGCTTCTATTTTTTGTGTACACTTCTTAAAAGATGTCTCTTTTTTTCTTAGTTCTCACAAGGGAACCACTTTAGGTGTTGCTCGCACCTAGAATCGAGACCTAGTGCATTTTGTAGCCCTATGCATAAAAGTTAGAGAACCGATAAAAATTCTTTGTTAAAATCATATTTTATATATTTTTTTATATTTATAATTTTTTATTATTGGATTTTTATTTGTTAATTTTACACCAAAAGAGAGTTAAGTCGCCAGATATGGTACTTCAAAATTTTCACTAGCTTTACACTTGTAATAGGTTTACGTCCAAACCATTACAACACGGTGCGTAGCGAAAATACTGAGCTAGGGTTGCCGGAAAACTGTACGGGATGAAAAAGACGCCAATCTTTCCTTGCCAAATATGTAAATATAATACTGTATTTTTTTTTTTTTAATCAAATTCGTAGGTTCTTGAAGGAATTTTAAAACTTTTTTCAACATTTTATAGTTATTATAGACTAATTTATATTTTTAACTATTTTTTTAAAAAAAAACTTTTACTTTAACAGCCCGAAAAGTGGTCTCGAAAATCGCATTTTCAGAAAGTTAATCGGCTGTAAAATCAAAAAATATTATTTTAACAAAAAAATTTTATCGATTCCCAAACTTCCTAATATAGAGCTTTAAAATGCACCAGGTTTCAATACTAGGTGCGAGCAACACCTAAAGTGGTTCCCTTGTCAGAATAATTCTAAATTATAGACTTAGTTTTATATGAAGTGTTAAAATCTTACTCACAGTTCGCTCGCTTTTAATCCACAAAATATTAAATTCAGCATAGATTTTAGAAATATTTTGAAAACTAAGAAAAAAAGAGACATCCTTTAAGAAGAGTTCACAGAAAAAAGATGTTAAAAATATGAATTTCCCGATGAGATATTTTAAATATACGAATGCTTCAAAAGTCCATAGACTTAACATTACGGAGGAGAATCCCGAAGCTGAGTGACCAGTCCACTTAAAATAAAAAAAATAGCTGAGCTAATTCATTTGAAAGTTTGTATATAGACATATTATAAATGAGATTAGGACACTGCCTGCTTTTTAAACATGTTATTTTTAATAAATTCGAAAACTTTATTAACTGAATACACAATTGATATATTTCGTATAAAAATGTTTTTTTTTGTGTGTAGTTGGTGGAAAGTCTAAAAAAATATAAATGTAAATAACCTATTGGAGTTTCCGATTGGAAGCAATTTTCGCCTATGCTCTGTACATCGGGCATTATATTTTGTAACCCGGATTCCCAGGTTATAATAAAATCCAAAATGGCTGTTACAAATTTCATCAATTTTAAGACCTGATTCTGATCATTTTTAAAACAGAAAAGAATACCTATCAATGTGTCTTCAGTATTTACAAAAATGTTTATTTAAAATAATAATCTTTTTAATAAAAATAAGCGTTTTTAGACAGCCCTTTTAAGTACAAGAAACATTTTTTCAAAATTTTCTCTCACAATTAAAAATTACTGACAGTATTACTGAAAAACACTTTTGAAAGTCGCGTAGCTTAATATTTTATAAAAATGTACATACGTATATGTCGCGTTATTCACTAGTTTTACTGAGATCTGTTTAAATGCAGATTAAAATACGATTGTTTCATGCTGGAATGTTTGGGATGTTAGGGATATAGCAGTCCGGATTTTAGTAAAGAAGCGCTCAGAGCTAACAAACACCAATTAGTCCAAGAGCTGTTAAACATTTTAGGGAAGGTATTTGAGGCACCCTGAAAATTTGTGCAACACTTCTTTTGTAATGCCTGAATACAAAATCGAATGTCTTGCTGAAGGATCGTGGCCCAAAACCTGTGCCAGACAAAAAATGGCACTTGACACGTGTCTGGCACAGTTTTTGTGCCGACTAAAGTGTCTGTCATTTTCAAAATATGTTTTTCTAAGCATAAATATTATTGTTCCTCAATCTCAGCGTGCCTCAAATACCTTTTTTGGGTACTGTCAAAAAATGGCACTTGACACGTGTCTGGCACAGGTTTTGGGCCACGATCCTTCAGCCAGACATTCGATTTTGTATTCAGGCATTACAAAAGAAGTGCTGCACAAATTTTCAGGGTGCCTCAAATACCTACTCAAAAATGTTCAACAACTCTTTTACTAAATGATGATCAACAGTATCAGTTGAGTTGGAGAATAATATGCAACTGAAATTTCGACTCCGAGCAAAGTATATGGACAAGTATATTCTCCGTTTAAAGAAACTGTTAAAGATGAAACACATAGCAAGTTTATATGTCAAAGTCCATTTTGTGCTAGATGGAGGGAGAGCCCTTTAAATCAACCCATTTCACTTTCTACCTAATTCATGGTCGTATTTGTAGATTAAATTTAAACAACAAGGTGCCACAAATGACAAACTAACTCGCTCTTAAAGCAATAAATACGTAGATAATTAACTAATCTCTCTATTCTAAAAAAAAGTAACTACCGCTGTCACCGCCGCCGCCGGTTTTGATTTTTTTGTGACCGGAGGCCTTTCTTCGTTAATATTAACAAAAATAATGCATACAAAAATATGAAAATCGGTGGTTTTATACAGAAATGTTTGATAAACAAGCTGATGCAGACAGTTTTCAAATCGAAGAATTATTTTAAGAGTTATTTAATGCTAAAGTTGGACAAAATCGATCCACTAAAAAAGTTTTATAGCAGCAAAAACTATACATGGCAGTGTAATCATTTTTAGATCATTTTATGCGCTAGAATTTGCCGGAGTGCAGATTGCATTAATTTTTTTATTTTGACTCATTTTTTCAGGTTTTATTTCTATTTTAAATTCAAATTTTCAGCATTTCTAGAGATATTTTTTACATTATCTTAGAAAATTGTACTAATTTAAACTGTTGCCAACTGTATAAAAAGCGCAAGCAATAATGTTTGCTTCAAATTAAAAATTTATTTACACGTGACTATTATAAACAGGAAAAAAACTTTCAAATTAGAATTAAATAATTACGTATAAAAAGCAGGAACTTATTAAAAATTACGTCATAAAAAGTATACACGTGAATTTTAAAAGAGAAAGGATATTGTAAAATAATAAATTCATTAATATGCGTTAGAAGTTTTAGGAGAAATTACGTCATATTTACGTCACATTATAGTTATTACATAAAATGAACACAAAATAATATTGCAAAAAAGTTTAAATTTAGAAATTGCGCTAGACATTTATTTGATATTTTGAGAATTAATTTAAAATGTCTCATTTAAAAGAACTTTCTTTTCGCTTTGTTAAAAAATACCAGGAGACAAAGACTCTCTTTACTTAATTCCTTTTATATTAGCTTATTTTGAAATGTTGTTACACGTGTATACGTCATCAAGTTATTTTTAGTTCGACGTTTTATTTGTGTTTTTACTAATGTTGTACGAATTTATTTGTTCTTTCGTTATTTAAAATAAAAATTATATCAATTTGTATAATTTGGCGAGTGGTTTGGCGATTTATATAATTTGGCGAAATTGGTCGACAGGATAATCAAGTAGTACCGCAGCGGATTTGGCGTTAAAATTCCCCAATCAAAGAAAAATGAATAGAAATTCGTTTATAGGGAGATCGCCACTGTTTTTTAAATTATAATTCAATCTTTCGAAATCTTTTTAAAGCCGATCAAATTAGCGTGCATTTAGAGTCTGCGGTGTCTGAACGGGGGTTGGCGAGCGTAGCTCGTAGGGGGCCGAGCCCCCTAGTAACTATTAAAACAGTAAGCAGTAAAAATGATTAAAAAAAACTATAAGAAATTACATAAAAATTAATAGAAAAAAATTAACTGATGTCGTAAGGGTGTATTTGACAAGCCACAATACAAAAAAATTGGCCTCTGAGCTCATGCAGGCAGTTATATTGGTCGCACGCAGATGTACAAGATTGCCGAGAAACCGGATTGCAGCAAAAGCTCCGAAGAATCACAGGCGCAATAGATCTCTTCAGTAATGTATGGAAAAAAATGGTGTAATTCGGAAATGCTTTCGGGGCAAAAAAAAAAAAAAATGAACACGTACCCTTTCAATATTTAAAATAGACTTACAGCTTATAAAGAATATTCTAAAGTGGAATGAATTTTGATACGGGAATGAAAAGTTACTTAGCGGAGAATCAATTGTAATTTGAGATTGTGAAATGAAAGAAAAGGCATTTTAAGGTGAAAATGGTAACTGAAATGGGGAAAAAATTAGACAATTAAAATATGTTATATATATATACATTGTATATTCCAGCATATAACTCGCATTTTTAAACAAGAAAATCGATCAAAATTTATAGGCGCGCATTATACACTGGGAATAAAATCTATGTATTTAAAAAACATGGCTCTTTTTTTAGTCACCTGTCCTGAACTTTCTACTGAACCAATTTTAATACATATATATATATATGCGCGTGTGTTTAATGATAACTATTCATTTGTAGATGTGCCCGCATTATGAAATTTCTTCAAAATGCTGGCAGTCGGATTACTACCATTGTTGCAGAGAAAAGAGAAATAACGAGGTTTATTTATCCTTATTAATGTCATTTTCTCATTACCATTAAAAATAACTTTTATCAAAAGTTTGAACAGAAAATGACGTCACACATTAAAAAACACGCATTTTCACTCATAAAGTGGTGACAGTTCAGTATTTTTTCATTCCGCTGATACTGAGTTTGAGTAGTTTGAGACCCTTGGCAAAATGCCTCAGTGAGTAAAAATGACGACTCATTTAAAAGAAAAAACAAACCTTTTCTTTGATAAAACTAAATATTTTACCACGAACGTGTCTAAAACTCGGCGATACTGAGAGAGGTTTGGATATCACGGGGGGGGGGGGGGGGGGGAGAGAGAATTCTAGAATTGTTTCAAAGGAGTTTCAAAATACAAGCATAAGAGTCTTAGTTGATAACTACAACGTAGTTACTTATGTTGGCAACATGTTACTGATTACATATTTCGTAATAATTTTAAAAGTTGAAGTTTGTGCAAATAGTATTTTGGTAGCTTTATTTTAAAATAATATTTATTTCAAGAGTTAGAATAACCAATGCTAAATGGATTTTTTATTATATTATTGTACTTATTTTTTATGTTTATCATAAATCAATGTAAAAGTTCTTTTTTAAACATTTTCTTTCGTCGAAATTTGACGGGTTCAACCTCGTAAAAGATTAAAAATTAAGAGAACATGATCATATAAATTAATATTTTCTGATTTATGATTAAGAAGAGGTGAATAATTGGATGAATCAGTGCGCAATTCCAAAACACATAAACATATACCTAAATCTTCGCTTTGCAGGGATTTAGGCAGAAATACAGACTTAGTAATATCGTTTCCTTACTTTGAATTTGCTAATTTTTTAGCTCACAGGCTATCAAAGCCTGAGAGCTAATGTGCCCGCCCGCTCTGTATGTATGTATGTATGTATGTATGTATGTATGTATGTATGTATGTATGTACGTACGTACGTATGTATGTACGTAACGCGATAACTCTTGATAGAAACATCCGATTTGCTTCAAAATTTTTTCCTAGATTCATTGTGATAAGGCGCTTCCCTGATTAGTTTTGGGAGTTCATTGGTTAAGGATAAAGGGGGTAAAAAGGGGTTAGTCCAACCCCTTAATTCAGATAAATGGGTTTTTCATGCAGAATGATTCGATTTTCTCCGAATTTGGTATACCGGTTTATTATGTTAAGGAACTTCCCTGATTAGTTTTGGAGGTTCATTGGTTAAGGATAAAGGGGGAAAAGGGGGGTTAGTCCACCCCCTTAATTCAGATAATTGGGTTTTTCATGCAAAATCATTCGATTTGCCCCGAATTTGGTATACCGGTTTATTATGTTAAGGTACTTCCCTGATTAGTTTTGGGAGTTCATTGGTTAAGGATAAAGGGGGAAAAACGGGGTTAGTCCACCCCCCTTAATTCAGATAAATGGGTTTTTCATGCAGAATCATTCGATTTGCTCCGTATTTGGTATACCGGTTTATTATGTTAAGGAACTTCCCTGATTAGTTTTGGGGGTTCATTGGTTAAGGATAAAGGGGGAAAAGGGGGGTTAGTCCACCCCTTTTTATTCAGATAAATGGGTTTTTCATGCAGAATGATTCGATTTGCTCCGAATTTGGTATACCGGTTAATTAGGTTAAGGAACTTCCCTGATTAGTTTTGGGGGTTCATTGGTTAAGAATAAAGGGGGAAAATGGGGGCTAGTCCGCCCCCTTAATTCCGATAAATGGGTTTTTCATGCAGAATGATTCGATTTGCTCCGAATTTGGTATACTGGTTTATTAGGTTAAGGAACTTCCCTGATTAGTTTTGGGGGTTCATTGGTTAAGGATAAAGGGGGAAAAGGGGGGTTAGTCCACCCCCTTAATTCAGATAATTGGGTTTTTCATGCAAAATCATCCGATTTGCCCCGAATTTGGTATACCGGTTTATTATGTTAAGGTACTTCCCTGATTAGTTTTGGGAGTTCATTGGTTAAGGATAAAGGGGGAAAAACGAGGTTAGTCCACCCCCCTTTATTCAGATAAATGGGTTTTTCATGCAGAATGATTCGATTTGCTCCGAATTTGGTATACCGGTTAATTAGGTTAAGGAACTTCCCTGATTAGTTTTGGGGGTTCATTGGTTAAGAATAAAGGGGGAAAATGGGGGCTAGTCCGCCCCCTTAATTCCGATAAATGGGTTTTTCATGCAGAATGAATCGATTTGCTCCGAATTTGGTATACTGGTTTATTAGGTTAAGGAACTTCCCTGATTAGTTTTGGGGGTTCATTGGTTAAGGATAAAGGGGGAAAAGGGGGGTTAGTCCACCCCCTTAATTCAGATAATTGGGTTTTTCATGCAAAATCATTCGATTTGCCCCGAATTTGGTATACCGGTTTATTATGTTAAGGTACTTCCCTGATTAGTTTTGGGAGTTCATTGGTTAAGGATAAAGGATAAAGGGGGAAAAACGGGGTTAGTCCACCCCCCTTAATTCAGATAAATGGGTTTTTCATGCAGAATGATTCGATTTGCTCCGAATTTGATATACCGGTTTATTATGTTAAGGAACTTCCCTGATTAGTTTTGAAAGTTCATTGGTTAAGGATAAAGGGGGAAAAACGGGGTTAGTCCACCCCCCTTAATTCAGATAAATGGGTTTTTCATGCAGAATGATTCGATTTGCTCCGAATTTGGTATACCGGTTAATTAGGTTAAGGAACTTCCCTGATTAGTTTGGGGGGTTCATTGGTTAAGAATAAAGGGGGAAAATGGGGGCTAGTCCGCCCCCTTAATTCCGATAAATGGGTTTTTCATGCAGAATGATTCGATTTGCTCCGAATTTGGTATACTGGTTTATTAGGTTAAGGAACTTCCCTGATTAGTTTTGGGGGTTCATTGGTTAAGGATAAAGGGGGGAAAAGGGAGGTTAGCCCGCCCCTCTTAAATTAGATAAATGGGTTTTTCATGCAGAATGATTCGATTTGCTCCGAAGTTTGTATACCGGTTTATTATGTTAAGGAACTTCCCTGATTAGTTTTGTGGGTTCATTGGTTAAGGATAAAGGGGGAAGTGTGGCTAGTCCCCCCCCCCTTAATTTATATAAACGGTTTTTTCATGCAGAATTATTCGCTTTGCTCCAAATTTGGTATACCAGTTTATTATGTTAAGGAGCTTCCCTGATACGTTTTGGGGATTCATTGGTTAAGGATAAAGAGGGGGGGGGGGCTAGTCGACCCTCTTAATTTAGATAAATGGGTTTTATTGCAGGATTATTCGATTTGCTCCAAATTTGGTATACCGGTTTATTATGATAAGGAGCTTCCCTGATTAGATTTGGAGGTTCACTGGTTAAGTATAAAGGGTGAAACGGTGGCTAATTCCCCTTCACTTATTTTTTTGAGGGGCATTATTCTTTAAAATAAGAGTATGATATACAATTAATGTGAATAGCCTGTGAGCTCAATGCCATCAGTTTAGCTGGGCATTTTTCTTTTTTATTGTGTTAGTACTAGTTTTCCTATATATTTTTTCTTTGCTGAATTCTCATGCTCATACACTATAGGGACAAACGTCACCGGACACTTTCGATATTAGACGTTTTGTCGAATATCTGGAGAAATAGTTTTCGAATTCTTCTGGAACTTCAGGAATATAAAGAACATGTTTGGCATGTTTATTTATTTTTATTTTTGTTGTTGTTCTTGTTTGTATTTTTATTTTTGTTGTTGTTGTTGTTTGTTTGTTTTATATTTGCAAGAAAAGGGGTATGTCATATATTAACTGAAACTTTTATTGATTGTAATTTTTTATTTGTTTTTTATATTAACTGCAACTTTATGTCAGAAAGTCAATGTCTAACTCCCAGTTTCCTTAGTTTTTATCATTTATTTGCACATTCACAAAATAAAACTTGACAAGCACAATACATAACAAAATACAGCTCGCAGTTTTTGTTTCGACTCGAAGTAACTCACAGATTACAAATTTCTAAAGTAGCCAAACAAAATTTCTTCAAAAAACAAATCTCTAATTAATCAATTTCTTACAAGAAATACTATCGTCTTATATGAAAACCTTTAACTTAATCATAAAAGATATCCCCAGCCAATTATTGGAAAAAGATAATAAAGAAAGTACTATGTGGAAACAAGAACATATTCTGTGCTCTGCATTTCTCTAAAAACAAACTAAACACTGACTGAATCCTGTCAAAATTAAACAACATTTTAAATGCGTATTGGCGCTACCTGTTAACAGAATAAGTAATTAACATAAATTAAATTATAGTGAACAAATATATTCTTTATAAAATATTTTTAAAGTATAAAATTAGCATATAATTATGTCACAGTTTTCGAAATAAACCAAAGTCTCTCTGGAAAACGGCGTTTAGGTTTGGCGGACACGGAAAATTAAAACATTTCTTTGATGGCCCGTGTCAGCCTTTGATTTTGACATATACTTGGATTAGATGAATGAAATTTATTTTTTCAATAATTTGAAATGTTAAAATTAATAAAAAGTGTAAAATAATATAAATATGGTTTAAAATAATAATTATTTTTGAAGTTAAATTAGCTAATGTAATACATTTTTTCATTCGAATCATTTTCGTAGTTTTATTTTTTTTTCTATGAATTCATTCAACGGTTCCATTTTTTTTTTTTTTTTTTTAATCGTTGAATTTCAAAAGATACCACTTCGCAATTATTCTTTGCTTTACAAATGGCATTTATTCAGAAAAGTTGAGTATATTCTGAATTTATCGACACATGGTAGACGCATTAAAAATCATTAAACAAATAATTTATTTGAAACAATATACAGCTCATATTTAAAATATTAGAATAATTACTTTTTTATATAAATTGAAAATATCGTTTGGTAATTTAATGTCTTTTAATGCAAATATGCAAGCGATATTTTTATTAAGAACTTATTATTGATTAAACTTATTTATTATCTTTAACTTAATATTATTTTTGAAAAGATTAATAGAAAAAAAAATATTTTGAAAAGTCAAAATATTAGAACATTTATTCAAGTGGTTCAAAATATTAGAATATTTCACATAAATTCTCCTTTAATTATCACCAATTCATAACTGGTGGCATTATTGATTAAATTCAGACAATTTTATTTAAAATCATTACTCTTTTTTGCAGTTTGTTTGCTTTTTCGTCTTAAAATGGGTCGTGTGAGTAATATTCCTGAATCTATTAAACTTCGTATGGTTGATTTCTATCGGCAAAATTAATGTTATATAGCGAATTATTTACATTGATCGCAATCAAGAGTTAGTAAAATACTAACACAATATTCTAAAAATGGAAAATTTCAAAATAATCGCCGAAATGGCGGCCGAAAACCAAAAACATCTGCTAGAGATGACAGGAAACAGAAGCGTATAGTTAAGAAAAACCGATTTAAAAGTGTGCCATTCTTGCACCGAAAATAGAAAGAAGAAGGAGTTGAAGTTTCCACATGCACAACATTAAGTCGTCTCGATAAATATAAGTTTGAATCTCGTGTACCGAAAACAAAACCTCTCATGACTGCAAAACAAAAGCGTATAAGACTGAACAAGATTAACTGATGTAAATCAAGACGTTTATGGAGCGAAGAAGATTGGAAATATATATTATTTAGTGATGAAAGTATGTTTTGTGTTTCATGTGGTAATCAAGGTATTCGAGTTTGGAGAATGAAGCAAGAAGCATTTGATAAAGAATGCCTTAAATGTTTCGTAAAATTTGCAGCCAGTGTCATGGTTTGGGGTTGCATGAGTGCAGAAGGACCTAAAAAGTTATGCATCGTCTACGAAAAGGTTAACTGTCAGATATATCAAAAAATTTTGGAATATTACATGATTCCATCATCAGAAAATTTATTTGAAGATGATTTCAACTTTCAACAAGATTTAGCGTCACCGCATACCTCGGTGTCAACTAAGAATTGCTTCCGCCAATGCAGCATTAAGGTACTTCCTTGGCCACCAAACTCATCAGACCTTAATCCCATCGAAAACTTATGGTGTATAATGAAGATAAAACTCCAAAAAAATCCTGATTAAAGTAAAACTGAGTTAGTGGCACGGATAAAGTCTATTTGGTCTAATATTGATAGAAATGTTTGTAAACACCTTGTATATAGTATGCAACATCGACAGTACGCCGTTATGAAAGCTAAAGAAGATGCTACAAAATATTAACTACCATTTACTTCATAGGGTAATATTGTTGCGTATAATAAAATATTCTAATATTTTGAACCAATCTAAATTTTATTCTAATATTTTGATGTGTTTCAGAAAGCTGTACACCTAATTTATTTTACTGTATTTTATATTTTGTAAATGTCAAAATCTTATCTAAAAATTCCAGATTTAATTTATAAGAAAATTAATTGTTTTTACTTAGTATCAAAAATAAATAAATGAAAAATATTTTTTTCTTATTACTTTTTATCAATTATTCTAATATTTTGAGTATGAGCTGTATTACACATCCATAGGGGAGACAGTGCAATGCAAAGCATTTAATAAAACTCTTAGGTTAAAAAAAATGGAATTACCATATGGAATCTCTGTTTCTTTCTTCTACTTGGTTGCCGTCAGCATCTAAGAATATATCCACAGTCAATGTGTCATCTGTATCATGAGCAGATACAAAATTTGTGACGCTACGGCAGGGTATTCCAATAGCTCTGCAAACTATAAATAAAAAAAGAAAAAATTGGCTAGTGTTTAAAAATATTCTTGTAATTTTTCAAAGTACATAAAAAATATATTAAAATTTAGTAATGAAAAATTAAACATTTGAATAACAGTTTAATTACCATGTACTATATCTCAGTCCGCCAAAAGCCACATCCTTTCTCCCTATATCTTGAAAATACCTTAGAAACTAAAAAAACGGTGAAATACATGTTAAATTAATTCAAGTTCGGGGGGGGGGGGGTGTCCTCTAGTTGAAAAGTTTTGAGACTGGAGAACATAGTTAGACTGCTGGGTATTTTAATTCCGAAATTTTTACTGCAAAAGGAAGTCTTGCAGTATATCGTTGAAAAGGCTCGTTCAGACAATTAAATTTAATCAAACAAATTTTTTCATACGACAATTCTTAAGGAAATTATGAGTAATTAAAATTTTAACTCTCAATTTCATAGAAAAGAAAAAAAAAACATTAACCGAAACCAGCTTAACCCAAAAGATGTCCGAATTGACTGCATTCCACTTTTTGGCAGTAATAAAGGTGTTGCAAAATTTCATTCCTAAGTGCTTTATACGAGGGTGTATCAATAAGTTTTGCCCTTACATAGAAATAATTGAGTGAAATTTATGAAATTGCTACATTGTATTAGTCCTTTTCTATATAGTCACCGTGCACAGTAACACATTTCTGCAAACGGTATTTCAAAGAGAGGGGGGGGGATGCATTCTAGGAGGCGCGATAGTAGACCAAAAGGGGGCATTTTTCTAACTTTTGCCGGCCACCACATGTGACATGTATTGGAAAGGCTTGTGACCACTTATTCATGTTATGCACTCCCGACCCCCCCCCCTCTCCTCCAAATTTGCGCCCGGGGGGGGGGGGGCATGAATGATGTCCGCAAAATTTAGAAAAGTGCAATCGGAGGGCAAATTTAGGGGGAAGGAGTTCGGGAGTTGCATAGCATGAATAAGTTGTCAGAGGCCTTTCCAACAATATGCCATATGTGGGGGTCGGTAAAGGTTAGAAAAATGCCCCCCTTTGGGTCTACTATCGCGTCTCTTGAAATATATCCCCCCCCCCCTCTCTTTTAAATATCGGTTGCGCAAATGTGTTACTGTGCACACTGACTGTATAGAAAAGGACTCAGAAAATGTAGCAATTTCATAAATTTCACTCAATTGTTTCTATGTGAGGGCAAAAACTTATTGATGCACCCTCGTATATTTCGAGAGAAATATTATTACATCCTTCCGTAATGTGCTACTTCATGGTATTTTTTTCAAAATATTCTGAATATGCCCAGTAAGGAAACCTTCCTTATGAGAAAAATCTGGAGAACGGTAAGACCGCAGAATGTTCGATTCTTATGCGAATCTAACGACAAGTATCGGTACCAGGATGCAATATCACAAAAGAATAATGCCTCACCAGTAATTATGGAAGAGTATATCGTCAGTTCTTTTCTCTGATCGAAACTTTAACTGGCAGTCCTTACCTTACAATACTACAGCAGATTATCGATCCAATGATCCCATAAGTTATTGAAAATTATGTCGATTTTCCTGCAGATCAGGTTATTTCTAAAGAAAAAGCCATCTTTCAACCGGACGGAAGAAAAAAAAAAGAAAAAAAATTTCCGTGATTAACTCAATCTGAATAATCTAAACTGGTGGAAAGGCAGACGGGAATAATTTTTAGAATGGCTTCCTGGTTTGCCAGATCTGGAGTCTAATGATATTTTCTTCTGTGGATGCACTTGAATGCGCTAGTTTACAAGAAGCCACCCAATGTCATTGAAGAGTTTAAACATGGAATTACTCAAGATTTAATAACACCTCTTCAGACACACTTAAGGCAGTCAGGAATGAATTTCTGCAGCTATTCTATTATTGTCCAAGAAGTAAAACGAAGATAATTTCGGCATTTTATTTTTATTTTTTGTTGTTGTTGTTAAGTTGGGTTAGAGTAAAAATTATTTACGCCTTTGTCTGAAATTAATTGTTGCAACTTTAATTCCACGTAACTTCCGTTAGAAACATCGTAGAGCAAAAAAATTTATTAAATTGTTTGCCTTGAGAGACCTTTTCAGCGACATACTACAAGACCACTCATTCTATTTGGAATTTGAAAGTTGAACCCAGAAAGGCTCCTTCCTGTGAATCTAGCCCCATACTTTTTTAACCATATAGAGCCCCTGCTCAAATTGATTGAACATGTAATCCACTGTTTTCCGAAATTAGAAGGCAGTTAAGCGATAAAGGGGAGGTAAGATAGGGCATGACTTTTGGCGGTTACCTGTATAAAGTTTTCATACCATTCGGGAAATGTTTATACCTGTATAAGATTTTCATACCATTCGGGAAATGATTATACCTGAATAAAGTTTTCATACCATTCGGGAAATGTTTAGAGCTTCAACGGCCCATAAATCCACAGTCTAAAGGAAATGAATGGCAACCCGATAACAGAAGATCGCCACTGGCCGTGATAATATCATTTAATCTTCCGTAATCGTTGTACTCTTTTTTTGAAACACGGCAAATTGAGGTGCTTTTATAGCCTATAGTATCTAGACGGGAGTTTGCAGGAATAGCTCGTAGGGTATCTAGAAAAATCTACTGTCTAAAAAAAATTTTAGTTTCGTGAAGAATGCAGCATTATGAATAAAAATAATTCGACATTTTTAAGAAATAGAACTTTTAATGTTTGAAGGACTGACCTGTGGTGCATACTCCAGAAAAGACCCAGCACTGCCCATATCTAACTGGCTTACCACCAGTGGTTAAGTACTGTTCTAGAATAGCTGCACTTCCTGTCCAGCTCCACGGAGCGGTCCCATCCTCATAATTGCCAGACCAGTTGCCAATCAAAACTCCGCTGTCATCATTGCTATTTACCTATGAACATTAAAAAGAATTCTAAATTCGAATCGAAAGAGGTATTTTTAAATTTATACTTTTTACAAGCTTTTATTTAACTTGCAGCGTTCGTATATGTATGTCTTTCCAATTCAAATTTTGTGCTTGAATTTTAACTGATTTCCAATTATTCGATCAAGATGAAATTTAACATACATATGTAAATCCAATGTCAATACAATATGTTTATCATTTGAGGTGAGCAGCATTTCTACTTATTTTTAGAGTTGAATCCATGGGGTGGACCGTTTGGGTCATTCTAATCGGAGCATCGAAATGCCCCCCCCCCCCCAGTAAGATATGGAATTTTAATCTTATTATTGGCCTATAAGTGCAATCATACCCTTGAAGGATTGAGGATGTCAGGAAGTGTACACACACCTTATACAAATTCTCCATGTATCTCTAAAAAATTTTAAAAAGTAACATTGTACAGAATATCAATAAATTATTGTCGCGGTTTCCTTACCTCACAACTTTTGATTTAAGAACATGAGGAAAAATATTATAACATATTCGTAAAGTACAACTCAAAAAGTTTTTTTTTCTTTAGTAACATAAACAAAGTTTTCTCCGCAAATTTAGGCGGCTACCCTATAGAGATGAGACGGGCTCAATTTTTATACCAGCCTTCGGACTCGGGCGGCCTTGGCCTCAGGCTCGGTCTCATTCTTTCTGAAATTCACAATTTGATTTATTCTCTTTCTTGTATAGAAACAAAAAATAACTTTTTCCCCCTTAAAAATTATTTATTCCATTGCAAGTCATTTTAATGCTATTTGATCAGAATAAAAGACAAATACATTTTTTTTCCTTTTTTATTAGTAGTAGAACACTATTTTAAAAGAAAAGTTATGAAGTTGCTGATTTATGCCAGGCGTTGACGGTGAGTAACTACCTGTTGATGTGACGCCAAACAGAATATGCCACCATTAGGATATATTTTAATTGGAATGTTTGTCTATTATTACTTCTTTTAGAGATCTAACGTAAAATGGATATTTTCTTTTAACTCTAATCAGCATTAGCTTAGGTTTGCAAAATTTTAATCTTCTATTGCCCGCGAGTGCTAATCGCTCTCTGTATGAAAATAACGTTAGTGATTCTATCCATGTATTGTTATTTCAGATAGAAAGCAATCGAGCAATGCTTCCTCTTTTCCTATAAAATCATTGACTCTTTCAGGTAACGGTGTCAAATTTTTAATTTAAGCTGATTTTCAACGACATGAGAATTACGAAAGGTGTACACTTTTTTTTAGGAAATAGAGAAACGTTGTTCGATTCTTCGCCACATAAATCGTAATTTCTGCAAATTTCATTCATTCATTCATAAAACACTCTTCGTTAATGTGTCCATCAGATTTTCTTTTTGCGGGAGAAAAATATGAGAATCTTTTTAGATAAGTTTATTTTTATTTGATACTAAACTTCTTTTTGATAAGATTGAATGTAAATTTCATAAAATTAATTATATGCTACGGATTAATAGCTATTTTCATGTAAAAACGATGTTAAAAATGAGATATATTACAGCAATTTTTTTTGTACTTATTTTTTCGGTATACTTTCGATATCGGGCTCGGGCTCTGATGACACATAATGTTTCGGGCTCGGGCGGGCTCGGATTTACAATCGTCGGGCTCGGCCGGGCCCGGGCTCCGAAAAGTGAGCTCGAACTCATCTTTACTCTAGTGGTGTGGCATTGTAGAAGGCTGAGTTGTGAGTATTCAAAATCGCGGGTGCACAAGAGAAAGCAATGTACGCAAGTGTGGTTCTAGCTAACTATCTAACTTTGTGTTCATAATTCATTAACCACTTTTTTATAAATTTGATAAAATTTTAATATTAGTTATTATTTGATTAGTAGCGTTTTGAGCTGCAACTTTACGCATATATAACTTTGTTTGTGTTATTAAAAAAAGTTTTTGCAGTTGTGTCTTACCAATATCGTTACTATTTTTCGTCAAGTTCTTAAATCAAATGTTATGAAGTAAGGAAACCAACACAATAATTTATGGACACCCTGTATATCACATTTCCTATATTCATATTTATATTTAAACTTGTTTTTTGAAAAAATATGATCAATTTTACGATGTGCCAAACATGGCAAAATAAGAAAGTATCTTTTAATATCCATGATTTTTGCTGCAAATATCATTACGTGGCAATATAATTTCAGCTTATTGGCTTCCGTCTTGATAGATTCGAAAAGTATTGATTATAGAAACGATTTGACAATTGTTTCTAACGAAAATGTGTTAAAATCTATATAATGTCGCTGTAAGAAAAGCTACACAACACAAAAACACTACATTTCACAGGCGAAGCAAAAGAGGATTTGTACTTTTTTACTGTTACATAAAACTCAGGTCTGCATGCGGCTGTGAAAGCGTACATAAAAACGCACAACCCTTGATAATCAAGACGTGGAAGAGATGAGGAGGTTTGGGTAAATTTATACCCGCACACTGTTTGCCCCTTCTGTGGTGGCAAAGTAACATATAGCGTAAACTTCCGGATAACTACACTTATGAAACTTTTCCTTTAGCCAGACATATTTAAGTCGGGCATATTAGTAAAATAATATGCAAATGAATTTTTAGAGTTGTGTCACTTTTCTTGCGAGTGAGCGATATGAAGCTTGCACAACTAAGTACTTATAAATCTAATTTAAAATTTGTAAAAATCCATTTTACGTAACAGAAACGAATTTTTTCTTTCTTTTTTACAATCTTTTACCTAATTTATCTTGGCCCATGTATATAAAGACGGAATTTTTTAAATCGATTTTTCACTCACTTTCTTATATGCTAGAGTTATGAATGTTGTGTACGCAGATATGTTTCCGATGATACTGCAGCATTTTAATATTTTAGGGCCCAATTATAAATTACAAAATTAATTTTAAAATATTTTTAAGTTAGACAGCGAAGGTGATAAATCGCAAGATCATTATTTTTAATGTCAGCGTCCCTTTTTCTCAACTACTAATATGCAGTGTATAACAATGAATGAGGTATCATTGAACAGGAATTTTTATCCACAACCGACATCACATTACTAACTTTAATTAATATCTAGCGTGCAACGGTGAATAAGGTATCATTGGATAGGATTTTTTCCAGGTCTGACATTGCATACTGAATTTTCGTTTATACTCTTAGGTTAAGTATCGCGATGCATATCATTTCTGATGTCAACATTCCCTTTTCTATGCACATACAAAACGCACAACGATGAATGAGGAATTTATACGAAAGGTTTTTGAACAGACTTTTGACAAAATACACTCATATTTCATCAAAACAAGGTGTTTGATAAAACAAAAGGTAGTTAATTATGAATTAATCAAAATGCAACAGCAAATAATCTCAAAGGTTTAGGTGAGAAAGCCTCGCACAGATCTACTGTTAATCTTTATTCTTAGAACTGTATATGAGTTAAAACAATAAGGCAACTAATTACGCGCCAAACCATTCGCTAAAATATGCCGACTAGCTATAAAACTTCAGCAGTGAAATATTTTAAACACTAAAAAGTACAGAGTAAAGTATAAATAAAAAATAAAGAGTGAAATTGTTTTTTTTGTTGTTGTTGTTGTTTTCATGATAACTTACCATAGCAGAAATGGCACGAACGACTTTAACAGGATTGCCTCTTGATGAAAAATCAAGTCCAGATTTCTCCAGAACAAATATACTTGCTGGCAAAACAGCATCTGCAAACTATAATAAATAATAATAATAAAGAAAGCTTAGCGGCAAATTTTATTTTCATTTTAAACTGCTTTTCAAAGGTTCATGGGAAAAAACTTGCTTAATCCATTGATATTATTGGGATTTTTGTATAGAGGAAAGTAGGGGAATGGCGCTCACTTAAGAGAAAACATGAATAGCTAGTCAAATTTAGACAAAAAAATCATTATTTTATTAACGAAGTATAACTCCAAAGCATAAGGAACAGTTTTCAATCTACTAATTTGCATAAAAGTTTTAGGAATTTTTTTTTAATCGTTTTACCTAAATAACCATCGATTGAGCGGTAATGTCCGACATGGTAGGGTAATTGCGCTCAGAGTTTGAATACAACATTTAAGTAAGACAAAAGTCACATTTGTATTTGTGTGGGCTGTTCACACCACTGCAGTCTTTTTGCGACCACTTTACACATATTGTGTTACACATATAGTGGGCTACTTTTTTTAATTTAGGTTTTTTGATTTTCACCACTTTTTTGAAATCGTAAAATTCTCCTTGTTTAATGACATATTAATTAAGGCGAAAACAGGGGAATTTTACCATTTCAGAAAAGTGGTGTTAATCAATAAATTTGAATTTAAAAAAAGTTGTCCACTGGCAGCAACACTTCTTCTGGAATTCTACGCGAGCGCCATTACCCGTTATCATCATGTTGGGTTTTAATGCATTATAATTGGCGTAACAACGCACTACAAAAATAAATAAAAGCATGAGAGTACAGCTAAATGTATATATTTTGTAGACATAATGAGTAAATTAATGTTTGAAAATTAGAGTACACACTTACCTTCAAGTTAGATGTTGTAGAATTTTATAATGAAACAACTGCAAACTAATAACGTGAGAACACAAAAATACTTTCCGTCCGACGGTCACTATATCCTTACTGGGAACTTGCGGTGAAGTTCCCTAAGTGCCGGTACCGATCGCACGTTTTTAATTCTATTCTGTTTAGAGATATTGGGTGAGCGGGATTACCATTCTGAGCGTCATTACCCTACTTTCCCCTAATAGTATTGGCTTCATATTTGCATACTTGCCAACTTCACTTTAAACTTCCGTAAAAGATGAGTTAAATTGACCCAGGTTAACCACTTTTTGAACCAGAAATATTTTAAAGAAAAAATTCAAATACATTTCATACAGAAACATGATTTTAAATCTATAATGATACATCAAATAAATTTTCTGGTTAGTAACGTGTTTAACCTGGGTCAATGTAATTCACATTTTACGGAAGTTTAGTTGAAAGTTGGCAAGTATGTATTTGACCAATATCGCATCGATTATCAAGAAATGTGTGTAAAGTAAACGAAATAATGGCATTATTTTGGAAGGAATTTATAATGTAAGCACAACATGGTAAATATACTACCATTATCTGTGCGCATTTTCATTTTAAGGAAAGTAGTTGGTGGTGCTAGAAAAATGGTATTTGTGTAAATATTTTGGGGGGATGAAAAAATGTTAGTTTAATTTTTTAAATGTATATTATTATCTTAGGAAAATTAAAGCATGTTTATATATCTTTATTGGATAAATAAAGTAACAATTACAACAATTTCGTCACAACTTTTTTCAGTGTTTACTTATGAAAAATAATTCGTGTGTGCAAATACTTTTTTAAAAAATCCATTTTGTATATTTAGATTTTAATTTGGCTTGTGAAAGGTTGAAAATCCACACTGATGCTATTTCTGTTTCTTGTTATTATTTCGTAGCTGAAGATTATTCAACGTGAAATTTCATATCTTATGAAAGATCCTATTAACGCATTATTAAAAGTACGTGTACACACGAATTGTTTCGCATAAACAAACGCTGCAAACACTTGTGACGAAATTGTTTTACCCGTCACCTTATTTACTTAGTAAACACATATAAACAGGCATTATTTTACACTAAAACGTAATAATACACATACGGTAGACGGCAAAATTGGAAAACGGGGAACAGGGGACTAAACATGAGATCAGATTTGAAATGAGACATGATTGAGATCAGACTTGAGATGAGACTTGATTGAGATCATTGAGATTGACGAGATAAGATATGATCTGGAAGTAGACTCAGTTTAGACAATTTCTCCCTCTTCTTCAAGTACGATTATCCCCTATTCTTCTCCAACCGTTTGTGTTTAATAACAAAAGGATGGGAAAATTCAACAACAGAAATAGGTGGAGATGAGGAGATAGATTTGAACACGTCCTACAGAACGATCCTTCAGTATGCTTCAAGTGCAGTTAAAAATGAAAAGCACCGCCTCCCCACAGCTACCACATTGACAGTTTATGCCTATTTGGAACTTTAGAGACAATAGCCGATCGGAGAGCTCAGTTGAAATACTAAACTAATTTACAGTCCTATATTTCTGATTGAGATCTTAATTTTAGAGGGGACGCCTTTATGCCCCTGGCTATGTGTTAGGAAACGTATATGTTTTTCATTGAAAATGTTTTTTGGCTTTAATACATAACTTAATTAAGACTCTCATATTGAAAGAAATCATTTCATGGCACAATATATATCGCATAATTCGCCTTCTGGCGTTTCAATTTAAAATATCAACCATTAAAAGGGCGAACCAAAAATGTTATTACAAAATTTTTGTGAAAAACAAACCACAATATTACTATATGGTGTATAAATATTTATGCATAACTAAAACTTATACAAACATTAAAATCACATTAAAAATCTTAAAATAAACGTTTAAGATAGTGGACTCTGTTCTTTCAGGCTTTAATGTAGTGTAATATCGTAATCCTGATGATGGTCGTAGATGTCAAACGAAACATCGATTTTAAGATTTTTAATGTGATTTTAATGTTTGTATAAGCTTTAATTGCGCATAAATGTTTATAAACTATATAGTAATATTGTGATTTGTTTTTCACAAAAATTTTGCAATAAAATTTTGATGGTGTAGTCCAGAGTATTTATCACAAATACTATAGTGTAATTTTTAAGTTGACCACTGCCAAAAAACATTGGTTATTACTGTCTTTCGTTTCTGTACTGGATTCAAAATTAGAATGTAATGATAAGTAGATTAAATAATGAGGAATGTGGTAAGACATTATGAAGGATTTATTATTTTATTTAAGGATACTCGCCGCGATTTGAACCCTTTATTTATTTGAGGGGTTTTTTTTAACATACTATTATTAAATGGTTTTATAAAAGAAAATTAGTTAAGCAAGATAAATTCAATTTTTGTGGTAAAATTGCATTTTTTAACCCCTTTGCGTCAAATGTAACATATACCTGACGTACAGGGTACTAATATCTTTGATTTTTCATGCTAGAATAGCATGCGAAATGGAAATTTTTACCTTATTTAATCACAGAACTTCTGGATACAGACTTTTTTTTCGAAATAGTGATTGTAAAAAACTAAACATTTTATACAGCAAACTCGTCCAAAATGTGTCAATTAGAAAAATTTTAAAACCACACTTCTACAATTTTGAACTTTTTGCACCAATTTTTCATACTTTTTTACAAGCTCAATAACTGCTAACACTAGATTTCCAAAATTGAAAATAGTTTAAGAATAAAATGACATGGCATATGAAAAAGCACCAAAAAAATTATTATTGACTTAACATTAATTTTTTTTTTAATAAACTAGTGAGTCAATTAAAAAAGACATGTTGAAGTTCATCTAGCATTTTGATCATACTGATATACTGAAAAATACAAGTGAAAAAAACTGATTTAAAAATAACTCTGAATCACTTAAAAGGAAGCCAATGCAGTGAACAACCCTTTTTGCATGTTTATAATGTTTGCATGTTGATCTTTGCTAAATATCGTGCGTTCAGTATATAGGGTGACCGAGCCAGTAGTTGATCAAATACGGTCAGTGCTACGGATTTTTTATTATATTTCCTTCCTTTTAAGTTTTAGAAGTAAACTGACATCATTGCTACAACCCTTAATGAATGTCCTATGGCGGGCAAACATGAAATCTGTTGAAATTAAATAGCAACAAAATTATAAATAAATAGTCTCTTTAATTGTCATTTTCCCAGTAGTTGATCAATCGAAGAAATCAGTCGAAAACTCAAAAATTAATCTTTAAAATTTCAAGCTTGGGCTGTGATTAACATAATTTCATATAAAACTATTATTTGAAATGAGCAAGGTGGAAGTGGATTATTTTAACTTACCGTAGTTGTCTCCAACATATCAAAAACTAAATGTTTACACTTTCTAATAAAAAATTGTCATAAAATGGCTTCTCTTACTGCAGGCAGCTGAGAACAATATCACAACAAGTGCTCCAACATCCAAACAAAGATATTATGTCTAGTGCCACGTCTAAAACTCATTTCCGCCTGAAATGATGCAATATTTAAAAAAATGGATCAACTACTGAAAGGGTATCAACTGGGTCACCCTAATACATATGTCTAAATTCATTTTAAGCAAAAATTTGTAAAAATTTATATTTACGTCGGTTTTCGCAAAATGAAGGGCACCGAGTCCCATATCATATGATTTCAATTGGAAATTGGTAAATTTAAATAAAAGTAAGTTTTGGAACAAAAAATCGTAAAATTTAATTTTTTTTAAATAGCTGTCTTCTATTATAGATTTTTAAAAATCTAAATGTAGTTTTTTGTTTCCACTCATTTCAAGCTAATCTTACAATTGAAGAGCTACGCGGAAGAACATGTTAAGTAACAAAAATTACATTTGAAGGAATTTGATGTGAAAGTTTTGTTGTCAATTTTAATGATTTATTTTCTGTTTGATACCATGTGTTTAAAATATTAACAGGTGTGGTACTAAACTGTATCAAAAAAACTTATTCATATTTAATTTTTAAATATTAAAAAATATTAATATTATTTGCATTATTAAATATTAAAATATTAAATATTAATAAATAATGTCTTAAATCTTCAAGGCTAAATAGAACTTTGGTATTTTAGCTTTACCATGTGATAGAATACCTGATAACACCTTCGTCCAAAAGATAAAATAATTTTTAAGAAAATGTAGCATAACATGTTCTTCCACTCAGCTCTTTACATGTCTATGTATGAAACCCGAAAAATATGAGAGATCAACAAATAAAATAAGTACTTATTTCTTATGTTCTTTAATAATACTATGAATCATTTTAAGAATATCTACAGATTTCTAGAAGTTTTGGTTAATTTTCCTATTTTGTAGGTTTTCTTAAATTGTGTACTGTGAGAAATGGCAAGAATGTCATTTTTATTGGTTTTCCGTACACTCTTTTCACGTCTGAAACAACAAGCACGAACAATAAAGCTATCTTTCAATTATAACTGCTATTTTTTAAGTCAATATGAATGAAATTTAACTTTTGAATGATTTTTCTAATTCGATGTTCCCCTTCAGAAAAGTTAATATGTAAAAACTATGTTCGTTAAAAAGGTACAAATGGCTTATTGCAACGCAAAAATGTTCCAAAGTGCAAACTCGCTACTCTGTAACTCTATTGCGAAATAATTTTCTTCGGTTCATTACACACATTTCAAATATGTTTAGATGGTTTATTTATGTCTTCAAAAATCAAATTCCGTTTCCTTTTTATGCAAAAATAGATCCTTTTTCAGTTAATGCTGTCGATGCTGTTTTTAACAAATTTCAGGACATAACAGACTTCAAATAGGTCATTAGAAAACGATCGATTGCAATTTAAAAATTTGTTCCCTTTTACTAGGAAAAGTTGGATGAGTAAGCGTCAAAATTTCACGCATATAAAAATGTTTTTTAATTGTATCAAAAATATTCGCTTTTTCGAATAGCCAGTTAAATATTTCAGAACATCCTTGGTGGTCAACAAGTTCTTATCAAACTAACGCATAATTGACTCACCAGTAGAGTGTTTAAGTTTGTACAAACAAATTTTCAGTTTGAAAAATAGATACATTGTTAGTAAAAATAAATGTCTCAAATTTGTAATACCAACGGACCAATCAAGGGGAGTATGAATTCACGCAAACAAAATTTTCCCAAGTTGATGTATTTCATATAAGCAATTTAAAAAATCATTAGAGATCGTTACATGTAGAAATACTCGACTATTAAATATAAAATAGTTCATAGATATACCTGTCCAAATACCCAAGGTCTCCCCACAGGCTTGTTATGAGTACCAACGTAAATCTTTCCAACATCACTTAAGACACACTCCTGTCTAGCTATATTATCTTGCATGTAAACAGGATCCTCTGAAAAAATGTAATAGATCGATATATTCTCATGTAGTATTAATCAATCAAAAGTCAAGAAATTAGGCATTTGTTTAAATCTATATTTTAAAAAAGAGACTTCCAGAGTATTTGTTTTTAACACTTTCCAACAAAAAGTGTTTATCAATTCGGTTTGTCTGTCCGTCTATCCATGCTTTAACTCGCGTAAATATAGTCCGATTGCTATAAAATTGATAGATGTTATTGGGTATAACTATGGCATGTTCGGCATTGAAGATGAAGTGCATAGCATTATCGATTAATTTACAGGGCCACTCAAGAGAATTCCGTTACATTACGGTCTACGGGGAAAAATCGTTCGCCGTGTATTTTAATGGTATTACAGTATTTTAAACATATTGAAATTGATATACATTGCTGAGGTGTAATACGAGGTTCTTACTACAGTATATGGTGTGCTGCATAGAACTTATCGTTCATTCACAGAAACACACAAAAGAATTTTGCTGTAGAAGAAAATGAGCAATAATTGAACTATTGGAGAATACGAACAATAATTGCTAGAAGTGCCTTTTTAATTCTGGTATGCGTTTTTAAATTTAATTATTTTTCTAAATATTACTTGGTGTGTGTAAATTGTATAGATCATACACAGGGTCGTATAAAAGTTCCCAACAGCATCCGTTTATTGGCGGAAATTTCTGAGTGGAAATTTTCAACAGTGGTATGCGTTTAACTGAACTAACTTTTAGCATAATATGTAGTATGCATACATATTCGTAGATCATATACAGCGCTGCGCAAAAAATCGTATATTTTAACGACCATTCGTGTTAATAGCAGAAATCGTGTTTTCAAATACGTTACGCATTTTCCAAATTCTTTATTTAAGCAACATCTTTCACCTTAGTAAACTGAGAAGATTTGTGATAGTAATCTGAATGCGCTGGAGAGTGTTTCATAATCTATGCTGTATGCATAATTTTTCGTTCTTGTTTATATTTATATTTAATTAAATTGCTCATAAAGCCATAAATTATTAGCCTCCGGAATGCTATTTCTTTCTCTCAGCTTATTTTGTCTCCAATAAATAATGTTACCTTGTGTACGCTAGCCGTAAAACAAAAGCCGATGTTTCATTGTGTGATTAATTACTCTACATCATTTTTTAAAACTTCTAAGAATCGCACATTTTTAATGTTTATACCGTCGTATTGGGGAAAAAAAGTACTTTTTAATGCAATTTGTTTGAAAACTGCATCTTCATTTGTTTTTGAAATATTAATTTTTTTTGTAGTTTTTAGCGACGTTTGTTTCATTTTGGCAACTCAAATTCTCCATTTCTGTAGAAAGTAAAGAAAAAATTGTTGAAAAATAGCAATTATATATTTTTGTTGCCATTTTCTCATAAAAATTGAAAAAAAAATAATTAAACTACGTGCTATTTTGAGAAAAATATAAATGGACGATTTATGATAAAACATGGTGGTATTAAAAACTATATTTAATTTTAAGTATCTATATTAATGCAAATGACGTCATTTTACATAAAATAAAAGCGTGTGCTTTAAGTCATAAAATTGAAATATGTTTTGCAGTAGAGTCCCGATTATCCGAGTCCCGCTTAACCGAGTTATTTCCTTCTGATGGACTGGTGGTTTCTATTATTATGAAACAGCCATTATAAATGAAAAAAAAAATTTTTGGCCATTTTTTTTTTCCATTCTGACCAGAAAATCAGAGTTCTAACTTTTTACGGCTGCTCTTTCATCTTCACCTAACGCTTCATTTATAATGGCTGTTTCATAATAACAGAAACCACCAGTCCACCAGAAGAAAATGAAGTAATGGAAATGCCGGGGGAGACACTAAATTCTGAAAAAGCATAATTCCTGTTCTCTAGTATTTATATGTATTAATAACAGAAAGTTTTAGCCCTTGTGTCTGTTTGTTTGTTAGAGGTGACTAGGGAAATCTACGACACATAGAGGTTTGCAAATTCGGATCAGGATAGAAGAAAACAGATTCAACTGCATTTGAGACTTAGATTTTTCATTTTGTGATAATTAGCCGAGATATTAATTAAAAACCCTCGCTAATGAATGAGTTTCCATTGTTTCGGCGATCGCTTCTGCTCATATCAGAATTTTTTCAAGCACAGGCGTAGTAAAAGTTTAGTTATTTATACATTTTGAAATCGCAATTGCCTGGTTCCCTATCGAGTTACAATTTAAAAAAAAAACGTGTGTGTTTTATGGCATGTAACGGTATCTTTAGTTATAAAAACATTTATATTTAGTATTTCAATAAACATACCTTTTGGAGGTTGTTTTCATATTTTCAGATTTTTTGCAGTTTTAAGCTGCCGCCCCTCAGTCTCGGATGGAAATTTTTAAAAAAATGTAAAAACATTTGTGCTTTCAACGGTACTTTTTATTAAAAAAATATAAATGTTTTCTATTTCAAAAAAAATATTTTCTAGAAATCGTTATTGAGCGAAAAAAATCGCATCTTTCCCTGATTTTCCAAGTTCGCAGACGATTTTGAGCCACTAATAAAGCAATCTAAATTTAATCTTTTCAGCCGATATAGTTAATTTTGTCTACTTTTCAATAACGTTTATTCGGAATTCGTACAGCTATTTTTAAATTTTTTGCTGTTAAAAAAAGTTTCCATTTCGCCAAAAATGAGAAATTTATTTTTTATCATATAATATACATTTGATACCTTATCGGACCAACCTTATACTTTATACCCCTGTATGAAGCAGACTTTAGGGAATCGATTAAAAAAACAACAAAAATTAATAATTTGAATTTATATAAATATTTAAACAATTAAAAAAAAAGATAAATGTTTGATAGCCAATTGGCATTTAGAATCCTTCGTAAGTGATTATTTCATGGGACTTTACAGCAGTCGAAATTTTCAGGTTCGTTTTCTGTTTTTCTTTTTTTCAAATACATCTTTAATTGTTTATTTTTATAAAGTCACATTATAGATTCAACACAGAATGGCGTAGTGAGATCGAGATATATATTTAAAGCAACTCGGGTAGAGGGTGGGGGGTAAGGTTATTTTAAGAAGGTTTAAATCCAGAAGGTGGCCTCGGGGGGGTTGGGGGGCATATCCCGGAGAAATCAAAACATCTCCACCCAAAGATTTTTGATTTCATGGATTTGGGATTAATGGTCTAAAAGAGCGACCCCCCACCCTGGAACTTTACAGCGTACCACTTGGAGCTTAATATCATCACGGCCGGACTCGATGCTTTCCGTGATATCATGCGTACGTTGTTTAAAGGAATTTATTTAACCCTTAAATGCACCATTTAGTTTATTTAATAGGTAGAATAACAACCAGGGCTTTTAACATTGTTTTTCTATTTGTGTGTCATACAGATGTGTAAGCTTTCAAAGTTGTTACGGTAAAAGCCCCGCGATGTGCGTAGATCTGTTGAACATACACAGCTTATCACTGTTGCAGTTACTCTAAAAATTGATCACAATAGTCTTGTTTTTCAATCTGTGGCCAGTTGGTATCTAGTAGTACCAGTATTTTATTATTTTTTACGGTATCTTATTATTTATCCGATTAGTTGATATCTTACTTTGTACCTCTAGTATTAGATGGGAGAAATATGAATATAATACAAATGGATATAAAATGCGTTTAATGAAAAAAAAAGCTCCATTTGATATATGCAAAAGAAAAGAGTATGTAGCTGATCAGCTAAACCACGTATTGAAGGATTGATCTATAAATCACATGAGTTGTAATTTTCCAACAGGGTGTTCAAGCCAGGATTCAAACCAAGGACCTATTGGCTGATACTGCCAATACTCTGCCAACTGAGCTAACCTGGACATATCTGGTAGACACATAATTAACTCAGAAACCTTATTGATGATGACATCTAGTCTGATATCTGAAGCAGCTCAACAGAGTAAATCGCAGGCAATGGAACTCCAAGAAACGTTGGATACGTAATTACACTTGATTCATTTTAACACAATTATTCTAATTGGTACATAAATCATACGAGTTGTAATTTTCCAACTGGGTTAAAAAGCGTCCAGGCCAAGATTCAAACCAGGGAACTTTTGGCTGAAACTGCCAATGCTATGCCATCTGAGATGTTCTGAAAAAATCTGGTGGATGCATGCATTGGCAGCTTCAGCTAAATTTTCCCTGGTTCGAATCCTGGCTGGACACTTTTTAACCCAATTAGAAAATTACAACTCATGTGATACCAATTAGAATAATTCTGTTAAAATTAATCAAGTGTAATTACATATGCAACGTTTTATGGAGTTCCATTACCTGCGATTTATTCTATTTAGTTGATTCAGATCAGATGCCATGATCAAAAAGGTTTCCGGATGAAATGTGTGTCCGCTAGACCTGTCCAGGATAGCTCAGTTTCCTGAGCATTCGCAGCTTCAGCCAAAAACATTTGTCGTTCGAATCTTGATCAGGACACTTTTTCACACAGTTGGAAAGTTACAACTTGTGTGATTTATTTACCAATTTGAATAATTGTGTTAAAATTAATCAAGTAAACTATAAATAACTGTAACTGAATTTCTGAATATGAGGATTTAATAATACAGTGAAACCTCCAAAACTAGACACTTTTCCATTATTTAAAAGAAAAATCCAGCAATTTCACGATCTTCGAGAAATATTAAAATCTATCCCGCCTGGAGATATAGCTATAATAGTAATATCTAAAATCAATGAGAAATTATAAATTTATTCTGGAAAACATCTATATTTTTTTCAATTGAAAGATTTAGAGTCAAATCACGCCGATATTTTAAATATCTTATGCTACTAAAAGCAGATGCTAATAACAGAAGTATTGCTGTTTTAACAGAGATTTAGAAGCTAGAAATAAAATTAGCAAATAACTAGCTGAAAAGCAAGCAAAATTATAACTTGAAATCCCTAAATATTTCACGTGTCATTACTTTCACTTACTTTAAGTTGGACAACCTTTTCAGAAACCATAGGAGTCTAACTTGGAGAGGTTTCATTGTATAATGTCACAGTAACTTTCTTTGCCTCATTTATACTGAGTAAAAGACACTCGAAACAAAATTCAAACAATATATTTAAAAGTTGAGTTACAATGAAAATTTTACCTTTGCACCATGGGTTGAACAGAATATAAATATTTTCCTTGCAGTCATGTATCTTGGACTGGTTGTGTCCAGCTACTTTTGAGATTATTTTCATGCGCCAAAGGCCAACGCCTGCTGTATGGGGTATTTGTACCTGCAGAGTTAGCACGGTCCTTTCCTGGCGTAAACAGCAGATGTCCCATTTAGTAGCATCCCGTGTAAACGTTTTTGAAGAAGTAATGGGAAGAATAATTAAGGTTCCTCCTCTTCCATCCGTTTTTTTGGGGCCTGCCAATAAGAAGCATAATAATCAGTAACAGGCATGTTTGACGTATTTCACTTTTTACATAACATTAATTTTTTTTTATACATTTATATTCCAACAGAATTTGACTAAATTTTAGTTATAGATACTTAGAAAATATATAATACATAATTTTTTTTTCTCCAAATAATAATGTCTAGCTGAAAGCATGTTCATTCCAAACTTAATCGAATTGTGTTTAACAGGAAATATTCACATATATGTGGCAACGAAAAAAACCTAACATAATTAAATGAGGTATCGTTTGACTTTCTTAAAAATACAAGTAACATATAGGCTATATATATATTTTTTTTATAATCTAAACTACCTGGTCATGAGAATCCATCCCCCCTCTCCTTTCTCAAATTTCCAAGATATTCCACCAAATCTCTTAAGTTATCAAGCCAAATTTCACAAATGATGTTGTCGATTGATGGACTGTAGACGTTTTGATTATTTTTAATTTGTTTATTCACACTCGGACAGCACATTACACACACACACAATCACAAACATGAATTTGAATAATATGAGGTAACCATAAAGTATGATTAATATCCACCGCGTGAACTTGGGCGTAATTTACATCGTGTTGATGCTTTGACGATCAACAGCTTAATGATTACCTTTTTCACAGATAGCTCGCTAGTGGGAGCTGGTTATATTTCCGGGGCGAACAGATGTATCGTTTGGTTTGTTTCAACAACGCAGGTAACTATTTTGAAACCAGTTTTCTAATTTTATTTTCAGTTACACATAATATATTTTCTATAATCATAATTTGTTTGTGCTGTATATTCTTTTTTAATTTACTTCTTTTATCACATAAGTTATTAACAATTTTTTATCCGAATAATTTCAAACAAGCTTCTGCTCGGATTTTAAAAGCTAAATCTAACATCATAATGAGGGCTCAACTTTGATGCGAAGGTGTACTAGTCAAAGAAGACAGCAAGACGACTCCCCATAGGTTAGATTTTTAAAAATGCTTTGCTTGCCTATTATACAGGGGATCTCTCAAAACTCCATTAACTGCACAGAGGCGAAACGAGGTTTCGACTACATAAAAATTTACTAAAAATAAAACACTTCTGTTATAATTAGTTTTTGAGAAAAGGAAATTTATGTGCGCAGGATGTGATGCCAAATAGTTTGGCAAAAGGATTCTTTTTTCTTGCTTAGAATAGCTAAGATTGAATTCTAACAGGGATAGTGTTTACTTTTTCGATTTTGGTTCCAGATTTTTAATTTTTATAAAGTCACTTTCACAGCTAGAATCATAGTAAAACAAACTATTCCAATGGAATACTTTACCAAAAGTAAGTTCTAACTTCACGCTGTCTGAATCCATATTGAATGGCCTGTTAAATCGAATCGCAAAATAGAAAGGTTCTCCTCTTCTGAAAACTGGTGAAGGATCTTTACCATCCAATAAGTCGTAGTTTTCTGTATGGTGCGACTTTGCATTATCTTTGCAGTAAAATTCGCAAGCATCAACTCCAATTGGTTGCGGCAAAGACCTGTCAACTGAAAAGCACAGAAATTTGACTTTCATAGAAATATTGTAAGTTGAATTCAAAGGTCATATATGCTAGATATAATATTCATATAAATAAGTTATAATAAATAAGAAGTCTTTATAAAAATCATAAGAATTTTACCTCCAGCGTACATTTCGAGATTGATTAATAAAAGATCAATTACAAACTTGAAAAGCAGCTTGTATAAAATGGTTAAGGTGGTTTGTCCATCATATTTCAAATTCCCCTCGTAATTTTAAACCAATGGTAATGGAATGCATTCTCAATTTTAAAATATCTGTTCAGAAAATTAATATTTTTGACTTTTGTGTATTCTTAAACGATGTCTATTTTTTCTTATTAGTCGTCAAAATATTTCTAGAATGTATGCTTAATATTTTATGTGTTAAAATCGTACGAGCTGTGAGTAAGATTTTAACACTTCAGATAAAATTAAGCAGTATGACGTTTTAAATATAACGTAATTTCCCCCATTTAATGCTTTTCGGCACGTAATAATTTAATTACTTTAAAGTTTTCTTTCTCTTTTAATATTTACGAGTAAATATATTTTCATTTGAAAGATATTTCGAAATATTAATTGAGACTTTTTAAAATCTGTCAACAGCAGATAAAAAACGGCTTTTTCAAAATATGATAAAAATTTCTATTTAAATAAGGAAATTTCGAAAAGTTTTTAATACAAAAAAATAGGCAAATTTAAAAAATGATTGGATACTGCACAACGCAATCTGGTCGAGTATGTGCCTGCAAAAGATGGTTAAATTGTTACTTTTAGTTTTTGATCGTATAAAACTTTTTTAAGTGAACTATTTTGAACGATTTCTACATTAAATAAAACTTAAAATAACTCTCCTATTTAAATACTGCCTACTTCAGCGTGTTTATCGTAGATACTTTTCTCTAAAAAATTACTAACTTTCAAATTTTAATATGCAAATTTTAATATTTAATTTTCAAATTATATTATTTGAAATTACTTATAATTCAAATTTTAATATTTAATATATAAGCTGAGAAAGAACCGAAGTCACATTAAATTCAATTATGGCAGCGACAGTAGTGTTAGTTATTTTTTTTCTGTTTTGAATAGAAAGAGATACATAGAATTTAACAAAATTATTTTTGAAAACACAGTATCTCGGTATTTAACGTCAAGATTTTGCTGGTGGTAATTAGTTATTAGGAATGAATAAACTCTGTGTTTAAATTTCCCTATACATTATCATGGAATTTCGCAATTTTCTATGACAATGTCTGTTTCGCTAAGGAAGAGAGGCATACAATGTTTAAATATTTCGGCAGAAGTAGAATTCAAAAAAAGAAGTTGCTGAAACAATTTGTTGTTTCATAACAATAGTCAGAAAATAGGTTTTACCTCATTTTTCTCAACGAAACCATAATACAATGAAGCAAACAAGACATAGGTTTTATGCGACAGACATTCACATGTCATTTGGTGGCGTACAACCAAGTTACTGCAAATGGCATTAGCGTAGTGCCAGCAGAAAGCTCGGAGGAGCAGCCCAGTCTGGACCTGGCAGATATGGCGGGCACACTTCTTATGTAATCTTAAACAAGGGAGTAAGTGAAAGCTTTGAATGGTAAATTGACAAGGGTGTCGAAGAGTACTGGAATTCAAAAATCCTCGGTTGTGGCCACGTCGACAATCCGCTCTAAAGCTCAGAAACTGGTTCCTAAGGACTTTCACGTCTTTCAACTGAATTAGGGGGATATTTGGTACAAACAGAGAAGTGAAAACATGCGCAAAACAGTTCTTCCATATGCAGGACAGACATTTTTTTTCAACAGAGTTTTTTAACTTTGGTAAATGTTATAAAAAATACATCAATGTCTTTAATGATTATATAGAAGAATAAAATAAGCCTATTTCTTTATGACAGAAATATTATCTGTCTGGAATAAAAAAGCTACTCATATTAACTTAGGGAAATTTATTTTTCGACTTCTCTTAATTTTACTCTTCATAGCAGATTTTACTTCAATAACATAAAGGTTACTTTTATCTGTACTTATTCGTGTTTCTTTCACATAAAATCAAAATTAAATATTTAGTAGGCTACAATAAATTAAAATAATATGTAAAAGCTACTGACTTAACTTATTTTCAGAAGTATTTCTTACCTTCGTCGATGCCTCTCAGAATTCTTCTCCTCAAGGCATCCCTTCGCATTCTCTCCAAGATTTCATTCATGTAATCGATGTCTTCTTCGGGAGGATAAACATATACAGGCCGGCGTCTTCCGTAGCCCTCCACATGCCGAACAGGACTACGGTTACGAGACATTTAGGTTTCCTGCAAAAATACAAATCAGCTATTAGAATAACAAGGGCATAAACCCGGGTCTCACGGGTGGGTTACAGAATATAGGTGAAAACCATCATATATTATTTCTGATGTATTTTTCTCTTCACATGCTAAAGGGATAGCGATGAATGGGGTATTTTTTGAAAGGTTATGCAAGCGGCTTTTGACATAGTATACTTATATATCTTTAAAACCCGCTGTTTGATAAAAAGAATTGCAGTTAATCAAAAATTAATGAAAAAAACGTATCATCAAATAATCTCAACGATTGCGGCGAGAAAGTCTCGCACGGGGCTACTGTTTTTACGTGCGTTCGTAATTACATAAATACGTAGCACTGTTTCGTTCAGCCGTCATCTGGTCCATCCGTCTGTCTGTCTGTCCATCTGTCCGTATATAACGCCGCAAAAATTGCCCAACCGAATGGTTTGAAATATATATAATCGTTGAAGAATTTTGTCGAGTCATTTCAAATTTCATGAAAATCGAATCAAAACTTAAAAAGATGTTAATAAAAGTTTTCTTTATTCTATTAAATCCTATCATACGTAATTAATTTAATTATATCCCAAGATAGGTAATGATTCTTGGTTGCCATGGTGATGACGACCTATTTAAGATGGAGTCACATTATTTCTATATTACTGAATTTAATATATATAATCATAATAAATTGTGTATGCATGCATTTTTGCATAAGAGTGTAACAGCTATTGCACCAAGATCTGAATATTTATAAAACTAGTTATGGTATCATTTTCCACGTTTTACGTACAATTTCTGACTTGTTTTTATTGATAACTCTAATAGACTTTTTACATTCAATAAATTTTTTAGAATGCCCACTAACAATACTAAAAATCATATTTCTATGAAAAATAGCAACAATGAGTTCAAATACAGATTTGAAACGTATTAAAAGCGATATTTTCATATTGGCCTCACGTTAGAAGTTAACAGCCGAAGAAATCTCCAAAGATCGCTGTTTATAATGAGCCTGTTTGATTCTGTTTATTTCAGTGGATTAAGCGTGAAATTCGATTACATACCTTAAATTTGTGTTTTATTTATACTTTATTGTTTTATTTTTTGGTTGATGAATGTTTCAATTTCGTGATAGAATATAAGCTGGAATGAAAGAATGAGCTATTTATTTTAATTAAAATGCAAACTGATTTATCTTTCGTAGTCATCCGCACGCGATAGAAATAGATTTGAAAAATAGTCTAAATACAATAAAAACTGAGTGAACTGGCATACAGTTTTCAAATAAATTGTGATGTAGTTTTAAAACAAATTGCATTTGAAAGTATTTTTTCCCCTATTCGATGGTGTAAAAATTGAAACTGTGCGGTATTTAAAAGTTGTAAAAATTGCAATAAAAGTTAAATTTAATCGTCTGCTGTTGCCACCGTTAAAATTACGTCAGCGTTATATACGAAGACGTTTGTCCTTTATAATATAGAAAGACAAAGAGAATTTGAAATGTTATCGAATTGCTGTGTGTCGTCGTAAAGTTACCCCGCAATTGATATTGACCTCTTGAGGGGCCGTGGGATATATTATGTTTTACTTAATTTTAATCAAGATTTGCACTGGAAACTTTTAATCAAATTTTACTTTTATAACTTTGCTGAAAAAAAAAAGATGTAAAACTGCATTTCCGTATTTTGATATAAAAATTTTTGAAAATTTTGGTGTGAATTCAGCATTGTAGAAACACAATTACTTGCCTCTGAAAGTATTATATAAGAAAATAACGGCAACCTAATACATTCTTTTCGTTTCGGCATAAGGTGTCCACTAAACGCCTTTCTCGTGCCCTTAGCTTTTAAATGCTTACATAACTATACTGATAAATATGGTGTGTACGTATAGCAAAGTGACTATCTGTACTATTCGACGAGAGATCTTACAGTGCCTCCTAGCAGTAAACTGAGGAGTTGATGGAATGAATTTTAAAGACCATACGAAGTACGGGAAAATAGACATTTACAAATTTGTTGAATATTATCGATTTGGCACGACTAGGCATCTTGTACACATAAATGCGAAAAATAGAATGCTTAAAATACTCTTTTCTTTTCTTTTCTTTTTTCTTTTTTTTCGCGATTTACAAAACTGTTACATCACGAAACATATTCAAAAGGTATAAGAACAATTAGTTGTCACAAAATTGCATTAATTTCGGTACTCATCCTGCTCACTGACAACTACAATACACATCCGAAATCTTATCTTAATTTCCCTCTGCAGATATAGAATCATATCAGATGGCATACTGGCACAATCATCAATTATGTTGTGTCAAAAAGGTTTGAAATGTTATCTCATGAGTCTCACACTGCCTTCAAAGGTTTAATATAAAAGGCGGCCACATTTCATTCGTTATTTTAACTACAGTTACTTTAAACATGGAAAGTATTTTATAACAAAATTGTAAACTAATCTTACATTCAACTTTTGATAAGCACTGTCCTTCAACCACTTCGCGACGAGCGTCCCGAACACAAATTTTATTCTTTTAGCACTTTTAATTACAATAAGAAATATTTGCCTAGTCTCATCGCAGAAGTTATGTGATTAAATAAGGTGGAATTAAAAAATCATTTTTCATGGTCAAAATTACTGTGCCATGAAAATTTGATGATTACACGCATCCCATACGTCACGTATATGAGACTCTCGTCGGCAAGGGGTTATGCCTAATTTATGCCTCTTTATACTTCATGTCTCACGATTGTCGAAGAACATTTAAAATTTTTCTGCTTATTAGCACCTAACTGACATATAATGATGTACGCAATTGTTTTTAATTTTATTAACTTTTGTGTTAAAAAGTATCATTTGTTTTGTTTTTTCCCTTCATTTTGGTGGGGTAGAGAAGGTAATTATGAACTTATCTCCGAACCTAAAAGCATTATTATACTTTCAAATTATCATTTTCGTATTTCATATTCATTTTTGCTTCACAATAACCGTAAAAGATTCACATTACTTATTGGTATTATGTATCCTTACATAACCGTAAAAGATTCACATTACTTATTGATATTATGTATCCTTACATAAACAAATTAGTAAAGATAAAGAAGATAATTGATAATTCTGAACTTATCTACGAATCTAAAAGCGATATTATACTTTTAGGTTATCATTTTCGTATTTCATATTAATTTTTGTTTCTCAATAACCGTAAGAGATTCACATTACTTATTGGTATTATGTATCCTTACATAACCAAATTAGTAAAATGCATTCTTTGAAAAGAAAGAAATAAAAAGAAATAAAGAAAAGAAAAGAAACAACATATCAAAACTGAACGATCACTTTAAAATATAAACTATCTTATGATATCTTGCCTGTGAACAATGCTGCTAAGAGAAACAATTATCCTTTAACTTCATTTCTTTTTCAAGAAGTGTTTCGTGATCTTAAAAACCTCTTTATTTTTTTAAGACACATTTAAGAAGCCCTTGGAATATTCACTGTGAGGATAAAGTAGTTTTGTTTCCTTTAAGATTCACTGTCAAATAGGACAGGTTAATAACGAAAAGAAGCCGAGACCAAGCAAATGATGAAAGTATGGTTGTTGTTTAACCCGTTGAGGGGCGGTGGTATAAAATATATCCCACCTAATTTAAACAAGATTCTCACCAGAAAATTTTAACTAAATTTTATATTTTTAACTTTGGAGGAAAATTGTTAAAAAATAGCTTTTCCTTATTTAAAAATGAATTTTTTCGATTATTTCGGTGAGAATTAAATATCTAGAGGCATTTTTGCTTGCCCCTCAAGGGGTTAAAAGTGAAACGTCGGATTTTACATGATATACGGGATAAAGTTTATGAAATGCATAACTTACGTGAACATATCATAGCTAATAAATTTGATAATATTAATACAAGGTGTTTCACTACCAGGCCGACAAACTTGCAGGAGGTGTAGAAACACAGAAACGATTCGGAATCACATAGCAATGCAGGGTCGGAAATGCAATCTTACCGAAATAGGGGGTTGTTAGGGGCTGAATCATAATGATAGAAAATTGATGTTTAAAGACTATAAACTTAAAATAAGCCATGACTTTCCTGGTAGTGAAGTTGTTCGATGTTTCGTAACGTGTTCTGTCGCCCCCCCCCCCCCCCCGGGATTACACTTATACTCACTCTAAAGCGAAAGCTGGGTTCCCGAGGCAGTCATCCCTGTTTCATAACGTGTGAATGAAACAATCGTATCCTGGAATCTCGGATATTTTGAAATACGCCGGGCGTGTTTCGGACGTTTGCGGTAGCAACGAAAATGCGCCATTTCAAAACGCCCCTACTACCTCAAATGTGCAAAACCGTAGATGGCAAGAACAAGGCACGTAGACAGAAAACTTCAGGGAACTTCATTATCAGGAAATTCATGACTTATTTTAAGCTTATGGTCTTTAAATGTCAATTTGCTATCTCTATGATTCAGATCCTAACAACCCTCTATCTCGTTAGGATTGCATTTCCGACCCTTCATTGCTATATGAGTACACCCTCTGCTAACTCTGCAACAAATTATTGCAGAAGAAAGCTTTAAAAGTAATATAACATCATTTTCCTGATAATTGTCATAGAAAATGACAAATAGAAGTTGACATAGTTTACAAAACGTTAATAAAAAAATTAATATTTTTTTACATGAAAATGCTAAAAGAAGATGAGTACTTTTTACTACGAGATTCATGTTTTCAAATTTAGCCGTTTTTAAAATTTGATATATCATCCGAAATAATAACTTTTTTTTTGCATTTTCTTTTTCATTTTTGAGTACAGAAAAAAATACATTTCAATTTTTCTTCGAGATTTACAAAACATTTGATGATAATGATAATAATAATAATTATTGTTATTATTATTATTATAAATTTTTAAAGGAAGATAATAATTAATTTTTAAAGGCATTTTCTAAAATATGATTACTTTTAACAATGAGAATTATCTTTTCAAAAATAATTTCGGAAAAGAAAAGTGGAAAAAAGGGGCAATTTAAAGAATATTTAACTTAAAATCACTTAAAAAAAATTAGATATCTCATAGAAATTTAGACAAATTAACTATATAAAAAGGTGCGACACACACAGATACTACAACCCAAAATTATTATATTTTATGACCTAATAATCGTATTTACTCGCGGTTTAAATCATTTTTTTTTCTGAAGTATTTAGACATGTTTAACCCTTTATGTCCCGAATTATAAATCAGAAATTCGCTCCTCTTGAATAATTATCTTCGTTAATGTCTGAAGATATCCACAACAACTTATATAATAGCGATTTGATTTTTAAATAAAACTGATTTAATACATGGATATTTTTTTTTGTCAAATATTTACAAGAATAATTAGATTAATTAACAAAAAATATTGTTATGGAAACCTCACAATTCTTACAAGAACAATTCAAACAGATGTATTGTGATCCTATCTGTAACTGAGAAGTGTTTCGTAGTTGCAAATTTTTGGTAAAACTTTTTGTAATAGGATAAAAGCTGAATCCATGCAAACGGTTGAGAAAATAACCACATTAAAAAATATTTAGCTTCGACTGTTTCGCTGTACTTACTGAATGTGATCCAGCAAAGTATTTTGTATGAAAAGTACCATATACTTTTATTAGTACACGAAATAAATAAATTTTACATTGCATTTTCTTTTATGGGATTTAAATGTCCTGTAGAAAAATGATTTTGTGTCCCCGACTACCTTAGTGAAAAATGACAATATTAAAATTTTTTGCTTTAAATTAAATTAGGCATTCGTAGCATATTGTGACGATGCGACCTTTAGTAAAGGTTCCGATAATTAAAAAAAATACGAAAAAAGCTTTTTACTGCATCCATTCCCTTTTAAGTGGTTTAGAATTGAAATCATAAAATTCATTTTTCTTAGTTTGTGTTTTTCCATAATATCAGAATGATCAAAATGGTAAACTTCAACATATCCTCGATACTTTTTATGACTAGCCTTAAGTTGAATTTCCTAAAATTAAGGCGCTAATTTTCAATAATATAAATATTGTACATTTAACCCTTTAGCGGGCGGTATCTATAAAAAAGGACACCTAACTTTAATTTCAAAACTGACAAACGGCACCAAGAATATTTAATTTTCCTTTCATAAAGTACGAGAAAATAAGCAAGTTTTTGTTTTCTAATAAATTCGTTTGTAAATTCTGGTGTCAGTCTATCATTTCATCATTTTACAAACAAACTTACTCCGCGCCAGAAAGGGTTAAAAATAAAAATGTTAAGCAAATAGTCATTTTTCTGCATTTTTATATATCTCACGACATTTTATTTGGGTTTTCTTAAGATAACTATCTTTTGGGAAAATAAGTTTTTCAGTTATAGAACACAGATTTAAGGAAATTTCGAAAACATTTGTTGCAAAACTTCAAAATTGCAGGAAAAATATTGTTTTGAAATTTTCTTACTTTTTTTTAATTATTTTTTTTTCAACCTTTACTGTGTAAGAATTTCATTTTTTCCTGGTGAAATAATTTTCCTTATAAAACCATTGAATTATATGCCAAAAAAGTATTTTAAAATATTCAAACAAAAAATACAGTTCCAAAGGTACCGAATACCCTTAAGTAAGACAAACTTCATGGAGAAGTTAAAAATAAAATAAGAAAGTATTAAGAAAGCTAATGCAAATGAAAAAAAAAAAACATTCATATCTCCATTTAACAGATCAAACTAAGCTTCTCTTGCAAATATTGCGCACCATCTTAGCACCTGTCCCTCTTTAAACAAACGGATGAAGAATCTTCTTTTAAACTCGTATGTCAGTGAAGCAATTAATAAATAAGTGAGTCTCGAAATAGCCCAAATTATGAGCTGAGCATTATCCATAAAATGTAGATAATGTCAATAGGAAAGTCTGGGCCTGCATTATAAATAACCGAGAAGACCAGGTCTTAAAGAATAATCGTAATGACGCCTTTTACAGTTTACTAAGCTTAGTCATAAGAGAGATAGAGCAGGCTTTTGCTAAAAATATCTCCTCGGCTACCCCTTTTTGTATTATGGCAAATAGTGTTTACTTTGTTTTAAAAATGTTTTTTAACTGTCATACTAAACGCCGGAACCAGTATGTTTATTATTATTATTATTATTATTATTATATATCCAGGAAAAAGTCAAGAATATAGAGCCATTAACTAAATGTTAGTGTACCGCTTGTGTTTTAGTTGTTAAACTTATTATCTTACTTCGAAATTCTAACGAAAGTTACAGTTTACAAATGAAATAATAAAATGTAAAGTTCTGGGTACACTTTCTAGTTTTGAATAAAAATTCAATGTCAAAACTAGAAATTAATCCATATGTATATTTTTTTTAACTGAAATATGAGTCTTTCTATACTTTAAGGGGAAAAGTGTAATCACTATCCAATATCAGAAATGCTAAAATAAAAGAAATGCGGGATGTATTTAATATTTTTTCGAAGCATTAAACATAAGGAAAGAAAGCTTATATTCAAAATGTAACTCTCTCAATCTCTTCTAGCATGCCAAAATAATAATACGATTATACACTTACAAATATACAGTGCAATTTGAGAGATAATATTCTTATATGTACACATACCGTGGAATTTCTGGATAAAATTTGTTGTTCTGAAATGTTTCTTTCTTACGTATGATACTGACATGTACGAAGTTTATGTGTTAGGTAGTATTAATATGACATGCACATATAGTGAGTTCATGCATAAGGTATTAACCTTTTAATAAGATTGGTAGGATTTCCTGCCAACATATATTTTCAGTATTCGTACCGCTATTTCTATAAAGTAATATTTTCCTAATTTAATGACAGAAATTTGCGATTAAATAGAAGAAATATTATTATTTTTAAGTAGTGTTTGTCGAAAATTCTCAGGTACGTATCCTGTACCCCGTAAGTATTCTGTTTTTTTGTTGTTGTTGTTGTTGTTGTTGTTTTTACCCAATGTCAAGCACAATGTTGTAGTCGTAAAAAATAGAGAGTATACGCTATAAGCAGAGGGTATACACTAAAATCATGAACGTTCATGGATAGAGTATACGCTACAGCTTTATTTCAGAAACAGGGGTATGCGGATCTTTTTAGTAAAATCCAGAAGGTATACGGTGTAAACCTCCGTATACGCTCCTCTACACCTCCGAACAGGAATATAGAAGATAAAAGCAACAGCAATCCAATTTGTGTTTATTTAATTCTCTATTACATTTAGTTTGTTTTTTTCTGCACAATGTCTAGTTATCAAATATGATGTTGTCATATGAACTTTCACGTGAATTGACTGTGCTGTATTCTACTGGCAATTTTTGCTGCCACATAAAAAGTAATTCAACAGTATATTCCAAACATATCGGACCTTAATAGTAGATGGCAAAAGGAAAAGTTGTATGTTTATCTTGCTAAGAATCTCAAGAAATAATTTCTGGACCATATGGATTAATATGATATTCATATGTAAGAGTTTATCATTTATTGCTGGTTAAATTTATTAATATTCAGTTTCTCGCGATATTTCTAAACGTTTACAAAAATAGAGAAGTAAAAATGAAAAACAAAAAATAGTAATTGAACAATAAATGTCAAATATATCATAAGTCATCAATAACAGATGACAAAAAAAAAGTTGTATGTTTAAAATGCTAAGAATCTTAAAAAATAATTGTCGGAAGAGTTTATCATTTATTGTCTATTAAATTTATTAATATATTCAGTTTATCGTTATACTCCCATATGCTTACCAAAAAAAAAAGCAGAAATAAAACAGTAATTCAACATTAAATACCAAATATATCATAAGCTATTAATACTAGATGACAAAAGTTGTATGCTTAAAATACCCAGAATCTCAAGAAGCAATTCTCGGAACATATGGGTTAATATGATATTTATCATTTGTTACCAATAAAATTTATTAATATTCAGTTCTTCGTGATATTTTTAAATGTTTACAAAAATAGAGAAGAAAAAAAACCGTAATTCAACAATAAATGCCAAATGCATCATCAAATAAACATTAATAATAGGTGATAAAAGAAAAGTTGCATGTTTAAAATGCTAAAAATCCCAAGAAACAGTTCTCAGAACAAATGGGTTAATATGAAATTCATATATAAGACGACCTGTAGCAGAAATTGTGCAGCTCGGCAGCGAGCGCTGCAAATTATCTTTACGCTTTGCAGATTAATCTATCAGCTTAAAAATAAATTCTGAACTTAAATAAATTGCTAAAATTTACTTTTCCCCTAAAGTTACTGTGTTTCTTATTACATTTTCCTTGTAAATTCAACGTTTGCTTATTTTATAGGTGCCTATAAGTTCTTGTGATAGTAGCTTGGTTCAGCATTGTCGGGTTGCAGATGCATTTTGATTTGCTGCAGATTGACGCAGATAATTTTTAACACTTTAAAACGTAGTTGAAAAGTGCTTCTGAATTTGGTTTGTCTATCGGTCTATCTGTACGTGCTCTAACTCGTGCGTAAATAGTCAGATTGTAATGAAATTGATATATGTTATTGGGGTTTACTATGACATGTTCGGTATTGAAAATGAAATTTGTAGCATTTGCTGTTCATTTACAGGGACACTCAAAAGAATTCTGTTTTATTACGGTCTATGGAGAAAAATCGTTTGCGGTGTATTTTAATGATATTACACTATTTTAAACATATTGAAATTGATATATATATCACTGAAGTGTACTACAAGCTTCTTACTATAGAATGTGGTGAGCATGAAATTTATCGTTCATTTACAGTGACACATAAAAGAATTTGGCTACAGAAGAAAATTAATAATAATTGAACTATTGAAGCCTACGAAAAATAATCGCTGGTAGTACGTTGTGAGTTGTGGTATGCGTTTTTAAATTTAATTATTTTTTAAATATTACTTAGTGTTTATAAATTCTATAGATCATATACAGGGCTGCACAAAAGTTTTCAACAAGATAAATTTATAGGCGGAAATTTTTGAATGGAAATTTTCAACTGTGCTATGCGTTTAAAAAAACTAACTTTTAGCATACTATGTAATATACATACATATCTATAGATCATATAAAGGACTGCATAAAAAAATCGTATATTTTTCCGGCTATTCATGGTAATAGCAGAAATTGTGTTTTCAAATGCACTATGCGTCTTCCAAATTGTTCATTCAGACATCATCTTTAACATTAGTAAATTGTGAAGTTTAATTATGGTATTCTGAATGTGTTGGAAAGTGTTTCATATTCTATGACGTACGCATAATTTTTCTTTCTTGTTTTAAAGGTATCCCTATCACGTGATAACGATTATATATAATAAATTATATATATTATATATATTAAATATACGATTACCCATTTTCTCTTTCATTATAAATATTTCAGAATTTGTTTCCAGCTAATACTCCTTAACGAAATTAAAAGTTAATCAATAAATAAACAAAATAATATAAATAAAACGCAAATTTAACAGGCATGCAATCGAATTACGCGCTTAAAGCATTGAAATTATCATAATCAAAAAGACTGCTGTTAGTAGTGAAATCTTTCGCGACTTCTTTTGATATTATCTCCTGAAATGCAACTAATACAAAAGTATCGCTTTTAATAAATTTCAAAACTTTATTCGAATACTTTTTCGATATTTTTCATATAAAAATGCTTTTTTGAGTTGTTAGTGGGCAATCTAAAAAAATATATTAAATATAAAAAAGTTTTCAATAAAAAAAAGGACGATTTTCACCCATGTTCTGTAGCTTTTTCGTTGGATGTTTGTTTTACTATTGCACTTCTGTACTGAGAAGTATGTAACGAATAGTAACTTAACGGTCATATTTTACTTGTGACTTATTCTTTATTCACAAGCAATAAATTTTAAATTATACACTTTGCATAATATATAATGACAAAAAAAAAAAAAATTAGCATTGTGGCAAAAATATAGACAGTCTGCGTATTTACAGAAAAATAGCCATAAATTAAAATCGAATTGTACACACATTGTTTGCAATTAGTGCAAAAATAAGAGTTTCCATCGAAGAAACTAAAATCCTGCATCACTTGGAGTCTATTCCGTACCAAGCACGTTCAACAGCAGCTAGAAGTTCATTAACAGAGAAGTAATATTGTCGAAAATTTGCGTAAACTTTACGAGACATGATGCCCCAAAGGTTTTCGATTGGGTTCAGATCAGGGTTACAAGTGGACTAATGGAGAACAGTAATATTTTGAGAGTTGAACCAAGTTTTTGTTTTGCGTGCAACATGAATGAACGCATTATTTTTGTGAAATAGATACTTTGTACCATCTAAAAGTTTCCCAAATGGCTATAAATTGTTCTCCAATGTATGTATGCGTTTTCTTGCGCTGTTTGAGGACCATTGAGGAACTCCAGATATACTTGAGCATTAAAGCAAAATAAGGCCCAAATAATTAAAGTGCCACCACCTTGTTGTGGACAAAAGAAAGTCCGAGGCTCTTTACGTATGTCGTGCTAATAGTATGGCCACACATCTGGGCCATCCAAATTTAACTTTTTTCGTCAGCTGACTGTTTTTTCATTTCCATGTATCCTAATTTACCTATTTCCAACCCCCTCACTGACAAGCCCGTGTTAATACGTTCACTAAGCTCCAGGTTTCACTGCAATACAAGCAATATTTAAAGTAATATAATTCTATTGATTTAATGTATTTTTAATACATTGAACAATGATTAATATTTCCAAGGATTGCATTCATATTCGTTATTAAGTTTTTTTTTATAAAATGTTCAAAGAATAATTTTATAGCATTTAAAACAAAATGCAGAAAAAACAACATTACAATTTTGCCCTTTTCCAAGACAGTCGGAGGGTTAATTCGCCTACGCTTCGTATCCGTTGACACACTGATTCACCTAACTCACTTTTAATCTGACCAGCATTCAGCATTTGTGTAGATGACAGTTTATGGATCCTTCTATCATCTCGTTTTCTGGTCACACGAGGCCTTCCTGATCTATGTTTTGCTTTGTAGGAGTCAACGTTAGACAATATTCGATAGGCAGATTTCTTTGCAGAAAAACATTCTAAAATTATATTTTTTTAGAAATCGTTAGGGCTATAAATTTGAAATTTGACAAGTGGTTCCTTTTAAGAAATAAATGCTCACGTAGCACAGTCTTCTTTTTTAATTCATAATTAAAACAGATGAAATTAGCAGAAAACGTTCTAAAATCGCGAATACTTCGAAACTACCAAATCAAATTCTAAAATTCTTTCAGTATTTATAATGGTGATTATCCTTACTTAAACATAGTCTGTTTTATACCTGGGCACCGCTGCACGATTGTTATTATTATTATTATTATTATTATTATTACGAATTCTTTGAAGCTGTTTAGTCTAGAACCTTGAAATTTGGAAGGGTGGTTACGTTTAAGACGAAAATATTCACTTACAACAGTTTTAAGAAATTCAAAATTTTAAATGCGAAAAATGTTCTAAAACTACTACTACTTTAAAATTATCGGATCATTTTCAAACATGTTTCCTCTGTAGAGCAGATGATGGACGGAATTCACAAATATACATTTTATCCGAGTTTTGCCAGACAAAAACGGTATAAGGGCCTGAAATGAATACCTTCTATTTTAATTAGTAGTAGTACAATGAAATTTTCACTTTATGTTAATGAGCACACAGAGTAATAATATTTTCAACAAGTGTGTACTGTTTCCAGGCCCGGACTGGCCAGGTCGGCTGGTCGGCGATTACCGAGGGCCCCCGTCGCAAGGGGGCCCCGGAACCCATTCAAAATAGATATATTACTTTATAATTTGTTACATTAGAGTAATTTTGAGGAATGCAACGGATATCCAGTAAATATCCGATCTCCGACATATCCGGCTGATTTTTCAATACTCGAAATACCATCGTATATCCGGCAGAGCGCAGCAAAGCGATTATATACGGATAACAGAAATCGTTTGGCCCCAAACAATGCAGAGAATCTTTTGTTTATGATGCAATATCTATACTAATAAAATAACACTTCGCTCTGTGTGTGTGTGCGATGTCTAGAGAAAACTATATTGCACGTAGAAGTCGGAAAATGTAGGTGTGAATAGTCCAAGACAGGTCCTGATGCACCTGTGGGCTCAGATTTTTAAACCTTAAAGGGCTGGGGCCCTTGGGCCCCTTTAAGTTTTTATGCACTTAATTGTTAATAAATGCCTCTTTTCTATCCGATCTTCTTCGTTTTGGGGGAAATTCTCCATTCAGTTTCTACTCCATTTCTACATTTCTGTTAAGACTCTGGCACCCTTGAGGCCCGGTACAGGACCCCTTGAAGTTTTACAGCTCTAAATTGTTAATAAATTGCTTCCTTTTAATTCGATCTTCATTTTTGGGATCCTTTTCCATTTAGTTATTCTCCCGTTTCTATTCCAGTTAAGACCCTGGGACCATTTAGGGTCCCGTAAGGCCCGGTCTAGGGTCCCGTAGGGTCCCCCTTGAACTTTTTTGTGTGCCATGCATTTTCACCCCCTAACTTTTTCACGTTCTCAATACGTAATTTTTAAGTTGAGTTTTGGACTCATCTCCCTAGAGGCCAAAACCCACATATTTTTATTGGGGCCCTAGGGCCCCCTTTTAAGCATTTCCCCAATTTTTTGCGCATTTCTTTAAAATTATATTATAAGGATTAATTCATACCCTATACTTAATTTTGACTAATCGAAGATCTAAAACGCTAAGTACTAAAATGTTTTCATGTTAGGACCTTGCTCTCAACTATTAGTTGGCCTCTTTTGGGCCCCATATTATAGCTTCCTTAAAAATATTCACAAGCTTTCTTTTTCTAACAACTTCTTAGGTTCTCCAACCACTACATGAACGAAAAAAAAAATCAGACTTTCATTACCACCAATTTTGAATATTAATCGCCTTCTTGGGACCCTTGGTGCAGATTCTTTAAAAAATGGTCCGAATGGCTTGCAATTTTCTTTAACATAATTCTAGCGTCCTCTGACTACTTAAAAAACTATCTTTGTAGCCTACATACCACTTAAGTCCCTAGCCCCTTGGGGCCCGGTACAGGTCCCCTTGAAGTTTTTGTACCATAAATTGTTAATAAATTGCCCCCTCTTAATCCAATTTTCATTTTTGGAACCCTTTTTCCATTTAGTTATTCTCCCGTTTCTACATTCCAGTTAAAATCCTGGGGCACCCTTAGGGTCCCGTAGGGCCCGACCCGGGGCCCCTTGAACTTTTTGTGTGCCATGCATTTTTCACCCCATAATTTCCTCACCTTCTATCTCAGTGCATAATTTTTAAATTGGGCCTTGAACTCTTCTCCCTAGACCAACGCCCTTATATTTTTATTGGGACCCTAAGGACCATTTTTAAGCATTTACCCAATTTTTGCGCATTTCTTTAAAATATTATTCTAATGATTAATTCATATCCTATGCTTAATTTTGACTAATTGAAGATATAAAACGCTGAGTACTAAAACATTTTAACACGTTTTCATGTTAGGGCCCTGCTCTCAACTATCAGTTGGACCCTTTTAGGCCCCCTATGATATCTCCCTTAAAAATGGTCCGATTCATTAGCTTTTTTTCTAATAACTTCGTAGATTTTCCAGCTACTACATGAACGACAAAAAGAAAAAATAATTCTCAGACTTCAGCTACCACTAATTTTGCACATTAATCGCTTTCTCGGAGCCTTTGGTGCAGCTTCTTTAAAAGTTATCCGAATTGCTTGCAATTCTCTTTAACATATTTCTAGCATCCTCTAACTACATTAAAAGCTACTAAAAAGTATCTTTACACGCAACTACATGCCACTTAAATACCTGGCCCCTTGAGGCCCGGTACAGGGCCTCTTAAAGTTTCTGCACCAAAAATTTTTATTAAACTGCCTCCTCTTAATCAGATCTTCATTTTTGGAAAACCCTTTTCCATTTAGTTATTCTCCCATTTCTTTATTCCAGTTAAAATCCTGAGGCACCATAGGGTTCTATAAGGCCCGATCCGGGGTCCTTGAACATTTTGGGCGGCATACATTTTTCATCACCTAATTTTCCCGCATTTTCAATGCAAAATTTTAGAATTGAGTCTTGAACTCTTCTCTCCGGACCAACACCCTCTTATTGTTACTGGACTCTAGGGCACTGTTTTAAGTATTTCCCCCTATTTTTTGCGCATTTCTTTAAAATTTTATATTAATGATTAATTCATACCCTATTCTTAATTTTGACTAATTGCAGATCTAAAGTGTTAAGAACTTAGACCTTTTAACTAGTTTTCATGTTAGGGCCCTGCTTTTTAATAGTTGACCCTCTTTGAGCCCTTTGTTATATTATAGGCCCCTTAAAAACGGTCCGATTCACAAGCTTTCTTTTTTTTAAACAACTTCTTAAGTCCTTCTATCACAAAAACATTTCTCAGACTTCAGCTACCACCGATTTTGAATACTGTAAAAGCACTTATTTTCGCAAGGCTTTAATTTTCGCGATTTTCGCGAGACCGTCGTAATCGCGAAAATTTCAGCCTCGCGAAATATTTTTCTTCGCCTCAAATAATAATAAAAAGTCAGAAATTTTTCACTTATACACAATTTATTGATTACAGTTACTTAAATAACAAATAAGTTCAAAAATTTCTTGAATACTTACAACTATTTCTTGAATAAAAACAATAATACAACTAATAGAATGCAGCTCATTCACTTACAGTATTTATACCAGCTTCTTTGAAGCCATTCAAAGTTATCTCATATTTGGCTTTAACACCGTTAAATGTTTGCACAAGCCAAGAAGCGTGAATCGGTTTTAGTCGTGATATTTGCAGGTCCACGGATACTTTTTACTGTAGAAATTTAAACAAAAGGGGTTCTATTAGGTAGTTTCGAGATTTTTCAGTTTTCGGTTCTGCTCATATAAAATTCGCGAAATTTTCAGCTCGTGAAATCACCGATATCATCATTTTTGCGAAAATAAGTGCTTTTACAGTATTAATCTCCTTCTTGGAGCCTTTGTTGCAGCTCCTTTATAAACTATTCGATTCTATTGCAATTTTCTTTAACATAGTTTCAGCGTCATCCAGCTACTTTAAAACTACTAATTTTTACTTTCTTCTATCTTCAATAGAAGAAAGTATTGTAATCGAAATTTTTTTCGACTTAAGGTTTTCGACGGATTTACATGTTTTAGGGGTCAGAGATCCCAAAAAACATGTTTATAGAAAATGTCTGTTTGTCCGTGTGTCCGTCTGTCTGTCGCCATTGTACCATCAAAAAGTGTATGAAGTTATGCATAGAATTGAACCAAATTTTTATTTTAAGTTTTTGGCTATGGCAAGCAGAACCTTTCTGAATTTGGAAAAAATTCGCCGGTAGGGGGCGCTGTAATAGCTATTTTTGTGCGATTTTGAATATTGTACCATCCAAAAGTATATGAAGTTATGCATAGAATTGAACCAAATTTTTATTTTAAGTTATTGGATATGGCAGGTAGGTCCTCCCTGAATTTGGAAAAATGTCGCCGATAGGGGGCGCTGTAATAGCGATTTTTGTGCGATTTTGAATATTGTACCATTCAAAAGTGTATGAAGTTATGCATAGAATTGAACCAAATTTTTATTTTAAGTTTTTGGATATAGCAAGTAGGTCCTCCCTGAATTTGGAAAAAATTCGTCGGTAGGGGACGCTGTAACAGCGTTTTTTGTGCGATTTTGAATATTGTACCATGCAAAAGTGTATGAAGTTACGCATAGAATTGAACCAAATTTTTATTTTAAGTTTTTGGCTTTGGCAAGCAGATCCTCCCTGAATTTAGAAAACATTCGCCGGTAGGGGGCGCTGTAACAGCGATTTTTGTGCGATTTTGAATATTGTACCATCCAAAAGTGTATGAAGTTATGCATAGAATTGAGCCAAATTTTTTGTGTTTCTTTTTGGTCATGGCGTGAAGGTCCTCCTTAAATTTGGAAAAATTCCGCTGGAAGGGGGCGCGCTATAATTACGATGTCTGTACCATTTTCTTTATTGTACAATCGAAAAGTGTATAAAATTATGCACACAATTGAACCAAATTTTTTGTGCATGTTTTTGGCTTTGGCCAACAGGTCCTCCTTGAATTTGGAAATATCGCGCGGGAAAGGGGCTCTGTGATAGCGATTTTTGTACACTTTTCTTGATTTTTCGTAGTTCTGTTGTCCATCGGCGGCTCGTGCAAAGGCGGGAACTCACTTCCTGCTAAGCCGGCTATTCACAAACATCTGATAAAAACAGAATAAGGAAAAACTATTAATTTTAACAAATATTATGATATAGATTAACTCGTTTTTAGTTCATTTAATTGACTGAAGCAGGAATTTAAGATGAAAATCAAAGTTGATATAGTAATGAACTAATAATATTGAAGTATTAACATGTTTAACTAGTTTTTGAAATATTAAGATGTATAAGATAGAAGAAAGTTTTGGGATTGGCACATCCAACTAGTTTTTTTTTATACTCAACTACATTCCAGTTAAGACCCTGGCCCCCACGGCCCGGTTTTTCTTTATACCTTAGCTACCACTTTCTTCGAACATTAATCTCCTTTTTCAGCATCAACTTACGTTTACTCACTACAGCCGTAAATTAAAAATCGCGTTACTTTAAAGGCGACTTTAGATAAAGGATTTCATCTGTTTATTAAACACATTGTGTTAATGTTAAAAGTAATTCATGAAATTCACAAGGGGTATGTATCTTTAACCGCTTGAGGGCGCATTCTCTTCTCGGATTCTAAGGGCCCAATTTCAACGGGATTTGGTTTATTCAACTTATATTACAATTCAGCTACTTTCTATATTATGAAACTTTATTTTAGACTTCAGTTACCAACATTTTCTAACATTAAGGCTGCATTCATTTTTGGATTCTATGGGCTTGGTTACTACGAGGTTCGGCTTACTGAACTTGAATCCTGGTCCGGACATTTTTCGCCCAGTTGGGAATTTACATCAAATTACTCAACTTGTTTTTCGATTGTCTCCGGCACGTGCGGAGCACTTCCGGTATATGCTGCCTTAGGTAGCGGGGACCCAGGTTACAGGTTCGTTCGGAGAGAAGTTTATTGGGAACACACTAGACGCTGTGGAAAGCAATGGGGGTATCCAAAATTAGGTTCATTTAAAATAATTTCAAAAGATATAAAATCAATAAAACTTGAGTTATGTTTAAGGTTATTATTTACGGACCCCAGGCAACGCCGGGTGGGTTTGCTAGTATAAAATATAGTAAGTTCCCTCTCCATGAGTAAAATATAACTCTCGAAAGTTAAAAAAATTGCCAGCTTTCCTAATATTGATATTTGAACTCTTTATAATAAATTTAAGAATTTACGTTTACATCTTTTAGAAAATTGTACATTTACTTTCAGATTGTATAATACAATTTGAAATTGTTTATTAAAGTATTACTTTATTAATTTTCTTTCTTTCTTTTAAGTTAAACAATTAAATAGACCTATTTTTATTTTTGTTTTTTAACTTGTATGTTAAAAAAAACTTTATACTTATTATTTTTAATAAAGGAATTTTAATGCATAACTTGTGTTTCATACCTGTATAAAACTACAAGGGAAAGTATAATTTTATTATAATTATTTAAAATAAAAGTAATTTTCTTTTTATTTAAATATCAAAGTAGTTTAACTTGAAATAAAAATAAATGTGACTTAAAGTAAAACAGTATTTTAAATAATTAAAACAGATAAAAGCCATCAACTACACCTATGTTTGGAGAAAATAACTCTTCAACCATGAGTATTAGTAGGCGGTATTTTATGCTTAAATTAAAAAAAAAAAAAAGTACTTATTTTTTTGCGAAAATACTCTACAATTATAGGTATATTAATAAATGTGTAAAGATTTGTTTACTTCTGCCAGCATTGTGCAAATAAACATAATATTTTAATGCTTAAATTATATTTTTTATACAATATTATTAATACACATATACAGGACTTGAATTTCGGGGCGGGATAGTGGGACTCACGCCCAAAAGAATATTGTGGGCGGGAGGCTTCCGTTCCTCAAAAAATCATTTTCTGAAAATTTTTCTTTGTGAAACGACGATCACGTGACCGACTGACAAATTTCGCAATATTTTCCATGATCGATCAGCAGATTCCAGTTTCTTCTGACAGCCAATTTACATAATTCAGGATTGTTTTTTTTTGTTTTTGTTTTTTTTTTTTTTTTTTGGCGTTCGACAGATAAAATTTTGTTGATTTCCTTCGCGACCGATTGACGAATTTCACGAATTTTTCTGGAGACTAATCTGCGAATTTAGAAAAAAATTTTTCTCGTGACCAATTGACACATTTAGCGATTTTATTCCGCAATCGATTGGCACATTTCTCTGTTTACGCTTGCAACATACTGATGAAATTCACAATTGTTTTTCTTCAGATAGTCCTCTTTTCATGAATGTTGAAAGAGATTTATTTTATAACTTGGATAAAGATGTTATTATAGATGAAGTAGCTAGTAAAGAACTGGCCAAAAGCTGATTAGTAAACATGCGTTCACAATCACATTACTTTTTTTAGTTTGCTGTATCTGTACCAAAGTATTATAGAGCCATTTTCCTTTTTGTTATAAAATCTATTTTACAATTTGCAACAATTAAATCAGAATTAAAGAGTACATTGTTTTTTTTCAATGTGCTTTGTTTTTTATTACTATTGTGTCCCTTTTATTTACTTAGGTATTACAGCAGGATTTAGATTATTATTGTGATTATTAGACTATTATATACTGTGATTTGTTTGTCTAAAATTAAAAATATTCCTCACTCTCATTTTTAAGTAATAAACCACTAGTAATTAACTAATATACTTATTGTTTCTAGCATGGAAGTAGTTTAGGTACTATACATAAAAATAATATAAATATTTATTTTGAAAGTAAGTAAACTACATCTGAAAAAGCTTACTTTTTTACTCAACTATTTTCCAAGTGACAAAATAGCTAAATGTGGTTTTTAGGCATGTAGGCTTAATTTTCAAAAATTAGATATTCTGATATTCTTTTCCTTCTAAATTTTCCATTAAGGGCCCTCTTTTCAGTCTCTAGCCGAGGGCCCCCAAAGGAGCCAGTCCGGGCCTGACTGTTTCCACTTGCACAAACTCGTGGAACTTGCAAACAATTAATAAAAACTAAAGAAATTTTGAGATCATCCCACAAATCTAAAACCTAGAATGAAAAATCCTGCGTCAAGCATATATTATGAAACATTTTCCAACACATTCAGAATAATGTAACTAAACTTCGCCGTTTGATAAGGTGAAAGATGATGGATAAGTAAACAATTTGAAAGGCACATTTGAAGACCCCATTTCAGCAACTGCCATTAATAGTTGGGAAAATATTCGAATTCGTTCGTGTAACCCTGTATATGATCTGTAGATTTATATATATATGCTACATAGTATACTAAATTTTAGTTCAGTTGGGAAACGAATAGCGCAGTTGAAAATTCCCTTTCAACATTTTCTGTCAACAAATGGAAATGTACTCGAAAATTTTTATACAGTCGTATGTATGATCTATAGAATTCATACACACCAAGTGATATGCAAAACAAATTTTAATTTAAAAAACGCGTTGAAAACGCACTTCCAGCAATTATTATTCAAATACAGTAATGCAACGGAATTCTTTTATGTGCCATGTAAATGAACGACAGATGCTATACACACCCTATTTTATAGTAAGGATCTTGTAGTGCACCTCATTGATATACCTAAATTTCAACATGTTTAATACTCTGTAACATCATTAAAATACAGTGCAAACGATTTTTCCCATAGACCGCAATGTAATGGAATTATTTTGAGTGTCCCTGTAACCGAACTATAAATGCTACACACTTCATTTTCGCTACCGAAAATGTCATAGTAAACATCAATAACATATATCAATTTCGTGGCAATCCGAGCATATGTACGCGAGTTAGAGCCATGAATGTAGGTTAGAGCACGGACAGACAGGCACAGGCCTGTACAGAGAGGGGTAGAGCCGGTACAAATTACCAGGACCCGGATCTTCTAGGGAGCCCGACATCGGTCCTGTTTTTATCACTTTCAAACAAAGTTGAAAAGTGTTTATGACTTCGGTTTGTCTGTCCATCTAGCTGTCTGTCCGCGCTCTAACTCTCGTAAATATACTCGGATCGTCCTGAATTTTTTTTTATGTTAGTAACCTCTACCATAGCACGATCCCTATTTCAAATGAAGTTTATAGAATGTTTAGTTAATTTACAAGGACAGTCAAAAGTATTACGTTATATTACGGCCAATGGGAAAAAATCGTTTCAAATGATTTTTAATTGTGTTACACTCTTCCAAACATAGTAAAATTGATACGTATTTATGAAGTCCACTAAAATATACATTCTGTGGAATATGCAGTAGAAAGAATAGTTATTATTCATTTACAGGGCCACACAAAAGAATTCCGTTACATAATGCTATGGGGGGGGGGGGGAATTGTTTGCGGCTTATTTGAATTATGTTAAACCATTTCATATATAATGAAATTGATAGACGTCGCTAAGCTTTAGTATAAGTTATTTCATGTATAATACGAAGTGCATAGCATTTACAGGGCCACACAAAAGATTTCAGATACTATATTGTATCCGAATTACTGTATATTAGCAATGATTGTACGAAATGCAGTTTTAAGTATGATATGCGCTTTTAAGTTTCACTATATTTATGCATACTATATAGTGTGTGTAAATGCTATAATTCATATACAGGGCTACAGGAAAGAATTCGTAAGGGTAACTGAGTATGAGCGAAAATTGCTTAAAGGTGGATTTTAAATGAGTTATGCATTTTTTCATTTAACTGAATTTAGTTTACTAAGAAATGTTTGTAGAATATAGATAAAACGATATACAGGGTCGTGCAAATAATTGGATACATGGCCGTCTATGGATAATAATTTCCGGAAATGTGATTTCAGTAATTTTAAGACTGTTTTAGTTTGAATTAAATTTTAGCTAAATAATAGCGTGTAATAAAGGTACTACGTAAACTATAGGGCTGTACAAAAGTATTCAAGAATGTTTTCATCTATTAATATAAATTGCTGAAAAAGAAATTTCAATCTGTTATGCGTTTTTTCGGTAAACTAAATTTTCCCATTATCGTATGTATATATATCAACCTACAGATCAAATACAGGGCTATTCAAAAGAATTGGAATACATATTTGTCTATGGACGGTAACTGATGAAATCAGTTTTTCAAATGTTTTAGCGTTTTATAAAATTTTTATTTAGTTATCTTATTTACCTTATTTCCCTAAATAACGAAGTTTTGTTAAAGCATTCAGGAAGTGTTGGAAAGTGTTTCATAATCTATGCTTAACGCATGATTTTTCTTTCTTGCTTTTTTATATACCAGAAAAAGTAGGCTGAAACTTTTTTGCGTCAAAATTTTAAATTAAAATAAATAACAAATAAGAAAATTGAAAGTCAGAATTTGTTAGAATGTCTTTACTGGCCGGTCTCGGGGCCCCCACTCCTGTGTTTGTATCAACATATCTGAAAGTTCTTTTGATATCAAGAAAGTTTTGAAATGGTGCTCCTGTTTTAAGGATGTGACTATTTTCAGACGAACAGGAATCAGGAGGAAAGTTGGTAAAGTCACGGGTTAAGGTTTAGAATTTTATTTCTTTCATATTTTAAGCTTTTTTATTCAAAATTACTTGATGAATACAATAAAAATTTAACTAAGTTTTCTATATTTTATTTTTAATCTTTAGGTGAAAAAGCGTAACAAATGCATCATAAACTGTAATACTGTAAAAGAAATATAATAAAATTGTAAGTAAATACTATATAGATTCTTTAAAAGGGTACAATTCAGCAAATTTATTTTCTAATAGAGTAAAGCCTATTTATAACGGAATCCTGCAATAAACAGAAAAAAAAATAATCATGGCCCAGCCCCCTCCCCTTCACCCCCCCCCCAAAAAAAAAAAAAATATATATATATATATATATATATTTATATTATAAAGTTATACACACTAAAATGAAAATAACTTGTATAAAACGGAATTTTTAACTGTTAGTTTACGTTTCTATCTAAGCAGGTTTTATTATATCATACTTTCAGTGGGAGTTGGAATGGTTACCGGGGCCCACGGTTTCTCTGTGCGGCTCTAGACAGGCAGATGGCATACCTCAGACAGACAGCATTCATAAACAGTTTGCAACTTGTTGGTATGTTGGGAAATGTTTGCAAAGAAAAAGAAACTTTCTGCTGTTCTGTTTTGATTTTAATGTTTAAGTTAGTTTTTTGAATTATTTTAGCCATACTTACTTTTCCTTTTGTAAAGAAGTGAACTTTAACAAAACGGACGTTGACATTGCTAATAATACGCTAAAAAATACAACATGTAATAATTAAATTATTCTAAATGTGAAGTTAAATACCGATTATTTGAATGAAATGATTTAAATTTATAAATCTCAACTGATATAAACAATTACAATTAATTAAATCTAATAAAAGAAATGTGAATATTGGATAATATTCGAATGCACTATACTATATAAAATAATCATAAATGAATTAAAATTTATTTGATACAGAATGATTAGTTTTTTTCTGCAAATAAAGATATAAGTCCACTTTTTAAATCATTTTCAAAATAAGAGTTGAGGTGTTATGATTACCAGGTGGAACCCGTCGAATTTCGGCGAAAGAAAATGTTTAAAGAAGAACAAATACATTGAATAATAATAAATTAATTGCAATAAAAAATCCAGCGAACATTGGTTAGTCTGACTCTTTAAACAAATATTACTTTAATCTAATTTTGCCAAAATACTATTTCCTTAAACTTCAGTTGGTCAAAGTTACTGAAAAAAAATAAACATTATTCGTACACGTAATTAGTAAAATATAATCAAAATAAGTAACATGATGAAATTATCAATTAAGGCTCTTATGTAACGTATTATGGAATAAAAATCCGCAAAAATTATTTCACTTTGACACAATCGCAGAATTTTTTTCTGGATGCGTCATTTCTTGCGTCATTTTTACCATCTCAAAATTTACATATGCACATCTCATACCCATATCCACCATTTTTATAATATTTTGACGCGCAATAGTTTATAACAAAATATTTTTCCAAACTTGAAGTCACGTTTGTCAGCTACTACTTCGCATCACTCTTGACTTGAGACACTAATCTCAGTACCGGCGAGTAAAAATTCCAGAAATGTATGCCTTTTTAGACGCATTTGTGGTAAAATATTTAGTTTTATCAAAGAGAATTTTAGTTTTCTTTTAAACATGATGACATTTTTTCTCATATTTCTCTCATTTCAATGAAGCATTTCGCTTAGCGTCTCATCAGTATCAACGAAATGAAAAAATATTGAAATGTAACAGTTTAATGAGGTAAATGCGGGTTTTTTAAGCATAACGTCATTGCCTGTTAAAATTTCATTAATTATTTTTAATTATAATGAGAAAATGGCATCATTTAGGATATAATCAATAAAAATAAACAAACTCCATTTACTCTTTTCTCTGCAACAATGAAAGTAATTCGACTGCCACCATTTTAATGAAATTTCACAAAAAACTTTTTAAATTAAAAATAAAATATAAATATGGAAATAAATTAGAAAATAGCTAGTACTAGCACACCTATAAATGAACAGCTTTCATAAAAAAAAAATATCAAAATTGGTTCAGTAGAATAATCAGGGCTGATAACTAAATACCCTTGTCTGTTAAATATATAGATTATTATTGAAAGAAGAAGAAAAATAAAACGTCCTTCCGGCCAGTGCCGGGAGGAAGAGGTAGCTTTAATATTCCTTATTTTAAAAAAAGCCAACTTATATTATTCAAACACACGAAGCTCAATTTAGTGGAAACCGAATATAAGAGATTCAATACTAATTTTTATCAATACTAAATCATTATGAAAGAGAATTTCGCGAAATTAGTCAGCTTTATCCAAGCTGCTTTCATTTAAAGTAACTTATATTTGGCTGCCAAATTCGGCGATTTCTTAAAGTGCCTGCCATTTTAAGACAAAATGGTGGATGAGGCTAACCAGTGAACTTGGTCGAGACCTTAGTAATTGCTGTGCCCATGCTCACTCACATCGAAATCGGTTGATATATACGAGTGCTGTCGCAGGCAAAAAATCAGATTTTTCAAAATGTCACCCACATTAGAAATTGAAACTGCTATATCTGAGCCATTTTTTAAGATAAAGACAAACAAAAAATGCTCCTGAATCCTTATATCAAGGTCAAATACTTAAGAAAGAAACCTTTTTCAATTTCTAATTTTTTTGCACCTCACTTTAAATATAATTTTTTTTTTATTTGATGGCCGCCATTTTGAAACAAGATGGCTGATGAAGCTGGCCAGCGAACTTGGTCGAGATATTGATGTATACTATCCACATGCCTTCTTACATCGAAATAAGCGAATACGTGTGTTATCGCGTGACAAATACAAGATCGTTTCAAAGGGTTAGCCATGCTAGAAATTCAAAGTGCTATAATTCAACCATTTTTTAAGATATAAACAAAAGAACAAATTTTCAGAAACAAAAACTGCTCCAGAATCTTTGTATCAAGGCCAAACACATAAAAAAATCCTTTTTCATTTTCCAATTTTTTAATACCTTAAATTAAATTTTTTTTTAAATAGCAACCCTTTTGAAACAAGATGGCGAATGAAGCTGGACAACGAACACTGTCGAGACATTGGTATGTACTATGTACAGAGACAGACCAAGTTACATCCAAATCGGTTCATAAATACGCCTGTTATTGCGTGACAAAAATCAGGTCGTTTTAAAATGTCAGCCACAATAGAAATTCAAAATACTATTACTCAGCCATTTTTTTAGATAGAGACGAAACAAAACCTGTTCCGGAATCTTTGGATTAAGGTAAAACACATACGAAAAAAAATCTGTTTCATTTTCTAATTTTTTGGTACCTCATTTTAAATTTTAAATTTTTAAAATTTTTTTAAATGACCGCCATTTTGAAACTAGATGGCGGATGAAGCTGGCCAACGAACTCGGTCGAGATATTTGTATGTACTATGTACACGCCAAGGTACATCCAAATCGGTTCATAAATACGCCTGTTATCACGTGACAAAAAGCAGGACGTTTCAAAATGTCAGCCACGATAGAAAATCAAAATGCTATAACTCAGCCATTTTTTAAGATATAGACGAAACAAAAACTGCTCCCGAATCTTTTTATCAAGGTCAAACACATAAGAAAATATATTTTTTCAATTTTCAGTTTTTTGGTACCACATTTCAAATTTAAATTTTTCTTAAAAATTTAAATGGCCGCCATTTTTAAACAAGATGGCGGATGAAGCTGGCCAACGAACTCGGTCGAGACATTGATATGTACTATGTATAAACGAAGTTACATCCAAATCGGTTCATAAATACGCCTCTTATCGTGTGACGAAATTCAGGACGTTTCATAATGTCAGCCATGCTAGAAATTCAAAATGCTATAACTCAGCCATTTTTTAAGATATAGACGAAACAAAAACTGCTCCGGAGTCTTTGTATAAAGGTCAAATACATAAGAAAAAAATATTTTTCCATTTTCAATATTTTGGTACCACATTTCCAATTTAAAAAAAAATTTAAATTTTTAAATGGCCGCCATTTTGAAACAAAATGGCGGATGAAGCTGGCCAACGAACTCGGTCGAGACATCGGTATGTACTATGTATACACCGAATTACATCCAAATCGGTTCATAAATACGAGAGTTACAGTATGACAAAGGTCAGATATATATATATATAAATTTTGAACGGAGGGTGGTTTCGGGGTCTGGGGGTCATGATCGATGAAAATATACCAAAATTTTTTGAAATCGCTTTCCTCCGAACGGCTGCAATAGGTAGCTTTTTGTAATGAAAGCTACCTAAAAGAACGAATTTTCTATTATCATAAAATCGCGACTTGAAATTCGATTAACCCAAACTGATTGTTAAGTTTATTATCATAATTAATGTGTCAAATATCAGTGTTATTGCAAAATATTTCTTTATTTAGACATTGTCAGAGCATTTTTAGATCCTTTAAATGATTTTCCTTTTAAAACCTACACACAGTTTGAAATTTTTTATCATAATTATCTGTTAAGAATTTCAATATAAAGGAAGTTTTTCAGTTCCGTTGATCGTTATAAACCTACTTAAGGAAATTACAACTAAATGCTGAATATTTTAATCAAGTATTCAATATTACGAATGTAAAAACAATGCTTTCTTCATATTTTCATCTTAATATTCATAATATTATAAACCTACGCAGTCAGTTTTCAACGCTAATTTCTCGTTTAATTTTAAACCGAGAGTAATATCTTTCTTTTCGTACTTGTTAAAGATTCGACTTCGATCTTGATAACATTGTTTTTAACAAAATTATTATATTTTAAAAGTGTTGAGGTCAATGAAGATGTAAAATTGAAATGAATTCGTAAAATATTTAGTTAGAAAACCTATTAACTATGTTTTCAAACATTCAGTTTTAAGAATGCTAATAAAATTGGCAGAAAAGAGTAACCAATTTTCAAAAGTATGAAACCTTGATTTCAACTGTTCAGGCGCAGGACTTAATTGCTCAGATTATCTGTACTAATGTCTAATTATTTTGAAGTTAAAGTATTCTAAGATGTCCAGTTCATTCATATATTTTGTTATTTACGTTTTAAAAACTAAAAAACAGTCCTTGGAATATAGTTTTTACAAATATAATACTTCTGAAATATTAACCGCTGAGAACTTTAAAAAACATTTTAGATTACTTTAAACAAGAAGTAACTAAATGTAAGATGTTGTTAAGTATAAGATGTTTTTAAAATAAAATTGTTTTTAGTAAGTTACCATAGTAAATTCAACTTACGAAATAAGAAAGACTTAATATCATAACCTGAGGGGGGGGAGGGGGGTTGAGTATTAATTTAACTTACAGTAAGGAAAAGAAAAGGAAGAAAGCAATAAACCGCTTATTACATTCAAGAAACATTTTAGGATACTTTAAACAAGAAGTAACAATATGTAAGATACTATTCAAAATACTAAATAAACAAGTATAAACTGTTTTTTTAAATAAATTTCTTTTTAGTAAGCTGCCATAGTAAAATCGACCTGCGAAATAAGGACCATATAGTACCTTAATCTGGCGGGGGGCGGGGGGGGGGGGTAGTGTTAATTCAACTTATAGTGGAGAAAAGAAAAGGAAGAAATAAATAAAAGAAACGTCGGCACTCTCTGCTTTGAGTGGATCAAATTCGGAGGTTTTGAAAAGTGATAATTTAAAATAAAACTGAGAGAATGACAAGAGAGGTTTTCAGATACAGTAAAGAGCAGGACTGCGGAGTCGGTGGAAAAAATGGACGACTCCGACAACGCAGACCTGCTTGTAAAATGGACTCCGACTCCGGGAATTTTAACAGATTCGACTCCGACTCTTTCACTCAAAAATGGGCCCGACTCCGACTCCGCAGCCCTGGTAAAGAGGCTATGCGCTACGCGAAGAGACTGCTTATGGCGCCACCTAGCAGAAAGCTGCTTTCTTATCTAAAAAACGGTAGGATATACGATGAAAAATCTATTACAAAGTTGTAGAACGCCCTCGATTCAGTATGCGTATTAGTTAATGAGTACCCCCTGTATGAATATACAAAATTCCAGTCTCTAATTATTATCTCTTATTAATAAGGATTTCGATGAAAATGAAAAAATAATTAAACACTGAAAATTGGCTTTAAAATCTTGAAAATATTTGTGTTTGTTTCTTATTACGATAGAAACTTGTCTTATTTCTTTGTTTCTGAATATTTTAAAACAATTCTTCTTTCAGATTATTAAAAATTAAGAAAATCTTTAAATCTCTTTTTACTTCCTGATTATACCATTTCTTCAGATGTAATTAAATTAAAGTTTAAAAGAAGTATGTAACTTAAATTGAGTTATAATAAGACCAATCTTTTAAAAAGTCGTTTTGATAAAGATGCTTAAATAAAGAGCTAGATCGTTTTACATCTTACAAAATAAAACTTTCAAATCAACAAGAACCTACACAAATTGCCTTTTATTGTTTTCTAATGTTATACACTTGAAACAAAGAAAAAAAAAAGCTATAATAAGTGATTCCAACTGAGCGCGACTCATTATTTTGTTATAAGTGTCATTCCAAGACACTGGTTTCCATTAAACTGGCTAATTAATCTTTCTTGTTCTATTTTTGAACCACAAAGGTTTCAATTTTCGAAGCTGTTTTATTTTTTACTTTTGTTATTATGAAAGTTTTTAATAAAACTGTTATACATTTGTTTGTTTGTTCACAGCAATTAGCTGAGTGGTTTGTTCAAAGTTAATGTTAATGACACTAATCGTAATTAAAAAAGGATAATATACTTTCTTTACGAGCATTTTTTTTTTTTTTTAAGCATGCATTAAAAATATTTCAAGCACAAATTTTGTTAACTCAGGCTGAACAAGAATTATTATTATACATAATTCTAATGGTGTTATTTTTTCTATAAGCAGTACTGTAATCTCTTTGTGCACATGCTATCCAAGACATGGGGAAACGAATTACATGGGAAAAAAAAATAGTTTCAGAAACTGCCGAAGATGGCGCTGTACAGCTGCTCACTCGCTGAAAATATGCATCTCCACTAACTTTATTTGAACGTAGCATATGTTCACGTGGCAAGGACCTTATCTAGCACGGAATGCTGCTAAATATGGTTTCCTCCGTGAAGATGTAATATCTGCAGTCTGTCAACAGCAGGTTCAATTGCAGATCTTAGATAGTCATCTGAGATGCTTACCACAGGTAGAGTGATACCTTCTTTCAGGTATGCCAAGGTTAATAGAAATCCTCGATAAACAAGATTTTTTAAAGTTTTCCCATAGCAAAAAATGACTCGTATTAAGATCCAGAAAACAAAATGACCAGGTTGACAGAAACGCTGACTGGTTGCTTTGTCATTATTGAAATGTTGCAGAAGAAGTAAAATTCTCCCCAGTTTTTATCCTCTTTTATACACAGAACATGGTTGTTATGGAAAGTTTTGTGCTTACAAGTGAAATTGCAATTGCAATTAAGCTTATTTACTTTTTTTCCCATTAGGACAGTAAAAATGAAATCTGAAAATATTTCTTTTGTGTTTTTTTTTTTTTTTTTTTGTCTTTTTTTTCTATTTTCTGTTGTACAGCTCCATATGTCAGTGTACCTAAAACTTTTTTTTTCTTTTTTTTATGCGTAATTAGTTTCCCCATCTCTTGAATAGTATGTACACAAAATTTGAAGCCTTTTCACTGAGTAGTTCGATATAGGGAGGTCAGAGTAGGGGGTGTTTTATTTCTGGTCACCCGGCATATAAATTTAAATTCACTATTATTCGTCAATGATCCTTAATGTAGGCAAACAAAAATTTAATTTTTGAACTATATGTTAACAAGTGCTTAACTCCAACGCCCATAAGTAAATTTAAATATACAGTAGACTCTCGATTAACCGGGATCGGGTTGCGGATTAACTGGGACAGTAAAAATCTCACAGTTTTGGATACAATTTATTATGTTGAAGCTGCATGGAAATTAGTAAAAAGCACCATGGTTAAGAAAACATGGAGCGCAATTTTATCGGATGAAGAAAATGAAATAGAAAACGACGGTAGTACTGATTTGCAGGGGAAAATCTTAGAAAATTAGAGAAAGTTAGACTATTCTGAAAATGTGGACGAAGAAGCAGTGCAAAAATGGATTAACGAAGATTCGAAATTGGAATGTTGCGAAATTTTAAATGACGATGATATTGTGTCGCGTGTCGCTTGTGGTTCAGAAGAAACAAGGAGCTTCGAAAAATGTCCTGAAAGGGATGAAGAAAATCTTGTAACTCATAAAAAACTAAGTCACACAGAGGCGTTACTTAATTACTAGGAGCAAGAAGATGAAAGCACACCTACTGAAAAAATTATGTTGAGGCATTTGCGTAGTAAATTCATCGAAGAGTAAATGAAAAATGGAAACAGGCTTCTATCATTTCATTCTTCACAAAACAGTGAGGAAAACTACATTTCTATTTTTTTTTATATTGTACTGATTGTAAATCTAAATAACATTAATATATGTTCATTCTTTTTTCTTTTGTATCAATTAAACAAATGATATCCTATTGCAGGCACGGCGAACCTTTTTTACATGCGCGTGCCAAAAATTTACAAACAATATCTACCAAAAATGTAACGTGCCAAGCTTATACAAAAGTAATTTTCAAGACTATGACGTTTATAACGAACACTCGTTATAAAATGAATTGCTTCCATACATTAATAATAATTAAAAAATAATTTTTCAATCGTAAATGGGATTCATTTATGTGGTGCGTACTGTAACAATTAAAAAAATACAAGTTTTTATGTTAGTAATTTTTAATTTATTATTAATGCAACATCTTGTTAACTGTTTTTCAAGTTGCATTAAACAATATATTAATATTTTGATGAATTTTTTGCTGTTGTACGTTCGGTATAAAATGTTACCTGGTTCTTATTTTATTATTTTTATAATTATATGTAGCTAAATTATGTCCATTTGTCATTTTAATGCGGTGACTGTCAAACGAAATTCATTTGAAAATTACAGTTTTTAAATTCACATAAAAAGTCAAAATACATGTCGAAAACGCTAAGAAAATTCTTCTGATATGTTAATTGATGCAAAACTAATTGTAGTATTTGTGATAGTATGAAAAATGTTTTATTCATAATAACAGAAATAAAAAATGGATTTTTTTTGTATAATGATTACTAAATTTAAATTTTTCGCGTGCCAGAGAAATTGACTTACATGCCAACTCTGCCACGCGTGCCATAGGTTCGCCAACCCTATCCTATTGTATAAAAATTTGACATTTCCTTTACTTTTTCCACAATTTTTCATCAAAATTTGCACAATTCGATTATCCGGATATTCACTTATCCGGGACGAGGCATTTTCCGACCATCCCGGTTAATCGAGAGTCTACAGTATATATATATATATATATATATATATATACATTAATTCATGGATTGTATTGTGTTATTTTCACTTAAAAAAAGAGAGTAATAGAAAACAAATTTCAGGAAAAAGTATAAATGTTATTAAGTAAGTGATATACGAGTTCAAGGTCGCAGCACAATAACAAAAGTTAATAAAATATTCGAAATTCTACGATAGCAATTCAACATTTAGTTAACTTTAACATTCAGAAAGAAAATAATGACTGTTTTTTTTTTTTTTTTTTTTTTTTACATTTTTGTCCCAAAAAAATAAAGACCAACTCAAGTCCTTGATTGTTTGGAGCATAGTACCAATATTAGACATAGAACCAAATTTTTTCCAAGATTGAAACAATAATGGTGATAAAATGCTGGTGACCATCTCTTTTCCAATCCAACATAGGCTACATTTTATGTCGGCACAACAACTCCTAAAGGGTGCAGGAACTAAAAACGTCCTAAAATTGCAATTTATGTTATATTGTTAGGGCTAGAAATTTGAAATTTGATGTGGTGGTTACATTTAAGTTCTAAATACTTTCTATGAACGATTTTTAAAAAGTTCGAAATTTAAAAAGATTAAATGAGTAGAAAACGTTCTAAAAACTTCCCAAATTATAATTTCCTTGGAATTGTTAAAGATAGAATTTTAAATTTAACGTGGCTGCTACTTTTAAGTCACAACACACGGACAAGGAAGTTTTTAAGAAAAAAACGCAATTTAAAAGGGTGAAATGCACGAAAAGCGTTCTATAAATGTTCTAAATTGAGATTTTTATGGAATTGTTAAGGATAGAAACTTGAAATTTACCATGGCTTTTATTTTTAAGACGCAAATGCACGCACAAGAACAGTTTTAAAATTTTTAAAAATCGAAATTTAAAAGGGTGCGGGTGAAGAAAAGAGTTCTAAACTTACGTTTTTTCCCCTGATACTGAAGAAACTAGAAACTTGAAATTTGGCATGGCGGTAACGTTTAAGATACAAATGCTTGCTAAAAATAGTTTCTAAAAAAAACGAAATTTAAAAAGGTACGATGAGCAGAAAAGTTCCAAGAACGTTTGAGTTACGATTTCTATTAAATTGTTAGGGGCAGAACTCGAAATTTCACATGGCTGTTTTTTTAAGACGTAAATACTCGCACAAAACAGTTTTTGAATGAATTTCAAAAATTAAAAGTGGGCAATGTGCGAAAAGATTCTAAAAATGCTCTAAACTACGATTTCTATGGAATTGTTAAGGATAAAAAAAAATGTGAATTTGATATGGCTGCTACTTTTAAAACACAAATGCACGTACAGAACTTTTTTTTTCTTTCTTTTTTTAAGTGCAGCTGGGAAAGACGTTCAAAATATACATTTTTTGTGCTACTGCTGAAACTAGAAACTCAAAATTTGGCATGGTGATTATTTTAAGATACAAATGTTCACTAAGAATAGTTTCTAAAAAAATTCGAAATTTAGGTAAAATGAGCGGAAATTGTTCTAAAAATTTTACAATTTCTATGCCATTGTTAGGAATAGAAACTTGAGATTTGACATGGCTATTACTTTTATGACGTAAAGATTCGCACAGGACAGTTTTTAAAAAATCGAAATTTAAAAGAGTTGCGCGAAAAACTTTCTAAAAACGTTCTAAATTACGATTTTTATGGAATTGTTGAGGATAGAAACTTGAAATTTGAAATGGCTGCTAATTTTAAGAGCAAATGCATGCATTTTTCTAATTTGAAATTTAAAAGGGCGCAGGGTGAAAAAAGTTCTAAACTTACGATTTTTGTGATACTGAAGGGACTAGAAACTTGAAATTTGGCATGACTGTTACTTTTAAGATATAATGCTCGCTAATGGGGTTTTTTTATTTAAAAGGATGAAATGAGTGGAAAACTTTCTAAAAACGTTCTAAATAACGATTGATATGGAATTTTACGCAATAATTGTTAATTAATTATTGCACATCCATTTCAGATTTAGCCGACATATTTCCAACTCTGACTACAAATCATTAGGAGCTCCATTTATTTGACATTCCAATAATAATACCTTCATTATTGAAAAATTAGTTTATTTATTCAATTCTAACTCAGTTAAATGGCTTTAAAACTAAATAAAAAACACTTTTATATGTGCAGTTTATAATAAATATGCTTCGCTGTATAAAAGCCAATTTTGGTCAAAAAAGCTGTTTAAAACCGATAAAGGCTAACCATGTGGATTTTTTAAATTATAGCCATCTGTTTTGCATAATACATTTTCTTTTTTGTGATTATTAAATTGATTTTTGTATCTCAAGCCCAGACAACATCGGATGGGTCAGCTAATATGTTAATTTAAAAGCATGCTACCATGTTACACTTACAGATTAGAAAACATTCACTATTCTCACATATTTTCTTAATATTTCATGTTTTCAATAATAGCTAAGGTTTATCTTTATTTTTGTCGGATTTAATAATTAAAAACATGTTAAATTAAAAGAGTTCTAGCGTGTTACACCCACAGATTAGAAAATATTCACTATTCTCACATGTTTTTGTAATATTTCAACCTCATTTTGCTACACAAATAAGGAAACTAGTGTGAATTGTGCTGAGTAATACCACAGAAATCTTTAATATTTTAATCAAATATTTATTTAAGGCATAAAATTATTTTCAACAGGTGATTACTTAGAGGGAAAACATTGTTCCTGTCCTTGTTGTAAGTTCATATAAAGTCTCGTTTTAAAAGGAATGAAATTTTGCAAAAACAGTCTTTCTTTCTTCTCGTTATTTTAGATCAAGTTTTGAGGTAATATAACTAATCATAACCACTATTTTAAAATCAAAATATTTAGAAACTTTATGTGACTTCGGAATAAAGATTGTTATCTATTGTTAAATGTTCAATATATTTATTTCTCTCTAATGGTTTGTTATTCACTCTCAACAGAAACAAAAAAATGTTTAGAGAAAAGTATAAATTTTGAAATACAGTAAAACCTCCCTAAAGCGAGCACGTTCCGTTCCAATAAAAATTGGTCGCTTTGGGAGGTGGTCTCTTAATGGAGGTCATGTTTAAATCTAGATTTTAATTATTGAAAAAAGGTAACATTTAATGTTACTAAAATTTATTTTTCACATTAGGAAAATATATGAAAATTTAAGCATCAAAACAAAAGTTAATTACATAAGTTAATTACTGCAGAGTTAAAAAAAGGAATACATTGACATTTGCTTTGATTTTACTAGTTTTATCTTTTATAACTTTTACTTCCAAGTCCCTTCGAAGTTCAGTAAATGAATGATTTATTTATTTTTTTATTATTTTTTTTTTTTTGACGGGAACAAATAATGACGATTTCGTTAATTTATCTATTTCTTTGAGAGTTTTCTGACAGAACAGGGCAGGGGAGTTTACTTCTTAATTTGTCAACAGAGTTAAATTCATTGCCTAAAACAGCACAAAGGTGTTTAAACCTTTAAAAGTTACCGGAAAAAAAAAATGATAAACTTAGTTTAGAAGTTTGATGAATAATGCTCTCCCCTGAATTATTTTTCTAATAAAACCTTCTTCAATCGACCAGGAAAAAACAGAATTTATTTCATTTTATTCAAAGAAATGGGTCGCTCATGGAGAGAGTTCAACTGGGATGGTCTCTGAATGGAGGTAAAATTAGTATTGAGCCTATGGGAATAAATTTCGTTCCATGAAAAAATGGTCGTTCAGGGAGGTGGTCGCTCAGGAAGGTTTCACTGTATGTTGATTCTCAATTCAAAACATTCATCTATTCATCTTCTGAAATAAGCAAAAATATTTATTTCAAATGCTTTTTCTCCACTCGCACACTTTTCGTTTTCTCAGTTTACTCTTTTTTCTTCTTCTTCTTTTTTTACTGGGGGGGGGGGGGGGGGGGGGGGGGGGGGTACAAAAAGATTTATAAAGCTTGCTTTAAAAAAAAAAAATCTGTAGAAGTTTAAGAAAATTAATTTTGTAAATCAATAATGTTTCAGAATTAAATTTCAAAAAATTCAACTGAGTTCTTGTTAAATTATTCTTATTCGAAAGAAGAAAAATGAATTTGTCAAAAAGTATGGCTTTCTGTCACAATTACAATTATGTGTTAAAAAATAAATTGTTTTTTACGTTAACCCTTTATGTACTAAATTATGAATTCATGAAAATTTTATCTTCTAAAGCATTTTTCGTGAATCGTTTAAACTACATTAGAAGATTACATAACCATTTAATTACATAATTTTAGAAGGATTTTAGAAATATTGGAGGATTTAGAAGGATGAATTAAATTTGAATTTATAGGGATTTTGTGCAATATATATATAACCCCGTACAAATCTTTTATTTTAAATATTTTTCTTAGTATTTTGTAGAATTGGGAAATGTACAAATATAATGTTCTTGAAATAGATATATAGAAATATTTCCGAGTTGAAAAGTCTCCCCCCCTTCACCCCCCAATGCCAAGAAAGCTTAAAAGATGCAAAGGCAAAAGAAATCATTCTTTTAAAAATATTTTTGCTTTGTGTAACCAATAATTCCTTTGGAACAAGATAAAGTAATGTATCTATAACTCATTCTAAACTGTATTACAACTGTCGATGTATTAAATGAATTTTATAACAAGTTATTTTAATGTACTTATAAGTACTGTCAGTAGATAAAGGGTTAATCTAGCGTGCGTTACAATGAGATAAAAATTAAGCTACACGTTGAGATTTAACCAGGACAGTCTTTAAAAAATATAGAGAGGAAAATTTCAAGTCCGGTCTACCTTGTAACACTCAACAACAAGATATCGTTAATGTCTCCTATATAAATATGCTTAATTCTTAATGAATTCGATGTGTTGAATATCAATATGACCAAGAAAAAACTGAATTTGCTGACGTTATTTTGTAATATATGGTTACATGTACGCCTTAATACCGCTATTGCTACATACATTGTGCGCGTTACATTAGACATCTTAGCAAATAAATGCAATCAGAATCAATAAATTAAAATAACTAAATACATATTTTTAAATCATAATACAATTAAATAGTGTTATAATTTTGTTTTACATTTCTGTTAAATTTAACTTTGAGATATGTATAGTGGGACAAAATAATAATAATAAATAAATAAATATATCATCCCATATCAATTCAATCGCTGAATTGTCGAAAAGGAAACAGAAATAGCTGTTCGATTGGGAATTATGTCTTCTTTTATTTTATGTTAAAGAAAAGTCTCAGGAGGCCCGTCTCCATGTTGAAATTGTACCAGACTTTGAAATTTTCAATTCGAACGCATAATTTTGACAGCATATTTGGATTTGCCAGTAAATTTTACCTTTGGATATCAAAAGGGGAGTCATTCGTTAAAGAAGTTTTAGAATTATAAAAATATAAAGTTTTGAACTCTGAATATTTAATTTGATGTTTAATAGTTGCAAAGAAACAACAATAAGTTTGTTTTTTACCCTCTTAAGCATAACTCAAAAACCACTTGACCGAATGAACTGAAATTTCGGAGTAGCGTATAATTAAGGTTTCTAAAAATCAATTTCTGTTCATTTTTTAATAACTACAATAACTACAATTGTTATTAATATAACTGCTATATAAGTAAAAAAATCAAAAAACATAACGTTGCACATCTGCATTTCTAATACATGAGCCAATAAAGGTTACCTGTACGCAGTAAGTTAATTTCATACAGAATTGCACAGTTTCACTTCAGAAGCAATTTCATTGTTACACGGTGTAATCGATACGCAATTATTTTATGTTTATCCAAAATAAAAATTGAATGAGAAAAAATAAAGGTAATAAAGACATTTAATTTTTTTCACGAATGTATTACAAAAAATTAAGTGTTTTTTTTTTTCTCTTTTGAAAATTAATTTCAATTTTCCTGACGATAATATGGGCATTTATCAAACAAATATAATTTTCATATTACCAGCAAAAAGCGAGTTTTGTCTTATTAAAGTACTGTCACTGGGTTACTTTTCCTCACCCTGGCATATTTCCAAAATAAATTAGCCGTCTTGCGTGGGTAAATATTTTTTTAATTAAGAAAAATTTCATTGCCAGGTAAAGCATCAGGAAGTTCTTATTTGATTTTCTTTTTTAAATTTTAAATACCTACGTATTTAATACTTCGCAACCTATAGTTGTAATGATTTTTAATGATTTTTATTGATAGTTTGTTCATATGTGTTCTAACTTTCGTATATATACCTAGATTGCCATGAAATTAATATTGTTAAGATGACCTGCAGCATGATATCTGATGAAAATGGTATATGTAGCATTTATCGCTCGTTTACAGGAACACGCAAAAGAATTCGGATACGTTACGGTTTATGGATACCAAATCTTTAAAAGATAATTCAATGAATCGTTATATTTCTAAAACAACGAAATTGATATATGTTATAGAGACGCACCACCAAATTCTTGCTACCTGTGGAAAATGGTGTGCATAGCGTCTACACTTCTTTTGTAGAGACACACAAAATAATTCGGATATATTACGGTCTATAATTTAAGTGCAGTTGTGGGGGGAAAAGTAAACACTCCTTACTAACTCCGGATCAAATTATTGTTTTAAAAAGTTACTAATACCAAACGATTGGAAATAAAGTCTACTTTTAAATGATGCATATAAAATTTACCAAGGGGAGCATCTACAAATCAAAACAAACCAAACTTTGTTTGTCTTTTTCAATAGCAATACCCAAGTTTGACACCATAAATAAATTCTTCACTCTTCAGTTAGCCTAAATACAAATTTTCATGAAATTCGTACGATTAGTTTCACAGAAATTAATTATTTTAAAATGAACCTATTTTAGGGGCTGTATCCAAATTGAAGTTCGGTACTCGATTGTTGAAATGCTACACAATGACTATGCCACATGTATTAATGTATTATTTCTTGCCAGAATGATCATTTCACTCTCTTAATACGTTTCGATTATTGCCAGCCCAAATATGTCAATAAAATTAGTAAAATGTATTTTTTTTCAAATTATGCTTTTCTGCACACCATAGGCGGCCCCTTAAACTATTATTTTGACGTTTTTTAATCACAATTCGAAAACTACTTTGAAGAAAATTTTGAAATTGAGAATTCACATAAAGCAAGACATAATGAATATGGGGTAAAGTGGCCATCTTTCGTTCCCTTTCCTAATTTCGTCCCCCTTCTCCGCTTCTGCGAAAGTGGCGCCACTTATCATGCAAGGCACAGAGAACGGAAGGTAAAAGGGATCAGTAGTGAAAGTTTTGTTCGCCAAGACGCATACACATATTAAAGACACCGAACTTCCTATTTTTAGAAGACCTGAGTTCCTATTACGTCGTTTGTAGAACGTTATTTACTATACTGTAAGTAATTATTTCATATTCATTGCATGCATTTTACGTAGGTAAGATGCTGACAGTAGCATACAATGAGTTTTAGGGTGCTCAGTTTATCTTACGAGAACTGATGCTCCGCCCTATTGAGAAGTAGCGTGGTCCCAATTTCGTCCCCCTTGCAGTTCTTATTTTCGTCCCGAGGACGAAATTAAGAACGCTTTTTCATGACAATTTTTTCAAATTTTTCCTCATGTTTGGATGGCTAATGTTTCGTTATGTTATTCTTTCACTGATAATTAGCAAATGTCTATGTGCCTTAATTTAATATAAATTAAATTACTTACTCATTTAGAAATATATTTTGATTTAGTTATAAGTTAAGCCTCGGCGTATTGGGTTTTTGGGGGGATATAAAATTGGGACCTTTTTTTTTTTTTTTTTTTTGCCATATATAGATACTTTTGAAAAATCAATTTTTCGCATTGTTAAAACTTTCCTGTGCAATATTTGCCTATGTTTCTATGTGCGTGGGTAGTTAGTCTATGTAAAATCCAAATTTGGTATGTTTTCACTGAAAATACAACATTTAGGACCTAAAAGTGACTGGTGGGATGAAAATAGGGCACCTTACTTAAATCTATCAAAAAATTGTTGGTTGCAAATCATAATATTTCCGAATATTTCCATGATTCGTAATTCATATTATAAAATTTTTTAAATTACAAATTCAATGTATTTATGTTTGGGTTTTTAGTATTATAACCACACAAAAAATTATCACATTAGGACTAAAAAATATGAAAATGTAATTTAACATTAGACGTTCTAATTTTTGAACGTTTATAATTCAAAATCTTATCATCCAAATAACTTGAAATTTCTTTTCTAGGCACAGTTTGAACCAAATATTTAAAATATATTGTAAAAATTGGGTGTTGCTATTGAAAAAAACAAAGTTTGATTTTGTTTTGATTTGTAGATGGCTCCCTGAGCAAATTTTATGTACATCATTTAAATGTAGGCTTTATTTGCAATCGTTTGGTACCAGTAACTTTCTTCTTTTATAAATAGTTGCAGAGTCAGTAGGTGTTTACTTTTTTTTCCATGCCTGTACATTTTAATCGTGTTGTACTACTTAACATAATGAAACTGATATATGTTACTGGGGGAAATTACAAAGTATTAATTTATTGAATAGAATGTTCGTAGAATTTATTATTCGTTTACGGGGCCATAAATATTTGGATATTTTTTGGCGATATTTATGTGTTTTAATGATGTTGCATTGTTTCAATCAGAACGGAATTTATTTTGGTTACTGCAGCATGTTCTCTGCAGAAAACAGTGCTCAGAAATTTATATCTCTTTTACAGGACCTCAGAAAACTATTCGGATAACTTACAATCTTTGAGTGCTAATAGTTAGAACTGCATTTGCTTGCCAGTCAAAGTAAATTTCAATATATTACGTGATGTGTGTACAATTAATACTTATATGGGACTTCACAAAAGAATATGATGTATGCCGTCTGCGGGTGGAAATTTTCGTAACAATACTAATACTCTCGTAATATTGGAAAGTGCTTAAAATCCTATGTGTGACACATGATTTCGCTTTCTTCTTAATATACTATGTAATTTTTTTCAAGTAATAGTGGATTTCTCTAAGGAAAAAAAATGAATTTCTAGTATCATTTGCATAGGAGACTGTTTTAAAATAATTATTTAAATCTTACTTGAAAATTATTGTTAAGAGGCGGTTACGGAGTATGTCATGTCTGTATGTCTGGGAAAAAAAATACGAAAAATATATACGGAATTTCCTTTTATAATGTAAAAGTAAACCGATACAGATTTAGTGAAAATGACAATTTAAGCACTGATATCTTTCAAGGATGTTTTCGAATTCATATATGAGGCATTCCCACATAATTTGGACTTTTAGGTCCCTGAATAATATTTTTTATTTTAGTACATATTCTTGGGGGGGGGGTTATTTTTTATATTGGAAAACATTCCATTGTATCACTGTATAACAATATTAGCGAGATGAATAAGTTTTGGACGATGTTGGGGGTCCAAAAACACCGCGAAATTCCTTACCGTCCTGTGTCCCTGATGCTGATTTTTAAGTTTGGAGCTGCCTGTATAAAATTGTTTCAATAAAAGTAATTCGATGTAATTTTTTTCCGAATTGGGACTATTGTTTTATATAAATATGCAGCAAAAATTTAACCTGCACACATTTTTACGGTTGTTATTATTTGTTTTACTCTGTCCCTGGATTTTAGAATCCTTACCATCCCACTTCCTAAAATTATACAGAAAATTACTTCAGATGCAACCACAGAATTTTTTTTTTCAACTTTTTTTCTCATGCAGAAGTATGCTAGAGAAAGAATGGCTAAAATTCTTTTACAGGAAATATACTGCAGAATTTAAATCAGGATTTAAATATCAATTTCAAGCATTGTGACTTTATTGGTAGTCTTACCGTTCCCAATGTTTATTCCTGCACTTTTTGAGGTAAATTATTATTATTATTTTAATCCAATGTAGATAACTGTTGCTAAAAACAAAGAACATTGTGGCTATCACTTAGTCTTAACATGATTTGCCTAAAAATAGGTAGTAATTTTCCTACCGTCCCTTTTTTTCCTTACCGTCCCTTTATCTACTGAAGATACTACTAAGTACCATTAAAATAACTTGTTATAAAATTCATTTAATACATCGATTAATATTAACACAATTTAGAATGATCTATAGATGCATTTCATATCTTGTTCCAAAAGCATTATTGGTTACACAAAACGAAAATATTTTTAAAAGGATGATTTTTTTTTCTTTGCCTTTGCATCTTTTCACGACATTATATTCGTACATTTCCTAATCCTACAAAATGCTAAGAAAAATATTTAAAATAAAAGATTTGAGTGGGATCATAAATATTGCACAAAATCCCTATAAATTCAAATTTAATTAATCCTTCTGAATTCTTCAACCCTTCTAAAATACATATAAAATTTATTAAATGATTATGTAAATCTTTTAATGTAGTTACAAAAATTCACGAAAAATGCTTTAGAAGATAAAATTTTCATGAATTCATAATTCAGTACATAAAAGGTTAAGGCTAATTTAGTACAAAATTTTGTACCAAACATAACTAAATTGTTATTATTTCTTATTTAAATGTTCTATGGGTGCTATGCAAATTAATTATAAGTAAAAATTTAGTAGAAAATAAAAAGTTAGATAGATTAAAATGTCAAGGGGACGGTAAGGAAAATTAAACACGCAAGTTTAACTTAAACCTCAATTAAATAAAAAAAAAAAAAATCGTTGCTGCTGACCATTTTTTCTTTATTTTGAATCATTAAGGCATTCGTCTATAAGTTTAAAATGTTATTTTATTAAGTTTAATTTCACCAGATTTTTATTCTTGAAAGTTAAAATTTTGTGAGAATGCATCATATGCTGCTTCTACTTTTTAAATATCACAATAGTACCATCTGGAAAAAGTTGGGCTTAAAAAGGGGAACCGGCTGTAATCTCATAAATAAATACAAAAATTTTCAAAATAAAAATAAATATTGAATTAAACAGATACTATTAAAATCCTAAATAAAGAATAATGAAATTTCACTATTTTATGTCAAATAAACAGATACACACAAAATTGTTCATTGAATTTCTTTCTCATATTATAACATTTTTGCAGCATTTCTTTTAACCTAAAACACTGAATTATTTTGTTGATATGTTTGTTATTAGATATGGCTTATCATGTTATGGAATGTCAAAAGATATGAATTATTTGTCTTTTTTTACATTTTAACAGTCCTATAATCTGTTAACATTCCACCAAATGTTTAATAATGATGTCTAACGAATGCTTTATTTATTTATTTATTTATTTTTAATAAATCTAAAAGAAATCGACGTAAGTAGATGTAATAAGCCAATTTAAGGAGATCCAGAACACATTTTAAAATAATTTTTATTTATTGAGTTAAAATTTTGAAATTTTTTTGTGATGGTTACCCATATCATTTGTAAACAAAATCTTATGATAAAACTTCTCATATTTTTTTTAATTTAAATTTAAAATTTATTAAAAAAGTGGCGTCGTAAAAAATCGTTATAACGGGAAATATTATTTGTAGAATTTCATTTTTTTTTCATTTAAATAAACAGAAATATGCAAGTTGAAATTTTGATTCAGCATTTTTTTAAATATTAATTTAAATGAAAATTAAAAGTATTTAAAGTAAATATTTTAAAAAAATATGTAACTTTAAAAAAAAAATCATATTTTCAAAAGTAAATATTTTTTCAAATTTTCTGAATCAAAATTAAAGTAAAATAATTGAAAAAGACATATTCCAAGTTTGAACCATTTATTTTTAACGGTTTTTGACTTATAACAATTTAAATACGAGAAATGGCGAGAAAACCCAACATGAGGAAAAACGAATTTTCACAAGAAGTCGTTTCCATCACAATCATTGCTTGAAAGCTAGATTTTGAAAACAAACCACAACGAAACAATTAATATTTCCTGTTCCAATTAAGATAGAAACATGATTTAAAGATCATTTTAAGCAGAAAAAGAAGCAGAGAAATTTTTAATGCAATAAAAGTTTTTTAGAAAATTTAAAGATTTTTGCGTCCCGGACCCCCTTAAGAATCTAATGTATTAAATGAAAGAGAGAAAGATCACATTGCATAGTTAGAGAAAGGTTTCCTTAACACGTAAAAGTTTACAGATACTGTTTAGGAAACTTTTCCTTAATTATGCAATGCGATCTTGCTCGTTTTCATTTATTACGTTAGATACTTATATTGGCTATTTACATTTACTTGCGTTGATTTATTTTAGATTTATTTTAAAAAATAAAGCATTTTTTAGACATAATTGTTAAACATTTAATATAATGTTAACAGATCATAGGACTGTTAAAAATGTAAAAAAAAAAACCAATTAATTCATATCCTCTGTCATTCCATAACATGAAAATGCACATACTTTAAAACTACAGTATTTAAATTTAATAAGATAAAGTTTAAACATCCTGGTTTAATAAAAGGCTTCAGACACTCTAGTACTTTCAAAATTTAAATTTATATAAATTTTAACAAAATTTCTATTTTAAAATAAATGTGAAAGGCATATTTTTTTCTGTAAAAAGAATTTGTGATCTTGTCAATGAATTAGTGTTTTTTTCTTTTTAATCAAACATTAAATAAATATAAATTCAGTAATAAAATATTGGTGCTTTTTATAATATTTGAAAATTCCATGCTAAAATATTAAAGTATGTCAAGAGATATCTTGTGCTCAATTTAAAATAAGAACATTTTGATATAAATTACCATAAAGTAATTTTAGTAATTGTTTACACAGAACAACACCTGGATGCATTTTCAGCCATCAATAATGTAATTACAGGTTTTTTTTCTGATTTTTTCTTTTTTAATGTTTAGAAAGAATTTCTCGTTCATATACAAAGTGTCCCTTCTTATCCTTGACCAATAGTTATGTCCTGATTTTTTAGTTTTAGAAGAATTATTCAATTTTTTTTTTTTTTTTTAAGTTACGAAATTTGTATTTTTATGTGGTCCCTAGATTTATAAGTTTTATTTAGTAAAACGTTTACCATGCTCTAACAAGTAAAATAAAAAATATTCCATTCTTCTACGACAAAACTTACCGAGTTTTGATAATTTGAATTTTATGAATTTTCAGCGTTTTACTAAATTTAAGCTTTAAAACAGTATATACATACCTTGGTAAGTTTTCGTCGTAGAAGAATAGAATTGTTACTATTTTACTTGTTAGAGCATGAAGAAAGTTTTTCGAAACTGTAACTTAGAGAACTCGGAACCGTACAAAAGTTAAATTTCTAACTTTAAAAAAAAAATAGCTATATTTATGTAAATGGATTTTCACATGATTAGTAACAACATTTAAAACATTTTTGCAATTGACACTATACCTCTAAACCTAACGGTTTAGAAATTGGCCATTGGTCACCGATAAGAAACGACACCCTGTATATTTTTCCTTAAGCCAATACTTATCAATAAGCAATTTTTTCTGTATTTTTTAATCGAATTTTTTGAAGTTTTAACAGTCATATGACCCTTTTAAGGGGACGGTGGAGCTTAAAATCCTTAAAAATATTTTTTTTTTTCTTTTGTAAATTTCAACTTAAATATTATTCAAGGGTACATTATATACATTATAACATGCATTTATCCCAAAAAAAATTTAAAAAAAATTATTTTTGAGAAAAAAATGGAATTTTACGCGTCGTCTTAGAAATCTTCGAAATGCCCCATGCGTCTTCAGTATCAATGAAAATCCCCAATATTTTTTATAAAAATTCGGTTTATATATATAAATAAAATCAAGCATCGAATTTTATATATGTGAATTTAAAGGTTAAAAAAAAAAAAAAAAAAAAAAAATCAAAATTTCAAAAAATTTTCGAAAAAATTTCAAAATTTTTCAAAAAAAAATTTTTTTTTAACCTTTAAATTCAAATATATAAAATTCGATGCTCTATTTTATTTCTATATATAAATCAAACTTTTATAAAAAATATTGGGGGTTTTCATTGATATGGAACGCGCAGGGGGCACTTCGAAGATTTCTAAGACAACGCGTAAAATTCCATTTTTTTGTCAAAAATAAATTTTTTTTTATCTTTTTTTGGGATAAATGCATGCCATAATGTATATAATGTACCCTTGAATAATATTTAAGATAAAATTTACAAAAAATAAAAAAAAATTGAAAAAATTTGAAATTTTCAAAATTTTTCGAAAAAATTTCAATTTCTTTCAACTTTTTTTTTTTAACCTTTAAATTCAAATATGTAAAATTCGATGCTCTATTTTATTTCTATATATAAACCAAACTTTTATAAAAAATATTGGGGATTTTCATTGATATGGAAGACGCATGGGGCATTTTGAAGATTTCTAACACAACGAGTAAAATTCCATTTTTTTCTCAAAAATAAATTTTTTTTTTAATTTTTTTGTTATAAATGCATGTTATAATGTATATAATGTACCCTTGAATAATATTTAAGTTGAAATTTACAAAAATAAAAAAAAATTATTTTTAAGGATTTTAAACTCCACCGTCCCCTTAAAGTTTTGCTTAACTTTTAATTAAAATTAAGGATAGATCGAAGCAGGTTTTTAAGACCGAATCCGAAACCGAAGTTCGTGAATTTTCCTAATTTCAGTCGAAAACAAAAGCGAAAATTTCCAAATCTTTTTAATTAATACATACATAAATATACCTCATTAATTACATGTGTTATTAGACTTATGGCCTAAGTTGACTCCCTGTTCCTCTGATCAAATCTTTTAGGTAGATTTCGTATGAAATACTACCTATTGGGATCGTTTCTATGTTGGAATTTCTGAAAAATTTTTGCAGATCTACACCGATCATGACTCCTAGAACCCAAAACCACCCCCAGTAAAAAACTTTATATCTATCTATCTATCTATCTATCTATATATATATATATATATATATATATCACTTTCTTCTGGACACGATAACTTTCGTAATTCTGCACCAATCTCTTCCACACTGATACATAAAATCAAAGGGCATAAAATCTCGGTCAAGTTCGTTAATGGGCAAAATCGGACCAAGGGGATGGAAATAGGGAGGGGTTTTGTGAAAACCGAAAACCCCCCATAACTTCTTCATTTTTGTACATATCAAATCAGTTTAAAGTTTTTATTACTTCTAAAAATAGGGCCAAAATTTTATGTATCACAGATTTTTGATAAAGTTAAAAATGGGCTCAAGTGGCGCAAAAAATAGGGTTTTTGGGAGAAAAAAAAATCATAACTTCGTCAATTCTCAAGATATCAATTCCAATTAATTTTATTATAAATCTCCTTAATATTATCTACAACTTTTATATTCACAAGTTTTTGATAGGACCAATTCGTACCGCAAAAAAAAAATTAAAAACGAAAACAAAAAGGGGGTTTGAAGAAGTAAAAAATCCATAACTCCGTCAATTCAAAAGATATAAAAATCCCCATGAATTTGTCATATATCTTCTTAATATTGTCTACAACATCTATATAGGCAAGTTTTGGATAGGACCAATTCTTACAGAAAAAACAAATTAAAAATACATAGCGGTTGAAGAAAAAACCCATCTAAGTAAGGGCGTATTCAAATCCAAACTGCGTATTTTCTGACTCATTTTACAATTCATTTTTGCTCTCAAAGGCTTCCAAATGGTACGTTTTCTTACTCAGAAACTATATAATGTACCGTAATGGTCGATTTTTGGATAGAGGCAGAATATAATTTTAAAAATGCTGTTAAATTGGGCATTTTGATCCGAATTTCCCGAAACGGATTGTGTTGGAAAAATCATTGCATTAAGGATGCACTCAAATCCAAACTGCTTGTTTTTTGACTCATTTTTAAATTCATTTTTGCTCTCAAACGCATTTAATTGGTAGATTCGCTTATTCAGAAACTATATAATGTACCGCAATGATAGATTTTTTGATAGAGGCAGAATATATTTCAAAAAATTATGTGAAAGTGGGCATTTTGAACGGAATTTCCCGAAGCAATTGTGTTATCACTTTCTTCTGGACATGATAACTTCCGCAATTCTGCACAAATGTCTTCCAAACTGATACATAAAATCAAGGGACATAAAATCTCGGTCAAGTTCGTTAATGGGCAAAAGCGGACAAAGGGGATGGAAATAGGGAGGGGTTTTGTGAAAACCGAAAAAAACCCATAGCTTCTTAATTTTTGTACATATCAAATCAGTTTAAAGTTTTTATTACTTCTAAAAATAGGGCCAAAAATTCATGCATCACAGATAAAATTTAAAATAGGCTCAAGGGGCGCAAAAAATAGGGTTTTTGGGAGAAAAAAATTCCTTACTTCGTCAATTCTCAAGATATCAAATCCAATAATTTTATTATACATCTCCTTAATATTATCTACAACTTTTATATTCACAAGTTTTTGATAGGACCAATTCGTGCCGGAAAAAAAAGCAAAAAAAAAAAACACGAAAACAAAAAAGGGGTGTTGAAGAAGAAAAATTTTCATAACTCCGTCAATTCACAAGATATAAAATCTTCATGAATTTATCATATATATTTTTAATATTGTCTTCAACATTTATGTAGACAAGTTTTTGATAGGGCCAATTCTTAAAGCAAAAACAAACTAAAAATACATAGCGGTTAAAGAAAAAAATCATCTTATTAAGGGTGCATTCAAATCCAAACTGTCTATTTTCTTACTCATTTTTAAATTCAGTTTTAACAACGCATCCAATTGCTAGATTCTCTTATTCAGAAACTATGTAATGTACAGTAATGATCGATTTTTTGATAGAGGCAGAATATATTTCAAAAAATGATGTCAAAGTGGACGTTTTGAACAGAATTTCCCGAAGCGATTGTGTTGGAAACGAAAAATATTGCCCTACTGAGAAAATAATTGTTTATTAATCAAATTTTTAATTAATTGAAAGAAAAATAAAAACACAGGTCGCTTATAAATCTTTCCAAAAATTACGTCAGCATGTTTCATATTTTTTTTTTAATTAAAAATTAATCTGAAAATGTGCCAGAAAATTTCGAGTTGTTGAGTATGGAAAAATATTTTTTTAATGTCGCCTTAACATGATTCTGATAAAACCAGCTATTTTATAAAAGGGAAATAAAAACTCGTCAAAAGAGACAGATAAAACTGTTAAAGTGGATTTATATCTAATAATGATTTAGTTTTTGTTGGTGAAATTAGTATACTTAACTTCGAAATCTACCTCTGCCTGTAGGCCGGGCCGGCAGGGATTTTTTATTTTCATATAAAATGAAATGTAATTAATCCATCAACGACACAAAATGATTTTCTAATTGTATGAATTTCATCTAATTAAAAAATGTTTCAGTGTACATACCTCGATTTATCTTTTATAATAATTTTTGTAAATGATCATCTGTTATACTAGAACTTTATCAAAGAGTATTCGAAACACTTCTGCTGTTTCAAACTAAACTCTTTCTATTACTATTAAGTCTGAAGCTTTTAATGATCACGTGAAAAGCGTCTTCAAAGTTTAGTTATATTTACATTTCTTGCTTTATAATTTGCACTCACGTCTTGAATCAGTCATGACTGATAATTGAAACAGTGAAGTTTATAGCAATAAATAAAGAGTGTATCATTTGAGACGATATACAGCTTATATCAATGAGCAATGTTGAAAATTCCCGAAGGAAGAAACTACATTTTAGAATACAGATAGTTTTGGTCGAATTTCGGTCCGGCTGAATTTTTGACAGCATTTTCGCCAAAAATTCGTTTTCGGCGAAACTCAGATTTTGAGCCTGAAACAAAAAGAAAACCTAATTTTCGGTTTATCTCTAATTAAAATAGAATGAAATATTCCAAAAGTGTTATATGAATCCACCTACCTACTTTAGAAGATGTCGCTTGCTTCCCTAACTCAGATGAACCTGAAACTTATAACTGGCTCTCAGCTGATAACCTCCACTCTCACAAGTAAAGAGGAAAAAAAAAAAAAACCACGCTGAATAAAAAAGAAACTGGCTAAAGGTGTGTCAGTGCTTTCGAAAATAAAGGTGGGAGTCTGCCACTACAAATCTTCCACCGCATCTGCGTACCCAAAACCTTCACCCCGCAACTAAGCCCTGCTTTTTTCAAATTTTCAACACATCAGCGTTGAATTTTTAACAAGAAAAATGAGGTTTCCACCCTTAAATGTGTTTATAACTACAACTTTAGACTACGCATTATGATTGAATTTATAATCCCCTTGTTGTAGAAACCGGAAGAGATTGTTAAAAACCAATCAACCTACAGACAGTTTTTAAACTGCCCACCACTATGGAGATAGGCTTATAAATTATGCTCAATTACAACAAAAAGTGTGTCATCTGGGAAGAAAGAGAGAATCTTAAAAGGTAAAAATCGATGGTTTGTTGTAGCAGTGACATTTCTTTGCTGAATAATACTTATTTTTATGAAGACCAGAATTACTATACTAGAATTTATAATTTGATAATGCAAAAAAATATGATGCATCTTCACTTCATCTGTCCTAATTTTGAAGTGTGCCTAGCAGTATTTTCTGTGTCTTGAGATAAACAAATATAATTGAAACGCGTCATTTATTATTATATTATTTTCGAAGCGTTTATTTGATGGATTACTTAAATTATATAATTAAACGAAATCTAATATGGTTTCATTTCACCTTTCGTAATTTTAAAATGCAATTACGTTTTCTAAGGTTAACACATAAGCAAAGGTATAAATAAACAAGTCGTAAATTGTACGTCAAACGTGGCAATTGAGGTGCGTTCGAGCTATAACTAATTTTATAAATATTCAGATCCTTATTGCAATAGCTCTTGCACTCTTATGAAAAAATGCATGAATACAAAATTTATTACGATTATATACTATATTAAATTCAATAATACAGAAATAACAGGACTCCATCTTAAATAGGACGTAATCAGTCTGGCAATCTAGAACCATCATAGGATATCACTGAATTAATTACGTATGACAGGATTTAATAGAACGAAAAAAAAAATTATTAACACGTTGAGTGCCACGGTGACCGACATCGAAGCTGAACATTTTGCAATGTTTTAAGTAATTTTTAAGAAAATATAATCCTGTAATAAATAAAAGGTAAGTGAATTTTAAATAAATTTAAAGTAATTACTTAAAACAATATATATTTTTTTTAGTTTTATATTATACTTCAGACCGTCAGTCATCGGTGAATGACGCGTTCTAAAGAGAAAGTTCGGTGTCGGTCACCGATGACTGACGCGGCGCTTAACGAGTTAATATCCTTTTAAATTTTGATTCGATTTTCATAAAATTTGAAATCACTCGACAAAATTCTGCAACGATTATATATATATTAAATTTCAAACCATCCAGTTGAGTAGCTTTATCGCTGTTATATGCGGACAAACGGACGCACCAGACGACCACTTACAGGTGCTAAGTATTTATATAATTACTGGTGCACCTAATAAAAATTACTGAATTTAGGAAATCGAAAAAAATATTTGACAAGCCGTTTTGTTTTAAAATAACATTAAATCCATTAATCAACGCAAGATGATCATTAGATTACAGCTGAATTACCAAACAAAGCTATAATATGCATTTTTTAGCACAAAAATTATTTTTTTTACTCTTTTGTGCACCTACATTCTCAAAACTCTTTTTAAAAATATATTGCTAATGTTAAAAGTGTAATCTTGTCATTTAAATAGGTTATCAATATACATTTCTGATTGCATTAAGTTCTGACACAAAATTATGAAAATAATAAAAATTTTATTTGTTTTATTACAACTTGGTTATAAACATCCTATTGAACAGAAATTACGTAAAATTTGAAGCCGAGTATTAGCGTTATTGATTCCAGTGCATTAGTTCTTGTAAGCTATCGCGGAAAACATAAAAAACTCGTCATAGCAGTGCCACCTGTTGTGTGATATACAGCAAATTATAATCAGCATTAATTTACATCGAGAATTAACGCAATATGTAATTTGATGAAATTCTGAGCATTTAGTTCTTGAGACAACTTTATCGATGAAATTGTGAATCAAAGTGGGGAAAATTGTTATGTAGTATATACCAAATGTAATCAGCATCAATTTGTATCAGTAAGTTAGATGATATTCCGTGCATTAGACCTTGAGTTACAACGGCTACGATCTTTGCTTCGCATACAGACAGATATTTTTTTTTCTGGGCTGTTGATTCAGAGTCCAATCGCATTCAAGACATCTCAAAACGTGTAAATCCGTCAAAAAATGGAAGTCGAAAATTGTAATGAATCTATAAATCTAATACTTTATTTTTATGCTTATGGAAGAAAGTCAAAAAGAAGAAAAAAAAAACAATAACTGTGAATGTTGGAACACGATAAAGAAATCACATATTTAATGGAAAATATAAATTTAGATTTCGCATCTGAATGTTAGAAAATGTCAAATACATAAGATATGTTTTATTCTAATGTATTAATTGATTAAGATGGGTTACAATTTCTTTAAAGCATTAGTTACATATACATCATAGTCCAATAAATCTCTTCTCTTTTTTTTTATCAGAAAGGCATTACGACGGACAAAAAGTGCAAATACGCCTAAAGATTGAGAATTTTATTTTGCAAAATATATATGTGTAAGGAAATTATAAAGATTAGACCTATTAATTAGTTTTTGTAATGAATCGTCCCTCAATTTGGATACGGGACCAATGACTAATAATCGCGAGTTTGGCAGGATAGCCAGTTAATCCATTTTATCGTTAAATTAATAGCACCACATACATGGCCTTTTTAGCTGGTAATAAAATAAGATGAAGAATTTCAGAGATGTTTCTACGCCACTTGCTGCGTGAAGTCCATCCTGTCTGCAGCTATGGAATATTATTATTTTGCGAACAAAATTTCAATGACTTGCGCAATCGACAGACTATTTTAGAAATCGTGTTTATTTTTTCTAATGTGAACAATGAGATGTGTAGTGAGTTATTCATTTTTGAGATTCGTTGAAAAGAATAAAATAAAAATTTTCGCGCATTAAATATTGTAACTCCTGTATTATTAATATTTAAGTTTTGTGTATTTTAATAGTTCATATCCAAATCATCACGTTTAATTTTGTTCACATAAATAAAAATGTCATAAAAAAGTCTTTGACTTCATTCGCCTATGAACCAATGAAATTAGTTTTTTGTTTCGAAAGGAGAGGTTTGGGCAACTCAACTCGTTTTCCTGCGTAATAATTTCCTAAATGGAATAATAAAAATAATGAATAGGATATGAATATTTTTACCAATTATTTCAAATTTTGAGTTAAAACCACGATTTCCATCCACCGTCCTAGCGTCATTTACACTAATATATTGTAGATCGCATGAAAGTGCATGTTATTTAAACTTTAAAAGCTCTGATTGTACATATTTGGCAATGCTTATAAAGAATGTCTACTCTTTTCTACCAAGATATTTTTTGGATTTATTGATAAAAATTACATAACACAGTGTATCCATTCAAAAAAAAAAAAAAAAACTCTTATCTTGATCAGATTAAAAAGTTTTAAATGGACAGAATGGCTTTAAGTATTTCATTATTAAACATTCTTGCGTAAAACCCTTATATTAAACAAGCATCTTATACAGGATATCTCTGTTATCATAGACAAATGGTTAACTTCTAAAGCTTCAGTTATAGACATACACTTCTAAATGCAAAAATGTCTAAAATGAAGTAAATATTTATATTAGAAGACATTTGGGTCAAGAAATACATGTGTAAGTGTAAAACCCTCCGCCTACCAGACGGATCCAATGGAGCCAACAGGTACATTCAAAATGATTTTTCTCACGGAAAAAAAAGACTGAAAATTATGTAAATATGTGACTTTTTTACATATTTACAGAAAAGTCACATATTTACATAATTTTCAGTATTTTTTTGGCAAACTTAAGGAAACATGTTTCTTCTATGAAATGAATGTGGAGGAACATACACAAATTTCTTTTAGACTCACATAATAATAATCAATTATTAGATATAAAATTTATTTTTTAGACAAATGTATGAAAAGCGTAATTCTTTATTCGAATATGTGCACAAAATACGTAAAAAATATAAAATATCTGGGAACAAAATATAAGCTTAAAAACAATGATAAAAATGTGGAAATAACATCGGGAAGAAAACGGCCTCATTTACATAACAAAACAATGTCTAAAAACTGATTATTCTCCATGAACTGAAGTTTCATTTTTAAAAAGAAGCTAAAACAATAACCTTTGTTTCTTTTATGCTGTTGTTTATAAATTGAGGATAGCTAGGACAAAATCATGTGTCTGCAAAAAAATCCTTTCTCAAACAAAGAAAAAAGGAAAAGAATAGAAAATTTCATGGTTTCATTTAACAATAAATTATTTCTTGTGGTAAGCACATATTTTTTTAATACTGTTTTAGCGTTTAAGACATTATTAGCTAATTTAACAAAAGAAACACAGCTTTCTTTATAAAAATTAATACCTAAAGAATAATCTTGATGAAAAATTCCTGCGATGCGACGTGTCAATAGTAAGTATAACTTTTGTATAATTAATAATCTTTTAAGAAATATGTATTACATAGAACATAAAATTAAAAAGAAAAAAATAGAAAAGAAAAATCTCTTAAAATTATTTCCACATGTCTGATTTGTTACATGGCTAATGTTTTTAGATATCCTAGATATTGTTCTTTTTTATGCGTTTGGCGATACCAAGAACTAACCACACAAAATCAACTTGATTCAACTACAAGTTTTGTTGCCGCTGTTTTATTTCCCTTTCTTTCTTTGCTTTTTATTTTTTTTTCTTTTCTTTTTTTTAAGTGACAGGTGACACTTATTTCTTACTTAGAATAAGAAATGCATCTTCCAAAAGACAAATCTTATTCTGGTTGCATGGCATGAATACAGAATTGTTTTCTTTCTTTTGCGGACAGTGTGGTTATTCACCAGATTGGGCGGCTATTGATCGCAATAATCATAAAATACGAATATTACTAACGAATGCAAAACATAACAAATATAATGTAATAACCGAGAAATTTCTAAGCTAATGTGTGATGCATTTTTAACGCTAGTTTTGCAATTAATGCATAGAAACTATGAAAAATATTTTCAGAAAGTTAAATTTGAATCATTTGAAATACATTAATTGTTAATTAAAATTCAATTGCAAATGCAAAGCATTTTGATCAAACGTTTTAAATGCATTTTACATTTTAATAATAATATAACAAGTAATTTTGAAACAAATAAATGAACGCGGCTTCAGGTGACTGTTACTTAATAAACAACTTGCTTGCAATTCTGCAAAAAAACTCATGTTATTAATATCGCCATTTTTTCCTTATTAGCGATAATTGGAGTATTTTAACGAAAGAAGTTTCTATTAGAGCGTATTTTTTATAATTATCACATTCAATTTAATCTACATTTTTGCCATTCAAGTTACCTTTGTCAATAAAAGGGTGATGGCATATGCGCATGGCGCATGGTTACATTAGAAGCTTTTGTGCAAACTGTTCCAACTCAAATTCCAGAACTTGCCAAAACTCGCCTGAACAAATAAATGCTATTAAACGATTTAGACAAGTCATAAGCATTAATCTTAGCGATAGAGGTAGGCTCGTCAAGTTTTTGTCTGAAATTCTCTCTATCAATTATATTTTATTGCTTGTATGTCTCATTATCTTATCTATAAAGGCTCTCTAGGGTGCTCATCTAAGGTGCTCATCTCTACCGATTTCGTCGAAAATCCTTTCGACCAATCAAATTTTATTTCTCTAATATTTTAACACAATCATACTCTTGGTAATGATATTCACCTTGGAAATTTTCAAACTGAATAAAAAAATGCCCAGTCAGGGAATCGAACCCAGAACTTTTGACTGAAATTGCGAATGCTCTTCTAGTTCAGCTACTTGTAGCGACAGTATCCGCCGATTGTCGCTACAAGTGCCTCAATTGGAAGAGCATTGGCAATTTAAACCAAAAGTTCTGTGTTTGATTCTTGACTTCGACGCATTTTCGCTCAATTTGGTCTTGTAATTTTTTTTCCTCTTATTTTTTACTTTCTTATTTCTAAGAGCAAAGTTTTGTCCAAAGTTCTTTCGATCAAAGCATCGTATACATTATTTCAATATATAAATTTAAAGCATAATTTAATTACTTGAAATCTGAAACAGGATATTTGGAACATTAATATAATGAAAATTATTTCATGACAACAAAGAAACGGGTCGGTAATCGATATCACAAACACAATTAAAATAAAATCACATATGTGAAACTCAAAGGAAAATATGATATAAAGATTAAACACAATATAATAAAAATGAAAAACAAGAAAAAGATGATTGTTTAATAAATATAAATTATATTTTAAAAGAAATTCGTATTTTGTTCCAACTCCAACATCTTTTGAAATCGGGTTAAAACCTCGGATTTAGGATGTTGGATTAATACTTTATCATCATGTTGTCATGATCCATCTTTTTCCATTCCTGTTTTTCTTTCCCCTGTTCTCTTAGTATTTCGCTGATTTTCGAGCTGCTTTACGAATTTTTTTCGAGTATACCCTCGTCGTATATATTCTTAAAAGTTATTAAAATTATTATTATTATTAAAACAACTTAGAAAAAAAGTACCCCATATGATATATGGTATGAGTCACTAGTGAATGCATTTTTCATGAAATTCACAATAATTATAGATACAAAAATTACTGGAAAGCATTTCTAGACGGCTAACTAGCTTTTTTCGATTAGGAAAAAAAATGTTTTTATTTCACTATTGTTCGAATTATATAACAATGCTCGAATTTTATAAAGAACTAGTTTCTGAAAACCTGTAGCATTAAATTCCTGTTTTTGATACTTTTCTTTGTCATTATTTTTGTAAAGGAAATAGATGGCATTTATTTATGTGTCTTCAGTGACAAATGTGTGCAACGACAATTCTTATTCAAGTATCTCATTACTCATGTCGTGAAAAGAAACTAAATAAATAAAGAATCCCCCCTGCCCCCCATGAGCATTACTTCATTGTCATTATCTGTGTAAATAAACGCAAGAAACTAAATAAATAAAAAAAAGTTGCATAGAAGGTTCTGCTTTAACTTCTTTCATTGTCATCGTTAGAACATATGTTGTCGAGAAAAGGACTTTTTTAAAGATTATCATGTGTTTATTAAAAACATGAACATAATTAATTTGGAAGATGTGACTGAGGAGGGAGAATTCCCTCAGAAGTCTTAGAATTCTCCTCATTAATCTTTTTTCCTTTTTTTTTTTTTTTTAACTGCCAAATCATGCTGAATCTTTATTTATCATCGCTAGCTCTAAGTAAGTATTTTTTATGGGACTTTTAGAAATCAGATGTTATGTACGTGTATGACAGAATTTTTGACTTTTTATATAAATAAGACTGAAGAGCATAACTAATATGTTTCTTATGTTTGTCTTTGGTATAATGTATCAATTACCAAGGACGGGTAAAATACTAAAATTATATTTGTACATTAAAACAATTGTTTTAGATCAAATAATAAAGTTTATTTTATATCATTCGTAAAATGGTTGTATTTTCAGACATTTAAGAGTTTTATTGAGCCATTGAATTCATTGCTCACCTTAGAAAAATAGTCTAATTATGTCCTGTCCATGCTTTAATGGATAATTATGTCTAATAAAGGTAAAAAGTTGTGCTTACATAATTAGGAACTACATTTTTACTTGGTGAAGCAGTGGAGAAAATGCAAGAATATAGCTTTATTCTTCGTGGACAAACATCCGGTAAGTACTTTCAAAATTTCAAATTATACAATATCCAATTGAATACAGGATGAAAGAACGAAAGTTCAATTATTCAATATGTTGTAATATCTATTATGTAATGCAATACTTGAACTTCAACGTAACGTACAGGGAAATTAAATGTTTTGTAAAGCAAAATAAGTGATCTACTCAGAGAATGACTCAAACATCAGTCATTTTGTCTAAAATTAGTCGTTTTAGTGTGCTGGTAAATTCTTAAATATAATTTTCCATAAGTCATTCATATGATGTATTTTATAAATTCTTCGAATAAACAATATTTCTATCAAAAAGAATGCTGTTTATTCTTATTTATATGTAGTTTTTATTCACGTCATTTGTAAATTATTTAAATGGCTTTTCGCGTATTCTACATATTATTTAAATTATTATTATCTATATATTTAAAACGCTAGGTGTTTTCTTTCGACAGTCCGTGAGAAGAAACTACTGCATCAAATGACACCAATCTTTTCTTAAATGAAAGATATTTGGCCCCAGATTTGTTATCGTACATTCGTTTGTTCAAATATTTTATTAATTAGCCGTAATATTTAATTAAAATTCTACAGTTGCGCATGCGCAGTATATAAGTACAAGTCTGCCTTTGGAGTGACGCGCTGCACATGCGCAAAGATGCTCGGTCAGTTGAACTATCACATCACAGGTCGAAGTTGTTTTAAGTTCGTCAGCTATTCGATCTTACTGTAAACAAGCTTTTCTTTCTTTGACAAAGTTAATTATTTGGCTCTTTCAGCATTATTAACAATGAAAAAAATTATGGTGTCTATATTAAAAGCTAGATACAGTTTATTTAGGGGTGTCATATTGTTTTGGTCATATTACACTACACACAGAAGATAAACAGTGATTTGAGGCTAAACGTTATGGCTGGTGATCTGCCTTATGAATTGCTAATAGTTAGAAACGAAGATTGGGAAACTAGCATATTATGTTGTAGCTACTTCTTTGAAAAAATAAAGGTATCATAAATATTAAAACGCAAAACTCAGAACTCAAATTCGAGACATGTATCCGAAACATTCGCATGCGTCAACTGTTTTTCGAACCTCTTCAATTTAGAAATAAGTGAAACGCGTTCCCTCTAGCGTAGCGGGTTAACGCAGCACTCTAAAGCTCTGAATTTTTGTAGAGGATGCAAGTTCGAACCCAAGCGCGGCAAATATTTTTGTCGATAATCGATTTGTAATATTTTTGTCGATATTCATTTCAATAATGGCATATTTTATTAGGAAGAGAAGTTATAGGATTTTTATTTTATTATTATTATTATTGAATGCTTTATAATTAAATAAAATTTAATACTCAGTAATGTTTTGAAAAAATAATGATTTTATATTTAAAATATTTAAGCTAAAATATATTGCATGTAATTATCAATTAAATAAATTGAGTTGATCGAAAATGTTCGTTATATTTTCTGACCATTATCAAGAAACTGACCATTATCAACATTATCAAGATCACACATGTGTGTGTGTGTCAGAAAGGAAAGTTTGCCGTTCATTTGCGTAAAAAATAAAACGGAAAGAAAGAAAAATATTCGTATATGAGCTATAAAAGAAATTACTTTGATATCCAGGCTTAATATTTTAAAAATTATAAGAAATGTAAAATAAAATTCATGTGATAAAAAATATATATTATAAATCGTTAGCTGCATCAAGTTTCAAATTTAAGTTTTTAGAGAATGAGACAGATAAAAATAAAATTCATGGCAGCTTTTAATGGCCGTGTAGTTTTAATAAATAAATGAAAATAGATATTGTATTTAAAAAAAAAAAAAAAGAAAAAAGTAATAAGTAATAAGTAAAAATATTGTAATAAGTAAAAATAAATTCTGTGCCCGGAGTTTTTAGGTAAATTTCTGATAAAAAGTAAACACAATTAGTTGTAAATTATAAACTTAAAATTCTTTCACTTCATAGAGCTGTGCAAGGTGACGTCACGAACAGGTTTTTGCTGCTGCTGTAGGACAGCTATCGCTACCTTTATCAATGCTTTTTCTGTTTGTGTGTCCTACAGCTTTCTTCATTGTTCTCGGGTAAAAGTCACGTGATGTGAACTGCTCTATTGAATAGGTTATCCTGGCAGCACCATCTATCGCCTTAAAGAAATAAGAATCACTTATGCAATATAGAAATTCATCACGTAATTCGTCGTTCAGTAATTAATTTAAAAGCAACTAATTAAAAATTAAAATTTTTTTTCTAATGAAACGTTCAAGTTATTTACCGTCAAATCTTGACGGGTATTAACTAGTTATTATTATTATTATTATTTATCTTTTTTAAATATTGAGAGTTTATCGTCATATTATTTTTTATGTAAGACACTTATTCTTTACTATGTTTCTCCGTGTTTTGACTTTTCGTTGAAAAAAACTGCTATTCCACTATTTCTTCTTTTATCATTGCACACATGTTTGTACAGCTGATGCTTCACAAAATGAAACAAGAGCGAAAAATCATGCGTCAAGCTTAGATTATGAAACTGTTTACAACGCATTCAGAATGCTGTAACAAAATTTCACCGTTTAATAAGATGAAAGATTATATCTAAGTAAACAATTTGGGAAACGCGTGACACATTTGAAAACCCAATTTCAGTAATTACCATGAATAGTCGGGAAAATATTCAAATTGTCTTGCGCTTCCCTGTGCATGATCTATAGATTTGTTTATATACAGAGGCAGTTCACACATTTTTTAGACGATGTATATTGTATTCACAAAACTAAACTACATAAAACTGTTGTGTTTCAAATGTTCTGTTTTCCGGCCCTTATTCTGAACTATCTTTCGACACCGAAATTTCCAGGATAATGATGCCTTTTGAAGTGTCAGCAGAGGTATTCTATCCCATTCCTCCTGAACAGCTTTCCAGAGTCCTGTAAGGGTTGTGGGACGACGTTTGGATAATGCAGATTTTAAAAGTCCGAAAGCACAAAAATCCATAGGTAATAATCGGGAGATTTAGTAGGGATATTAGGGACGGGTATGGCCTTGATACCGGTTTCTTGTTCCATTTCTTTTAAGAAATTTACAGTGGATTTTGATGTATGACTGCTAGCTTTGTCGTGATGGAGTTTCACAGTGTGGGTAAAGCGATGGTATTTCATTCAGAAAAATTGGCAATAAAATATGTTCCTGATAGTATTTGGAGTTAATCTTGACTTTTTTTCAACTCTCTTTATTTTTAACTTGCCATTTATGAAAAACCAACAACAATCATGAATCCCTTAGAAAAACTTTCTTTCGATTATTTGAACCATGTACTTAAATTTTTTTCTCCCCCTTTTATGATAATAAATTACTCCTTTTTTTGCTGCAATCATTTAAATACACCCATGATTCATCTACTGTGACGATTGTTTTCCATTTTTGTTCATTATCATCGTTTGTGGATAACGGAATATGAATATTTCTCTTCGGAAAGAGCGTAAATATAGCCTTTTAAAAACATAGTACAATTGCAATTATTTATTTTGCAGCAAACGATTTTTTATTACCGCTAACCAAAATCGTCTAAAAATTGTGCGATCAGCCTCTGTATACTACATATACATGGTATGCTAAAATTAACTTCAGTTAGAAAACGCATAGCACATTCAAAATTTCCTCTTCAGCAATTTTCGTCAATATCGGAAATGTACTAAAGATCTTTCGTGCAGCCCTGTATATGATCTATAGAATTTAAACACACCAAGTTATATGAAAAAAAAGTTAAATTTGAAAATACCTACCACAACTTAAAACGCACTTCCTGCAATTATTGTTCATACACAGTAATGTAACCGAATTATTTTGTGTGCCCCTAAAATTGAACGATGAATGCTATACACTGTTAAAAGTTTTCAACAAAATGTCCAGTCATTCGACCGTTTTTATAGAAAACATTTAAATAACAGTAATTTAATTCTATTCCGGCCATAATACGAGCAATAGTATGGTCAGAATAAAGTTAAATTATGGTTATGTACCAGTTTTCGATAAAAACGGTAGAGAATGGCTGGACAGTTTGCAACAAATTTTTAACAGTGTATGCACTGCACACCATATTCCATAGTAAGCATCTTGTAATGCACTTCAGTGATATGTATCAATTTCAATGTGTTTTAAATAGCGTAACGTCGTTAAAATATACTGCATAGGATTTTTCCCTGTAGACCGTAAAATGTAACGGAATTATTTTAATTGTCCCTGTAAATGAACTACAAATTCTACGAACTTAATTTTCAATACCGAACATACCATAGTGAGCCTCAACAACATATAAGTATTAATTGTATCGCAATTCGAGTATATTTACGCGAGTTAGAGCAGGAAAATGTTAAAAAGAAACTTGGATTTTAACAACTACTTTTACCTATGTCAAATGGCACCTTTTAAGATTTTGATTTATGGTTTTTTTATACGTGTTTTTTTTAATTAAAATAATCATAAATCATTTTTAATTCACTGCATGATGTCTTACAATTTTCTTAATTTTAAAATTACAAGTAAAATAACCATAAGTCAAAATCTTAAAATGTGTCATTTGACACGCATAAAAATAATGTTAAAGAATGGGATTAATATGCTAAATATTTAAGATTTTGACAGAGATACTATAAATCACAGATATCTAATATCACAAAATTAATAAATTGAATACAAAAAATGTATTCATAATAATTTCCAATCTACAAATTAATCTAATTTTTTAAGTAAGCATTTCAGTATTAAATAACCAAATTAAAGAAAATCCATATTCTTGTTTTCATTCAAATATACAGTCAAAATAGTCATATTTTACTAAAATTGTGGATTTTTATATTTCTTTCTTTTAACATCAATTTAACTGTGTCACTGAATTTCTATGTGTATATAAATTTCAGTTTTTATTTTTATTCATTTTTTTAGAAAGTTTGCTTATTTATTTATGTTTTTATAGATGTTAAGCAGTAAATTATCGGAAATTTTCTCTTCACGATCACATGTTTCCTGGACTATACACTAGACGGGATGGATTTTTAATTTCTCGATGCATTGAAATTATGGAAATCATTATTAACACAAATTTTCGGATTGATAAGATATAACATAAAATTATTGCTCAAACAAAAGCAATCCAAAAACACTGATCTGCAGAAATGATTTGAGCGGTATTATCTGATTATAACGCAGCTAAAGCAGCCAGTGAGTATTCTTGTGTTTCGAATGAGTTAAGTTAGATAAGAAAGATAACTGAACAACGTTGATATAAATCAGTCAAACAATCTTAAATAACTTTTCAGTATTATCTGAAATGATTTTAATGCATAAGTTTTAATTATCATCATTAATAATTTCACGTATTTAAAAATATTATGAAGGAATTTCTTTATTTTGTTTAGAGTTTTTTTCACTGTTATTTGTGAATCTTGGTTTATTTTTCTCTCTAAAAGACTGCACATTTTCATTTCTTTTCATTTTTTTTATATGTATCAGATTCAATAGATAGAAATAAGAAAAGATTTTAAACTTCTATATTTACATTTAGAATCTATTTTGTGAAGAAAAAGCCTTATTAAAAATTTATGCTTGCTAGAATAACTATTTAGCCAACCGTTACACAGGCTAAAACTACTTATTAGCTTTGTGATTTAAATTGATTTTATATTGTATGTATAATCTATAGTTGTGTTGTAGCTGGACTCGGTGATATCAGGTTCATTTTCTTTATATATATATATATATATATATATATATATATATTCATTTCTTCTGCAGTGCGAAATAGGAATTCGTTATTTACAACTTTAAAAATTATTATTTTAGAGATAATTGTAGACTTTTTAATAAAGAAATGAAGTGTGATATTTTAAAAGACTATTTTGTAAGAAAATTATTTTTCACTGTGTCACAATAAAAAATTACATAATTTTACATTACACTAAAAACTATTTAAGAAACATTTCGAAACTTATTTATCTTATAAGAATAAATTTTAATATTAAGAAAGGTTTTGAATTATGCTTAAAAGTTAGCATTTTGTTCAAAAACTTACTCTATTTAATCTTACGAACTCCTAAATAACACATCAAGAATGAAATAAAGTCCGGTGATTATTTTTTCTTAATTTTTTAATCAATAGAGAAATCAATGTTATTTAATGAAAAGGAAAATTTAAGGGGTAGACATAAATTTTAAATCTTCTAAAGCTGAAATTCATGACCACTTTTTACTTTCCCTTAAACAGACAGAAGGGAGGGGGATTATTTACTATGATAAAATGTTAACAAAGTAGAGCACTTACTCGAATACGATTCCCCGTGAAAGTTCTTTGAATCAAATCTAAGACAAAGTAAGCGCCCAAGAATAAGAGTTTTCAACCCTTGTTTCACACTTTGAGAAGTGTACTGTCACACTTAAGTAATCGCTCTTCTTTACGGATATATCTTATCCACCGACAACAAAGGCTTCTTACATCTTTAATGACATCATTATAAACTCATAAGATTTTCGTGGAAAATCCCTAAGTTTGATTTCGAAAAAGTTACTGCAGGGGGCATGCTCATTGTTGAAGAAGCAACTCTATTTATCGCTAAGTATGTTTGAAAGAAGTGAAACCACAAAGTGTCATAAAATGGGGTCAGCATTTTCTCCGAAGGGCATTTCTATCTTATTTGATGGGTCATGTTGCCCTCTTAATCAGATATTAATTAGAAATATTGAGGATTTCTCTTCCTGTGTGCAACATCAAATCCTGAATAGATATCAAGCAACAGGATTCACTCTCAGTAGTAGAAGAAGCAAATCAAAGAAAAGTAATAACCTTTTTGCATTAAATTTTATTATTCTGAAACGCGGTTATTGAACTCCTGGCAAAAAGAGAAATTCTAATATAGGGCTGGCCGAAATCGAAGATTTTCTTTAATAATTCATATTATAATGTTGTTTTTTTAAATGTTAGGCTAGTAATAAAGTCTTACAAGAATGTCATCATTCAAAAAATGAATGCTTTATCATACAAAGAGAAAAATATACTAGGATTGGTTTTAGAGAAGGATATTAATTTGTATTAATATTTTGTTCTGTTAATTCATTGATGGATAGAGGATCAGTATTTGAGAATTGAAAGTGAACGACCTATGTTTGTATGTTTAATACAGTTTACATTCGGTCACTTATTTAGAACTTTTCTTCCCTTTCAAGAAGAATTGAAAATATTTCACATAAAGTTGGATTACATAAAGTACGCAATATTATGGGGTTAGGTTATAATGATCTGGTTGATATGCTCAATTATTTTAAAAGCATTTCGAAAATAAAATGAAAGGTTATTTTCTTCGACATTTTTTTCATTTTTATCACGTTGTATATAAGACGTTGTCTGTATTTTTCGTTTATTTGTTTTTTGCTGTGGAAGTATTCGTACAGTGTATTCACGGCCCAAGAAAAAAAAATTTCTTCTCATGTGCGTCCCAAAAACAATTTTTTTTTTCCCAAATATGACCTGAAGATATCACACACTCCGACACTCCACCTTTAGTTGAAAAAGACTTTCTTCACAAGGGTTACATCATGTTTATAAATAAAATTTCTTAACAAGTTTACTTATATTTTAAATTTTAATTTCCATCATCAAAAAGTTGGCATCAAACACGATTTCAAATATTGTCTTCGTAAATTTTAAGCGATTTTTAAAAAACAGCTAACTTTGAAATTTATATTTACATAAAATGTATTGTCTTTAAACATATGTAATGTATTTTTCTGGTCCAATTTATACGGTCCATTCCTGGTTCATTTCAGTAACAAAAATAATCATACTAAAGTAATCATTTTCATTTGTGTTTAGTACAGCAGGCTCTAAATAATTTCTAATTGCGCAATAGTAAAGATTTTAATCATTTTATTATGCATTATAAAAAAGGGAATTATATATATTTTTTTCACAAAACAGATCCAATTATGTAATTCAAATATGCACCACGGGATGGAAAATTGTATAATGTTCTCAAAAGTATTGCGATTAGTTTTGTTATATACATGCACACCCCGAAAATCAAATGCTAATATTCATTGTTGTTATGCAATATTTAATCAGAGCAGTCATATAAAGTAAATGGAGTAGAAGGAGAAAAGCAAAAATAAATTGATTAATTTCTTTTTTTTTTTAATTTGCCTTTTTCTTTTTTTAAATTGACTTAGTTCAATTGCTATTTAGTAATGTGTTATTATTTAAACATGGTTATCTCATTCATATAAACAGTACAAATACCTGTACAGGAATTACTTGCAGGTGCATATATATAATTTATAAGTATTTAAAATACATCAAATTATATGAATTTAATTATTTAACTCAAGGTGAATTGAGCGCTAGAATTTTAACTTCCATTTAATGGTTATTTCATTTAATGATTTTTAAATACACTCCTTCTACTCAGGTTACTCAATTCTATGCGATGTGTATAATAATTGATCATACAATAATTACGAGTGGTCTGTATATCTAATATTTTCATTACAGTTATAACTCTCTATGCATTATTCATTTCATAAAGGTCTTATTACACACACTTTTTATGCTTATATTTTGCACGCCTTATTGTTTGTGTTCGAAATGCTTTATTGATGTATTTTTAAAAAGCATGTTTTATGTATGTCACGATTTTTAAAGTCAATGTATGACACATTCTAATGCAGAGGTTTTTAACTTGTGTGGCGTGGGAGAACCTTGAGTGTGCATGAAAATTTTAGCCAAATTCTATCAACATTTTTCTAACAAAAATGTCATTTTTAATCCAATCTTGAAAATTACGCAATTTACTTTTTGTTAAGGTTTAATGCTATAAAGTTATTTGCATTCTTGACATTTATTATTTAAATTCAGTGTTTTGCATTCATTGTTTGAATACTTTTAATATGCAGGTAAATCGCGACAGAAAAACTTTCTGATATCAGAGAGGAAATTTTTCTATTGAATTAAAAGTGTAAAGAGCCTATTGTTATATGGAGCAGAAGGATGGAGAATTATGGAGACAGAAAGAAAGAAATTAGCGGCAGTAGAAATGGACGCCCTAAGGAGATCATGCAGGATATCAAGAATAGAGAGTATAAGAAATGACAGAATCAAGGAAGTGATGAAAAGAAAGGGAACCATATTAGATGATATTAAAAAAAAAAAGCAATTAATCTGGTATGGTTATGTCAAAAGAATGAATGATGAAAGACTACCCAAAATCACATTCAATTATGAAACAAACAAAAAAGGGAAACGGGGAAGACCACGAAAGAACTGGATGGATGATATTTCAAAGGCAATGAGGGATAGAGGTCTGGAAGAGGAATGGACACTTGACCAGAAAAAATGGAAAAAGGCTTTTGTAGACTCTTCGGATGGCGGCATCTGACGCCATAAACTGAGTTTATGTGTATATATATATATATATAAGTAATGCAGTTGAAACGTTTGAACAAAGGAGAAAGAAACTGAATAAATTAAAAAGTGTTAACTGGATAAAATTCTTATCGAACATATTGTACAAACTTTAGGTAACCCACGGAGCGTATAAATACTGCACACCGAAGCTCAACGGAACAGTGCTGTGTGTAGTGTTTTGCTAGTTTATATAAAGAAACACTTGGCCAGTAGGATTTTCTGAAAATTCGTCCCTCCCGGTTTTAATATATTTGCTTTGTTCATTTATTATATTTTATTATGTATAACTGCATATACAGGGTGTCCCCGAATTCATGGGCCAAACTGTAAGGGAAGGTAAAGTACACATAAAGAAGTAATTCTGATATGCAATCTGAGGTCGGAAATGAAAAGTTGTGGCGAAAAACAAGAAATGTGGAGAAAATGAAAACAAGCTTTACAAGCAAATAATTACAGTAAGTGCTCAAATGTGCCACTGCCAGCGTCCAGCATTTGATTGGCGTACCTTTACGCAAATTCGAAGTGTTTCACGAACATTTGCAGCAACGACTGAAAGACTTGGAATGAGGTCCTCATCAAAGTCAACTGGGGTCTCATAGATCAGACATCTGGAACTTTCGAAAAGGTACGACAATCACTTGCTTGACGCTGCCAGGTATGTATCGATGTTGTTGGTGGCACATTGGAGCACTTACTGTAATTGTTATGTCAGTAAAACGCTTGTTTTCATTTCCTCCGCATTTCTTGTTTTTCGCCAACACTTTTCATTTCCAATCCCACATTGCTATACCAAAATTGCTTCCTTACGTATGCTTTACCTTCACTTACAAGTTGCCCCATGAATTAGGCGACACCCTATAGATATAGTCAAAATATAGTTTGACTATATAATAATAATAATGACAAAATATATATTTTGAAATATTTTTTTTTCTTTAGAAGAGGACGAAATTGTTTTAAATTTTGTTAATAACGTATGAAATATAAATATGCGGGTGGTGGGGACGAGGGGGATACACTATAGTTATTATTACAGCAGAAAATTAAATCTCCGGTGCATTTTTTATTAGAAATTAAGCCCTGGATATACGATTCGTGGATTAGTTTAGAAAATTATTCTAATCAATTTATAAGACATCCCATCAGCTAGCTATTGATTTTTAATTTTGTGTATTATACCATGAATAGATTTTTTTTAACTCCATTTCAGCTCGTATGCAACATGGCTTATTTCCTTGACTGTCACTCAAAACTTATTAATCAATGTCACTTTAAATAATTTGTGGAAAAAATAATGAAAATTTAATATGAAATTAAGATAAATAAGTGAATTAATAATAAAGAGAAGAAGTAAAAAATGTGTTTTTAAGCAAATCGTGAAACTGAAGTCATAATTGTGTAGACAATTACAGAAAATTATATCGCCTACGACATGATGCTGTGAAGTGATAACGTCTGAAGTTGTGATTCAGGCGTGAAATAAAGTAATTGCACTTTGTTGCCTCTTTCTTGCTAAACAAAAGTTTGATCAAGAATGTAATGATTTCGATCTAAGTTAAATAGGATTTCTCTGAAGATAAGTTGCGGTAAGATCGTGAGTTGAAATTACACTAGACATTGACCATGAAATACACAAATCTTTTGTGTTACTGAAATTTTCATTTAATTTCTTCAATAATTTAATCTTGTAACATTATTTAAGGTTTCTGGGGAAAACCAATTATAGTTAGATAAATAAGGTTCAATTTAACCGCATGCGTGTAAGTTTTATAGTCTATATCTGGGGAAAACCTTTTAATTTCCTATGAAATATATGTTTGGAGTAATAGTCTACGTCAGTTTTCACTAAATATAAATTTAAAATTTAGAGGCATGAAAAATGTGATCAAACAATATATTTAGTATACAAAGTTATCATTGAATTATACATATAAGCGTTTTCCAATGCACTGTAAAACTAGTCGGGTTTGCCAATCCCAAAACTTTATTTTATTTCATACATGATAGAAGCGTTTACTTTAAATACTTCTTGTAATAATTTGAAGTACTGTATGTACTCGTGTATAAGTCGACCTCCCCAAATTCTTAAGCAAAATTTTGGAAAAAAAATGAATTTTCGTGTATTAGTCGAACCGCATTTCTGGTAGTATGTTGAAGTATAATTTGTAATCGAGGATAAAAAAAATTAATAAATTTTAATTAAACTAGTAAAAAATTTTACGTTTCTAATCAGACTTTTCTTTTTAATTCAACGTTTTAAATTGTATAATTATGTAAAACCGAAGCAGCTTAAACTATTTTAAAACCTATTCACATTAATTCAATGATACTTAAAAAGAAAAAATTCTCTCAAAAATCTATTCAAGCCTTATTTACAAGGACAAACAACTTCTTAGACTGCTAAAATATAGTACTTCTTTGTATTGTAGGACTTTTAGGAGGAATATCTAGAAGCCAGTGGCGTGGCGTCCGGTCATCGCTGGATGCGGCGATGACCAAGCAATATTTTAAAACTCTTAATAAGCTTTTAAAACTCTATGATCCAGTTTTAGCAGAACATTAGGAGTTCATGTATAAGTGAAGGTAAGATTTAAAGTTTCTTTTTTGAACATTCAACCATTGAATTTTAGAGTTAATAATTTTTCACCACAAACTTAAATAATTGCGATGACCACCGAAAATGTTCACGCCACGCCACTGCTAGAAGCATTCTCAAGTTGAACTCTTTTTAAAAAGGGGATAAAAATGTTGAAAGGAATGCCTCTGTATTGAAGGGAATTCTGTCTCAAGAGAAAATGGGTGTAGAACAATTACACGGATATTATTGTTGAGCTTTTTTTTTTTTTCGTCAATCATAAGGAAATGATCATTGTCCGCTTTTATCTCTCATGTGATTACTTAAAGGTTTCCATTCACGGATTATCTGCGATTTTTTTTAAGCCCCGGTACGGTATGCTATTTTTTTCTCCCAGCTTATTTTGTGTATTCCAAAAAATAACGTTACCTTACAGAAGCCAGCGATAAAACAAAGCAGTAAGATTAAATACTCTATAGCAATTTTTTTAACTTCTAAGCATCGCATATTTTCGATTTTTATACCGTCGTATTCAGAAAAAGAAGTACTTTTAAATGCAATTTGTTTGAAAACTGCATCGCCATTTGTTTTTGAGATATTAATTTTTTTGTAGTTTTTAGAGCCATTTGCTTACTATTGGCAACGGAAGAACTCCATTTCTGTAGAAAGTGAAAGAAAAATAGCAATTATATCTTTTTTTTTTTTTTTTTTTTTTTTTTTTTGCCATTTTCCCATAAAAACTTTTAAAAAATTCAATTAAAATAAGTGTTATTTTGAAAAATATAAATGAAGGATTTCTGATGAAACTAGCTATTAGAAACTAAATTTAATTTTAAATATCTATATTAATAATACAAACAAATGAAGGCCTGTGAATCTTAAGATAGCCGATTTTTTTGTCGAGTGTTTTGAATGATGAAATCTCTTTTTCTTTCTTTTTTTTTTTTGTGTGTGTGTGTGTGTGTACTTTACTGTAGGTGTTGTTTAACAATGGATCACAAATGATGAATTCTTCAGCGGATGTGGATGACGTCACTTTATGTAAAATAAAATCGCGTGTTATAAGTCTTAAAACTGAACTACAGTAGAGTCTCGATTATCGGAGTTTCCGCTTTCACCGTGTTATTTTCTTCTGATGTACTGATGGCTTCCATTATTATGAAACAGACATTATAAAAAAAAATTATGGCCATTTTTTTCCCCATTCTGACCAGAAAATCAGAGTTCTAACTTTTTACGACTGCTCTTTCATCTTCACCTAACACTTCATTTATAATGACTGTTTCATAATAATGGAAGCCATCAGTCCATCAGAAGAAAATGATCCATTTCAAATGTATAAGTTCGATTAACTCGGATAATCGGGACTCTACTATATCTGTATTTATGTACATATATTTTTCGTCACCGGGGACGACAGTAAATTTTGATAAAGTAGAATTTCTGTTTTCTAGTTTGTTTTTTTTTTTTTTTTTTTTTTACAACCTTGTGTATAAGTCGACCTCCCATTTTTAACTCCAAATTTTGTCTAAAATTCTTCAACTTGTACACGAGTATATACGGTATTTACAAGACGTAAACATTTGAAAAGTAAATGGCAATCTATGCCCATCATAAGGATTCTAAAGGTATAGGTTCGTGGAATTGTGTGCATTCAAAAAGAAGATAGAAGTATCGCATTTTTAAAACGAATCATGGATTTTCGGCACCCACCCTCTGAGTTTTACTTTCTGAGACCCTAAATTCCTAACCCAAAGAGCATAAAAACGACGCATGTTGGGCAAAGAATATGAAATTTGATGTAATTCCGTGCATTAGTTCTTGAGATATGACTGTCGGTAAAATCGCGTAAATCCTGAAAAATGCTGCATAGCAACACCACCTGTTAAGCGATTTAGAAAAAAAATCCTAATCAGCAACAAATTATGTCAACGTCTAACTGAATCTGCAATTTGATGAAAATCCGTGCATTAGTTCTTGAGATAGAGCTATTGTGTTAATCGTGAGAAATGCAGCATAGCACTGCCATCTTTTAGGCAATTTACACCAAAGACTATTCAGCACCAATTATATTAAGGACTAACTGAATCTAAAGTTTTATTAAATTCCGGGCATTCTTGAGATAGACCGTCCATAAAATTTTATATGGGTATTTATATTTAATATAATTTTATATAAAACTAGTTTTATTCTGTGTTTCTGGCATTGTAAAATCTTGATTTGCAATGAAAACCAATGGACACAGTTAGGCACATTTGGCGATTTCCCAAAATTTGATTTTATGGATGAGGCGAGTTTTGAAACTGACGTTCTCAATTATTCTTTCAAAAATATAAATGTCGAATGTTTGCTATAATTTTTTTTAAAGCTATCATTATTATTTTTTTTTTTTTTTGGATTTTTTTCCTTCAGACAGTTAATAAGTCTACGGATCTAATAGTTTGCAGAATGATAAGAATTTGAAAAGTGTAATGAAACAAATATTATCTACCCAATAATTCTTGGGGCATCTAGCCCTGTTTACTCACTAGTGCCTCAGAAAACGAGTCAAACGTGTCTGGAGATCAGTAGCGACAAAACTATTTATTACTTACCCATCATGCGTAGTATAGGGTAAGTCTTGTAATCGTTTTAAAAATCGAAAAAAGAAAATTGGCGGATTTACACATTTCAGACACTGGAGATTCCAAAAAATATATTTTTAGATTTAAAAATAATTGCCGCCCGTCTGTGTGTGTGTCTAAACGCTCTACCTCTCGAACAAATTGAGATAGCCACTTGAAATTTGGTGTGTACTTAGTATGTAATAATGGGAAGAAGCCTATTGTATGTCAGTAACCTCGATTATCCGGAACTACTTTTTTCGGACTTTCGAAATATTCGTCCTGATAAAAGGAATATAAAAATTTTCGCAATTGTTTATTATAAGGAGTGAATATAAACGATTTGCATAAAGAATGAATTCGATCGGATAATTAGTTACCGAGATATTTGTAATCCTATTTTTCACACTCTTCGATTTTTCATGACCCTGTATTTCATTCAAATTTCAATTCAAAGATATATCTTAATTGGAAATGAACGCTTAATCCGACGCAGTAAACTGTTTGTTAATATTATTATTATGTTTGGAGTTACAGGGATGTTCCTTTTACGCAATTCAGTACTTCTTTATTATCCCGTCTACCAAAAAACTATTGCCAAACTATAAGATTAAATGCCAATAATGGCTTATCGTAAATGTCACATTCACTTGACATTAAACACGTTACACGTGTTTGTTACGTCATCACAGTGATTTTTAATTCAACGTTCTATTTATATTTTTGTTCATCCTTTGCTAATTTATTTGTTTTTTCGTTATTTAAAATAAAAATTGTGCCAACTTGTATAATTTTGCGAGTATTTTGGCGATTTGTATAATTTATCGAAATGGGTTGACGGGATAATCATGTAGTACCCGCAATTCAGTAATAGAGCATTACTATGTATTAAAAATACTTAAATATGCATTTAAATTTTATTTTTTGGAATTGCAATGCATTTTATAAATAGTTCACACATGTTTTATTTCATATTTTATATTATGCATGTCCATGATGGGTAAGTATTACGGTGACCCCCAAAGACTAGTTTTTAATACATATACGAATACCCAAAATAACATCTCATGTTACCATGCCTTACAATCGTACATATATTTGAGGTTTGCATTTATATCCTGACAAAAGTATATTCTGGAAATAATAAAGATTTATTATAGGGATAATTCTGAAAACAAATTAGAAAGCATATCAAGTTTGTCATAACCCACGGATTTTTACAAAAGATAAAGTTTTTACGGATATTTAAGCTGACAGATGATTAGCAATGAATGTATTTGAGTAGACAAACGTTATTCTTTTTGCATGTGTCGTTGTATGCAAAAAAAAAAAAATATATTGTGTGCTAGTTTTAAAAGAGATTAGTTTGATATGAAAACAATAGACAAAATAAAATATAATAAAAACAACTCTGATCCTAATTAAGAAACTCGGAAAGAGAACTTTTTAATCAATTAAGAAGAATTTTATTTTATTTCCTTCGAATGCAGCATTTTTATTTAATAATTTCGAATTAATGTAGTATTTAATAAAAATTATTTCAAACGAAATTTTAATTACTTTTTTCTTTTTGTTATTTTCTAGTAAAAAAATTTTGTACACGAAGTTTTTACATAAATGATTCATTACTTAAAAGATTATTAAAGAATTACAAAGATGTTAAAAATCGAGTAATGAATCATTTATGTAATTCATTTAAGTACTGAATCATTTATGTAATTTTATATTATATTATTAAGATTAACTTTAGCATCCTCAACGAATTTATTTTACGAAATTTCTGGGTTTTTTTCTTCTGAATATAAATACCAAACACTTATGCTTTATTATAGTAATATACATTATTATACCTTTTTTTTCTAATCTAAAATTGAGTATCAAACAATCATGCTTTATTATTTAAAAAATGGATCTCTAATAATTAATATACTGTAAGTAAATATTTTTTCAAATACTAATGGTTTAGAATTCGGGATATATGCGAGAATTTTTTATTTAAAATTACAAATGATGAAATAAAGAGTTTTAGTTTTTATATCTCAAAGTATGAAAAATCATTGTTTTAGATGTCGCATAAAATATTGATTTTTAGTATGTTTATTATATAAAGATTAAAACTTTCTGAAAAGGTTCCCGTTGAAAATATAGAAAAAAAAGTACGTTCATAAAAATTGCATGTTTTGTTCTTTGTATAATAACTGAAATTTCTGAAAACAAAATTAATTAAACTATTTTTAACATTCTTTAAAAATAGTTAGAATGGTAAAAGTTAATAAAAACTTGAAGAAAAGAGTACTAAAATTATTTTTTAGCAAGAATTTATTATAAGATTGAAATGTCTAAGTAGGAAATAAATAAATACAAATGATAATTAGTATGATGCACTGTATCTGAAGCACTTTTCACCGTGCACTCACTGTGTGAAACTACCTAAAACAAAGTGGAAGAAAGCTTTAAAATTGTTCGTTAGAAATAATAAATTATTCGACTTACCTAATTATCTTACAAGATTAGTAGCTTTATTAAGCAATTTAGGTGCATCTTTGTTAAGGGCCCGACAAGAGTTGTAATGTCCCAATTTGAAGAAACAGTTGATATTTTTGTTCATTTTAATCGAAACTAGTGAAGCAGTTTCAAGTCTGCTTGTTTGGGGATTTTTGCTTTTTTTTTTTTTTTTTTTTTTTTTTGTAAAGTTTTGGTAGCAGATAAATTAAAAATTGATCATTCGGCAAGAAAAAAAATAGTTACGTGATTTTGCAAACAAAAAAATATCACTTAAACAATAAAACAGCTCACATTGATATTCATTTTCTATGAAAACTACAGAAATGCTTTCAATTCTGTTATATATATATATATATATATATATATATATAAAATTAATATATATATATATATATATATATATATATATATATAAATAATACAACAGTTATGGATTTTCGGATATAAAATAAAGCAAATAAAAATAGGTTATATTTAAAATTAATATAATTATTATTTTTTTACGATCGATAAATTTCTAGTTTAGTTACAATTAAAGTAGCCCTTTAACAAATCCCTAATCATGCTGTGACGTTTTATCTGAGAGGACTCAGAGACCAGATGTCCCATAACGAAATAAACATCGTTAATTGGAACCTCCAGATGCCTGCTATAACTTCACATGTCACTGTTTCACCAAAATCCAGATGGAACATGTAAACAGTTTTAATCGTGTAAATATCTCGAGAAAAAGTGCTGCGTAGAAATGGTATAAACTGAACTTGATGACTAAGATGAGTCAAGACCTCACGTGGGGTATCTAGGAGATGAACTGATCTCTGAAAAACAAGGCCCCGTAAGAGTAGTCTCTGCTGTGATACGACCCCAGACGGTCATGTTTTCTCGGCTCTGCCGAAAGGAGCGTCTCGCTCCGGAAAAAGATTAATTTTTTTGCCGTGTAAATAATAATGTGTGCTTGTTATATGTGTGTCCGAGTGTCGTCTAATAAAAACTCTGAAAAAAAACGAACGCCAAGTTCTTTTAATTTCTAGTAAAGATTCTTTCTTAAGTGAGTTCTTATACGGCGGTACAATACATACAATGCTTAGAAAAAAATCTTCAAACATAAATAAACTTTTAATTTTCATGATGATTTTAAAAATTGTAACTAGACTCTCTTGATTACATTTTAAGTTTTATTATTTGACGCTTATTCATCGTGACCAAAGCAAGTATGACTAGCCCCTCAAATTTTGTAGAGATTATTGTTTACTTGAGAAAGGATGGACAACGTTAAATTGCACAAATGTAAATGTGTGTATACAAAAGGGGGGGGGGGTGCATACAGCTGTTCCGGAGTTTCTAAAGCTTCATCATCAGTGCAAAATATAAAAATTAAAGTCTAAAAACACAGGAATATGCGAGCTAGAGAGACGCATCTCACAGTTCGCTGTCAGCAGCGAAATGGCAACGGGTAGTAAACAACAATATGTTTGTATACACACATTTACATTTGTGCTATTTAATGTTATCCATTTTTTCTTAATATATTGGCACAAAGTCAATTCTCTCATTTTAAGTATTATTTAATTAACATTAAACATTACATCTCTTTCCTTTTTGGATAACTAAACTTTACGGCTACAAAATCGAAAATCTTCAGTAGGTTTAAAGTGAACATTAAGTTAAATTTATTTAATTACTATTATTATTATTAGTAGTAGTATTGCAAGAAGTTTCAAGGAATATTACAATATCAGGTACGACTCTATTGGGGTACATTTCAAGATTTTTGGATGTGAGATACATTTTAAGTTTGTTCAAACATTCAATTGTCCGGATCTTCTTTTCAACAACAATTTGTTCTTCATCCGTTGATTTCACTCTATAATGATATTTTACTCCATCTACTTTTTGAATTTCAGTACTTTCATTTACATCAGTTAAAGGGCCGCTTCACTGAAACTCCCCGATCACTGGATCCCATGTTAACCTATTGAAAAACTTTAAAGCGCGATTATTCATTATCTAATATAATTATAGAAATTAGGTTTGCACCGTCAGGAAATAGACATCAAATGTGGGTTTTTAAAAATTGTCTCCTTAAATTTTAAATAATTTTAAGCAGATGATAAAGTTTCATTAAATGGAAATTTCAAAGTTTACAGTGAATTTTTTAAATACTTAAAACTTAACAATTTAATAGTAAGCAATTTTTAAAAATGCAGATCTTCGTCATCTGACGTCTACTTTTTGATGGAGAAAACCGTATTTCGATATTTATATTAGGTAATGAGTCATCGCGCTTTTAACCCTTAAATGCCTGATTTTTCAAAAATCATTGTAATAATGTTTTTCGGGTTTCATTTTTTAAATAAATCATGGGAAAAATACTTTAAAAAATCATATTTTGTTTTAAGTATGATTTACGGCTAAAATACAGTTTGTTATTAATCGGCAATACTGGTCTTTAATTGAAAAAATAATTTTCCTTGATAAAATTCTATAATATTAAACACACAAGAATATTAGGAACTATGATAAGAAATAAATTTTACTTGCTCACTGCAGAACAAAATAGGGTATTTCGCAAGCTTCCAAACAAAACAAAAAGAACATGTAGACACAATTGAAAAAATAAATCTATCTTTATTCTTAAACAGCACAAGTGTTGCCATCTACATGTTGAAAATCGATTTTATAATATTTTCAGAATGTGTTTTATTGGCAACATTAGGCATTATAGCTTCAATATTATTCTAATTGTATTTTAGAAGCCTAAATTGGGTATGTTGCCGAAAAGCAACACCCGGCATTTAAGGGTTAAGCAAGGGCGGATCCAGCTCACCATTTAGAGGGGGGTCATGGATTTCCTTTTTGGGGGTGGTAGGGGATAGCATTTCTTTATGATAATTTTTTATACTGAAAGCTATTCCCATATCCAAACTAACTACTTTTCTGATACTTTTGTGAAGTCATTTAAATTCGTAAATACAAAAAATTTGCATTAATATTCGTAAAAATGTAAAATTTGCCGATTTTGTTCAGATACCAAGAAATTTGAAGAGTTTCCCATTTTCTTATAAAGGTAAAGATTCATTCAGAAAATGTTGTCAAAGTTAACATTTTTAGCCGGGTTTTACGAGTTGACAGCCACAGAAATGTCGTCACAAGGTAACAACTGGCTGTCACTTCCGGAAATTCAGTTTAAAAAGTCTAACAATTGTCAACGAGTGAATATGACAAAAATTTGTATTCAATTTTAGAGGTAACAAAACCGTACCCATTGGTAGCTATGTGATTCTATTGGTCTCATGAAAATTGCAGGTGTAGCCTCTTCTTTCTGCTCAAAGTATTAAATAGTTTTTTTCAATCAAATTTATATCTTGGAATGGATCATTTTTTTCCGATGGATTGATGTCTTCTATTATTATGAAACAGCCATTATAAATGAAGTGTTAGGTGAAGATGAAAGAGCAGTCGTAAAAAGTTAGAACTCTGATTTTCTGGCCTGAATGGGGGAAAATGGCCATTTTTTTCCCCATTTGAATGCCCCAAATGAATGCATCAAATGAATCGTTTATTTAGCATTATCTTGCGAGTGTCTTCGCGTAACTAGTGTATAGGCCCTTAAGAGTTAGATATCAATCGGAAAATAAATTCCCAAAGACACTTATGTTCTCCCCCTCCCCCTTTTTTCTGTGTTTAAAACATTGTTAGATAACCAGATTTTGACATTACTTTGAAGTTACTTTAGATGCAGGTGGGTTTAAAAAAAGAAGAAAAAGGTTACAATTTACATAGAATTTAAAAATTTTAGCCACACTTGTATTGCTCGCTTTTAGAGAATCTTGTAATTCATGAGTGATGATAATTTTCACTAACTGTTTTTATTTTCTCTTTAAGAATGTTAGCGTTTAAATAATGATACTAATGACTCTTATTTATTCATTTATTTTGCTCGTAAAACAAGTGTCTGAAAAAAGTTCTTTAAAATTATTATTTAAATTATCACTTCTAGACATCACGGTTCAGCGTTGCCAGATGAATACTAAAATTTTATTTTGAATACCACTATTTTCGTACGCTATTATTCGCTTGCTTTAATAGCAAATTTTTTGTAAATAAATAAGGCGACTAACACTCTAAAAATAGTGGTATTCAAAATAAAATTTTAGTATCCGTCTGGCAACACTGTCATGGTTTTACAAAACTACTAAATAAAACAAAAAAAACTTTTACTGTTTTGACTACAAATCTAAAGCACTTTCACGGTTTTACAAAAAAATTTATATTAAGCACTTCCGATAATCATTGATGGTGCTAAACTATGAAATTCCAATGCATGAAATTTGTTTTAAAAATTAGTTCAAGCTTTGGTTAAACTTATGAATACAAAATACCTAACCTCTTTTGTTTAAAAATACATTTTAATTTAAAGAAAATTATGATAAATGTTTTAACTGGACTGGTAAAAAAAGGGGGAAAAAAGTCACTTCCATAAGCCAATTTCATAATTTTATAATATTTTGAAACAAAATAAAACAGAAGCTAAAAGTCATTTTACTATGTTGATATATAGTTATTTCTATATATACACACACACATATATATATTGCAATTTTTTAGCGGTTAATTTTTTTAACAACAAAATATCAAACGAAAAAAATATAATAATTTATAAATTTGATAAATAAAAAAATATTTCCATAGAAAATGGATAATTGTATTTTTTCTGTAACAATTTCACTCTAGAAAATTATTTCTACATTTTAATTTATAATTTATTATTATTATTTTCTTTTATCAAAAGGATATTTTTGAATAATTACTTTAACTCGTTTGACAAAAAAAAAATTATTATATAGTTTAACTTTATAATTTTAAAAGTTTCACAGTTATAAAATTATTTTATTCCAAAGACAGTGATAAAAATTATTTTCTTTGAACTTGTGTATAATATGATATATCGATGTGAATATATAGATAGGCTGTTATTCTTATTCAGCTGTATAAGAGTTACAAATTTGAGTTTAAAAATATATTTTAATCAAAAAAATTACAATAATTATTTTAATTAATTTGCTAAAAAAATATTTAGTATAAATAGCTTTATAACTTTATAATTAACATATTTGTTTAACATTGCTTGAATTGTTAGAATTGTTTGAAGAGCTTTAACTGTGTTGGTATAAAATTCTTTCTAATTAACTTCAGAATCTTATAACTATTGCAATGTTTTTATTAAAAAGTATTTAAATCAAATTGCAACACAAAATTTATTATAAATAAGTTGATTAGGTAAATATTTATGTATGATAATTTTGTAGCTATTAGAGATTTTCATTTTTAAATTATTTGGATAAAGTAAAAGGAACAACGAGAATAATTTTAACTAAGTTGATAGAATGTTGTTTCTATATGTTACACATAACTTACTTAAACTCAAAATTCTATGCATGTAAAAAAATTGTATTTAAAAATTATTTGAATTGAAAAAATTACAATAAAAATTATTTATTGAGCTTGTAGAAAGTCATAAGCTAGTTTTATAATTATAAAAATTTTATTTAAAAGTTCTGAGTAGGAAAAAAGCAGTAAAAATGTTGTAACTGAGCTTGTAGAAAAGTATTTTTATAGGTTAATTATATCTATTAAAAGTTTACAGCAGAAAATATTTTAATCAAAAGCGGTTGGTAAGATTATTTTATCTGAACTGAGTACGATTTTTTTAATATATCAAATAATAAAAACTTTTCTTTGAAATTTATTTAAATAAAATTATAATGAAAGCACTTTTTGCGGAGCTTCTGAAAAAATAGCGGTTAACTTTTTTGATTTTTTAATTATTAAAATTCTTCATTTAAAATTTATTTGAATAAAAAGTTAATATTAAGAATTTTTTTTTTATTAAGATTGTACAAAATTAGTTCTATAAGCTATTTTTATATAGATTCATAATATATTATTAAAATTTTTATTTAAAATTTATTCGGGTGAAAAAAGAAAAAGACTAAGATTAATTTTCTTACAAAATTTCTCCGATTAAAATTTATTAAATGAAAAGTGAATAAAAATAACTTTCGTCAGTAAAGTTAGTTTTATAGAATAACTATATAATTTTCTAACTATTAAAATTCTGTATTTAAAATTAATTTAAAGAAAAGGGGATATTAAGATTTATTCCGTGGGGCTTCCGGAAAATTATTTCTATAGACTATTTTATAACTTTCTTTCTAGAATTCTCTATTTATATTTTATTTAGATGAAAAGTGAATAAAAATAATTTTCACTAGGCATCAGTAAAATTAGTTTTATCGACAAACTTAATGAGTTTCTAAATATTAAAATTTTATATTTAAAATTCATTTAAATAAAAAGAGGATATTAGGATAAAACATTATAAAAACCCTTTTAAGACCTTTCCTGCTTTCACTTCAAGTTATTGAAATTCAAAGAAAAAGGAAAAACAAGATTTTTTTAAAAGTTTTCATTATAGCAAAGTAAAAAATTTCATATTGAAAATAATGCTAAAACTAGAAAACATGAATTCTGCTTTTTCAGAATTTAGATGAAAGCCCAGATATGGCACCAGATGGAAAAAAAATTATAAATACAGATATTACAAAATATATTTCAGTTTTAAGACTTAAAATTATACGCTTTTAATTTATATAGAAGTTATTTGCATCCGCTGAAGAATTCCACCTTTACGATCAAGTCTTAAACAACATCTATATAAAAGTATGCATATGACGTCACTATGGCGGAATAATACACAAACACAGTAAAAAGCCATATAAAGAAAAAAAATCGGCTATCTAATGATTTATATGCCTTCATTTGTTTGTAACATCAATATGTATACTTAAAATTAAATATAGTTTATAATAGCTCCATGTTTTATCAGAAATCATTCATTTATTTATTTTTTTTTTTTTCAAAATAGCACGTATTTTAATTACAATTTTTATCAGTTTTTTTTTTTTTCAGAGAAAATGGCAACAAAAGGATATAGTAATCTACTATTTTCCAACTGTTTTCCCTTTACTTTCTACAGACATGGAGTACTTCAATTGCAACCATTATAGAAATGGCATTAAAAACTATAAAAAAATTAATATCTCAAAAATAAATTGAGATGCAGTTTTCAAACAAACTGCTGTTAAAAGTACTTTTTTCTCCCTATACGAAGGTGTAATAATTGAAAATGTGCTATACTTAGAAATTTAAAAAATTGCAGTAGAGATTATCAGTATTTAACTGTACAATGATACATCTGCTTACTTTTACGGCTGGTTTATACTTATACGGCTGGTAATTTAATTTTTTAGGGACGACATTTTAATTGTTGCCCGAAAGAAATAGCATTTCGGGGGCTAATATACCTAGTTCTACCCGAATTCAAATACACATTTTTTAAAATGAACATTGTTATACTGCTTTAAAATAATACCTACCTGATTGTTTTCGTATATTAGATCTGACGTTCAGCCCTTATTTTTACACTGTCACACAGTATCATACTTTGAGACCCCCCCCCCCGCCCCCCATTTTGAAGAGCGATGTAATTAATTAATAATACCCAAATTATTTTAACTAAACTGGTAGAAAGTTATATTTAAATTATGAAAATTTTAAAACAGACTTGAAAATACATAAGCTTTTTCATAAACAGGATTTAAGAAAATAAAAAATTGTATGACCTACCTCTAGTACGGTTAGTTTCTTACAAATTCTTTGCTGGGAAAAAGTGCCGGCAAGAGCAGTTTGTAAGATCACCACGTGAAACAAGTGCGGTATATATAAGTAAGTCCGGTTTCGTTTCCAGACTCTTTAATAAGAATCACTTGCGAACCACTTAAGAAAAAGAGTCACGTGACCCTCCACCCATGTTTTTTTTTTTTTTTTTTTTTTTTTCTTTTTCTGTCTTCCGCCACTCTAAAATCAGAACGATGAGTGAAACCACTTCGAAAAAAGTTTCCGTTTTGTTTCTTTTTTATTTACGTTTTGTTAGTGCTTTACTAATTTGTGAGTGTGATTGATTCTTATCGCTAGCAAAAGAAGACAAATTGTTGACAGGATTGACAAAAAAAGATTATATTTTTGAAAGTAGAAGTCAGTTAAATCTTAAAAAGAAAAACGTTAGATTATCATTATTTTATACTGTAAAAACAAATATAAATTGTGTATTAAAAAGTATTGTATAGTGATATTTCGGTCAAAATCGGTGCAGTCATTAAGGAATAACAAAAATATATTCGATGAAGTTTAATCAAAAAAAATTATTTAATTTTTTCTTTATTTTATTGTATACTAGCTAAAGAATACAGCGTTGTTTAATTTTAAGAATGTTTGTTTTGAAAAATCAATTTCAAAATTAAGCATACAGTACAAAGCAAGTAATAAAAAAAACAGTAAAGCCATCTTTATTTCAGTTCTTCTCTAAGAATGAGCCCTAGTGACCTAAACCTTTGTGGAAATTCTAATATACACGCATACACGCACTTATATATATGGAATAGATTTAAAAATGGCAAAAACAAATTTAGACAACCTCAAAAGTTTAAAATACGCCGATATTTCCATCATGTTTCGAAACGTTTTTTCAAACTCATATGAATGACGTTATATATTCACCTGATGACGTCTATTATATTTCCAATATGACGTAATATTCACTTTTCTTTTTTTTTTTTTTTTTTTTTTTTTTTATTCGTCAAACTATTTATTTCATTTTCATTTTCCGCGTGAAAATCTTGCAATAGAAAAGTAATTGCTGTGGTAAGAATTTTATTGTGGATTTTTAATTGTTGGTAACTGCTATAACGAAAAATGTTTAAATTTCATAACAAATTACCGTTAAATTCGTGTTTTTTTTATTAATTAAAAATTAACTATAAATTATTTCGATTCCGGATTACTTTATTTGCTTCGGATGTGTTTTAATACGCATGTATGTAACATTTCACAATCCTGGCTTCCAAACTGTGCATTTGTATAGAATTACAGACAGACAAATTTTTATTTTTATATATTAGATTAATACCTACTGTACATTGGTGTGCAAAACTTAAGCGACTCTCATAAAATGCTTCTTTTTGAGCAGGCAAATACTCAAAAAAATAATATAATGCAAATATGTACTATCTGTACAGCACAGCAGTCGATTTGTCACCATCTTCACGTGGTGACACATGGTCACATGTGTCATAGTCACTATGGTGAAACCAAATACGGTATCTTTCATTCGTCTCCTTATTATTCTGAAATGATCATCATATAATGATTCCAATGAGAAGTCACTGTGACTGTTGCTTTGTGATGAGTCATCAAGTGACATTACAACGAAGTCACCTTTTTATACTCATTTGACTGTCATTTGAAAACTCAATTTGGATGTCATCGTGAGCATTGAATACTGATAAGTCACCAAATAATGTTGAAATAATGTTGAATTTTTAAAAAGACTTTGCACTATCCCATATGGCCTATACAAACCAAAATGGATGGCTAAAGCATTCATGACCATGTCATCCTCAACTTGTTGCCCCCCTCCCTCCCTCAGCTAGTCAGATATTAACCGAATGGCCTATTGCGTATGTGGCGTAATTGAGAGGGGCTCCAATAGTCATCCATATAGCAATGTTGTGGCCCTCAAGGCAGCCGTTGTTTATGCAGTGGCAAATGTTCCTAACACTCATCTGATCATTACATGCAGTCAGTTTTGGTAGCCTGTTGTAGAGGTCTGTACGGGCCGAAATTTCCGCGTCCGGGTCCGGCCCAATTCATAGAAAAAAATTCGGCCCGGCCCGATACGAAAACTAAAAACTCGGCCCGGCACGTAAGAAAAAAATATTGGCCAGGCCCGGTAAATAAGTTAAAATTTCGGCCCAAGCCGGCCCTGGCCGGCCCAGAAAAAAGTTAAAATCTCGGCCCGAGCCCGGCCCAAGGGAATTTCTACAAACCATTGATTTTTACATCGATTTGGTTAAAAAATTGTCTCGTACAAGGAGTTCTGACCAAAAATAGTTATCTTAACTTTTTTTTTCATGTTTATAATATTCATTTTTATAGAAGATAATAAATAGAATATTTATTTTTTTAATGAATCTCTATTTCTTGTATGTTTCAGTTATCATTAATATGTCATTAATTCAGTGTCATGTTTCAGTTATCATTAATATTGTTAATCCATATTCCATGTATTGAAGTGTTAGAAATCTGAAAAATGCTATACAGTAAATTCTTCCAAGACGGAATTGCATAGAAAAGAGAAAAATATGCGTTATAAACAGATATATTCTTTTCTTACGTATTAATATATTAATCTTGCATGGATCAACACGTTTTTCAGTTTAAAACGGGATTCCGTCATTGGCAGGTTCTTTTTCACACGTTTTACTATATTTTAATTTAGCTACATTTTAATAAGCGTAGAAATCTACTATTCTTAAAAAGAATAAATTTTAATGTTTAATTGTAGAATAATGGCGATTTAAAAATGCATGAATTTTTGGGTCAGGCCTAATTTAACTGACCTTTGAACGGACCAGCCCAAGTCGAGACAATGATTTTCATAGAGCTGGGTCAAAACTAGGACTGACAATTTTGGGCCGTTAAGACTAGGAATGAAACCAGTCTCGGCTCTGTACATAAAAAATAAGTTAGGCCCGGACCGGCCCGATCCTTCAGGAAAAACGTAAGGCCCGAACCCGGCTCGAGCCTGCAGAAAATAGTACGGCTCGGACCCGGACCGTCCCGGCCCGTGCAGATCTCTAGCCTGTTGAGGCGGTTATTGCAGTTGGCAGTGGTTTCAATGAATGATTGCGTCCAGTGTGTATGTGGTCACTTATACAGAACGTTAAAATTATTTTTTAAAAAAATTCTCTATCTCTAGTGTATATTCCTGTTTGAAAGCAGTTGTTGATTTGTTCTCAAATACCCGACGCACCCAGTATATACCTCCAATTTTATGCATAAAATCACATAAATGTGTAATGTTACGCCTTTTTTATTATTTAAAAATACCGTTACATGAATGCATTTTTATATTAACTAAAAGTAATACATTTGGATTATAACTTTGCAGATGAGGTATTATCGCTAAAAAAATACATTATTATTACATTTTTTTAACATTAGTTAATTTCAAAAGCTACAAAATATGTCATTAGAATCAATGTGATTGATATGATAAATATAATTTCTTGTAATTAGGTTGAGGATTTCTAAAGCTGTAAAACTTATATTTCCTTTTGTAAAATTCAACATTTTTGAAATTTTTTTCATCATTTATTGCAGTAACAGTGATTCCCACCGCTGTATTGTTACATTGAAAAGTTTGTTAACGTAATTCTTACTCCATACGAAACGGATAAAATTGGCATCTAAATACGAGTAGTTTTATCCATAAATATTAGGAAAATAATAATAATAATAATAATAATAATAATAATAATAATAATAATAATAATGATAATAATAATAGTAATTTCAATTGCCACATTTTTACATATATTTTTTTTACACTTTCCAACACAGTTGAAAAATATTTATGAATTCCATTTGTCTGTCTGTCTGTCCACGCTCTAACTCGTCTAAATAATACTCGGAGTTTCATGTAATTGATATAAGTTAATGATTTTTACTATGGCATGGTCATTATTGAAAATGAAGTATGTAGCACCAATAGTTCATTTACATGGGTAACTCAAAAGAATTCCATTACACTATGGTCAATGGGGAAAAATCGTTTGCTGTGCATTTTAATGACATTACGCTGTTTCAAATGTATTAAAATTGATATACATCACTGAAGTTCACTACAAGATGCGAACTATAGAATAGGGCTTTCATAGCATTTATCGTTCATTTACGGGGACACTCAAAAGAAATCGTTTACACTATTGTCTTTGGGCAATAATTGCTGGAAGTGCGTTTTTTCAACTTCGGTATGCACTTTTAAATTGCCATTTTTTTTTGCTTGTTACTCGTTGTATGTAAATTCTATACCTCGTATATAGGGCTGCACAAAAGAATTCGCGTACCATTCGCCTTACTAGCGGAAACTGCTGAAGGGAATTTTCAACTGTGGTATTCATTTCCTAACTGAAGTAAATTTTTGCATGCATGTAGTTTATAGATACAAATATATCTACCATATACAGGTCTGCTCAAAGAATCCGGATAATTTTCCAACTGTTGATGGAAATTGCTGAGATTGGGTTTCAATTATGCGTTTCGAAATGGTTCAACTTATTAAACGATGAAGTTCTGTTGCATTATTCTGAATGTATTGGAAAGTGTTTCATAATATATGCTTGACGCATGATTTTTCTTTCTTGTTTTGTTAGTAATCGTCTGCATCATGCATGTTAAAATAAACTTTCTCTTATTATTCATAAATGAGAATGAAATTTTTAGAAACATATATATTGTTCCGTAATTCGTGTTCCAATTCTGACACTAGCTCCAAACTTCAGGCTTATATTATTAAGGGGGACACGGGACACAATGGGGTACCGTGGCAGAATGAAGTTTGACGCTGTTTCGGTATCAAGGAGGTGCTGCCAGCGAGTGACAATAAGCAGAAGTAAGAAAACCTGTTGCCGTTCAACTTCGGCAGCCATGTTAGTCTAGTTTTCTCGAGCGTTGGTGCATGAATTTTTCATTGTGTGATTTTTTGCTCCTGTATTGCAATTTCTGGTGATTTTGTAACAAAGGTAAGGCATACATACTTGTTTACTTTACAACTATAGTTAGTTCATGCATGAAGTACATTTAGTTGTTTTTAGTTTCGTGTAGTTAAACGTTTGTTTAGGTATCTTTCTCGAGTGATCTTACCTCAAAAACCTAAATCATGTCCCTAGTGCGGAATGGGGAAGTACCCCATTCTGCCTCGAAATGTTTTAACTTACATGTTCTGACTGTGAATGTTTATACTGTGGTGAATTTTACTCAAAATCAGATGAAGATTTGGGTCGCTTGTTCCTTGTGCAAAAAATGGGCACACAATTCCTGTGCGGCAATAGATAGCAAAGATGATGAGACTGTCCTAGCGCGTGAATTTTGTCAATAGGCTTAAGAAAAGGACACAATTAATGAAAACTGTAGTTAAACCTTTATAGTCACTTAAAATTAAATAACTATTGAGCAAACTTTTTTTTTTCATTTCCACTAGTTTTATATGTTTTTATAATTACCTGTCCTTACCACCCCGTTCTGCCCCGTATGGGACAGAACGGGTCCAATGACATAATGTTCTGTTTCTAACAGAAATATATATCCCAACAAAAAGTTTTCGGTAAAAAAAAAAAAAAAAAAGCGCCAAGTTCTCCTTAATATTTCGGCCAGAAAAAGTAGTGATATCTGAAGTTCGCACAAGTTAAAAGCCAAACATCCCAAATCTTTCATTGAAAATGGCTTCCTGCGACTTGGCCGTTAATGCCTTCTACAGCATTTCAAAATTAATGATTGAGAAATTACACATTTATGAATTATTTAAATATTAAAAGTAATATGAGAATGCAAAGAGGCAAATTCACATAAAGACATTATAAGTAAAAGATTTCTGATAACTACCATTCAGTTTCAACAAACATTAGTTTTGATTACAGTTAGTCCACTTGTGGTTTAATTGCCATTTTGTACGGTCTAAAGCTAAAGTCATTAACGTAAAACCCAAGAAATAAAACAAAATTTACTTACTTCAAATCTCACAATATGTTACATTATATTTTATTGTATAATATTGAAATCTTGTGTATTGACAAAAGAGATTTATTTCGTTTGAACATTTAATACAGTTTGTTTGCATACATTAAGAGGTATTTGATTTATAAACTGATAAAAACTGATACTAATTATGTTTTAGCATTTAGGGCTCCTGAATACAAGTATTTTGTTATTTTTAATTTCTAAGCATTTAAATAGACTGAAGTTGTTTAAATGCTTTTTTCAAATGTGTATTTTATTTCTGTACTCTGTGCCACAAAATGCCTAAAATAATCAAAAAATGTAGTTGGCATGTAGCTCATTGGTACATATTTTAAAATTTGAAAAACTCTCTCGAAGGCATTAACGGCCAAGTCGCAGGAAGCCATTTTCAATGAAAGATTTGGGATGTTTGGCTTTTAACTTGTGCGAACTTCAGATATCACTACTTTTTCTGGCCGAAATATTAAGGAGAACTTGGCGCTTTTTTTTTTTTTTTACCGAAAACTTTTTGTTGGGATATCACTACTTTTTGTATGTTTTTTCAAATTTGTTATTCTAAACTATATTAATATGAAAAAACTTAAATTTCTTTACTTTTATGCTAGCCGAGAGCAAATCTCCTCATAGCCTTTTGTTTTTTCGCCAATAGCAGTTTTCATTTTTCACATGTGTAAATTAGAAACAATGCTTTGATTTTCAAATAAAATATTTTGGTTTACGTTATTATTTCTTATTTATTTATTTATTTATTTCTATGTTAAATATTCTATTAAATAAAATGAGGGAAATGCATCTATTTTAAATGAGATGACTGAAAAGTATATATCTTTAAATGAAATGAATGCAATATGAACAATGGGGAGTTGGGAACAGTATTTGGCGATTTGCCACTTACGCCCGGCTAACATAAAAATAACTAAATTTCTTTTATAGAGCTATACAAATTTATACTTTATTTCTTTTTATATTAAAGTACTAGCCGCCTCTAGCAAGCAGTATTGACCGTATTAATTCCATGTTAAACATTGCATCATGTGTCTGTTATTCATAATTTAATTTACTTGCCCATTCTTTTGATAGAGAAATCAAGAACTCTTTACAATCATGGAAGCACATCATATATTTTGTGTTATGTATTTCATCTTTCGTGACAAATATCGCTTAACTCACTTATGCATGTTTCCTTAGCAGTTACGATTCGTTCTCCAATGCGGAAATTTTTAATCCTATTAAGTAATCTTTTCTAATTGGGGTCACTGCCAATTGTTGTATTTTAACTGATACGACTGGGTACAAGTGAAATGGTTCTTATGAAATCCTTTGACAATATCTGCATTTGTATTAAACCATATTGATGCTAATATCTTTTTTTTCACGTTAACCTTTTCAATAGACTCGATTACGGAAGAATAGAAGGTCTACCGGCTCACTGCCATGATCCATTTGAAAATCTATCATTCTCCTCATCTGATCGTGTTGAACAATTAGTCAATGTGCCATGGTTTTAAGATTTTAGCTAATTTTATTTGAAACCTGAAAACTAAAATGCGAGGAACCGGATTATAGAAGATTCATTCTAACGTACATATCGATTAACATGTTACATATTATAGAATTATAATAATCATAAGGCGAACTGGCAGTTTCAATGCTTTAATAGTTTCCGTAAATTTTCTTTACATAATACAGAAGTTTTAGCGGTGTAAAGATTAACAATATAGTCACAGTAAGTATAATAACAGTACAATATAATAACAATAGCAGAGGCTTTGGGCAGTGACGAAACTATTAGCACTTTGGAAATATTAGTACGTTATATCATATAACTATTCAGATGATATGCGGAAAAATAAAAATAGATGGCTCGCATTAATAATTAACTCATTTTAAAATAGCCACAAGCGTCAAATATTCGCCAAGCTTGGCGACATTTAGCAAAGTTTCGCAAAATTTGGTAATATATCATGTCAATTCTCAAATTTGGCGACAAAAAATGTTTTGTTTATTCTGACGTCATAATGATGCATATGTATAATGTATTATACACATACCTATAATATGTATGATGCAAATGTATTACGTATTATATGCATATGTATAATATGTATGATGCATATGCATAAGTTCATTAACATCATTAAAACGCACTTAAAGGAATAGTGTTCCATAAATAGTAGGGATAATTGCCAGATTGACCAGAATGCTATTGAGATTAGAATTCCGACATTTATAATAGACCGGGAGGCGTCTGTACACGCCATAACCTCATCGAGTTTACAGCTGAAATTTTAGGATTAGTTAAAACTAGATTAGCATATTTGAATGCAACAGGTCTGTTAAGTCATATCTTGGTAGAAACCACTTGAAGACCTAATTTTAGTGGTTAACTGATAGGTTTACTATTGTATTTTCCTGCATCCAAAAGTTTGGAAACATGGAGGAATGGGTGCAGGAAAACACAATGGAAATTCCACCAATTAACCCGTAAAATCGGGTCTGTAGGTGGTTTCCACAAAGATATGACTTGGCAGACCAGTTACATTTCAATACGCTAATCAATATTTAACTAATCCTAAAATTTCAGCTGTCAACTCGATGAGGTGGTGATCTGTGCAGACGCCTCCCGGTCTTTAATAAAATTTCTTTTAAGGAAGTAAAAGATAGAAAGATGAACAGATAAATTGAAAGATTTGCCTTATTAAGATTTTTGTAAAAGCATATGAAAATTCATTCAGCTTGAAATCATGTAACACCTTTATAACTCAGGCTAATTTTCTGTAATCTGGTTTTGGCGACTAACATATCTTATCTATAACTATAATCTTTCTTTTAAAGATTTAAAATTAACAATAAATTAACAGTAAGTAGGCTAATAATACAATATAATAACTTTAGCAGCGGACTTCGGACGCCGCATCTGTCGCACATCGTCAAAGACAGTTTATTAGTTACACATTTCATTTAATTAAAAGGAGATTTTTAAACACTCATATGGAATTAGGATATTTTTCCACTATAGGGACCTTGGCATTTTTTTTTAAATCTTGGCACAATTCGGACTTCAGAAACTGAGATATGTTGCCAAATGATATAAACAACTATGAAAACAAACCTGATGAACTTTTATGTTGTCCATATATGTATGTAGACATATAAACATTTTATTTATACATGTATAAAATATAGTTTATGTACAAATTATTTCTGTCTGTATATAAAAATAAATAAACGGGTTCCTTACATCAAATAAATTGTATACATATGGAAAACATTGCTTGTGTATATGAAACAGTAAATAGGTTTCCAGAAAATGCGTTATTACTAAATTTCTTTTCTCGTCAAGGCAATTTTTTCTATTTCGCCAAGGCTACTATATCGGAAAAGTACCGAACTGCGATTATATTTTGTTAAATGTGCTATTGTTTTAATATTGTGAATATATCATAACCTATACTGATTAAAATTTTTAGGTATATTCATTTTTTCTATTTAACAAACATCTTTGGAAAAGCATATATATAAAATGTTATTCTGATTGAAATCACGTGACCCCCTTCAAAACTCTGTAATCGAGTTTTGGCGACCAACATTGGCACTAGGAACTGTTTACGGCCAAATTAACACCCCCTGTTTGAAGGGTTTAGAGGCGGAAATTCTGTGTTTTCAGATTTTTCTGGTTAATTGTGCTACAAACCCGACTTACTTGTGAAATTTCATGATTCTACGACTTTTAGAAGTACCTTAGTTATTTGATGATGCGAAGTGAGTCAGTGACAAAAAAGCGCTTTTTCGGAATTTAATATTTCGAAAACTACTAAATATAGAAAGATGAAATCGTGGAATCTTAGTTCAGTTTGAACATACGAGCATGTATATAAAAGAAAAAATTCTATATCTCTCCCTAAAACGACGTTATGAGGGGGTGAAAAGTATGCCGAAATGGTTCAAGAAAAGGTAGCTTACGGCTTGTGCGAACTTGGCGGACGCACTGCCGTGCTCCCAGATTGTTCTTTCGGGTTTGTTTTTTTTTTACAATATTATTAAATTTTTGCAATTATTACATTATAATGCGTTCATAGAAAATTTCGCAACTCTCTTAATTAACCCTTTTATATTTTAAAAACATATTTTCAACTTGGTACCCCATTCTGCCCCGTGTTCCCGTAAGTTTATGTTAAAAAACATTTTATTTTTAAATGGCACTTAACATTTTTTCACGTATTTTTAACGTTTATAAAGTCGAAGAAATTATTTCCAGTATTTTTAATCAATTCATTTGAAAGTTGTAACTTTGATATAGTGCATCTCAAAAGTGTATGGACAGGCGATTTAAAAAAATAATAAAGATAAAAAATAAAGCAATAATCACGAAAAAAATAATTAGCATATGGAATTATAACATAAGTTCGTTACAATACAGAAATATTATGCTGATATCACAGATTGTTCGTAAATAAATAAAATTCAAAATAAGCTGTTCCAAAAATATATGGACAATGAAACGAATTGCTTTTATTACCACCATATCAAAAAAATTTGCATTTCAGCGTTCTGTACATGTGATGTAACCACTTCGAAATATAACTAGTCGTTAAGGGCCACCATAATACTTACCCATCATGGATATACATAATATGAAATATGAAAATAAAACATGTGATACATGCTAGCATTGTATCATGTTGCTTTATTCATAATTTAATTTACATGGACTCCCTTAAATATAATTAATATAATCCCTTAAGCTAATATTACTTTTTGTTGCATTAAAATATCTTAATTTGTTGATTTTCTGTAAGCAAGTAAACACTATTGGTTTACAATTGAAGTCTATGGGAATTTGGCGAAATATTAGAGATACCACCAATTTGGTGTCACTTTTGGCGACTAATTTTGGTCGCCAAATTTGGCGATATATATATATATATAGAGAGAGAGAGAGAGCCAAGTTGGCGAAAAACTTGGCGGCATTTGGCGACATAACAAAGTCTCCCCTATGGTAACCCCTCTTATAAGTATGGAGATGCATTAAATGCTAGACATTTACGATAAGCCATTATTGGCATTTAATCTTATAGTTTGGCGATAGTTTTTTTTGTCGGCGGGATAGTCTAGTACCGAATTGCGTAAAAGAAACATCCTTATAACTCGAAAAATTATAATCATATTAACTAACAGTTTACTGCTTCGGATTAAATATCTCATTTCCAGTTAAAATATATCTTTGAATTGAAATTTGAATGAAATACAAGTCATGAAAAATCGAAGATTGTGAAAAATATGATTACAAATATCTCGGCAATTAATTATCCGATCGACTTCTTTGTTTATGCAAAATTTATGTTTTTTTATTGTTTTTTATATTCACTCCTTCAAATAAACAATTTCGAAAATTCTTGTACACCTTTTATCAAAACGAATATATTTCGAGAGTCAGAAAAACATAATTCCGGATAATCGAGGTTACTGATATTTAATAGGCTTTTTTCCCATTATTACTTGCTTAGTACACACAAAATTTCAAGTCTCTATCTCAATTTGTTCGGGAGATAGAGCGTTAGACTCACACACACACAGACGGACTGCAAATTTTTTTTTCTAAAAATATGTTTTTCGGAATCACCAGTGTCTGAAACGTGTAAATCCGTCAAAAAAAATGTTTTCTATTTTTAAAACGATTACAATATTTACCTTATACTACGTATGATGGGTAAGTAAAAAATCACTGTTCGTTCTTCAATTGTCGAATAATAAGAAAATGCCTCGCAACGTTCAATTCTCTGCTGCTGAAATAGCTAAAATTTGGCGTTTAACGGCTCAAAATGTTAAGATTTCTGATATTGCTAAATTAAGCGTAGTAGATCTGGAATTTACGAAATTTTATTGAAAAGTGACAATGCGATTGCAAAAAAGGCGTTCAAGTCGACCAAGAAAAACATCTCTAAGACAAGACAGGAAGATTTTGCGAGCAGTTTCAACCCAAAAGAAGTCTGTTCGTGAAATTGCGAGGACTTTAGCGTTTCCTGTTTCGAGAACTACTGTTCACCGTCGCATACAGGTAAGCAAAAATTATAAATACCGCAGAATGTGTCGGACACCTATGCTGGAAGTGTACCATAGAAAGGCGTGCGTTCTTTGGGCCAAAAAATACATGCATTGGACGGATGAATGGTTAAGTGTTTTTTTCAGTTACGAAAAAAAAATTCAATTTGTATGGCTCTTATGGCTGGGCAGAGCATTGGCATAACCTGAGAAGTTAACCTCGTGAGTTCTTTAGTCGACAAAAAGGAGGGGGTCTCTCATGGTGTGGGGCGAATTCTGTTCCAACGGAACAATGGATATTGCTTTTCTTAAGGGTCGACAATGTTCTGAGGATTATCAAAATGTCCTCAAAAGCAATCTACTTCCAATTGGAAACATCTTAAAAGGGGAAAACTGGAAATTTCAACAGAACAATGCTACAATTCACACCTCCCACTCAATAACAGGTTGGTTTAAGAAGAATCAAGTGACTGTAATAGACTGGCCAGCCATCAGCCCAGACCTGAATCCAATTGAAAATCTTTGGGGAGTACTTGCACGAGATGTGTATGCCCATGGTCGTCAGATTTCTACAATTCGGGAATTACAGCAACAAGTAGAGCAGAGTTGATTCTCTTTACAGCCACACATTCTCCAAACACTAGTTCCAAGCATGCCTGATAGGGTTTTCAATTAAAAGGAATGCATCCAAAATTTGAATTTAAATGCAAAATACTCGAAAAGTCCATATATTTTTAGGACAGCCTTATTTGATTTAAATTTTTTTTTTACAAAAAGTCTGTAAAACTTTATTTCTTTACTGTAACAAACTTATGTTATTATACCATATGCTTATTATTTTTTTTTTCGTGATTGCTGCTTCATTTTTTTAACTGCTATTTCAAAAAATCGCCTGTCCATATACTTTTGAGACGCAATGTAATAACTGACACTCAGATGGTTTCTTTTCCGTAATTAAATTTTGACCAAAGAAAATAAACTCATTGTAGTTGATGCAGAGCAACAACACATAAGTATTATCTTGCTAAAGCATAAAACTTTGAATAAATATGTTTTAGATCTTCCCAGATATCTAAAGGATTTCTTTATGATTTATAGTTATAGTTACAGTGAGCAAAAAAAGTATTTGCACGCAGACGATTTTTTGCATAAGTAACCATAGAAAACAAATTTGATACTATTCTCTTAATTATTCATTTATTTAAATAAGATGAAAATAAAAATAACTACCCATTTTCCTTAAACAGTAATATTACACATTTTAAAAAATAAATTAATATTCTCTCATACCTAAAAAGTATTTGCACAAGAAGCATTGACTGTTAAAAAAGGCATTAAATGTGAACATTATGCAAATGTTTAGCATATCAGTCCCGCAGTACATTAGCCCCGCACTTTAAAGTCACGAAATATATTAACTGGAGCAGGGATTCTGGGGAGTTTTTGTTCTAATGGCGCCGAAAACGTGTGAACTGTCTGTTGCTACCCGTGAGAAGATTATATTTCTTCACAATTCTGGATTAAGTTACCGAGGAATAGGTAAAAACTTAAATCTAAACTTTTCTAGTGTTCGTTGTGTAATTAAGAAGAAAAAAGAAACTGGTTCGACAATAAATAATCCGCGAACTGGGCGTCCAAGAAAGCTAAATACCAGGCAAAAGAGAGCCATCATAAAAGAATCTTCAAAAAACCCTTTTCTAAGTGCTCGAGAATTGGCCGTTGATGTCGCTTCAACGTCGGGAACAATAGTTACACCACAATCAATTAGAAATATTCTTCATGATGCAAATATTCGAGGAAGATCCCCTCGAAAAAAACCATTTATTAGTGAAACAAATAGGGTGAAAAGACTTGAATTTGCAAAAGCTTATGTCAGCAAACCACTAGAGTTTTGGAAAACTGTTACTTTTTCCGATGAAAGCAAGTTCAATATTTTTGGCCCAGATGGTAAGAAAACTGCATGGCGAAAGCCAAATACTTCTCTTCAAATTAAAATCTTGAAACCAACTGTAAAACATGGCGGTGGTCATGTAATGATTTGGGGATGCATGTCTTTTAACGGAGTTGGCGAAATGACCTTTATTGAAGGGAATATGAATGCTAAACAATGCATTAATACATTGCGTGATCATTTATCTAATATTGCTCTGAAATTAGGAATTCCTAATTCATATTATTTCCAACAGGATAACGATCCGAAACAAACTGCATATATTACGAGGTTATGGTTGCTTTATAATGTAAAAAATCAATTGAAAACGTTACCGCAATCACCAGACCTCAATCTGATTGAAAATTTATGGCATATTTCGGATGGGAAAATAAGGAAAAAGAGAATTTATTAGAAATCAGAACTTAAGCAAGCTCTTAGGGAAGAATGGCTACAAATCAGCAGTGAAACATGTCACAAATTAATAGAATCAATGCCCAGACGATTACAAGCTGTAATTGAAGCAAAGGGCATGCATACTAAATATTAGCACTGTTTTAAACTTATAAATAATTCCTGTAGTTCTATTTTTATTGCTAGTGTGCAAATATTTTTTTGGCAGTACAAATGCTACTTTTTTATGTTTTCATATTTTAAATATAATTATTAAGTCAGATATTAAATATGTTTATTTGTTTTGTAAAAGTGTTGCTATTTTTAATTATTAGTTGCTTTTTATTTATTTATACATATGCTACAACAAATTTACCTGGTGTGCAAACACTTTTTTTGCTCACTGTATCTATAAATACTAAAGTATCTCAAAATCTTTATTTTCAGAAGTGATTTGATACACAGCCACTTGAAGTTATAAAAAAAAAAATATTCTCGTATCCTTTTAATGTTGAGGGTTAAATTGATTCTTGTGGTAATGTATGAAATCTTTTCAAATTGGCGTTGTTCGATTTTAAATTCTCTTTAAAATCAATTTTATTAATTTCGGTAAAATATCTCAAAACATCATTATTAAGAGCCATATTACTTCTTTAAACGTTCTTGTTGAATAGTAATCAAAAGTTTTTCATTTTACAAACAAACTATCACATTAACACATTTGTCAAACCACGACTGACAGATTAAGATTCACAAACAAGTAGAATAAAACACAAAGTATGCCTACATATCTTTGACACATTGGCGAGCAGAAACATTATTTGAGTTTAAGGGATAGAGCAGGGTTCGGCAACTTATGACCCGTGGCTTACCCGAGTGATCCATTTCATAATTTCAAGTAACCCACCTGACGTCCGAAAAAAAAAGCATATTATATAAAAGGAATTTTTTTTTTAAATATGAAACAAGCATTAGAAGAATACTAAAAAATAAACTAAAAATAAAAAAATAACAATAAAATTTTTTCCTGATTACAAAGTGGCAGTAACGAACATATATAACGAATGCAGCGATTAGACGAACTAAGGCGCGGCGAAAAACAGCGTCCAATGGCTGCATTCAATACATTCGCCGCACCTTCGTCTTCACTTTCATATTTTTAAAAAATATGAAACGAGCACTAGAAGAATACAAAAAAAATAAACTAAAAATAAAAAAATAACAATAATTTTTTTTCCTGATTACAAAGTTGCAGTAACGAACATATATAACGAATGCAGCGATTGGACGAACTAAGGCGCGGCGAAAAACAGCGTCCAATGGCTGCCTTCAATACATTCGCCGCACCTTCATATTTTGTCCAATCAAAAGTTGGTTTGAGCTACTGCTACAATTTGACAGGTAGTCTCCTTTTTGGCGGTTATGAGCAAAGCGATATAAGTAAGAGTCCTATCTTAAATGGGAGAGGTAACCGCAAGATTAAAGGCGAGGTTACATCAATCAAGGTCGCACGCCACGTAGCGGACGGGGTGAACTACAGAAAGATGCCTAACTGTTTTCTTCAAAGCGTTATTAGTAAGCGAACAAAATTAATGCTGGAATAAGGCGTAAATTAACGCAGTTGCGCCACCGTGTGGACGGAGTGATAATTCATATGCGCGGGCTTTTAGTGTGGCGCGTATTTTCTAAATCTTTAGTCACTCACGGAAATTAACTTTGTTTGCCACATTTATTGCAAAATAATTGCGTAGCGAGAGGGGCATTCAGATGCACTTAGCACCACGAAATTTTCTTCGCCTCATCAGAAGCACTTCAGTTATTAATCAAGGTGAAAAAACTTTACAATTTTAGTGGTGCGAGTAAGAAAACAGTTAGGTATCTACCTGTAATTCACACTCCATCCGCTACGTGGTGCATGACCTTGATTGATGTGACCTCGCTCTTAATCTTGCGGTTACTTCTCCCATTTAAGATAGGACGCTTACTTATAACGCTTTGGTTTTCTTCTTTATGGATAATCTATTAATTGCACATCTATGAAATAACTGCGCAAGCACAAACGTCGTGTTTTCATTTGTTTGTAGCATTTATATTCTGACAGTAATAGAATATTCTATTAATTTTTATTCGTGTTTTTTGACTTATTTACAGGGGCGTAGCTACCGTGGAGCAGTTGGAGCAACCTGCTCCAGGCGCACGAATTCAAAGGGCGCAAAATTAGGAAGAGCAAAATCAAAATTTTTTTAAATATTTACATATTTTTATCATATATTGAAAATGATTTAGAAATTTATTATGATGATTACTGTACGGGAAAAAATAGTAGCCAAAGAAGTCACCGCTGCTAAACCTATATTTACGATTTCAACAACAATGCCTTAGCTATTTTAAGATTTAATTAGATATTATTATTTTAAGATTTCACAAAAAGACAAACAATAGTTTGACAAGTTAAAGAAAATTATTGACCATTTTACAAACAAAAAACAAAATTAACTTTTGAAGGGTTGTTTTTGTCTGCGTGTGTGGGTGTGAAAACTAAACATGCATCAATACAGATTACAAAACAATAAGAGCGCGATTTAGGCATATTTCGCATCAGTCCACAGCGACAAAATTTAAAGGGGGGGGGGGCGGCAGCGTCAAATTATTTTTGAGATTTTGAAAAAAAAGTAAATCTCAAATGCGGAATTGATAAGCATCTTCTTTTAAAGAGAGAGAGAAAGTTAAGTATCAAATTCAGTGTTCCTTAGGACCTGGTTTATCGCCCATGCAAATTTACACCACTTTTTTCTAAATGTATTTTTCCGCATTAAATCTTATTTAATCGTAGGATTTTAGGATTAAATAAGCCAAAAGGTATCCATCCGATATCGCATATTAGTGGACAATGAATTTTTGAATTATAAAATGAAAAAAGAAAAAAAATCTTGAGTAACTCCATTCAACTTTCCGAACAGCTGACAAAATACTATCTGTTCAAAACAGTATGACAATGAATAAAAACTTAGATCTGAGTTATATATATGGGTGAAATATTTCCACTGGTGATAAAGACCTCGTGTTTTAAAGAAAACGTGCACTTCCAAGAGATAATTTTCAACAAATTTTCATTTCGCCCGTACTGAAACAAGGCCCATAAATAAATAAAAAGAAAGATTTATTTTACATTTCACAGTCTGGTAGTCTCAGGCTGGCCCGCTGGACAATTAATCTGTGGGTCGGTGTGCCCTAAATCAGGTAAAGTTGCGCACTGCCTTAGGTGAAGTTTATAGTTACAAAATATGCTACAAACATTAGATTTAAACAGCCTTAAGTTCTTTAATAATTTTTAAAAATTCACTTTTTAGAAGCATTTTATTATTGATGATTTTTTTTCCTTGCAAAGCAGAATAATTTAATTTTTTTTCTTGAAAGTTTCTTTGTTTCAGAGGACCATTTAAATCTTTTAAAACCTAATGTATATTCTATAATTCTGTCCGTTACCAATGGCGACATGAATTGTCCCAACAATTTTCAGCCTGTCTAGCACCAAAGAGCTCTATTTCAAAAAAACTTTTTATTAGTTTTTTTGTAAAATCATCTAAGTATTTGTTTGAAATGTTTAGGCTTCGTGTATTCGTACATTGCTGTGATTGTAATTTCCCCTAAATGTTTATTATGCTGATTTTTGTGCTTGTTGAACAAAAAAATATTTATAAAGAATATTTTCTGCAAAGAAAAGATAAGTCAAACGTATTTTTTGTTAAGAATTGCATTTTAATATGAAAATGAGACTGTTTGAATATTATATATAAATGTGATAATCAGAACGGCGGTCAGCTATTTTCTTACGTTTAAACAGGACTGCTCAACGTGGCGCCTTTTCAAGGTTCTGTTTGCGCCCCTGTTGTTAGTGGTATTTTTATACATTCTGCTTAAGCGGATTCTGTATAAGACGGAAATATGCCTAACACAGAGCTTTAGACAGAGTTTAATGCATAAAAATCTATTTTAAAGATACTTTGCTTTAAAATTAAATTAATAATATTTACACGTTTTATTAGCATCATTAAGAGTTTTTATCCTGACCGCTCCAGAAAAGGTTTAAAATAGGTTTTATTAATAATAACATTCCTAATTAGTACTAAAATTCTGTACACTTAGAATCCTAAACGAGCCACTCGCAAGCTAATGTTAAACAATCACAGCGTTCATTACGAATTTCTCATTTACATTTCAATATTTTTTAAAGATATTTTTCAATAGAAAGTTGAGGTTGACGTTTAAATGGTTATGTTTATACTGTTTCGAATTTTTTTTCTAAGGGCAGTTTCAATTTCGGATTCAATTCAGAAGTTGAAAAAGCATCCATCTCCCCGCAAAAAAACAGGAATGATAATGGGTATTATTGGTTTCTACTAGCAAGGTGATAAAACAATGGGTTTCTAAAATATTGCACCTCCAAAAATCCAACGTCTGCGTATTTGACAATGACCTAGTCCGACCTGTCCGACCCTTCGTACACTAGCAGCTCTTCAAGGATTCACATGTTCACAATCACTTTTATACAAGAATTTGTAGATAAAATTTGTTCTGTTTTTAATCGGGGAATTTTCAACGATTAAAAAATGAGAAATTTTTCTGAAATAACTGGTAGTAAGGTGATTGTGAACCCGTTGTCGAGCTACCACTGTCTGCGTGGTGAAACGTTGCCTGTATAGATATAAGATGAACGTGAGCAATAAAAATAATTTAATTGAGTTATAAGAGAAAGTGTCCATCAGTTATCGTCACTCAATGGTTCAAAAATAGTTTAGATGGCAAAACCAATTTTTATTATTTTTTATTATCCAATTTTATTTTAATATTTTTCGAAAATATTACAATTCATACATATTTATAACATAACCGCTCACATCTTTAAAAACACACCAAATCAAGCTCTGGGAATCTAAAAATGTGAGGAAATTTTAACATACACGCATACATACACACATACATCTTGAATGGTTATAAAAATTGTGAGAACAGATTCAAGTATTTGAAAATGCTAAAATATACCATTATTTTCATTTATTTTTATTATGATTACAATACTTTCCTATTTCCTTATTTGCATTGTATACACTTTCCTATTTCCTTCTTTGCATAGAATATGTATAGAAAGTAAAAACTGCAGTCGTGAATAATTGGTGCCAATCAGGGCTCTCGCTGCCGATCGCCACTGCGCCAAAATGATACATTTGGTGAGAAAACTAAAGACTGAAATCGCCAAATTGCAAGAGATGTTTTTTTTCTTTCGGTGACAATCTCAATGATGTTATTGTACGATTAAACTTTTTCTGTGTTACTTGAATTTAGCTGATTCAAAAGCCAGTGAGAAGCCCGGTGTGAACTTTTACCGTTGCCCATTGGCTAATTTTCTAAACCATTAGTTGTAGAAATATAGTTCTAATGGTAAAAGAGTTTCAACGTTTTTCTCAGGGCTGAATTCAGGGGTGGTTCGGGAGAGTGGACACTCCGCTCGGAGCAATGAGATAGTCCTCGGAAGATTTGAGATTTTGTTTTCAATGGTCAAAAAGTGCAATTCCCCCTCCCCCTTCGGAGACACAAAAATCCTTCCTGGAGAAAAGTGTCTTCATCCTTTTAAAAGTAATTTATGTCAAAATAGTTATTTTTAAAAAGTTACGAGATTTACATTTTTTTGAAGTGAAAAACCACTGATTTCGAGACTGTAACGTAACGACATGCTAGCATTTTGACACATAGACACTAGCGCGCCAAGCGGTGAATGACAGGAACTTTTCCCTCTTCAGCTCAATCCGCAAAAGAAGAAGGAAGCTAAAACTCCCTTTTTCTCCCGGCGTATTGCTAAAACAAATTATTATTTTGTTTTTCGTCAGTTAAAATGAATTATACCGTATTCGTGACCTACCTATTTCGTGTAACTAAAAACCGATAACGCTGTATTTTATCGTGTTGATGGTCTGGTCAATAACCAACAGTATTGGCGGGAATTTCGATTACGGAAGATAAAATACGGGGCACAGATGTCAGATACGCACTTGGGTACCTAATTGACAGCAAAATGGCGTTACTTTATTTTACAAGGTAACCCGGCTACTGTTGCTTATTTATTAATAAATTGTTCATTTACTTTTATTTTATTTTTTTTAATTGTACAATTGTTTTGTTCTATAGTTATTAATGAAATTACCGTTTATTTATTGTTGTTTACTTTTTAAAACAATAGAAAATAATTTAAAAATATATATTGTAACTGATATTGCAAAACGGGCTTTGGCCAAATTGACGTTAAAAAATCGCGCCAAACCTGGTTCGTATATCACATCTCTGCCAAATTCTCTGCTTTTTGATTTTTCGACTTTTTATCCAAATTTTCCGGATTTTTTAAATTTTCCCTTTCATTGTATCCCAAACACTACCTTCATACCAAATTTCAAGATTCTAGGGATACAGGACGTACCTCTGAGTTTTGATGATCGGTGAATCAGTGTCGAAAAGGCGAAAGTTTAAGTTCATATATCTTCTGAAATAAAAAAGATAGAAACGTGAAATTTCAGCATTTAGTTCCATTTCCACATTACTTTAGATTTACGAAGTTTCAAGTTTCTGGGAATCACCAACACAAAGATATTGGGGGTCAAAAGTACCCTGAGTTGCTTCCAGAAAAAGATGCTTACGGCTGTGCTTTCAAGACTTGGCAGGGGCACTGTCGTGTCCCCAGATGCTTTCATTAGTGCTGCTACACAATTCAACGCATAAAACATTTCCTGACGATTAAAAAAACACACACGTAATTGTTGAAGTTTTCACTTCTATTGGCACTCCCGGAGTGCCACTGTTTTTTTTTTTTTTTTTTTTTTTCGGTTCCTTGGCTCCATACGTTATATCTAAAAAGTCTTCACCGTACTTTAGCAGATAAAATAATAAAGAATTCTCTTTTGTACGACCAAAACTTACTGAGCTATTACATTTTGAATTTTATGAAATTTTAGTATTTTCTGGCACTAAAAATAGGAAACATACTTCATCTATATGTAAAAAGTAAATATATATATATATATATAAATCGTGACAATAGTGTGTTTTCATATTATTCAACAGTGCTTCGAAACTTTTGAAAAGAAAAACAGATATTAAGGGCAGTAGATTGTACAGGCCCATTGGCGCATTTAAAATAAAAATCCCCCCCCCCCCTCCCCTGATTCTCAGAAAATATTGGTAGGTTCTCTGGACTTAAACAATTCTTTTTTTTTTTTTTTTTTTTTTTTTTACTTTTAATTATTTGTATTTAATACGTTGTTAAAATACTTTTGATTTTCAAATAAAAGTAAGTTTTAAATCGAATTAAGAATAGTATATAAATTTTAAATTTCAAAACAAAATTACGCAAAACTTTTTTAAGTGACAAAAGGGCGCACAAACTTAACTTGCTCCAGGGCGCTGAATCTGTAGCTACGCCACTGCTTATTTATTATAGTTAATTATTTAAATAAAAGCAGTTCTTTTTAGAACTAATATTATTTGTTAAAATGGCAAAATATTGGCCATAGAATAACTGTAGTTTTCGAAATTGCAAGATAATTCTTTTTCTTATAGAATTCATATCTGTCCTTTTCCAAAGAGCAAAACAAGTTAGTTACGTATTTTAACTTTAATTTATTAAAAATATATATATATTATTTAATATATATTATCAAATGTTGTTGATTAAAATACGCTCGATTTTAATAAATTTTCTTTTAATGAAATGAAAAATGACTCATAAAAATTAGTAAGTAGTTAATGTGTAAAGATCGAATTTTGTAGTCTTATTTTTTACTGAATTCTTGATGTGCTAAAGTTATAAAAAAATGATATACACGGTTCTATTCCAGATGAAAATACAATGTTTATCAAGGTTTAGAATATGTATAGAATTAAGACCAATGTCAGACGGGCGTCTTTTTTGCTGCTTTTTTTTCTTAAGTATTATCCATTCACAATGCTATAGCATTGTGAATGGATAATACTTAAGCAAAAAAGCAGCAGAAAAGAAGCCCGTCTGACATTGGTCTTAATAATAAATAAAATACTCAATTTTAAGTCCTTTTCTTCATTTATCAAGCGCAGACGATACATCGAAAGCTTATTCCAATATGCTTTTGATCGTATTGTATTAATGTTATTTATGTTACAAATAGTTCATTTATTTAATTTAAAATTCATTTCATTTTATATTCAGAATCACTTTAATTTAAAATGCATGCATTAAATGTTATACTATTAAATGAGCAAGTGTTGTTAATTTATTTGTTTAAATATTTTGCGCGTCCAGACAACAACTGCAAAAATTTTCCTAAAATCGCCAGGTTAGATTTTTTTTTTTTTAACCATTTGGAAAAATGGTTATTGTTCTCGTCAGGATGGGAAATCAAAAGCATATCTGAAGGTTTTTATTGTTTTAATCCGCATTTTATTCGTCTTCTGATTGGTCTATACAGTAATAGGTATTTCCCTTTACTTTCAACAGAGATCTGTTGCCACTATGACAAAAGAGTAATAAAAACTACAAAAAAAATAATAACTCAGAAACAAATTGAGATACAGCTTTCAAACAAATTGCATTTAAAATTACATTTTTTTCTCTATACGACGGTGTAAAAAGTAATATTGTGGGATGTTTAGAAGTTTAATAATGAAATTTCATTTAAAATGGGCCGTCAGATTTCTAGGAAATCTGACGATGGAAAAGCCTTTTCCCGAACAGCCAATGAAATGCTTGGATAATACATAAGTTTCAGGTGGATAATGCGTACGAGTCGCAGGCGGTTTCCGTCGCTTGCAATTTTTACGTGTCATAGCACTATTAATGTTTAATTCATGGCGTACGTAATGTATGATCAGAGCCCGATCAAGATGAAGTTGGGCCCAGGGCCTGTTAAAAAGTTGGGCCCCCCTACCTCCACATTCCCGGCGGCACTTTAAAAAAAAAAAGTAGGTTTATTCGATGAGTTGACAAAGTTGTTTGGGTGAAAGTTTCAAGTTTACAAAAAAAAATGTAACTTACAAGAATACTCAAGAAAATGAATTACCATCCACTTTCTCAAATAAGCATTTGTATAATTCACAAACATCTATGATCCACAGTTTATGTTGCAGAATAAATGAAGACGTCTTTTTCAAAACTCGCGTTATCCAAAATCATAAAAATTGTGTTTTCCCTAACAGTCTAGTAATAATTTTAAACTATAATTCTGACATTGTAAAATCCTCGTTTATATTGAAACCAATAGACACAGTATGCAGTTTTTGACATTTTCTCCAAATTTTGATTTTCTGGATACGGCAAGTTTTGAAAATTATAGGGATTGAAAAGGACTTTTACAGAAAAATTAAATATGGGGGCTTTTAATTACAGTAAAACTTTGTTTTCACGTCAGGAACCAAAATATAAAATGCAAACAGTGGAAAAACTTAAATTTTGAGAAAATACACACAAATTTGTGGGCCCCTGAAATTGGTGGGCCCAGGGCCGAGGCCCCAGAGGCCCGTGCATTAATCAGGCCCTGTGTATGATCAACTCTGTGCAATTTTTCATGTCTTAAATTTTAGTCTTTGAAAAAAAAAATTTCCAAATGGTCGTTGTAATTTGTTAAATTTCATTTTTTTTTTTTTTTTTTTTTTTTTTTTTTCTTTTTGAAGCAGACAAAGCCATTTAGAGAATCCCTGTTAAAAATTCTATTACGAATTTCAGATTGTTACTTACTCACAGAAGATGAATCTTGTTCGCCAGATATATTGCAATATATTTTTGTAACAGCTTGTTTTGATAAAAATATGTGTATTTTAAAATAGTCGCAATGTCATTTTAGTTTAAGGGCAAAAGCCAGTAATGCTTTCGTAGCATTAGTGCTTTTCTCCTGAAATTAAAATGATATTGCGACTGTTTTTTTTTTAAATGTTTTTAATTTTATCAAAATAAACTGTAATAAAAATATTTCGCAATTTAACTGGGAAACAAGATTCATCTTCCATAAGTGAGTAAAGATTCAGAAAATATGCGCAAGAGATGCGCAGATAGTAAATATTCTGCCATATATGACGTCATACTGAAAACCCGCGTATTTGCATTATTCACCCCGTCCACCAGATGGAGCAGCTGTGTCAATGTACTCTAGATTCCAGTATTGACATTGTACGCTTACATATATCGCTTTGGTTATGAGCCTTAGTTGTCTCAGTTCACACTCAGTTGTAGCACTTATTCAGTATCACAAGAACAATGACGCAAATATACCTAGTTACGCAATGAAATAATCTTCATTATTAAAACAAATTATTGCAATGGGGAAATAAAAAGCAAAAAAAAAAAAAAAAAAGGTTGTTTCAACATGTGTAAAAATAAAAGTCTGGATGTATCGAAAAGGGTGAAAACTTATAAATGTGAACGAATATTTGCACACATGAAATTTATTTTAAATAAGAGCAGGAGCAGCTTAACTACCGAAAAATCAGATGACTAATTATAAGCCATACTTGGCTGAATAGACGTCACACGTTCAGCATTAGGGGAGCCCTTTATATCGAAGAGAAAAGTAAAGTTCATTCAGTTATTTATTTTTTAATTATAATTATGATTTTTATGTTTCAAGTTTAGAAAAGCGTACTGTAAATATTTTCTCAATAAAAGTTATCTTATTATTAGTAAGCAAAAGAGACTGTTTTAAAATGAAAATACCACTGACGCGAAACGTCTTCGTAATACACACTTTTTGCTTGATTGCGACCCGCAGTTAAACAAAGTTTCCGATCCCTGGGATAGAGCAATGGAGGGTCGTTTTCACTAATTTCTAATTTTTTTTGAATGATGGTAATTATTCAGAAATCATGAATATTATGATGGGATGCTTTTCTGACTGCGTGAAGGAAATTTTCACATTGCATAACATTCTTAGCCATATTAAGCGACTAAGCTAAAAGAAAATTTTTAATAAAACATTTTTAACACTTTTCAACATAGTTGAAAAGTATTTATGAATTCGGTTTGTCTGTCTGCCGTCTATCCGTGATGTGATCGAACTCGCGTAAATATACTCGGATTGTCACGCAATTGATATATGCTATAGAAATTTACCATAAGAGGTCTGCTCGAGTCGGAATTTTCAGACCCATCCCCGTCCTGACTCGTTTATATTTTCACGATTAACGGCCCAATCGGACTCGTGGAAAAATGAGGGAAAACAGGCCCAGCCCATGCAAAAATCAATTAAATCAAACCCGACTCATTTTCCACAAGAAATTCCGATTTTTTTCTTAACATACTATTAAGATTCTTTTCTATACTGCATACATATTTTTGCGAAAACTTTTCAGTATATTTTAGGTTACTATACGTTCGCAAGAAAGACCATACAGAATTTATCGGCATTAATGATCACTTACACTCATTAGACTCTTACATTCATATAAAGATCCATTAAAAATATTAATATCGTTCAGAATGAAAGAAAAAAGATGGTTAAAATCATCATAGTTTTTGAAGCTGTATAATGAAAAAAAGGATTTTTTTTTAAATATTTCTCTATAATTTATTAAGTTAAATTTCCAAAGATTCCGTTAACAAAAGTTCATTATCACTGTTATTATATTTATAAAATAAATTGCCTGCCCGACACGTCCTGGGAACAATTAAGTCCAGTACCGGCCCGCCATGTAGACCCAGTATGTAGTAAACATGTATCCCTGGTTTAGACACGATGTAACTGTCCGATGCCGATCTCTACGCTGGACATGTCATATTTCTGTATTGAAGTTGTCAATCTAGCATCGGATCGTGCATCCGATATTTATACATGCGAATACATTTATACTTATTTTCGTCCCAGTCACGTCCATTCAAATATTTCATATTTTATTCGCTTATTTTGATCCTTTTAAATGTTTATATCGGGCCGGTCGGCCCACTTAATTTTTTCATCGACCCTGAACGGCCCGTTTGTTTTTTATATCGGCCCAACCTGGCCCGTTAAAAAAATTGTCTTTAATCTACCGGCCGGTTGGAAATTCTGCCTTCATTTTGCTAGTCCGGACCAAGCCCGGATCCTTGTAAATCTCTAGTTTATCATGACCATGTACGATATTGCAAATAAAGTATGTAACATTTATAGCAGGGCTTAATTTGCACCGGAACCCAGCTCTGGTACTTCTCTGTTTTTAGTAAATATTTAAATATTGGTCGGAATTCACCGGAGCTCGTAAATGCAGGGCTCCGGATCCCAGTGCAATAGCACTTCCGAAAAACCGAAGTCTAAATTACTCTTTCCTTTCCTTCACATCTCGAAGTTTTTGCATTCTTTTTTATCAAAACACTTATATGTGACGTAATCTGTCGCACACGTAGGAGATGGAGATAAAACGTATTCAATTTTTATATTAGTTTTTGTGCTCAATCTGTCTTACATTAAAAATTGTATTTATTCATGTATAGAAAAAAAAACTTTTCCTCCTTCAAAATTACGTATCATATTCTACTTCAAATCATTTTAATACTATTTTGATTAAAATGAAGAGAAAACAGAAATCAAGTTTTTCTATTCTAGTGATATTTGCAAATTTATGTCTGGCATTGATAGCGGCGTCGTGTTGATACGGCGCCACTCAATAGACTGAACAGTGAATTTGCTTTCAGTTCGAATTTCTTTTGGGACAGTAGGATAATTTCTAATTGACTGTTTTTTTTTATTTTGATATCCAACTTGAAAAGAATATTTTCTGTTTTTAGCCAACGAGCATCAGCTTGATGTTTTGCTTGTTTAAGGTTTTTTGTCTTCTATTTCGTAAGAGTATAAAAATCACGTTATTGATTGTTCTATTTATTTTGTATCATGAACGCTGTCCATGCTGAAGCTGTACTCTGCTTACGAAGTCACCTTCATTTGTAAGTAGATATAATTGCAATGTACTATTATTCTGATAGAAAGCAATGGAGCAGTGTTTCCCCTTTTCTATAAAAAATAAAAGCATCGAATCTTTCCGATAACGGTGTCAAATTTTTAATATAATCTGATTTTCAGGGACTCACCACAAAAGATTCTTATGCGGAAGGAATCGATTAAAGTTTAAGATATTCATCTTTTAATTGTTCCATTCTTCAGCATATAAATATTAATTTCTGTAAATTTCATGCATTTTTTCATAAAAATGCATAGCTGCGAACTATCCCTCTTTTGTGTTAACACTAGTTCCGAATCATAATCCTTACCATATTTAATCGCAGAATTCTGCAATTGATTAACACTAAAATTAAGCAAAGATTTAATTCGGAAGGAGTGATAACTAAAAAGTGTAATAGTTGGCAGCTAAATATATGCTGATAGATATATTTAAAAGTTTTATTTTGCTAAAGAAAAAAGTGCTTTAAATTTTGCAAATAATGTACGAAATATAAATATGCAGATTGGAGTGAGAGGGGAGGTTCAGTTATTAGTACCAATACCACAGAATATTAGGGCTCCGGTACTTTTTTTGTAAGAAATTAAGCCCTGATTTATAGTTCGAGGCATATTCAAAAGAATTCCGCTACGTCTATGGGGAAAAAACCATTTGCAATGTATTTTAACGATGTTACACTATTTCAAACATACTGGAAGGGATAAACATTACTGGGGTACACTACAAGGTGCTTACTCTAGAATAGGGTGCGCATAACATTGATCGTTTATTTACAGGGGAACACAAAAGTATTTGGATACAGTACCCATCTATGAGCAATAATTGCTGGAAGTGTATTTTCAATAGTGGCATGCGTTTTTAAATTTAACTAATTTTTTGTATATTACTTGGTGTGTATAAATTCTGTAGATCCTATTCAGAGGAATACAAAATATCTTGAATACATTTCCGCTTATTGACGGAAATTACTGAAGGGAAATTTTCACCTATGCTATGCGTTTCCTAATTGAACTAAATTTTAGCACATTTTGTAATATATATACACGTTTACGGATCATGGGCTGTACAGAAGAATTCCGAATTTTGATTGTAATTGCTAAAATTCAAAGTTTTCAAATGTGCTTTCAAAATTGTTTACGCAGACGTCATTTTTCACCTTACAAAATTGTAAAGTTTTGTTACAGTATTTTGAATGCGTTGGAAAGTATTTCATAATCTATGCTTGAGGCATGATTTTTCGTTCTTGTTTTTTTTTTTTATATAAAATCAGTTCAGTTAGATTGGTTTAAAAACGTATGTGGAAAATGCTTAAAGTTTATTTTTACTTGTAAGATGTTCATTTTTAAGAAGTATCGCTACATCAGATGTTACATCGGATGCTAATATATCGATATATATGGAGAGTACATGTCAAATATTGATATTGTTTTGGTCCGATATATCAATATATAGATATTTTACGGCCAACTTTATGCATATCTGCCATAAAAAATTAACGGCTTAAATGCCTTTGAAAAGGAGTAATCTCTACTATAAAACGAGTAATTATAGGAGATGTACACAGACAAAAAAATCCCTGTAAAATTACGGGCAGACGCCGGCAGCAGAGATTCCAGTCATACCCCGTAAAAAAAAAAAAAAAAAAAAAAAAAACATATCCAATTACCAATCCGTATTTTTGCTAACAGATGGGCTAGAACTGTAAAAATATGTGGATTGCCCTTAATTTTCTAAGTATTTAAGGGATAAGGCCGTTTTTTTAATGGATCAGACCGTTTTTCATCAAATAAGGCTGTTGCCCGTAAAAATTGAAGAGCAAAAACGCTCATAAATTTACAGTTTTTTCTGTGAGTGTAGTATATAAATCGATATGTGCAAAATAAATTTTGACCTCGTTTTATGTACGTGAACATTTGAATGAAATTCTATCCTACACCGTTTTAAATATTTACATTAAGTTTACGTTTTAGAAACTTGTCAATCATTTTTAGAGAATTTAAGAATCATATATTTTCTCTGATAAGGTACTCTGACGTAATCATAAGAAAAAAAAAAGATATTACTGGATCTACGATATGCGTGTTATGCTTACATATGATTCATGATACTTATGAATGATTCAAACAATAACAAATAGTTACTGAACTTTTAAGCTTTTATAATTTTTTATACAGTCGGACCTCTATTTAACGAACCTCTATTTTGCGAACTTTTCCTCGGAACCAACAACATTTTGCGAATTTCTTCGTAAAATAACCTCTAAATAGCGAAGTGTATTCTCTATTTAACGAACTTTTTCTTCTGATGTAATTTTTCTTTCTCCCTATTTCTCTAAATATTTCCGGACACTTCAAACTTATTCTTTCTTTTACGCATTTTATAATGCTCAATAACCTTGAATTAGTTTTACCAGGTGCCTAACTCAACGAGAGCAGTAAAATCACTGACATTCTTTGCATTTCATCCAAGAAATGCAAACTTTCAACACTCAAAAGGGCTGTTCTGTAGTAAATAAGTTTCAGTAATAAAATTTAAGGACGCATGTAGTAATACAATGTTTAAAATTACTTGTTATAATAAATACGATAATATCATTAAAATTCATTAATTTTAATGTAAATATTTTCTTAAAACTGAAAATACAGTGTATTTCCGGACAATATTTTTTTTAATTCTTGTTGTCCTTACAGATTTCTTTTTGATGGGTAAAATGAATAATAATAAAAAAAATAAATATGATTTACAAAAAAAAGTGTGATAGTTAAGTTTTTTAATAATGTTTAGTGTTTATGAATTAAAAATATGTTTTGTGTAGTTTAAAGTATTTAAAAAGGTTCATCTCTATTTAACGAATTTTCCACATAACGAACTTTTTTTCGGGATTTAGCGACTTCGTTAAATAGAGGTCCGACTGTAATATGAAATATGTATGATAGGTTTAAAAAAATGAGGGCAGGCATATGTAATATCATTGGCAAATATGATGTCGAAATTATTTATTTTCTATTGGGTCGTTCTGAAAGTCATTTCCGTTTGGGAAAATCAATTCGTACGGGAAAATTCTGCCCATTAATTATTAGACATTAGATATCGGAATTATTGTCTAATAATTAAATGATAGAATTCTCCGGTACGAATTAATTTTACCAAACAGAAACGACTTTCCGAAAGACCCAATATTTTTTAAAGGATGGTTGGTGCTTGTAAATCCTAAAACACTTCTCGTTAAAAAAAAAAAAAAAAAAAAAAAAAAAAAAAAAAAAAAAAGATGTTTTTACATGCACTACTAGGGGATACAACACGGGGTTTCCCGGGTTTTGAAAACGCTAATTCATTTTTAAGATTTAGTTAGTTAGATGGCCCACTAACAAAACCAAAAAGGATTTTTATAGGAAAATATCACTAATGTATTCAAATAAAGCTTTGAAATATATCAAAAGCTATAGTTTCGTATAAGCTGCATACCAATATTTAAGCCAAAGAAATCGCTAAGAGTTGGTTGCTTTCAGCAGCCATTTTGATTCTGTAGTTTAATTTCAGTAGTTAAAGCACGTAGTTCGATAACCTGTCTGTTAAATTTGTGTTTTATTTTTATTATTTTATTTATCTATTGATGCAGTTTTAATTTCGTTATGGAATATTAAACGGTAACAAATGCTAAACTGCATATTGTTTTAAGTGCAAACAAGTTAATCATTCGTGATCGTACTACACGTTATAGAAATGGATTTTTTTTAAATCATGCTTGAAATTTATTTTAGAAACCATAACAAATCAATAACTTTAGATACAGTTTTTGAACAAATTGTATTTGAAAGGGCATTCTTTGTTTTTCCTTTTCGACGGAGTAAAATTTGAAATTGTGCGACGTTTAGAAATTAAAAAGATTTCAGTAAAGGAGAAAATTATTGATCAGATGTTGCCATTGTCAATATGACGTCAGCGTTACTCACGGACAACTTTTTGCTCTATAATATGTATTTTAATGAATGGCCGTCTTTTCTTTTTCTCTCAGGCTAAAAAATAAATTTTCGAAAAAATGCTTTCGACCTTTTCTTTTTCAAAATATACTGCCACTAGAAATGAAACCACTAACATTTGAAGCCTTCAGCATAGATTTAAATTTTGGGCTAGAAATAATATTTTTAGTTAAAGTAATGATTATTAATGTATTAATGAATCAGAGATTTGTTATCAGCCTGTACCGTAAAATGAAAAATATGTATATACTGAATTTTACCCCCAAAGGATCTAGCCGGATAAGCATAGCCAAATGGCCCCCACGGCCGATGTTTGAAATAACAGGTGTGGTAATAAGGCTCAGCATGAGATAATAATATAGAGTGTTTTTAGCCCCTGCCTTTGAACTGTCCTTGAGATAAAAGGGAAAGTATGCGCCGGCGCTGCTATTTTTCAAATACGTTTTGCTCAAAAAGTACAATAGTAAAAAAAATTAAACCAACGCCAATTATGGAAGAATATATTAAAGAATATATACATTAGAAGAATACACACATTATATAATTTTTTCAGATTTTTACACAAATTTTAACATAGAAAAAGAAACAAAAATATTTTTTTAAATTATTAATATGGTTATTTTATATTTACACCAACCAAAAAATTACAGAATAATGCTCAAAGTACGCACTGTTAAGGGAAAAAATCGTTAAAACCGAAGATGCGCTTTTTCAGTTATAACAATAATAATGCCAGCAAACTTGCTAAAATATTCGTAATTTTCTCTGTTTGTATTTGTTATACGCTGTTATCAATATATTGGTCGATTCGTGACATTTCCACTGGGGCAGGATGCGCATTGCGCCAAAATAAGAGAATGTTACCAAACATACCACTTCTCTGTAGGTTTGTTTCGCGTTTGTAAACATTCTGTTATTTTGGTATACTAGGCATCCTTCTCGCGTAATACAATCTAGTCGATTGTACAGGTGAAGCTGAATAGGGGCAGTAAATATATAAGGTTATCAACTTTTTGGCAATTTCTGACCCCCTACCAACTTTCCGATATCATACTTTTCCTGGATCCTCCCCTATCCCTAATAATATCGTTATCAGTGTCTAAAAATTATTTTTATTTTACATTTTCTTTTTCCTTTTCCTTTTTTTTTTCTTTTTATACGTTTCCAATGATATACAGATATAATTGTGCATTTTTTTTTCGCATATTTTACTGATTTAAATGAAGAGAAGAAAATCATAAAGTATCACTGTTATATAAGAAATAACTTTATATCAAATAACATTTTAATGAAATATTATTGAAAAATTTTTAATAATAGTTCTTTGTTACATAATGCATTAAACAGTAATATTGTCTTCTTGCTTTTCCATATTGCACGGGCTAAACAGAATTTCTTGTAAACAAAACAGGTGGACAACATTCTCCCCCATCTTGTACTAGCAAAAATAACAAATATCATTTCGAACCTGGTTTCTCTAAGAACGAATTATATACGTATATGACAGGAGAATATTAATGGCGGACTTTGGTTTATTCCATATTTTGGAATGGAATGATTTTATAATCATTCAATGGTTTTAATATATGTATGTAATACACTAATATATGTGTGTGTGTGTGTGTGATGATTTGACTAAAAGCAGTGGGCGTTGATCGAAACTACTTGGGTTTCCAGTTTAAATAGCACAGGCGTTTTATTCAGATCGGTTTGTTGAGAATATAACAGACGAGGAATACAAATAATGCAGTCGATTGAAATACAATCCAGCTTACAATCCAGCAATACACACTCAGAATTGGCTTTCGGGGAAGTGCTCAAAATAACCGATAAAAAAATAATAGAGTTTACTCGCATCAATAGCTCATTTATTCGAAGTGCCATCTCTGCTCTGCTTTCCACACGATTTCACAGTTCTACTTATTCCGTTGTTATTGCACATATCCCGTAAAAATCGCCGTACTCAGCTCGATATCTTTTTTCTCTTGATTCTACCACCACAATCTTACTACATTCATAAACTCACTAACATATCTGTCCGTACATCTACATTTTCCATAAACTGACCAACTCATAAACTGACTGACATTTCAAATACAGATCATCTCAGATCACCTTCATCTCATCATCTCCGTCATCTCTATAATCTCAACAGGCGGAAGTCAAAGTATTCGGTTCTGCGATTGTATTTATACTACCTTGGCTCATAGACCGGGAGCCGGCAGCACAGACAGTCACCTCATCGAGTTCACGGATGAAATTCTAGGATTAGTTAAATCTTGATTCTCATAATAAAACGCAATCGTTCTACCAAGTCCTATCTTGGTGTAAAACACCTGAAAACCCGATTTTAGCGCTGACTCGTAGGCTCACCATTGTGTTTTCCTGCACCAAAAGGTATGAAAAACATGGAGGACTGAGAGCAGGAAAACACAATGGTAAACCTATGAGTCAGCCCTAAAATCGGGTTTTCAGGTGTTTTCCACCAAGATATGACTTGGCAGACTGATTACGTTTTATTATGCGAATCAAGATTTTAACTAATCTAGAATTGCATCCGTGAACTCGATGAGGTGATTGTCTGTGCTGACGGCTCCCGGTCTATCAGCATTACAAATTAAGTCAGCTGATCTTTCTCTCCCAATCATAATCGCTTTTTGATGGTTTATTTACATTTCCGGTCGTATTAATCTGGAAGTAAAAATATTTCCGGCCGCGAAACATTGTTCCAGAACTTTCTATTTTCCTGACCCCAGACGCATAAGGTGTAAACAAAAATTAGTTTCTGCTTTCGAGATTGCATCTAAAAATAGCTTTTTTCCCCGCCAGGCTATAAAGAAAAATGAATTTACTGTCACGGAAATGTGTTTTAAGCATTGAAATATACTAGTTGGCACCTGGATAATTTTTAATAAAAGAATGATTTTCAATAAATAGGTTTTTTAGACGGGATAAATTATGAGTTATAATATTTTAGCAGTTAAATAAAGATTTTAGAGGGTTTTAATATACCGGGATTTAATAGCGAATTTTAATAGGAATTTAAATAATAAAAGGTTTTATTAAAGAAATATAAATAGTTAGAGCCATTTTTTAGATTTACGCAATTTTAAATAAATATTATTATATGGATTACGATCTTATGAATATTAATATACTAGGATTTTAACTTAATAAACCGGTATAACATATGGAATATTACTAAAAGGGAAATTTATGTAGAATAATTTTAACCTTGGTGAAAAAATTTAAATTTTGTAATATATATATATATATATATAGTTTCTGGGTGATTTGTTTAAGCAAAATATTATAAAACGAAAATAAGTAAATGCAAAGCTGTTCTGAGTCCATATCCAAGAATCATATTATTTATCAATTTGAAAAGTTCACTATTTTTAAATGTTACTGATATCTATCCCCATTCAAAGCATCATATATATGGCTGCTGTTTTAGAGATGGAAGTAAGCCGTTATTGCAAGTTTGGAACAAATGAAATAGAAACAAGTGCAAAGTTGTTTAACATAATACTTTTGTATTAACAATACATAAAAAAATATTGCTGCAAACTATTTACTAAAATAATATACAACACTTATTGCATTTTAGAAAACCTTAAATTAATTTAAATTACAATTGAACGTAAACGAGTTTGTTGCTCTTTGTGTACATCCTGACAGATGTGGTTATGGAAATTTCAATACAACATCACTTTTTGCATGACGAAAATGGCTTTTTCAATTTCTAGAAAATCATAGAAATTAGAGCTAACATTCTTTCTCATGAATTTAACCCTTTCCGGCACGGGCAATTTTTGTTCTGAAATGATGAAATGATTGACTGACACCGGAATTTTAAAACGACTTTTTTAGAAATTAAGAACATGTTACTTTAACTATTCATTGTAAAAGCAAAATTTTACTGAAATATTCTTGGTGCCGTTCGTAAGTTTGAAATTAAAATTAGGTATCCCGACCCGGGCACACTGTGCCGGAAAGGGTTAACTGAAAGAAACAGAATCACAGAATGATTATTGGGCATTTATGTGCTGTTCATATCCGCCCTCAACTAGTTTTGTTCACAAGTGTCTCACATGGTCGCTAGAATTAAATTGATAAATAATTAACATTTCTCAAATTTAGAAGAAAAAAAAAACCTTATCAAAAATATTTATTAGTACTCATAATATATGTTAAAACAGTAAAATTCAAATAAATAAATAAATAAATAAAATTAATCGCTTACATAGTTGGAACTGAGATTTTACTTTTGAAATCTACAAACTGTGTTTTGGCTACTAAAAACAAATAAAATAGCAAAGAGCTTCAAAAAATTATCATCATATGTCTACTACAGGTATTTCCATCTTGTTATTTTTTTAAATAAAAAAATATAAAATAACTATTTAAAAATTGTGATGTTCACATCTGCCTCCCTCTACCCTATATAATGTAATAAACAAAAAGCATTCAAGCATAACTTTCAAACAAATAGTTTTTTTGTGGTGGTGGGATCTGTTATGATTAGGCTAATATTATTAGGTTGACACATCTATCTGTCTGCTTGCCTGTCTACACCTTCCTTCGTGCAAAAATATTTCACTTGTCATGCAATTTTAATGCATTTTTAAGGTATTTAATAGCATTTTTAGAAATGACATCCTTAACTGTACCTTGCTTTTTCAACAGGTACACATAAAAAAAAATCCGTGCCTTTATATTGTGGTTTCCGGTATCTATCAAAGTTTACAAATAAAAAAATTTAATGTGTTTGAAGCAATGTTTACTTTTTTTTATTGTCTTACATATACATATTACCTTACATATATCATATTTACTTTTTTAGTTACATAAGACACATTTTCATCATCTGTAAGGTTTTTATGTTCGAATAAAGTACATACAGAATTTGAATAGCCCATTTATTATAAAGACATAACATTATCCCAATGCCATAATCGCATAATCAATAAACAACAAGGCGGACTTTTTTTAGTTTGAATCCAGAACCGTCGAAAGGAATTGCAAAGCATGGTACAAAATATTACATATCAACCTACATGCCCCAAGAATTAACATTCAACCCTCTATTACCCGATGCTCAAATACACCACGCAAATTAATTGTCACTCCTACTACATAAATTAGATCTGCCAGCTGGTTACCCATCTTAATTTGATTAACCCATGTCTGAATAAATTGGCTGCAATGGAATCAAAATAACTTCCCACCTCCATTACTTTTAGCCATTCATTTACACTCTTTTATTTTCTTTCTTTAAAAAAAATACGAATCTGAAAATTCAGAAAGCTATGAGCTGATATGAGCTATGAGCTATACGATGCGAGTCACTATCAGATAATAGTAAATTTTATGTCCTTGCCTAAAAAATGTGAATTAAGCAAGTCATTAATGAATATTTAAATTCTTCATAAACATCTCTTTTCAAGTACTACATTGTGTCACTAGTTTAAATATGAAAACGAAATTAAATTTCAATATTTAAAAAAATTTTTAAATTGTACATGTAACTACCATGAATTGTCCCAAACTTATGTAATTACCATGGCTTGTCACAAACTTCAGATCTATTAATTAAAATCTTTATTTTTAAGACTTTGAAAACTTTAGGCCCTTTCTTTTTGATCGGGGATATTTTTCTCTATCCAATTATAATTTTAGCTTCGAAGGGTTTTGGCTTTGCAGAGTTTTCTTTGTTCCTGGATTTCTCTATCCTTTCTTTCTAGGAGATTTAGGAGCCCATGGTTTTCTGAAAGGTTTCCTAGCTGCCTCATATTCATCTAATTTCGCAAATAGCATATCAGAATCCACAAATTCGCTTCAAGAATGTATTAACCCTTTCAGGGGCAAGGTACTTGTATTCGTAAAATGTTGAAATAATTGAATGACACCAGTATTTACAAAAAAAAAATATTTGTAAACAAGTACATTAGAATCTCTTTTATCCGAAACTCTTTTAACCGAAATCCATTTTTAAAGCTTGTTTTTTTTTCTTCCTTTTTTTGTTTACTATCACATTCCTTGTGTGTAAAACCTATTTTCATAGCTTTTTTTTACTATCACATTGATCAAAGCAAAGAAGAGGACAGCGATGCGGGCTAAGAAAACGAACAAATTTAGCAAACTGTAACTTTTGAATGTTTTGCAAAAGGTTTGGCATGGCTGGAGCAGCAGAATGACTGTGATATTGGTGATCTAATAGCATTTAAAAAAAACTTCGTGATAGAGCTACAAGCAAAGGCAATCGAAACTGCGGCAAACGAAACTTTTTTCCAAACTCTTGTGAAATATGTAAAAGGTACTTAATTTCAAGTTTCAAATTCAGGTAATTTATTCTTCTATCTATTTTGCTATTGCTTAATTTTTATTAAGAACTTGTTACCATAATAAGAAATAGCGTATGTATGTGTCCTAATCTTAAAATTGAAGCATTCTCGATTATCAGAAAATTTCGATTTTCCGAAAGATGGTTGGTCCCAATTACTTCGGAGAATCGAGATTCTGCAGTAAAAGGATATTTTCGCGTACTTAATAAAAGTGAAATTTTTACTGAAAAATTCGGCTGCCAATGTGGCAATTAGGGATTAAAATTATGTGATGCCATGGCGGCATCACCGCCCTTTAAGGGGTTAAACTTTTTTCATCCTTGGGTAATCTCTCCATTTCACTTGATCTGCTATCATTCTATTTTTTAACTGCTCAAAGTTTGTCACATTAAACTCTTTTAACTACCCTTCTAAATAACTCTTTAACTCAAATAATTCTCACATAATTTTATCTTTCAGTAATAAATATCTGGTGAAATTAAACTTAATAAAATAACATTTTAAACTTATAGAAGAATACCTTAAAGATTCAAAATAAAGAAAAAATGGTCAGCATCGATGATTTTTAATAATTATTTTATTTAACGGAAGAACAAAGTTAAACTTACGTGTTTAATTTTCCTTACCGTCCCCTTGACATTTTATCTCTCTAACTTTGTATTTTCTTCTAAATTTTTACTTATAATGAATTTGCATAGTACCTGTAGAACATTTAAATAAGAAATAATAACAGTGTAGTATTTCTAGTACAAAATCTTGGTATAACATCGTCTTAAGGGCTGAAATTTTGCAGTTTATATTATTTTATGCTGAATTATTTTATTTTATTACTAGGGGGCTCTGCGCCCTACGAGCTATGCTCGCCAAAACCCGCTCAGACACCGCAAACTCTAAAAGAACGCTAATTTTATCGGCTTTAAAAAAAATTTCGGAAGAATGAATTATAATTAAAATAACAGTGGCAATCTCCATGCTAACGGGTTGTTTTTTTCTTTGATTAAATCAGGTCAGTGAAACATGTAATAATAAGCTAATAACTATAAAAGAATTAAGTCAACAGAGTCTTTGTCTCTCGGTATTTTTATAAGACGGTATTTTTATCGGACGGTATTTTTATCGACGATATTAACTCGGAATTTTTATATAGTTTTTTTTTTAATAAGACATTTTAAATCGCTTTAAAACTGACATAATTTTTACCAAACTTTTCTTTGTCGTTTTAATAATCACGTGAAAATACTTTTGTTATTAGAAAGGAAATATTATTTGCGCTATCTTAGAATTCTCAACAATAGTTTTAAAAGATTATCTCAAAATATCAAATAAACGTCTCGCGCAAATATATTTTTTAATTTAAACCTTTTGGCAATATTATGAATTGGCAGTTTTAAATATGACATAATTTCCTCCATGTACACTTTAACGTATTATTTTTAATAACAGCGAGTTGACTGGTTGGTTGGTTGGTTACCGGCTGTTTTAGTTACAGTTCAGCTCCGTTGATTTGGAATTAATACACTATAATTTAAATTTGACATAACTTTAAAATTATAATAGTCAAATTAAAATGAAGTCCATGCATTGAATAAAAAGTATGGTGTGTCAAAAGAGTTAAAGTTGTGGATCAAGAGGGGTATCTGCTACCCCCAACTTATAGTAGCTTCGCATTAAAACATTTAAAATTTAACAGTCATTCAACGGATTCTCTTGTTTTCTGACCCTTTCGATAATACGTCTCAGTCACCCACATTTTTTACTTTCTTTTATCGTTACAAGAAGAAAGTATTGGATTCGTGAAATTTTTCGAATTCCGGTTTTCGACGGATTTACATGTTTTAGGGGTCAGAGATTCCGAAAAACATGTTTTTACAAAATGTGTCTCTGTGAGTCTGTTACTCTGTCTGTCTGTATGTATGTATGTGACACAAATTTTGTGGGCGCTCTATCTCAAGAAGTAATGCACGGAATTTAATATAAGTTTATATTCAGTTAGTCCCTGATATAAATTGGTGCTGATTAGTTTTTGGTGCAAATCACTCAACAGATGGCGCTGCTATGCAGCATTTTTCACGATTTCCACAATAGCTCAATCTCCAGAACTAATGCACGGATTTTCATCAAAGTTCAGATTCAGTTAGCCCTTGACAGGAATTGACGTTTTATACATTTTGGTGTAAATCCCTCAACAGGTGGCGCTGCTATGTTGCATTTTTTGCGATTGCCGCAATAGCTCTATCTCAAGAACTAATGCTTGGATTTTCAACAAACTTCAGATTCAGGTATACCTTGATATGAATTAGTGCTGTTTATGTTTTGGTGTAAATCGTTCAACAGGTGGCGCTGCTCTGCTGCATTTTTCAATACTTCCACTATAGCCCTATCTCAATAACTAAAGCACGAATTTTCACCAAACTTCAGATTCAAGTATACCTTGATATCGATTAGTGATGTTTATGTTTTGGATTAAATCGCTCAACAGGTAGCGCTGCTATGCTACATTTTTCAGAATTTCTGCTACAGCTCTATCTCAAGAACTGATGCACGAATTTTCAACAAACTTCAAATTCAGATATACTTTGATATGAATTGGTGCTAAATTGATGTAATTTCTTCTACTATTTAAATGATTTAATTGACGTGATTTATATAGAAGAAAGTTTTGTGATGGCCACAACATACAAGTTTTATAAGGGAGGGAGTATGCCACGCTAATTTTATGTAATGAAATTTTCTTAAGCAGCACCTAATTAAGGCGCTTTATGTTCAGGGTTCCTGTTTAACTGCCCTTATTGATCTAGTCTAATCGTGACCTCATTAGAATCTGAGGTAAAATATAAATTATTAAAAATACATATATTGAAGTCAGTTACATATTTTTAAAGATAATTACATGAGCTAATTTTAAAATCATTTATGACTGAAAATGTAACGAGGGAAGAAAAAGAACAAACTTATTATTTAATCAAAATGTTTAGCCTTGTCATGAGTGACTTTTCCCAGAACCCTTCTGCCATTAATTTAAGTGCAGAAAAAATACAGAAGCGTAGTATTAGTTCACTCTTTCACTCTTACTATTTTTGCTTATAATGAGACAGGTTTTCTGAAACAAGTGGTGCTATATGATCTTCTGTGCGACACACATGTATAGATTTTTATTTTTTTCGAAAAAATGTAAAAGAAAATGAAAGATATGTAATTGTTGGATATCATGTATATTTCAATTAGGCAATGTATTTTGATAAACAAAAAGAGCATTTCTATGAAAAATGATCTACTACATAATTAATACTTTTGTTTAAAACGAAGAATGCAGTGGGCGGCAAACACGACATGGTTAAAACATTGGGAAACAGTATGTAACTGAGCTTTAAAAAACAAAATGGTGGTATTTAAAGGGCTGCCACTGGAGACTTTATTAAGATTTTTTAATTCTATCTCGCACCACTTTCGCGAAACAAAAAAATTTCACATACGCTTTGACAACAGGTGCAAAAACAGTATACTACAAAATTTATTTTTTAAAAAATAGTGGTGCAGTTAGGCAATAAAAATAGTCGCTAGTGGCAGCGCTGTATTTATCCAAATGTTCCGAGAAAAATAATTGTTAGCTTTTTCTGAATAAGTGCTTTTTTTTTTTTTTTTTTTTGCTATTTATACGGTTGCAATTTTTTATTTCTTCTATCTTTACAAGGAGAAAGTATTGGATTCGTGAAAATTTTCGACTTTCGGTTTTCGAAGGATTTACACGTTTTAGGAGTCAGAGATTCCGAAAAACATGTTTTTACAAAATGTCTATCTGTGAGTCAGGGGCGCCATTTGAGGGGGGCTGGGGGGGCCATGCCCCCCCCCCCCAAGGAATTTGATATTTTAGAAAATTTATCTGTCATCGCAGGTCAGACTCAAAAGAATTAAAAAAAATTACTCAAAACCTGAAATAGCTTGTCAAATTTTATTACAATAAAAACACGTATAAGTAAACACTTTAGGTACATAAACTAATAATTATAAAAAAAAAAAAAATTCTAATTTGCCAATTTATCTATTTTTTCCAAGTCTAATTTACAAATTTCGCAATTTTTTTCTGTGGTCAATTGACGAATTGATTCTGCGTCGCTCTGCAAAAAAAAAAAAAAAAGCAAATAAATAAATAAAATAGCATGGTCTTCCGTTGAAAATTAAACAAGAGAGAAAAATCATGCGTCAAGCATAGATTATGAAACACTTTCCAACACATCAAGAATGCTTTAGCAAAACTTAGCCTTTCAATAAGGTAAATAATATATCTAATTAAACATTTTAGAAAACATAAGGACTTTTTCCTAGAAATCCGCACAAACTTTGCAATTATGTAAAATAGCAAAGGAAACTGAATCAGGTGAAACTTGCGCGTGAAGTGTTGTGCTATGGTATATAAGATCATGGCCATTAGCCAAGAGATCATTAAATAATCTGTGTTTTCCGAGAATAGAGCCACAAGAGGAGTGTCTATGTATTATTGTGTACAAGTTTTACGAAAGCAATATTCATCAAGGAGCAAGTCCATTGTGAACTATTTATTTTCCGAAAATATCACCAACGAACTACATGCGATGTTCTAGGATGTTACTAGGAGAGACTCTCGGCCAAAAAAGAACTGGGATCGGGTAGGAAGGCAAAAAAAAAAAAAAATCTCCAAGCCAGAGTTAGAGCAGTTGAAAGGACTGTTTGGCGAAAACGACCGAGTATTAATCCATCCCATGCCTTCGAAATACAGTGTTTCACCTAACCACCAACAAAAGACAATCACTAAGAACCTGAACATCAAATATTACAAGAAATGGTCATAACAGAACGAACAGAAAAACAAATGGTTGTCGTGAAAACGAAGTGTGGTCACTTGTTCAGAAAATTCTCTGATAGAATATTCATCTTCGATGACGGTGACGGCTCATATTTTAAGCTCAAGCACTCCACGTCTAACTATAACGGTGGCTATTATACATCTGACGTCTCCACGACCCAAGATATCATTAAATTTTCTACTAAAGCGAAATTCCAAGACAAGATCTTCATATGGATTGCAATGGGTCCGAAAGGTTTGAGTCGTCGCGTCCGTTCAACCGAAAGTCTGGGTTCGCTGTCAATGGGCAACGACATTTGAACAAGGGCATTCGCCGTCTTCTTATCCCCTACATCTGTAGCAACTACAATGACGGTGATTACGGTATCTGTCCAGACTTGGATAGCAGTCATCTCTGCAAAATCGATCTCAGCCATTTCCGCCAGCAAAACATCACTTTCATAAAGAAGTCTGACAACCTGGTTAGCGTTCCCCAAATTTGACCAATTGAGCGGTTCTGAAAGTATCTGAAGTCAAAAGTGTATGCCAAAGGCTAGAAAAGCAGGTAACATCCAGAAATTGATCAATCGAATTAAGTATTGTTTCAAAATTATGAACTTAAATTTTGTACATTGTCTAGCAAGTACCACCAAAAGTAAAATCGATAATATCAAACGAAGCGGTTTAATTGAAATCCGATAACAGTTTTACAGAGGAATGTGGTTATTGAAGTCACCTTACAGTGCCCATTTGAGTTCTTTATCTCGTTTTTTAATAACTCTCAAGCCAAGAAAAGTTTGTGCAGATTTCTAGGAAACAGTCCTTATACCATATTTAAAAACCATATTTCAATAATTACCGCCCATAACCGTAAAAGTAATCCAGTTCTTTTGTGAAGCTCTGTATATGATCTATAAATTTGTACATATGCTACACAGTGTGCTTAAATTATGTTTAGTAAGAAAATGCATAACACAGTAAAAAATTCCCCTTCAGCAGTTTCTACCGATAGGGGGAAACGTACTTAAATTCTTTTGTACAGCCCTGTATATGACATACAGATTTTAATACACGCCACATATTAATGCTGAAATTTAATTCAAGCAATGCTTAAGCTACTTAAATTACGCTTCCATGAGTTAATATCCATAGGTGATTATATATCCAGTTCTTTGCATAGTCCTGTACAGGGCTTAATTTGCGCCGGAGCCCACCAGAGCCCGGCTCCGGTACTTCTCTGTTTTTAGTAAATATTTACATATTGTTCGGAAATCACCGGAGCTCATAAATACAGGGCTCCGGAGCCCAGTGCAATAGCGCTTCCGAAATACCGAAGCTTAAATTACCTTTTCCTTTCCTTCCCATCTCCAAGCTTTTGCATTCTTTTTACCAAAACACTTATATGTGACGTAATGTGTCACACACGTAGGAGATGGAGATAAAACGCACTCAATTTTTATATAAGTTTTTAGGCTTAGATTGACTCGAGCTCAGTCTGTATTACATTTAAAATTTTATTTATTCATGTATTGAAAAAAAAAAATCCTCTTTTAAAATTACGTATTATATTCCACTTCAAATCATTTTAATGCTATTTTGATCAGAATGAAGGGGAAACAGAAATCGTGTTTTTCTATTTTAAATTTATATCGGCGACGTGTTGATACGGCGCCACTCAAGAGACTGAACAATAAATTTGCTTTCAGTTCGATTTTCTTTTGTGACAGTAGGATAATTTTTTATTGGCTAGGTTTTCTTTTTATTATTTTGATATCTAACCTGAAAAGAATATTTTCTGTTTTATCCAACAAGCATCAGCTTGACGTTTTGTTTGTTCGAGGTTTTTTGTCTTCTATTGCGTGCGAGTATAAAAATCACGTAAGTGATTTTTATATTTATTTTGTATTATGAACGGAACCCACGCTAAGGCTCTCTGCACCTATACGAAGTCACTTTCCTTTGTAAGTAGATATAATTATCATGTATTGTTATTCTGATAGAAAGCAATCGAGCAATGTTTCCCCTTTTTCTATAAAAGCATAGATTCTTTCCGATAACGTTGTCAAATTTTTAATTTTATCTGATTTTCAGGGACTCACCGCAAAAGATTGTTATGCGGAAGGAAATGATTATAGTTTAAGATATGCACCTTTTACAAGAAATTGTAAAACATTATTCCATTCTTCAGCATATAAATATTCATTTCTGTAAATTTCATTCATTTTTTCTTAAAAATGCATAGCTGCAAACTATCCCTTTTTTGTGTTAACACCATTTCCTAATCATAATAGTTATCCTATTTAATCGCAGAATTCTGCAATTAATTAAGATAAAAAATAGGCACGGATTTTTACTATTCAGAAAAAGTGATAACTAAATAGTTGACAGCTAAGTATATGCTGATAGATATTTTTAAAATTTTTATTTTGCTAAAGAAAAAAAAAAGTGCTTTAAATTTTGCAATTAATGTACGAAATATAAATATGCAGATTACAGGGGCAGAAGGGGGGGGGGGGGACGGTACAGTTGTTGCACCGGTAGCGCAGAATATTAGGGCTCCGGAACTTTTTTTGTTAGAATTTAAGCCCTGGTCCTGTATATGATTTTATTTATATGCAGCAAACTTACCTTAGTATATTATACTAAACGTCGTTGAGCTTGAAAGACAACTTGAAGCTGCATAACTCAAATTAAAAATAACATCTTTAAGCAATTCCTGCTCTTTCTCAATAATGCTTATGAATTTTTCTGTGTGTCTTACGAATTTAAAAATTGCTCTGTATATGTTCTATAGAATTTATGCACACCATGTAGTATTCAAAAATTTAGTTAAACTAAAAAACCATATCATAAGTGAAAACGGACTTGCAGCAATCATTTCTAATAGTCAAACTTCGCATACAGATTTGTTCCCGAAATCTTTTATGTGTCCCTGTAAATGAATGATAAATGCAATCCCCATCCTATTTTACTGCAAGCATTTTGTTGTTAGCTTCAGTAATGTATATCAGTTTCATCATATTTGAAATAGTGCAACATAATTGAAATACGCTGCGAACAGTTTTTACCCGTAGACCATCATATAATCAAACTCTTTTGCATAACCTTGTAAATGAGTGATGAATGCTTCGCACCCCATATTCTACAGAAAGTATGCATTAGCACTAGAGATGAGACGGACTCAACCCGGACCTGACACGGGTTTGATTTTTATACCAGCCTTCGGGCTCGAGCCCATTCTTTCTCAAATTGGCAATTTTATTTATTCTCGTACTCGTACAGAAACAAAAAATAACTTTTTTATCCCTTAAAAATTAATTATCCCATTGCAAGTCTTTTTAATGCTATTTTGATCAGGAGGAAAGAAAAATAGATTTTTTTTTTTAGTATTTGTCGAACGTTATTTTGAAAGAAAACTTGTGATATTTGATGATTTATGTCTGTAGTTTAACGCGAGTAACGACCTGTTGATGTTGGCGGCAATCAGAATATGGCGCCATTAGGATACTGTTTAATAGGAATGTTTATTTATTATTATTTTTTTCAGAAATCTAACGCGAAATAAATATTTTCTTTTACGTCAATCAGCATTAGCCTAAAATTTGCAAATTTTTAATCTCCTAGTCTGCGATTGTAATCGCTCTTTATATGAAAATAATGTTGGTGATTTTATTCATGCTTCTTCTTGAAGTCTGCTCATTCTATGGCTCTGTTCTTCATATTCATACAATCACTTTCATACGTAAGTAGATAAAATTGGCATGTGTTGTTATTCCCGATTGAAAGCAATCAAGTAGCGTTTCCTCTTTTTCTATAAAAGCATCGGATCTTTTCAGTAACGGTGTCAAATTTATAATTTAAACTGATTTTCAAAGCCATGATAAATGTGAAAGATGTACACCTTTTATAGGAAACAAAAAACGTTGTTCGATTCTTCGTCATATAAATCATAATTTCTGCAAATTTCATTAATTTATACATAAAATGCTCTTCGTGATAGTATCCATCAGAGATACCTACTTGTTGCGGGAGAAAAATTTAAAAATCTTTTTAGGGAAGTATATTTCTATTTGACACTAAACGTCTTTTTGATAAGATTTAATGTAAATTTCATAAAATTAATTATGCTAGAGATTAACAGTTGTTAAAAAATGAGATCTATTACATTTAGAACAACTTTTAAATATTATGCATTTTTGTTAAACCTTTTTTTTCCCGTGTATACTTTTGGTATCGGAATCGGGCTATGATGACACAAAATTTTTCGGATTCGGATTTAAAATTGTTGGCACCGGGCTCTGAAAAATGAGCCCGAACTCATCTCTAATTAGCACATCTCAGAAATTTTTATCAATTTCATTATGTTTGTAACGGAGTAACATTATTAAAATACGTCACAAATATTCTTTCTTCATAGACTATAATATAAAGGAATACTTGTGAGTTCTCCTGGATGCGAACTGTAAGTGCTAAACATAACATTACATGTAGTAGTCATCTTTTAGTACACCCCAATAATGTATATAAATGTTATTATGTTTAAATACTGTAATACAACAATATTAAAATATACCGCAAATGATTTTACCCGATAGACCATAATCTAACGGAATACTTTTGAGTCCTCCTGTAAATGAACTATGAATGATACACACTTCATTTTGAATACCGAACATTCCATTGTAAATATTAATAACATATATCAATTACCCGTTAATCCGAGTATATTTAGGTGAGTTAGAGTATGACCAGACGGGCAGACAAACCCAATTCACTTTTCAACTGCGTTGGAAAGTGTTAAAAATATTTCTTGAAGAATCCCATGCTTATGAAAATGTTAAGAATGGCATGCTATTTCAAATCCTTCCCCTCAAACAAAATCTTGCCTCCTCTCCCCATTCTAAGAAACTTATTAAATGGTTCCCTGTCCTGTCCGTAAAGCCTGCAAAGTCAAAAAAAAAAAAAAAAAAAAAAAAAAAAAAAAAAAAGATCTCCGTTTTAGACAGGTACCCTTCTTAGCAAGTATAATTATATAGTGCTTTCTTCATAGAAACTTAATTTTTTTTTTCCGTTTGCGAAACAATTCTTGTTTTGACAGGTTTCGTATTCGCAAGTTTTACAATAAATGTAATATACCTATACTCTTCAGAGGTATACTATAGAAAGGATGTTAAGACTTTAAGAATACTTGTAAAAAGGGAAACTGTCTATAATAGAATCCTGTCTTAAACGAAAAAATTGTTAGTGACTATCTTGAAATTATAAATGCTAAGATAAAAAAAACCCTGCTTAAAACGGAATTTATCATAGGTTTTCGTTTTGATGGGAGAGAGTACAGGTCCCCCCCCCTCCCGCCGCCGAACCCTACCCCACCTTTGGCTATGCCACTGTCCTCAAAGACAGCTTTGCCCCCCCCCCCCTCAAGAAAATTCTGAAATGGCGCCCCTGCTGTGAGTCTGTCTGTGTGTGACACAAATTTTGTGGGCTCTCTATTTCAAGAATTAATGCACAGAATTTAATAAAAATTTATATTCAATTAGTCCCTGGTATAAATTGGTGCTGGTTCGTTTTTGGTGCAGATCGCTCAACAGATGGCGCAGCTATGCAGCATTTTTCACGATTTCCACAATCGCTTAATCTCCAGAACTAATGCACATATTATCATCAAAGTTCAGATTCAGTTAGTCCTTGACATGAATTGACGTTTTATATATTTTGGTGTAAATCGCTCAACAGGTGGCGCTGCTATGTTGCATTTTTCAGAATTTCGCTATAGCTCTATCTCATGAACGAATGCACGAATTTTCATCAAACTTCAAATTCAGATATACTTTGATATGAATTGGAGCTAAATTGATGTAATTTGTTGTACTATTTAAATCACGTTATTTATATAGAAGAAAGTTTCATGATGGCCATAACATACTAGTTTTTTTTTTTAATTTATTTTATTTATTTGTTTTTTTTTTTGGAGTGGGGTCCAGAAATTTCGATTAGTTGGTCATTTTTGGGTCCCTATGGGCCAAGCCAATTTTATCTAAAAAACGGCTCTAACGATTTTGATTGAATTTTGTATTCTGTCGTTTTTGATTACGAGAAGACCAATAGGCTAAGTCACATATTAGGGAAAATTCGATTAGTGGGTCATTTTGGGGTCACTGTAGGTCAAGCAATGTTTATCTAGGAAACGGCTCTAACGATTTTGACGAAATTTTGTATTTTATCGTTTTACGGCGCGAGAATACCTTTGGGCTTGGTCGCATGTTCAAGAAAATTTTATTAGTGGGTCATTTTGGGTCACAATGTGTCAGGGTCAAGCGAATTGAATCTAAAAAAAGTTCCAAAACATTTTGACAATTTCTGTAATATACCGTTTCCGGGCATGGAATGACCATTGTGCTATGCCACAAGTTCGAGAAAAATTGATTAGTGGTTTATTTTTGGGTCACTGTGGGCCAAGCTATATATATATCTAAAAAAACGACTGAAACGATTTTGTCAAAATAATGTATTATACAGCTTCTGGGCATGAGAAGACCATGGAGCTAAGTCACATGTACGAGAAAAACCGATAAGTGGGTCATTTTGGGTCAAATGGGTCAAGGTCAAGCTAATTATATCTAAAAAACAACTCAATCGATTTTGACTAAATTTTATATCCAACCGTTTTTCGGCACGAGAAAACTATTGGGTTAGGTCACATGTTCGAGAAATTTCGGCCAACCTTTTTAATTGCCAAAAAGGAAAGGGCAAGTTTACAAATAAATACTTCCGTCAATCAATCTACCACTACATTTTTGTCATGGCGATCATTGCAGGAACCGTCTTGGTGGCGTAGGCCAATCTTGTCATAGTATTGTTAAACGTAGACCAATCAAATTTTTCCCGAGCTCATGTGAACAGTAGGAGTCATAAAGAACCGACAAGTGTTTCTTGACTAGACCCACTAGACCCTAGGGAGAGTCCTAACTACCGTGCAAGGCACTCTCGTTACCAGCGTTTATCGACACCTCGGCTGTTGCAGTATTTTCCCAGTGTGCTATGCGCTAATCAGCTGTTGATGTGCGAAAGTTAAAAACGAAACTGTAGGTTGTTTATTTCTGTGAAATTTGTTTGAACTCTTAGCTAGTTGGTCTAATTATGATAATTGAAGTGTTATATATCTTTCAGTTATCTTAATTATGTCTGCTAGCTGAATTAGGATTAATGCAAAGTTCCTTCGTTTGCCCTGGCTTTGATGTAAAATTATTTCGTCTACTTTGAATAGTAAGTGCAGCAAAATTTTCAGGTTTATTATCGGTATCTATACTTTGTATAAACTTGTTATTTTGGAAGAATGTTCTGAAAACTAAATATCAAACTGAATTTATTTAATAATTTTCTGATTGAATTTATTGGCAATTTTTAAATCAACTAAGGACTTGTATATTGAAGAAATGATTGCCTTTATCCATAAGTGTATTATTTTATGCATATCTTAATGTAACTGATTTATTAGACAGTGGTCTGATTGTAGTTAAAATTCTTGCCTCGCAATTCAAATGTTAATGTTACCCCCCCCCCCCTTCCGAGATACTTTTAAAATAAATTTATTAAAAATTGACGTTATTTTCTGTTCGGTTTTTTTATCATTTTAATCCCTTCAAAGGCAGTCTTGGCGATCCCGTAGAGTAACGACAAAGAATAGAGATGAAGTGTGGTGGCTAGAGGTGGCGCCAAGAGTGTAACCCCAAAATCCTCTACGTTCGGCCCAAACACAATCACGCTTTTTCGCAAAAAAAAAAAAAAGCAGAAAACTTCTAGTAATACAGTATTTAATTCATAATACAATGAAATTCTTCTTTAGAATGCTTAAATATAAGCAGATCCTTTTCATTTAGTGAAAAAATACACGGGAGATGTCAAAGAATTCGGTCCCTGTTCCACGTGCTTGTTTTGTTTGGGCCGAATGAGGGCATTTGAATTTGAGCGATAGCGATAAGGCACATCATATTGCAAACCGTTTTTACGGCATACTGCATCTCCAATTTTCTTTTTCCTCCATCTGCCGATCCACAGTAATTCGACTTACAGTGACGTCAGCTGCCCTTTCCTTATTGAACATTGTTTAACATTCAGCTCGTAAATTTCTTCATGCTTGGTCTTCACATCTATTTTGTAGATTTTTTCTTTAGCCCCCGGTGTGCTATTTCTTTCTCCCAGCTATTAAAATGTCGTCTCCAAAAAAAAAAAAAAAAAAAAAAAAAATATTAATAATAATAATAACGTTCCATTGTTTAAGCCAGCCGTAAAACAAAGCAGGTGTATCATTGTACTGTTAATTTTTACTACTGCAATTTTTTAAACTTCTAAGCATCGCGCATTTTCAATTTTTATACCGCCGTATCGGGGGAAAAAAGTACTTTTAACCCCTTGAGGGGCACCGGTATATATTATATACCACCTACGATTAATAAAGTTTTACACCAGAAAAATTTTATTAAATTTTACTTTCCTAACTTTGGTGGAAAAAAGACGTAAAATTGCTTTTACTTATTTTGAAATAGAATTTTTCAAAGATTCCGGTGGAAATTCAGCATTTCACAAACGTAATTGCTTGCCCCTCAAGAGGTTAAGCGCAATTTGTTTGAAAACTGCATCTCAATTTATTTTTGAAATATTAATTTTTTTTGTAGTTTTTAGCGCCATTTTTTTTTTTTTTTTTTTTTTTTTTTTTTTGGCATCTCAAATACTCCATTTCTGTAGAAAGTAAAGGGAAAATAGTTGGGAAATAGTAATTATATCTTTTTGTTGGCATTTTCCCATAGCAACTTTTAAAAAATAATTATTTAATTAAAATATGTGCTATTTTGAAAAAAATATATAAATGAATGATTTCAGATAAAACATGGAGCTGTTATAAACCAAATTTAATTGTTTAATTTTAAGTATGTATATTAATATTACAAACAAATAAAAGCATATGAATCATTAGATAACCGATTTTTTTTTTCTTTTTTTGAGTTTCTTGAATGACGGCATCTTTTTACTTTCTTCTATCTTTACAAGAAGAAAGTATTGGATCCGTGAAAAATTTCGACTTCCGGTTTTCGACGGATTTATGCGTTTTAGAATGCCCAGAACACGATTTGATGGTTTTTAGAAAATGTCTGTCTGTGAGTCTGTCTGTCACTCTGTCACTCTGTGAGTCTGTATGTGACAAAACTTTTGTGGGCGCTCTATCTTAAGAACTAATGCACGGAATTTCACAAAACTTTATATTTAGTTAGACCTTGATATAAACTGGACCTGATTAGTTTTTGGTGAAAATCGCCAAACAGGTGGCGCTGCTACGCGACATTTTTCACGATTTCTGCAATAGCTATATCTCAAGAACTACTGCACGGATTTTCATAAAACTTCAGATTCAGTCAGTCCAGGATATAGTTTGGTACTGATTACTTTTTTGTGAAAATTGCCCAACAGGTGGCGCTGCTATGCTGCATTATTCATGATTATCGCAAAAGCTCTAACTCAAGAAAAAATGCACGAATTTTCATCAAACTTCAGATTTAGTTAGTCCCTGATATAAATTAGTGCTGTTTAATTTTTGATGTAAATCGCCCAATAGGTGGCGCTGCTGTGCTGCATTTTCACGATTTTCGCAAGAGCAGTATCTCAAGAACTATTGCACGGATTTTCATCAAACTTCAGATTTAGTTAGTCCTTGACATGAATTGACGTATAAATTAGTGCTTTTTAATTTTTGGTGTAAATCGCTCAACAGGTGGCGCTGCTATGATGTATTTCTTGCGATTTCCGCAATAGCTTTATCTCAAGAACTAACGCTTAGATTTTTAACAAACTTCAGATTCAGGTATACCTTGATATCATTTAGTGCTGTTTATTTTTGGTGTAAATCGCTCAACAGGTGGCGCTTCTATGCTACATTTTTCAGAATTTCCGCTATAGCTCTATCTCAAGAACTAATGCACGAATTTTCACCAAACTTCAAATTCAGATATACTTTTATATGAATTGGTGCTTAAATTCATGTAATTTCTTGTACTATTTAAATGATTTAATTGACGTGATTTATATAGAAGAAAGTTTTGTGATGGCCACAACATACTAGTTTTTTATTATCTGTGTATTATTCAGCAATAGTGACGTCATAAGCGTCCTTTACTGTACATGTTGTTTCAGACTAGATCGTAAATGAAGAATTCTTCAGCGGATGTGGATGACGTCATTTTATATATAATAACAGCGTGTGTTTTAAGTTTAAAACTAAATTTGTTTTGCACTATCTATATTTATATACATATACATTTTTTTTTTTTTTTCATTGGGGGCGACACTAAATTCTGAAAAAGCAAAATTTCTGTTTTCTAGTTTTTCTTTTTTTTTTTTTTTAACCATTCGGGAAAATGGTTATTGTTCTCGTCAGGATGGGAAATCAAAAGCATATCTGAAGGTTTTTATTGGTTTAATCCGCATTTTATTCGTTTCTGATTGGTCTATACAGCAATATGTATTTCCCTTTACTTTCAACAAAGATGGATACCTTCTGTTGCCACTATGACAAAAAAGTAATAAAAACTACAAAAAAAAATTAATAACTCATAAACAAATTGAGATACAGCTTTCAAACAAATTGCATTTAAAAGTAATTTTTTTTCTCTATACGGCGGTGTAAAAAGTAATATTGTGGGATGTTTAGAAATTTAAGAATGAAATTTCATTTAAAATTGGTCGTCAGATTTCTTGGAAATCTGACGATGGAAAAGCCTTTTCCCGAACAGTCAATGAAATGCTTGGATAATACATAAGTTTCAGGTGGATAATACGTACGAGTCGCAGGCGATTTTTGTCGTTTGGAACTTTTTCGTGTAATAACACTATTAATGTTTAATTCATGGCGTACGTAATGTATGATTAACTCCGTGCGATTTTTTATTTCTTAAATTTTAGTCTTCGAAAAAATCATTTTCCAAATGGTCGTTGTAATTTGATAAATTGCTTTATGTATATATATATATATATGTGTGTGTGTGTGTGTGTATATATATAATTTTATAAAGATTTTTGCATAAAACATGTGTACTTTTCCGGGCTGCTTTGATCCAAGGAACTCAAGTAAAATATTAAAAAACGGTGTTACCATTTGAAAAATGAAAGTTTGTGCAATTTTTAAGAGTGGACGATTCCTGAAGCATAATTTATGAAAAGCATTTAGTAGTGATATTATTCCCAGTCTGTTGTTATTTATATATTTTATATATGATTATTTACAGAATTAGTAAGGGGGGGGGGGGGGGGGGATCAGTTTTTTCCCAGGACTATGAACAAATTTTCTGTAGTGGTCTATGATTTTTGTGGTTCATAATTATAATCTCAAATTGCTTATTTCTGTTCTGATATACTATTTTACAAATATCTATATCGCAGTTATCTTAATTTTATTTTTTTTTTAGCCCCCGGGACGGTATGCTATTTCTTTCTCCCAGCTTATTTTGTCTCCAAAAAATAACGTTATAGCTTACAGAAGGCAGCAATAAACAAAGCAGATGTATCATTGTGCGATTAAATGCTCTATAGCATTTTTTTTTTTATTTCTAAGCATCGCACATTTTAAATTTTTATACCGTCGTATTGGAAAAAACAAAAAGTACTTTTAAATGCAATTTGTTTGAAAACTGTATCTCCATTTATTTTTGAAATATTAATTTTTTTGTAGTTTTCAGCACCATTTGTTTAATTTTGGCAACTCAAGTACTCCATTTATATAGAAAGTAAAAGGAAAATAGTTGAAAAATAGCAATTATATCTTTTTGTTGCCATTTTCTCATAACAACCGAAAGAAAATGTAATTAAAATACGTGCTATTTTTGAAATATATAAACGAGTAATTTCGTTAAAACATGGAGCTATTATAAATTATATTTAATTTTAAGTATCTGCAGACACTTTCAATGTGACCTTAGTCACGACGTTTTGGTTGGAAACTGACTCCAAACAAACGGTTGCTGCGCGTCATTTCTTTTTAAATATAAATTGTGGAAAATGTTACCAGTACATATCAAGTATTAAAACACTTAGATGTGAAATATAGATATAAGATATAGCTGCAACACACAAACAAAATAGAAAATACAACGTAGCAGCCGTTTGTTTGGAGTCAGTTTCCAACCATAACGTCATGACTGACGTCACGACTGAAATCGTTTATATTAATGTTACAAACAAATGAATGCCTATTAATCATTAGATAGCCGTTTTTTTGTCGAGTTTTTTTAATGACGGCATCTTTTTGCTGCATTTGTGTGTTATTTTGCGATAGTGACATCCTTATGCATTCTTTACTGTAGATGTTTAAGAGTGGATAGTAAATGTGGAATTCTTAAGCGGATGCGAATGACGTCATTTTAGATCAAATAAAAGTGTGTGCTTTAAGTCTTAAAATTGAAAAAGGCTTTGTACTATTTATATATACATATATTTTTTTTCATCGACGGCGACACTAAATTCTGAAAAAGCAGAATTCCTGTTTTCTAGTTTTTTTTTTTTTTTTTTTTTTTTTTGTCGAGACAACAAAACCAAAACTTTTAAGTTACAATGGTCTGTTCAGAAATGCATCTAACGACGCACAGCTGAGTATTTGACCCGAAATCCTGGCCAAAAATATTTTTCTATGTAAATGTAGTCCGATTGCCTTGAAATGCTTAGATGTTATTGCGTATCACTATGGCATGTTTGGTATTGTAAATGAAGTTTATAGCATTTACAGTTCATTTACAGAGACGCTCAAAAGAATTCCCTTACATTTTGGACTATGGGAAAAATCGTTTCCTCTGTATTTTAATGATATCACACTATTTTAAACGTACATAAATTTATATACATCACTAAGGCATTTATTGTAGAACATGGTGTGCATAGAATATATAGTTCACTTACAGGAACACACAAAAGAATTTCGCTCTAGAATAAATTTAACTATTGAAGCCTATGACCAATAATTGCTGGAAGTGCGTTTGTAGTTGTGATATGCGTTTTTAAATTGAAATATTTTTTTTTAAATATTACTTGGTTGGTTTGGATACATTCTATAGATGATATATAGGCTGCACAAAATTTCTCAAGTACATTTCCATTTATTATCGGAAATGACTGAATGGAAATTTTTAACTGTGTTATGCGTTTCACTGAACTAACTTTTAGCATACTATGTAGTATACATACCTGCCAACTGCTACGAAAAAATCGTAGTTGCTACGATTTGGACCTGTAAACTACGATGCTACGAAAATCGGCCTTAAATTACGATTTTTTTTTTTTTGCAAAAAATACAAACGCATTTTTTGTTTCTAGTTGCGTTTTTATCCCGCGGAGCATATTTTTCAGGAGTGATTCTGTTCCGAAATTTTCTAAATTTCAAAGTATTCATTTCCAAAAGTGGTCATTAGTCCGAAAATTCGGACATTAAAAAATGCTCATTGGGGGGGGGGGGGGGGGGGGGGGGATCTGGGCTGCAAAACAAACTTCTTAACATAAAACCCTCTTTATGTATATTAACCACGAGTGAATCGTGTTTCTGTAAATATTTATACAGGAATTCCCTTTCTTAGAAACAAAGGTGCCATTTTAAGAATTTCTGGAGAGGTGTGGGAGGTGGGTCTTTGAGAGGCAATGTTTGAAATAGTGTGAAAAATCGCACGATTTGCACACGGAAAAGGAAAGTCCTGCATAATGAAAAATTCTGTGCAGTATTTCCCACAGACCTAATATTCTTTTGCGAATATATTTTGAAATTTCTTGGAAGCCCACGAATTTTTTTTTTTCTTTTATGGAATGTCCCCAAATTAATTCGTGAATCGATCGCGGAAAAAAATAAGAATTTCTTCAAATGATCGTGTAAAAATATCGGGTATTTCGTCAAAGATCTCAGAAACAAATAGTGATTATCTTCAATTGGTCGCTGGATAAAATTGCTAATTTCGTTAAGAGTTCAGAAAGAAATTGCGAATTTCGTCAAAAGATATCGCAAAAAAACACTAATTTCGATAAACTATCGACGGAAAAATATTGCAAATTTCGTCAAAAGGTCGTGGAAAACGAGTAGTAAATTTTGTTAGTTGGTCGCGAAAAGATATAAAAAATTTTGCCGATCGGTTGTGATAAACTATCGCGAATTTAGACAAATGAGCGTGTAAAAAAAATCAATTTCGTCAATTGGTCGCAGAAGAAAATCAATTTCGTCAAAGGATCGTAGTAAAAGCGTGCATTTTGTCAAAATATCGCTGAAAGAAAACGCGAATTTCGTCAAAAGATCAGTAAGAAAATGCAAATTTCATCGAAAGATCAGTAAGAAAACGCAAATTTTACCGAAAGATCGCGGAAAGAAAACACTAATTTCGTGAAAGGATCGTGGTAAAAAAATGCAAAATTCGTCAAAGGATCGCGGTAAAAAATGCGAATTTCGTCAAAAGTTCGTGGTAAAAACTGTGGATTTCAACAAGGAATAGTGACAGAAAAATGTGAATTAAGATTGTGGGGAAACAAAAAAATATATCCTATTTGCGGGGAAAAAATTGCTAATTTCGTCAAAATTTACTGCACTGGTCTGAAAAACTGGAACCAGGCTCTTTTTACAAATGTCCAAAAAAAAAAAAAAAAAAAAAAAAAACGCTTCGAAACAAGAAGAAATTCTAAAAATCATATAAAAATTTTCAGAGGAAAAAATTTACTGTATTGAGTTTAAAGACTGAAACCTTATTTATTCCTTTTACGCATGTCAAAAGATGGCCGCGAAACCCGAAAAACCAACTAACCAACCAACCAACCTCCAGATTAATTTTAATTTTGTGTGCTACGATTTCCCATTTTCAAAGGTTGGCAGGTCTGAGTATACATACAAATCCATAGCTTAGTTTAATATTTTATATCTTAAAAGCTGACGAAGTGTAAGTAAGATTTTAACACTTCACATAATAATAAGTATACATTTTATAAATATTTTGACAACTAAGAAGAAAAAAGAGACATTATTTAAGAAGAGCACAAAGAAAAAAGAAGTTAAAATATTAATTTACTAAGTAGATATTTTAAAATACGAATACATCACATGCCCATAGACTTAAAATTACCGAAGGATATTTGGAAGTTGAGTGACTAGCAGCCTTAAACGTTTACTGCTTATGAGAGAAAAGTAATTATTGATAGATTGTTTTATTTATTAGTAATGTTTAATTAAATGTATTAAATCTTACTATATATAAAATTTATTATTTACATTTAATTTACTTTAATAATAATTATTTTATTTATATTACATTTAATAAAGATTATTCACATTTGATAAAGTTACATTTAATAATACATTTAGTAAAGTGGAATCTCTACAGTGTGTAGGTGCTAGTTTTACAGTGTATTTAATAGATTTTAGCTTCAATCTGATTCTTCAGAGCTCAATTTTTCACCTTTTTCACTATTCTCTTCTTAGCCTTTATCAGGACTACCATCAGACCTAGCTGGAAGAAGGAGTTGTAGGGTCTCGCTACTGTATGGCTTGCTCTTTTCCCTTGGTCTTTGTCTAGAGCAGCTGGAACATCTCTGTTGCAAATTTCTTTATTGCACTTTCTTGAGTACTTTGTACGGTACTGTCTAAAGTGTTTGTTTCGGCATCGACAGCTTCTTCTGATCGTGGCATTGGCTAATGGTACGACTGCTTTCTTAATTACAGTGGTACCATGAATCAAAACCTTGTGCATTGTTGGAATCATAGGGTACCAATTGTAAAGGTTCACATACAGTCTTGCTGTTTCATCAGCACATGTTTGGAACTTTTTTTCGTCAATGCGATGCCCACTTGTTATAACTTCCAGTATTACTTGCAATCTTTTAATCTTTTCTTCGTTTACTTCAGACATCTTTGAATTCCCTTATTTTCCACCTTATGAGCCCCGAAACTAATTAAGGAACAGTTTTTCAATAAATAACAATTAAGGAGTCTCAGGACTCATAAAGCTTTAAAATTTTCGAAATTTTAATTTTTTTAGATGTTAAACTCCTATCTTATCTGAACATTTTGATATAATTGTTTCCTTGAAATTCCTATTAGAACTGAAGTTATGGCTTTTACATTTATACAAGTTCAATAGCTGAAGCGTCGTTTCTGAAACTTTGAAGCCCTTTTTCTCCAAATGACGTGTTTGGGCATAACGCGCACGATATCTCAAAAACTTATGAATATTTTTTCATGAAATTTTCAAAACATATGTTTCATGTTAGTCTGTATAAACTGAACCTAAAATTTCCTTTTTATTGTTCAAAACAATATTTTTTAAAGCGATTATACTTTTGAAATTTTCTAAATTTTGCATTAGCAAAATACAATTTTGTATTAAAATTATAAAAAAGATTTAAATACAAATTTATTTAGGTTCATGGTAATTATTATAATCTGAAGTATAAGTAGGCACCAAAATTTTCATTCTAGTTACAATACTTATATTTTAATCGTGCGCGTAATCTGTTATGCCGATTTTTTGCTCGTCAAATGTCTAACAGTTTGGAGCCCCCTGTAAATGCTAATTCTGCATTTTACAATTTTTTAAATACATGAAACGAAAGAACACACTTATACATTTTATTCTAATTAAAAGTATGTCTTAAAATTAAATACATTTTAAGATATTAAATGTTGAAAAAATGCTCTTTTTTTTCATTTTTTTTCCAATTTTAAGAGTCTTGAGACCCCTTAATACAATTTGAAGGCAATCGGATATTTCTATCAAGGGATATCGAGTTGCATTAGTATGTATGTACCTACATACGTACGTATGTACTTACGTGCATACATACAGACAGAATCTGTTGTGCGAAAGCTCTCCGGTAACATCCTGTAAGCTAAAAATCTGCAATGCGACAGTAAATATATAGTTCTTACCTCTTCAATTCGATGGCCGCAAAACGGAGCATTTAAATAGTCATCCCGAAAAAAAATTATATATAAAAATGGCAACAATATGCGGAAGATTTTTTTGTAGAAATTGGCACTCAAGACTATAACTAATACAACTATAATTCAAAAATGGTCCGGAAAAGCTCGGCACATATTTAAAAAGCTTTCGATATGTTTAACACGTTAAGCGCCACGTCAGTCACCGGTGACTGACACTGAACTTTCCGTTTAGAACGCGTCATTCACCGATGACTGACGGTCTAAAATATGATATAAAACTAAAAATATAAATATTGTTTTAGGTAATTACTGAAAATTTATTTAAAATTTACTTACCTTTTATTTATTACAGGATTATACTTTCTTAAAAATTGCTTAAAACATTGTAAATTTTTCAGCTTCAGTGTTAGTCACCGTTGCACTCAATATGTGAAATTAGAGCCAAAAACGCTTTAAAAATAACCCTTTTACAAATTTAATGTTTTTTTATTACATTAAAAACTAAACTATTTAAATTAAAACATAATTTAATACTAAGCTCTGACCTTCTTTAAACACGTAAACCCTGTTTAGTTTCAATTCAACAATTCATTGAGCCACAAAAAACTTACATTTAAACATCAAAATAATGCCAAAAAGCAACAAAAATCCCCGTCTTCTCACAAAGAAACTTCCTCTTCAAATGAGGCCAGGAACCACCGGATGTAACTCAGGTTTCTAAAATAGACATAGCCAATTAGTTAGCTATTAAAAAATGTGATTTTTGCAATTGTTGACGAGAATTTAATTTTTGCATATTTGGCCAGGTTTTTGGCTCAATTACTCCACTGTGCGCCGCGCGCGCGCTCAGAAGTTTTTGCCATGGAATAGGTCTTATCGAAGAAAGTAATTTTAAAATAATTCAATTATTTCATTATTTTTCTGGTTCAAACCAGGTAAAAACAACGGCTATATTTCTTTATCCTTCCAAAACATGGTTTTCGTAACAGAAATACATGCCTATGTTCACTCACAAGGAAGGTCTCCATACGGGCATACTCAGAAAAATCTGAAAAAATTACAGAATGTTCTTCTCATATGGATATATATATTTATAAAAAAAATTTTGGCGGAACCCCGATACAGTGTCCGTAAAAAAATAACGAAATTTTCGTTTATTTGGCGATGAAAAAAAGATACACTTTTATGTAGGAAAAACCTTTTATGTTCAATTTGTTTATATAAGTTTAATTTAAATAACTATAGTTTTGTCATTTTTAGTTTGTTTTAACTATAGTTTGTCATATATATTTGTATGTATTTATAATAAAATTTAAATATCATATTTTACGATTTAAAACAAAATTTAAATTGATTTAAATTGTTTCAAGCTCAAAAATAAGGCAGATAGAACACTGTCGATTTGATTTTTTCCCTTTAAATATACGTAAATAATGTTATCTGTTTATTAATATTTTTGGCGTCTATTTGTATTTACGAAAGATGAAACTGGTGAAAAGAACATATTTAAACTTAAGAATTGAAGTTTCATCGCAAACAAGTATTTATTTATTAATAAAATTTAAAATGATCATGTCATAGCAGATGTTCTACTAAATAGCGGTTTGTTTGTCCGGCTATTGATCACGTGACCCCGTAAACTGCTTTCAAAAATCCCAACGCATAAAATCGACGAATGGACGGGTCTAAAGGTGCGTTTTCACTGGTCGTCCTAACGACCTAAAAAACCCTAGCGATCCAAAACCTTAACCTAAGAGCGTCTTCACTGGTTACAGCTAAACCCTTACGCCAACCAATCAAAGGCAAGTTTTTACTGCGCAAGCGTCTACTTTACGGCTTCTATATCGAGCCTAAGCTCCGTTAATCAATCAATCGATCAGCTGTCAATTATAAACAAATAATTGTTGGCTGCACTTGTGTCATGTTTAATAGTAAATATTTTGTATAAAAAATAATCGAAAGTTTTGATTGTTTTTCCCCACTAAAGGTTTATCACCTGTGGCTAAAAAAAAATGCCTTACGCGCCTTTAAAGGTGCACCTTTAAAGCACCTTTACAAAAAACCTTTAAAAAAACCTTTAGTGCACCTTTAAAGGTGCGTTTTCACTGGCCTACCCAAGCTCTAACTTACCTAACTTTTTACCTAAGCACAAGATTTTAGGTCGTTAGAACGCGATTTTGTAGGTTTGATTCGTGATCAATCCTAAGCACGGCTTACCCAAGCGCAGCCAATTAAAATAGAGTATTTTGATAATAATGGCGGTGTTGTCAATTTTCTAAGTGATACATTTTTTTAATTATTCTGTTTTTGCGTCAAAGAATAATCTATTTTTTGTGATTGAAGCAAAATGGTAAATTTTATTATTGTCTTTTAATTTAATAAATTGTGGGTAATCCATATGGATTGTATATGATCGCTATTTTTGGTAATCATTCAGAATCATTTTATTAATATTAGAATACTAATTATATAGTTCGTTTGAGGATTTTGTTTCAGATATAAGGATGAAGGTATGTCCAGTTCTGAAAATCATTTTATTTTTATTGAGCGTTAATAGTATACAAAGAATAAAAGTATTTTTTAAGAATATTTGTTTCTTAAAATGATTTGCTTCATTCATTGTATTAGGTTACTTGATAGGGTATTTCTGATCAATTTAGATTTAAATTTCCCTTTACTCACTTAAAATAATTGTAAGTGTTAAGAAGGATATTATTTACTGTAGCCCATTGTTATTTAAATGGAAAATTAGTTACAGGCAAACTTCAATCCAGTTTTGCTAATAGTAAGTACCTACTTGATTATGCATGTTTAAGCGAGCATGTAAACAAAGTTTCTATAAAATAAACAAGCCATTGTATTTTCCTGTTCCCCTTTAAGCAAGAAAGATCCGATTGCAAAACAGTTTGCTCTTTACTCCTTTTCAGATACTTACTTGTGAACTTTGTCATGTAAAGAAAACACTGCTGATCTACTTATTTATTTTACTTTTAATACATTTCACCTCCAGATGTGTTATTCTGCTTTTTGTTGTTAAAATTAATGCTGAAACTTAAGAAGATTTATAACTTTGTATGAAGTTTAAATCAATTGAGAGATATTCAAACCATGTGTAGCTTTTCTATGTGCCCATTTCGAAGAATTTGTACACATTACCATTCCAATTCAATAGGCAGTTATAAACGCCTATTCAATGCATTTTAAATTATATCATACTAAAATAATAGGAGATTCTCTAGTTGAAATGTACATTTATAAAATTTTGTTATTTAAGTGCATTTCTTTTACAAGTATAGCTACAGATTTATCTTACACCTTACAGCATAGATCATCAGTTTAAATATACCTATTTATCTATTAAAGTAAAAAATTATTTATCCATTTATTTTTTTTTTCAAAAAGCATTTACTTATTATTCTTATTATTTTTGAAAATGGAATTCATATCAAAAAATAAAATGCTCTCTGTGGAAGATTCTTTGATTTGAGTCTATATGTTTGAGTGTATATTAAAGTTTTAGACAAATCATGAATTCATGATATATATAAATTCAGTGGTCAAAATAGTATGTTAGAAGTAATGAAACTGTAGTAGGCCCTAGTTTTGTCATTGTTTGTTGTGTAATATGTTATTTTTTGGAAAATATAATTTTACGAGTAATGTAATAAAAAAAACTAGTTTGCAAGGAGCATCAATATTATTTTTGACGTTACATCCAGAAATTGTATATATCAATCAATACGAAGTATACCAGTGGAGATAAGCGTCTGGCGGATCAGCTGGTGCCAGGATAGAGATAGATCTTCAAATTTGAATGCTTTCAGAAAATCACAGGTGTGTAGTTTTATTGTATAATAAGTGACTACCATTAGTGATCGTCTGCAAGCAACTGGAATTTGTCTCGTGCCCTTGGAGCTTGGACTGTATGCTACTTTTATAAGGATTGTGGATTCATCTTTGCATCGGAAGATTTCAAAACAGAAGATTTTAAAAAATCTGTGAGTATGGCAGGACACCCACTTCTATGTCAAAAGAGGAGACAAAGTAAGTTTATTAAAGTAACATCAAAAATAATATTTGTGCTCCCTGCAAACTAGTTTTTTTTTTTTTTTTTTTATTACATTACTCATTAAATTACATTTTCCAAAAATAACATGCTACACTACAAACTATGAGAACACAATAAGAAAAGTAAGTACAAAAATTATTTAGCTGAAAATATTTTTAAATACCCATAAGTAAAAATGTAAATATAATGTGAAATAAACATTTATATGTTTCAGTCTGGGACATAAATAAAATCTGTCGCTAAGTTAAAAAAAAGTGTGGGCCAGGCTTACGTATATCCCCGTCTTGTTTGTTACCAGGTCAATTTTTTCTATTTGATTTTATTTTAAAAGATGAAAAAAAAAGGGGGGGGGAGATATGTCTTTAGATAATAAAAATTTTTAGAGCTTTCTTTTTTAAAGTAAAAAAGTGTACTTAAAAGATGCAAAAAAGGTTTGTTGTTTATATTCATATAAGACTAAGTGTTTTTGAAAGTAAAATGAAAAAAAAAAAAAAAGCATTTTTAAAAGATAAAGAGTTTGTTGTTTTAAGACAACAAAGTGTTTTTTTTTCCTTATGTTAATTATATTTATTGTCATCAGAGCAGTTACATGATACAGTTGGTATGATTTAAAATTGAGTATCAACTGAAACTTGTTAAATTTTGATTCTTCGGTTGCTTTTTATCTTATTGTTTTGTTAATAATTATGAATGCAGAAAAAAAAAAGAAAAATTTAAATGAGAAGTCTTTGTGTATCTTTAGGAAATTTTTAAAAATTAGATTGAAAACAGTGATTTATAAAGCATGTAACGTGCAAAAGAAAAAAAAACCTAAATAAACAAACTGTCGACAACAACACTGAAACAACACTGCATACTTAAATAAACTGTCACATTGTATTAACCTAAATAAACAAACCGCCCGTTGCAAATAATGTTAAAAAAAATTAATGATAAGATAATCTTTCAAAAATTAAAATTATGACAGAAACATTTTTATAATAAGAGATGGGTCTTTTATGTGTATAATAAACTTAATCTTTTGTAGAAAGATTTTAATGCCCAACAGAACAATTTTAAGTATGTGCAGGTAGGACAAATTTCTGCAACTGTTAAAGGATAAATATGACTGTTTTTGCATTTAAATGTAGTTTTATTAAAGTCTTCTGACAGTTGATGGAATTTAGGCCTAATTTAAGTAGAAGCATGTGTAATTTTATGAATCATTGCTTAGGGGTAAAATTCTTTTGTGAGGTTTTTCTTAATGTTACAATGGCACAAATGTCATATATGCCCCATATTGGCACGATTTTTTTCTAATGACAATGTCATATACGCAATGGGTGCGGTGCATATTGGCACCAAGGTGTCATTATTTTGCTTGATATGGTAACCCGGATATTAATGTTTATAAGGCTGTTGATGTTTTCGCCAAATTGGCGTCGGAAAACAATTGCGCCAATATAATGATATATGATAATATGAAAATGATGATATGATATAATAATATGACATATGGCGTATATGACATCTGTGCCGTTACAAATTATATACTATTTTAATAAATATATATAATCAGCTATTTTCAGTTCCCATATTTGATTTTGAGTAGTACTTTAATAAAAAATCAGCATTTACCGTTTGAATAAAATATTTATTTATTTTTGTATTATATTTTGCCTTTCGTATTTTTAAATATTAATATGTTTAGAGTGCTTTTATTTTTATAAATATAATTATGCTTAAGATATTTTGATTTAAAATGTTGAGGCTTGCCTTTTGTGAATCTATATTACTACTTTATCCTAAAACTTGATGAAAATGTAATGTAAACAAAAGAACTGTTTTGCAGTATTGTTATTAAAATACCATACAATAAACTTATTCCAATAAGCATTTTTTTATAATTAGCATTTTGTAATAAATATCTAGATGGTACAGTAGCATAACAATTTCGTTTTTTGTCTAATGGTTTCAAACAAGTATACTTAAATTTCTTAGCTAGTTGGTTATTCATTTGTAAATAATATTTGATTTTCAAAAATTAATTTCTGTATATGTATGCATGTATTAGATTCTTTCCTCTCTTCTAATTTGCTAGTTGCTTTAGCTGCTACAGTTGATGATATTTTTGCATAAGAAATTTGTTTAAATGAATTGTATTTGATTAAAAGTGTATAAATAATATTTATGTGTTCTTGTGGTATTCACTTTAAATATGCGTTGATAGATATGGCTGCAATGAAGTCGGGGTATAAAATTTCTCTTTTTTAACAAACGTTTAAAACTGTGTGTTTATGTTTATTTGGTACTTGTTAGTTATCCCGTCGACCAAATTACTGTCGCCAAATTGTAAGATTAAATGCAATTAATGGTTGATTGCAAATGTCACATTCACTTGACAACGCATGTTTACGTGATCATGTGATTTTTATTTCGACGTTTGATTTGGATTTTTATTAATGTTATACTAATTTATTTGTTCTTGCATTATTTAAAATGAAAATTATATCAATTCGTATAATTTGGCGGGTGGTTTGGCGATTTATATAATTTGGCGAAATTGGTCGGCGGATAACTAACAAGTACCGTTTATTTTTATACAGGATATCTGTTATTATTGTTTACCAACAGTTAATAACTGTTAGTTTTAGAAGTGTGGTTCCAATTACAAAAATCTTTTAAATTTTGTTCTGCATCATATAAAAATCGATTAATGTTAAAATAATTGATTTTTAAATAGTTAAGAAATTACAAATTTTATACAATATCTGGGTCCCATATGTTTTATTTTGAAAAAGTTTCTCCATGTTAATAAAACAGCAAAAAATTCTTCTATGATCAAAACTTACTGAGTTATGATACTTTGAATTTTGTGAATTTTCAACATTTCAGTCACACTAAATGGGAAAAATGTGTCTTTAGTGCCAGAAAAAAACTGACAATGGATGAAACCCAAAGCATCATAACTAGGTAAACTTTTATCTCACAAAAATTAAGTTTATAACCACAAACTGATTTAATAGTGTGGATTCATTTCAATAAAAAACAGCAACTATAAATACTTAGTCCCAAAATTATTTCAAACATTTTGTTTAAATATCTTCTAATTAAAACATCCATTGACATCACATGCAGCGATTAGTTATATGTTACAAAAATAACAGGTTGTTGGAACCTGTTACCTGTACAAGTGTGAAACAATGGAGCCTGTTAGCCAAAATTATCTCTATTTCCCATCTCTACTGTAATGCAGAATTTTCAAAATATTTAATAATCGTTTATTCTCTACAAAAAAATATTGTTTTAAAGTAATTGAAGTTTTAACTGCAAAATAAAATAAACAAGGAAAAATGCCAATTTATTTAATATAGTAAGAAATATTTTGATTTGTATTTACTGCTTTTAAAAAATGTAAAAGTATCCTATTGACTATAGCTTGTTATTACAAAAAGAATTTCTGGCAGGTTCAGAAATTTTATTACTCATTTTAGATGCAACATAAACCAAATTTGGAATCAAAACTCTATGGTTATTAATCTGTTGTTTATATGAGTGTTATCGTAAAATCGCCGTCAGACCCAAAAGTATTTCAGGAACATTTCAGGCTCATAAGTATTTTGGAGTTTCATTTGCAAATTTTAATGTGTGATGACTTAATATTTTTTTTTTAATTTTTCTTAATGATATATAATTTTTCTTATTTTTCTTAATTATGTTATTTTGGAAGTAAAGGGAAAATAAAGAGGGATTAGATTAATAAAAAATAAATTTATTTTGTATTTCAAATGATACTTAATAGTGGACCACTGTGTTCCAGTGGGTGGACCAATGTATCCCGCTTCCGGGGCACACTGGTCCACTTTATGAACATATACAAATAATTGTTTTTTGAAAAATGTATTTGAAACTATGTTCTGAAAAAATTCTGAGGCATGTAAAAAAAAAAAAAAATGTAAATTGCAAAATTGGTCTACTGTGCCCCAGTCTCTCCTATATGATGCACCTTGGGATACAAGATATGCCTAGTGAACTTTTATTCAAAATATTTTACCAAAAAGATATTGTGTTTAAAACATTTTTAATTTAATCTACATAACATGTATTTATTAATAGTTATTCTTTTAGGAACTCATTGCGCTTAACAATAGCAAGGATAAAAATTTAGAATTAAAAAAAAAAAAAAAAAAAAAAAAAAAAAAAAAAAAAAGCAGCAATTTATGTTGACAATATTCAGAAAGCTGCTGCAAAAATTTTATCAAGTGAAATGTCTTTTAGGAAAGCTGCTACAATTTACAACATGGGCGTAATCTGGCGGGGGCAAGGGGGGGCATATGCCCCCCTAGTTTTTTAAGAGCAGGGGCGAGACATGTATTTTGCCCCTCCAGTTTTTTGTCTTGTTTTCAAATTTCTGTATTTCCTTTTTCGCTTTTTTTTACCCCTTTAGTTTAATAATTTATATTACTATCTTGGGTTTGAACTAGAATTGGATACAGCAAAATCAAAACAGCCAGAATTAATGTTTTCACGTTGACATAAGTATTTTTTCTTATGTCTTGACAAAACCTTCTGCTATAATAACAGTTCAAGAGAATTTTTTTCCGTCTCCCTTTTTTTCCTTTTTGTACAAAGTACAAAACTTATTTTCCTCTTCATTTCCAGGGATTTTTTTTTTTTTTGGGGGGGGGGGGGTGCACGTGTGGGAAGAGGTGGGAATAGATATCACGATTACTGTGTCTTGACTCTGACCATTGTCCTTTTTCGTAAGATAATATAAGCTCAAAACAAGAACTTCCTGGCTCCTCAGATCTCTCCACTATAGTGACGCTCCTTGAATATACTCGTAGCGTCAGTCCGTCAGTCCAGTACTGGTGAGCTGAGGAAATTCTCATGCCGTCTGGATATACAGATGCACATACATTCCGTTCTCTCACGTACATCAGGGACTAGAGTCTTCAATGGTGGAAAATTGGCGCAGAGGTGGAGTCTACTGACACCACTAAATTTTAGTAGTGTTTTTTGGCTTATCTAATGACAGAATGTCTGAGTTTTTATTAAGGTGAATAATACTATAAAAAATTAGTGGTGTCAATAGGCTTCTCCTCTGCGCCAATTTTCCACCCCTGGAGTCTGGCACATGTCGCGTTGTACCCGGTTGTACCCTTGGGCGTAATCTGGTGAGGGCAAGTGGGGATCACATACCCCCTAGTTTTTTCAGGAACAGGGCAAATACCTTTTGCCTCTACAGTCGCTTTGTAGTTAAAGCCCAGCTTTGTATTTCATTTTTTGTTTTTAATTTAACCATTTATATGCTATTTTGCGCACGAACTAGCATAAGCATTGGATAATTGAAAATAACCAGAATTAACGTCTCCACGCTCATAGAAGTAATTTCTGATGCAGTAGTCAAAGCTCAAGTAAGAATATTTCCTCTGCTCTATTTTTCAGAAAAGCGGAACCATTTTTCCTTTTTTATTTTCATAGAACTATTTAAATGCACATGTGGGATAGATCTCTTGATTACTATATTTTGATTCTGACTATTGTCATTAGGGTTTCCTTCATCTGACGAAAACCTATTCGTCTCACTCGTCTGTCTGTCCGTCTGTCACAGTGCCCGTAACTATATATGTTGACTTGAAATTTTGCATACTTATAGCTGAACACCTCACATCAAACCACAAATCGTAAAATTTTGAATAGTAACTAATGGACGTTGTTAATTAAAAAAACCCAATTACAAGATCTGAAAGGCATTCATGATTCAACAAAAGCATAAATTTTTTATTGAATTATAAAAACTATAAAAGTAGTAATTAATGGACGTTGTTAATTAAAAAAACCCAATTACAAGATCTGAAAGGCATTCATGATTCAACAAAAGCATAAATTTTTTATTGAATTATAAAAACTATCTCTTCCATCGATTAAAACCAGGTGTCATTTTAACGGCAGATAAGGACTAGTGATTGCTTTAAGGCGCTTTTATTTCTTTTTTACTCATCCCAGAAATTCAAAATTAGTACCACAAGACGAGGAAAAAATCAGCTTACAGAAATTCTAAAAATTATCTTGATCATACCATAAAAACTTTGAAATTCGTTAAAAATCAAGAAAAAAATCTTTTATTTTCCTTCATTTGTGAAGGCGACAGATGTCTGATTAATTGAATTTTCGGCGATAACCACAGAATATAAAACAGGTGCGGTTTTGCGGTCAAAAACAGACTCAGAATTTTTATATAAGACCAAATTTAAATATCGATTTTCGAGCTATGATTTTTATGCCATCCGACGTAAAATTTCATTCTCTTTCAGAATATGTCTTTATTTTTTAATTTCGACAATCAGAAACGAAGATAATTAATTTTTTGGTAATTAAAACCAGAATTGCATTTTTTGCACGGCAGGCCAATTGACACGGAAAGAAAAAGAGTTACATTTTTACCCGGTAGCAGAAAGTGCGTGACGTGCGTCGCAGATTTATTTTGGACCTTACGGATAAATTTGCCAACTTGAAAAAAAAAGTATTTCCTTTAAAAAAAAAAAAAAAAAAAAAAAAAAAAAAGAAAGAAAAGTACGAAAATTCTGACAAAAAATATCGTGAATTCGACAAATGGTCGCAAAAAAATCGGTAATTTATAGCCAAAGGGTCGCTGCAAAAACGCAAATTTCGTCAAAAGATCCTGGACATAAACATGAATTCCGTCCTAGGGTTGTGGAAAAAATACAAATTTCTGTCACAGGATCGCGGAAAAACGCGAATTTAGTCAAAGAATCGCGGAAAGAACCTGAATTTAGTCAAACGATTGTGGGGAAAATGCAAATTTAGTCAAACGATCGCAAAAAAAAAAAATGCAAATTTATGTCAAATGATCGTGAAAAAGCGCAAATTTATGTCAAGGGATTGCGGGAAAAAAAACGCGGAATTTCGTTAAAAGATCCCAAAAATCGTAAATTTCTGCCAAAAGATCGCTGTTTAAACTTGAATGTTATCCAAAAATTCCAGAAAAAACATGAATTTCGTGCCATATGGGCGCGGGGAAAAAAGCAAATTTCTGTCACAAAATCGCAGAAAAGCCTTGAATTTCGTCAAAGGATCGAGGAAAAAACACGAATTTAGTCAAACGATCGCGAAAAAGAAAAGCAAATTTAGTCAAACAATCGCGAAAAAAACGCAAATTTCTCTAAAAGGATTGCGGAAAAAAGCGGAATTTCGTCATACGATCGCGAAAAACGCAAATTTCTGCCAAAGGATCGCTGTAAAAGCGCGAATTTCGTCAAAAGATCTCGGGAAAAACGTGAATTTCGTCCCAGGGGTGCCGCAAAAAACGCAAATTTCTGTCACAGGATCGCGGAAAAAACACGTATTCCGTCAAAAGATCGAGCAAAGGACACAAATTTAGTCAAACGATCGCGAAAAAACGCAAATTTCTGTCAAAAGATAGCGGAAAACGCGAAATTTCATCATAAGATCGCGAAAAATGCAATTTTCTGCCAAAGGATCGCGGTAAAAACTCAAATTTCGTCAAAAGGACGCCTGATGGATGTACAGAATTCCTAAATTTTAACTTAGTTTATTCCTGACTCCTACTCTTGTAATGATAAATTCTTATCATTAAATTAAATATCTTTTTCCCTTTCAGTTAAAGAAAAAAATAAAGCTCTGTTCTCTTGATTTCTGTGAAATAGATAATCAATGTGGTCACCATTTTCCTTATGTGTTTATTCTATGCCATATTTATGCACGTATCTAAAAATGTGCTGGAATAGTATTTGTTCCCGAGTATATGAATCATGTTACATATTCATTATTATTTATTTCTTCATAAAATATTAATTTTTGTTATTTACTTATTTAGGTTAATATTATAGTTGGAATATAGTTCTATTTATTTTTTAGTATTAATCAGTAAGAAGCCTATTTATTTTAACACTTATAATGTTTGTACATAATCGCAGTACAGATTTTTTTAACTATTGATTTTACAAATTTGGTTCTTTCGCATCCGGGTGTTATTTCGTACGCTGATTCGTAAAATCTAAATTTTAAAAAAATCGGACCACAACTTTCCGGTTTATGAAAAAATCGATTTTTAAACATAAAAGGGATGCTTTTTCGTACAGACAATTGACGGAAATTTGTTCAAATTAGGAAAACTAAAGAACCGATCGATTTTAAACTTTGACATAGTTCATAACACATAATAAGAATTTTATGAATTTAAGATGAGCTGAATTTGTGTGTGTGTGGGGGGGGGGGGGGGGGGGGGAGCAAACAAGAGCTCCGTGAAAAAAAAGGATAATCTGATTTTTTTTTAAAAACTTTACGCATTTGGTTACGTCTATTTATTCATTACATGCATTATCATTTAGCTTTTATTACCGTTTATTTGTTAGCTCCCAGACTATCAAAGCTTGATAGCTAATGTGCCCGCATGTTCTGTATGTACGTATGTATATACGTAACGCGATAATTCTTGATAGAAATATCCGTTTTGTTTTAAACTTTGTATAATATATAAAAAACTGAAGTATGGGAGTGGATAATTTTCAGGGGGACGCATTCCTAAATATAATAGTGCTGCCATTTATGCAAGGAATTATTAATTTTCTATTAACAATTTTGATTTGTTAATTTAAGGATAAAGTGTTTTGAAAGAGATATTAAACGAAATCCTCTGCATATCACACTTACCCACTTGTTTTATTTAGGATAAAATAATACATATTTGATGATTTTTTTATGGTTTTCTGGCTGGTTTTCTCCTTACGTCCGGAAATTCGCTTCAAAACTCCAATTGATGGTATTTTCTGAAAGAACATTTACGTTTACCAAAGAATGGAAAACGTATTTCGATTACATAGTTTCTGAATAACAGCACCTGCGTATTCCATGCTTTTCCGAACAAAAATAAATGAAAACTTGTGTCATAAAGTTGACCCTTTGGATTTGAGACCAGCCTCAAGTACAATTGAAGAATATGGTAAAAAAGGAAATATGCTTTAGATAAATCGAAGCAGAAAACTTGACATTTTTTTCTTCATTCTTCCATCAAAATACTATAAATTACATAAAATTTTGTATTTAATATTTTGAAAGTAAAAACATTATATAAAAATACTGAATATTTTTATTTAGGTCTTTAAGGGGAGCCCACTTTGAAAATGTGAAAAATTAAAAACATTCGAATTAAAATAAACATTAAAATCAGTGTTTAATTTAAAATTTTTGTATTGCTAAATTATCTGGATTCATCTTAAACCAGAATGAGTGGGATCGTATCAAAAGTGTTTTTCGCTAAGAATGGCGGTTGACTTTCAGAATGTTTCTCTGATAACGGGTTCTGAACTCCCCAATTTATTACTTTTTTCACACTACATTTGAGGTTGTTTCAGAGCTTTGATAGTCAAGAACGAAAAGAGTGGGAAAAACGAGTTATCTGGAATTTCCCTGGAAACTAGTGGACTATAACAGTTTACCGCCAGTTGAAAAAAAATTAACTATTAATGTTACTAGATTTAAACATCTCTAAAATCTAACCGATGATTAAGATGTCGCATACGAATTATTTTTTCAATCAATCCCTTTCAAATTTCTCCTGTATGCTAATTTTGTTTTTTCCCCTTAATAAATGTGTATCAGTATGAAAAAGAAGAAATAATTATCAAATGAATTATTAAGGGGAAATGTCAAAAAAGCTCGCCCAATTTGAGGACAATCTATACTAATAAAAAAAAAAGTTTCGCTTTGTGTGTGTGCGTCTGTCTGTGTGTATGCGATGGCTAGCAAAATCTAGCGTAAGTACGAAGCTGACAATTTTTATAAAAGTACCCCAAAATCTCTTCTGATGGACCTCAGATTCAGAATTTTAAGATTCTAATAATTAGTTGAGTTATTAATTAAAATTCGCAAATCACTCTCATTAATAACTCATCTCTGCCCTTGCGAAAGGAAAAAAGGTGATGGCGCACCCGCAGAAGCCTTATTTATGCATCGAGAGAAAATGAAGTTCGAAAAGAAGGAATTTCGGGAGTATTTTGTCATTATTTATTAACTTACATCAGTCAAACTGCTTAGTTAAGTTAAAAACAGATGACATATTCTATAAGATCTCTTATGTCTCAAATGCCGCAATCAATTGAAAAAAATATCACAGTTAATCCTTCGAATTTTTTTTCCAAAAAGGCTCGTTTTTTCCGTGAAGCGTTTTTCTGTCCTGTTGCAGCGCCTCTCGAGGACGCAGTTTTAGAGGTACCGACAAATTAAAAATGTGCTCTCAAAGCTAAAACCTTCTAATCGATTGTTTTAAAAAATATGAATTTTAACCTTTTCAAATACACTGGCGAACTCAGGTCACTTCGCGTTTTATGGAGACGATATTTTTTTAACCCTAAAAGTAACAAAACGTCCATACTTTAACATACTTTACTTTTTACTTTACACACCATACTTTTTTTTTTCTGTTTAGAGCATCTCTATAGGCCAGATTTACATAACCTACAAAATTTTTGAAACGTTCGGACGGGTATAAAATATTTTTTACAAGATAAAATATGTGAAAAATTCGATGGAAATAAAAAATCTGAGGTGTTTCGTCGCGGTTTCGCTCCTTCAGGGCACAATTTTAGAGGTACCGGCAAAACCAAAAATGTGTTCTTAAAGGTGAAACATTCTTCTAATCGATGTTATAATCGGCTTTTAAAAATAAGAATTTTAACCCTTTCAAATATACCGGCACGGAGATCACTTCGCGCCTCACGGTGACGATATTTTTTCTATGCTAAAAGTAACAAAACGTGCGTATTTTATCAGAAACTTTTTAGAGCCTTTGGATAGACCAGATTTACGTCACCTGCAAAAATTTCGAAACGTTCGGACGAGCATAAATATTTTTATAAACTAAAATATATGAAAATATCTACGAAATAAGTAAAATCCTGGGTGTTTTTGCGCGGTAAAAAAAAGACGTCTTAATTTAAGTGCATGTGTGTGGTGATAGGGAGGAGGGTATAAATATTTTTAAAAAATGGCCTTAAAATTTTTGCCCCCCCCCCCCCCCCAGTCTTAGAGCCCAAGTTACGCCTATGATTTACAATGTTAGTAAGACCACTCTGAATTATCATGTTAGTACTTTTTAAAAATATGAACAGCCAAATTTTAACTTCTAGTATATATCAAAGATACAAAGTTGAAAAATATTCACCGATGATGAGGAAAGAAAGTTGGTAGACTACATTTTACAAGCTTCGAAATATCACTATGGGCAACAATTAATGATTCGCGTACCCTTGCTTACGAATATGCTTCAGCAAATAAAAAGAACATTCCTTCCAATTGGGAGCATTAAAAAAAAAACTGGAAATGAATACAAAGGCTGCATATTCCTTGTATCCCTAAAATTTAGAAAATTTACTATTAGCTATCTTTGTAAGTTTAAATAAATTTCTTTTCCTGAATAAACAATTCCATGTATATTGTAATTCAATTATTGAACTTTTCACATCTATTTTTAACTGTCCCAAGGTGTCCCACCAGATGGGACACCTTAGGACAAAACACAAGTTCAATAAATATATTTTTTTAATTTTCCTATAGTGGATATAATATCAAAAGCTATTTAATACTGTAGGCAAAGGTTAAAAGGTTTCTTTAGATTGGATATCCTCTTCATCGAAGAGGAAATATATTATTTTTAGATAATGAGTATCTGTGCATAAAAAGTACGACATGTGACTACTTTTATTAAAAATTAGTGTGCCAACTGAAAGATTAATTTGTACATAAAATCAGGGCCTTTATTTCTGTAAAAAGGTTTAGCGAACATTCAGTTCGACACAATAACATCATTTTAGAAGTCTGTCTTTGGGTAGCTTTGGTCCTAAGTACTATTTTAAAGATTTAAAAAAAAAAAAAAAAAAAAAAAGATCAAAATTTTTAATATTTTACTCTATAGCAGCAACCAAGATAATTGCTAAGTTATCTCATATATACAACCAGTGATATAGTCATAAACAAACCAGGGGAGTATAGGTTCAAGGCAGAGAGTATACGCTATAGTATTTTTGAGAAACAAGGGGTATACGGTATTCCTTAAAAAAAATCCAGAAGGTATGCAGTGTATACCCTCCACTACAACCCTGTTTATTAGTGATGGGAGATTCTCGAGAATTTGACAATCGAGAAAAATCGTCATCGTAAAAAATCACAATCGATACAGCCATCGATTAATTCATAGAATCTACAATCGAGATGTTTTACAATCGATTATAACGAGAAAAGCTAAAAACAGTTATTGGAAAGCTTAGCTATTATTCTGGCCGACAATTTCATAGTAGTGATAGGGCTTAGTGATGGGCGATTCTCGAAAATTTACCAATCGAAAAAAATCGTTATCGTAAAATACACAATCGATACAGTCATCGATTACTTTCGAGAATCTACAAAGGAGATGTTCTAGAATCGATTATTGAAATCATTGTTTTTACATATATATAAGGCAGATTTTATTAAATATAGGGTAACTGAAAACAGATGGAATAAAAAAACAACAAAGCAAAGGGAAACTATAAAGGAGCCATAAGACTGGAAAAGTCTTGTAAGGGTGCCCCCTGGTTGAAAAAAGCTGAAAAAACGCGAGTAGCTATGAAGCGGTAAGGGGAGTTTAAGTATCAAAAATTAGAATTTTTCGGCAATTAGCACCAAAATGGCCAAAGAAATAAGAATCAAAAGCACCTCCTAGTGGCAGAAATATGAACTAAAGGATGATAAAAGGGATCAAAATTTTTTATTGATTTTTCTACGTCATTTGAGATTGGATCTTTAATTTCCCCATTTTTATAAAGTCTTCGACTGGAATACAATAAACGAACTCCCGCGGGGAGCAAAGTAGGAGGGAGGGGCAAGGAAAGTGCATAATATGAATAAGTGGTCACAGGACTTTCCAACGATATGGCACATGAGGGGTGTCGGCTAAATTTAGTAAAGTGCCCCCGCTCGGGGGCAAAGTAAGGGGAGGGGCGCGGGCGATATATAAAATGAAATAGTAGTCACAGAGCTTTCCAATGATATATCACATGAGGGGTGTCAGCAAAAGATAGAAAAGAGTCCCAACTCCCAGGATTCCAATTATCGTGCACCCCCCCCCCCTCCCCCCCGAAATATACCCTGCCCATCCTTCTCTTTGAAATTTTCATATATTAAAAATTATTTATTGGAGGGCTCCGTAAAAAAAATCCGATCTAAAATGTTTAAAAACGCTACGATTTCAAAAAAGTTCGAAAAGTGCCTCTCTCGGGGCGCCAAACTAAGGAAGGAAGAAGAAAGGTTCATAATATGAAAGAGTAACTTTGCGATGATAACCGAAAACTTTCCGATGATAGATCAAATGACTGGTCCAAAAAAAGTTTGAAATCTACCCCTCCCACGTGGGTTCCCTCTTTTATCCTAGAATATACCCGGAAATCACGCAGCCCCACTTTTAAAATTTTATATTTAATAAATAATATTTATCGGAGAGCTCCATTAAAAAATCTCATTTAATGATATTTATTGTAGAAATCTCTACAATTAAAAAAAAAAGTCACCGCCGCACCGCCCCCCCCCCCCCCCGAACCCCTTCCGGAATTCAACTCTGGTAGGAGAAAAGTTCATAATATGAAAGAGAGGTGAAAGGACTTTCCGATGATATGTCAAGGAGAGGTTTGGTAAAAGTTTGAAAATTACCCGCCCCCCCCCCCCTTTGTGCACTCTCGCGCACCCCAGAATTCATTCACCTTCCTCTTTGAACTTTTTATATTTAATAAATAGTATTTATCTGAATCTCCAGGTATGGGGCAGCTTGGCAGAGCTAAAATAAGAGAAACATTGAAAATTCGGGGCAAAATGACACTAAATTTAACAGTAAAGTTTGAAACTAGGACTATACAGAACTGAATACATAAACCACTATGCTTCATAACCCACATCGGTTAATAGCAATAAAATGATAAGTGCCAGTTAAACTGATGGCATTGAGCTCACAGGTTATTAACACTAACTGTATATTATACTCTTATTTCAAAGAATAATGTCCCTCAAAAAATAAATGAAGGGAAATATCCCTCGTTTGCCCCTTTTATACTTAACCAATGAACCCCCAAATCTAATCAGGGAAACTCCTTAACTATAATAAATCAGTATATCAAATTTGAAGCAAATCAGATAATTCTGCATGAAAAAAAGAAACATATCGCTAAATTAAGGGTGGTCTAACCCCTTTAACCCTTTTATACTCAACTAATGAACCTTCAAATCTAATCAGGAAAGCTCCTTATCAGAACAAACATTGAAAAAAAATTAAAGTAAATTGAATAATTCTCCATGAAAATCCATTTATCTAAATTAAGGGGAGGGGACTTGCGCCCTTTTCACCCTTGTATACTTAACCAATGAACCTCCAAATCTAATGAAGGAAGCGCCATATCGGAATAAATCGGTATATTAAATTTGAAGCAAATCCAATAATTCTGCATGAAAAACCCTTTTATCTAAATTAAGGGGAGACTAGCCCTCCCCTTTATACTTAACCCATAAACCTCCAAATCTAATCAAGGCAGATTCTTAACATAATAAACCGGTATCCCAAATTTGGAGCAAATCGAATAATTCTGCATGAAAAACCCATTTATCTAAATTAAGGAGGGGGCCTACCCCCCCTTTCCCCCCTTTATACTTAACTAATGAACCTCCAAGTTTAATCAGGGAAGCTCCTTAACATAATAAATCGGTATACCAAATTTGGAACAAATCGAGTAATTCTGCATGAAAAACCCATTTATCTAAATTAAGTGGGGGACCAGCCCCCCTTCTCCCCCTTTATCCTTAACCAATGAACTTCCAAGTTTAATCAGGGAAGCTCCTTAACATAATAAACCGGTATACCAAATTTGGAGCAAATCAAATAATTCTGCATGAAAAGCCCATTTATCTAAATTAAGGGGGGACCAGCCCCCCTTCTCCCCCTTTATACTTAACCCGTAAACGTCCAAATCTAATCAAGGCAACTTCTTAACGTAATAAACCGGTATACCAAATTTGGAACAAATCGAATAATTCTGCATGAAAAACCCATTTATCTAAATTAAGGGGGAGGCGGACTAGCCCCCCCTTCTCCCCCTTTATCCTTAACCAATGAACTTCCAAGTTTAATCAGGGAAGCTCCTTAACATAATAAACCGGTATACCAAATTATGAGCAAATCAAATAATTCTGCATGAAAAGCCCATTTATCTAAATTAAGGGTGGGGGTCTAGCCCCCTTCTCCCCCTTTATACTTAACCCGTAAATCTCCAAATTTAATCAGGGAAGCTCCTTAACATAACAAACCGGTATACGAAATTTGGAGCAAATCGAAGAATTCTGCATGAAAAACCTATTTATCTAAATTAAGGAGGGGGGGGGGGGACCAGCCCCCCTTCTCTCCCTTTATCCTTAACCAATGAACCGTCAAAACTAAACAGCGGAACGCCTTATCAGAATGAACATAAAAAAAATTGAAGCAAATCGTACATTTTAATCAAGAGTTATCGCGTTACGTACATACATACGTACGTACAGTACATGCATACACACAGAACCGACGGGTACGTTAGCTCTCAGGCTTAGATAGCCTGTGAGCTAAAAAGAGATTGGATAAGCAGATAGACTCCTTTGAGAAATTATGACTTAAACCAGAAATGCGGTAAGTTTGACTCTGAAAGCTTCATTTCCATCTCGCATTTCGGCAAATCTCATCTCGATGATTTTTCCAGCATTTCGACGCTTCCAGATGGGAATCTGCTCGATGGTTGGTTCTCTCGCGGTTTTAAACCTTTCGGGATGGGAAGTCTCTCGAGAGTTTCCTCTCGCCCTTTTCAACCTTTCCCGATGGGAAGCCTCTCGCTTGTTACTCTCGTCCTTTTCGAAATCTCCCAATGAAAAGCCTTTCGAGAATTTCTCTCGCGCTTTTCAACATTTCGCTATGAGAAGCTTTTCGAGGATTTCTCTCGTCCTCGGCAGAGAAGAAAAGTAAGAAAATTTATCGAGAGTACCAAGGGACGAGATAGAGAAAAAGGCATGAGAATGAGCTGTGAAATGAAGCCCTAATTTTCAAAGTTTCTCTTATTTTAGCCCTACCAAGATGTCACATACCTGGAACCCTCCGATAAAAATTATTTATTAAATATAAAATTTTCAAAGATAAAGGTGGGTCGGGTGATTTCGAGGGAGGAGGACGTGAGAGTGGACTCATGGGGTGCAATTTAAAAAATTTTACCGAACCCTTCCTGTGGCATATAATCGAAAAGCCCTTTGACCACTCTTTCATACTATGAACCTTTCTTCGTCCAAAGGGGGGGGGGGAAGGGGCGAACAAATTTTTAAAACCGTAGTCGATATCTATAATAAATTTAAATATCACTTTAAATATGGGTTTTTTATGCAGTCTTCCGGTAAATATTATTTATTGAACATAAAAATTTTAAAGTGGCGGCTGTGTGAATTCCGGTGTGAAAAAGTGGGCCCATGGGGGCAGAGAGGGGGAACAATTTTCAAACTTTTTTTGGACCAGTCATGTGATATGTCGTCGGTAAGCTCTCGGATGACTCTTTCATATTATGAGACTTTCTTCCTCCCCTCCCCAATTTGGCCCCCACTGCGAGGGTAGTTTTTTCCGCTTTTATCATTTTAGATCGGATTTTTTTATGGAGCCCTCCGCTAAATATTATTTATAATATATGAAATTTCAGGACACTTTTCCAAATTTAGCCAAGTCCCCTCATGGGACATATCGTCAGAAAGGTTTGTGACTACTTATTAGTGCTATGCACTTCCGGTGGCCGCCCCCCCCCCCCACTTTGCCCCCTCCGGAGGACACTTTTCCAAATTTAGTCAGTACCCCTCTTATGAGATATCGTTGAAAAGGTCTGTGACTACTTATTGATGTTATGCACTTCCGGTGACAGTCCCCCCACTCTTTGCCCCCCCCCATTGGGGGACACTTTTTCAAATTTAGTCAAGACCCCTCGTGTGAGATATCGTTGGAAAGGTCTGTCACTACTTATTGATGTTATGTACCTACGGTGTCCCCACCACCACTTTGCCCCCCCCCCGGGGGCACTTTTCCAAATTTAGCCAAGACCTCTCATGTGAGATATCGTTGGAAAGGTCTGTGACTATTTATTGATGTTATGCACCTCCGGTGACAGTCTCCCCCAATTTGCCCCTCCCGGTGGACACTTTTTCAAATTTAGCCAAGACCCCTCATGGGAGATATCGTTGGAAAGGTCTGTGACTACTTATTGATGTTATGCTCCTCCGGTGTCCATGCCCCCCATTTTGAACCCCCCCCCGGGGGGGGACACTTTTCCAAATTTAGCCAAGACCCCACATGTGAGATATCGTTGGAAATGTCTGTGACTACTTATTAATGTAATGCACCTCCGGTGACCGCCCCCCCCCACTTTTCCCCCACGGGGGTGTTTTTCTAAATTTAGCCGAGACCCCTCATGTGACATATTGTTGGAAAGGCTTATGACCACTTACTCATGTTATCCACCTCCCGCACCCCTCCCCCCTTTCCCCCCACGGGGAGGGCATTTTTATAAATTCAGATCCAGACTTCTCATGTGACATATGGTTGGAAAGGCCTAAAGACCTGCGACGACTTAATCATATTATGCGGCTGCTGTGCCCCTCCGCTCGCTTTGACCCCTCCCCCAAGAGATCTGGTGCGACGTTCATTCGTTTCGATATTATATTTTTTACAAGATTTTGTAGTGCGTGCACACCACACCCGCCTGCTATCATATATCAGTGCCGTATATAGCGGGTAACCTGTTCGTGATTTCATATTACAAGATTACGTATAAATTAGGGGCCCCAATTAAAGGAGGGGCCCGCTAGTGGTCGAAGTCACCTAGTCTTTATTAACATTGACTCATTCCAGTTCACCCGCAGACTATTCTTGATAAATGTATGACGTATATAATACATAATATATGATTTATAAAAGAAATTTGCAAACTGTAGTCATCGAGAAAAAATTTATACAATCGAAAAATATCGAGATGTCCATACAATCGAGAAAATCGAGAAAAACATCTCGTTATCGCCCATCACTACTGTTTATAATTGTAAAATCTTATTTATGTTTCATGATATTTAAATTTTAAATGTAAATATAAGCTTGGCAAACTCGTAACTACAACCTTGGTGTAATTGCGAGGGCCGCTATAATGAGGAAATACCTTTTATTTTTATTTTCCTTCATATTCACTAAATGTTTAGGAGACCTCCCCCCCCCCCCTCACTTTGTATTCTTAAAAATAAGGGTACTTTTCGGTTAACCGGGCGCCAGTATTATATATACATGTATGTATATATATAATTATATATATGTGTGTATACATACAATATATGTATAGATATAGTTGTAGTATTTATTATAATGTATTATCTTTACTGTGGCAACACTTGTTTTTGTAACTGAGTTTGGCAACGCTTATGTTGTTGATAGTTGATATTCGAGAGTTAATGTATGCCTCGTATTCTAGCTGATTAAAACCTACTTTAGGTGTTATGCAATGTTATTATTCTATTACAATTTAATCAGCTAGTTTTTTCTGCTCTACCATATCGCTCGATTTAGTAAGATGGAACAACTTTTAAAACCCGAAAGGTTTGACACCGATCCTTCATGCACGGGTGCTGAATCGAAGTGGAAGCACTGGAAAAGAACATTTGTAAATTTCCTGGGACAAGTAACTACAATTACAGAAGACAGTAAACTTCAATTACTGTGTAATTTTGTCTCCGCTAATGTTTTCCGATATATTAGCGATTCTGAAAACTACTCTGACCCCATCAAAGTACTCGATTCATTATACGTGACAAAGCGAAATGAAATCTTCGCAAGACACTGCCTAGCATCTAGAGCTCAGCAAACTGGGGAATCTATCAACGAATACCTACAGGTATTGAAACAAATGAGCAAAGATTGTGAATTTAAAGCTGTAACAGAAGACCAATATAAGAATGAGTACATTAGGGATGCCTTTATACGAGGCCTTAAAAGCTCGCGGATACGAGAAAGACTCTTAGAGAACGTCACCATTACACTGGAGAAGGCGTTTGACCAAGCCAGGTCACTTGAACTAGCTGAGATGCACTCTGCATCGTATCTGAACACTACAAATTCCACTCCAGTTGCTGCTGTTGAGCATAGGGAAGGAAACCTAGAAGAAACTCCATCAACTTCAGTCGCTTTGGCACACTCTGAAAAATGCTTTTTCTGTGGTAATGAACGCCATCCAAGGAGCTCTTGTCCAGCCAAAGAAGTTATTTGTAGAGGGTGTGGCAAGAAAGGGCATTACCAACGAGTTTGCAAATCTAGATCTAAACGCCCCTCTCCAAACGCTACAGCTTCTACATTGCTTTTGGCTTCTGCCTCATCAACTCCTCTATGTCTCCAAAAATCCATATCCAAAGTGTTAGTTAATGGAGTGGAACTAAATGCTTTAATTGATACTGGTAGTTCTCTCAGTTTTCTGAATGAGCGTTTTGTAGAAAAATGTAAAATACTTGTAAAGCCATATTCCGGTAAAATAACCATGGCTAACTCCTCTTTGAGTTCAGATGTTACTGGGTGTGGTTCACTAACCCTAAAAATGCAGACTCATACGTATCCTGATATTGAGGTACTAATCATGAAAAACCTATGTGCTGACTTCCTGATTGGACACGATCTTCTAAAGAGCCACTCTTCAGTAGAAATCGAATTCTGTGGGGAAAGATTGCCTCTTAAAATATGTTCATTGGCCACTGCCCTAGTTCCAGCTGCATCTCTGTTTGCTAATCTCACACCAGATTGCAAACCAGTCATCACTAAATCTAGACGTCAGACAGAAGCAGATAAAATATTCATTGCTGCGGAAGTGGATAGATTGCTCAAGGAAGCGGTGATTGAGCCTTGTAATTCATCATGGCGTGCCCAGGTTTTTGTTGTAAAGGGAGAAAATCACAAGCACAGAATGGTAGTCGATTATTCACAAACTATTAATAAATTTACAATGCTTGATGCCTACCCACTCCCAAAGATAGAAGAGTTGATACACAACATATCTCAATTCAAAGTGTTTAGCACCATTGACTTGAAGAGTGCCTACCACCAGGTACCTATCTTAGAATCTGATAAGCAATATACTGCCTTTGAAGCCGCAGGTAAACTTTATCAGTTCCGGCGAATTCCTTTTGGTGTTACTAACGGTGTTCCAGCTTTCCAAAGAAATATCGACAATATAATCAAGGAAGAAAAACTCGAAGGAACTTTTCCTTATCTGGATGATGTGACAGTTTGTGGTCGGAACCAACAAGAGCATGACCAAAATCTAGAGAGATTCTTGAACGCTGTAAAAAAGTATAACCTGACACTAAACCCAGATAAATGTCAATACTCAACAAGACGTGTGAAAATATTAGGATATCTTATTGAAAATAAAATTATTAAACCTGATCCTGACAGGCTTGCACCACTAATGAACTTACCTATCCCAAATGACATGGCAGCCCTACAAAGAGCTCTGGGTATGTTTGCTCACTACTGCCGCTGGATTCCCAAATTTTCAGAAAAAATTCGACCTCTTCTGACTAAAGGAACATTCCCACTCTCTGAAGATGCTGTGAAAACATTCAATTCAATTAAGGAAGATGTTGCACAAGCCTCATTCTCTGCAATCGAAAATGATATTCCTTTTAGAGTGGAAACTGATGCTTCAGAGTTTGCCATTGGGGCAACTCTCAGTCAAGCAGAACGTCCCATTGCTTTCTTTTCAAGAACACTTAATGCAGCTGAGCAGAGACACTCCTCTGTCGAGAAAGAAGCTTATGCGATTGTTGAAGCGCTGAGACATTAGAGGCACTACCTAATCGGAAGACATTTTGATGTCCTCACCGACCAGAGATCTGTGTCTTTTATGTTCGATCAGCATCATTCAAGCAAAATAAAAAATGAAAAGATAATGAGATGGCGACTTGAATTAGCAAACTTCAAATTTGATATAATTTACCGTCCAGGTAACAGGAACACAACTGCAGACACAATGTCCAGGATTACAGCAACGGTTTATCCGGAAACAGAAACAAACCTCAAAGAATTACACAATGCCTTATGTCACCCTGGCATAACCCGAATGCACCACTGGGTTAGAGTTAAAAATTTGCCATTCACCTTAGATGACATTAAAAAAGTGACTAATTCTTGTCCCTGCTGCAATGAGCTGAAACCTCGTTTCCATAGGAATGAAGGGAAACTTATAAAGGCAACTTCACCTTTTGAGAGACTAAACTTAGACTTCAAGGGCCCTTTACCTACTCCATCGAAGAATCGTTTTCTTCTGACAATAGTTGACGAGTACTCAAGATTCCCTTTTGCATTCCCTTGTGCAGATATTGCTGCTTCCACCATAGTAAAAGTATTGACCAATGTGTTCTCCCTCTTTGGGACACCAGCTTATGTCCATTCAGATAGAGGTGCTTCATTTATGTCACATGAACTGAAATCATTCCTCACCTCCTTAGGTGTTGCTACTAGTAGAACAACTGCTTATAATCCGCAAGGAAATGGACAGGTCGAGCGGTACAATGGAATTATATGGAAGACAGTACTTTTAGCCTTGAAATCAAAAGGCGCTGGGACAGAACATTGGGAAGAGGTGCTTCAGCCAGCACTTCACTCTATCAGATCACTTCTGTGCACCGCTACAAATGCCACGCCTCATGAACGCATGTTCACTCATCCTAGGAGGTCATTTAATGGCCGTTCCTTGCCCACATGGTTAACTCAACCAGGTCCTGTTTGGATGAAAAATCATGTGCGGCATACCAAATATGATCCAGTTGTTCAAGAAGTTGAATTAATAGAAGCCAATCCAGAATATGCATATATCAAACTTCCTGATGGGCGTGAGTCAAGCGTCTCCATTAGACATTTGGCACCGAAAGGAGACTCCACAGTCAGGCCTGACATGCAACCCATGCACCCACCCCATGTAGACTCTGGATCAGTGACAACTAAATATTCTTCAGACCCCGTAGAAAATGTAACAGTTACACCAGACGAAGACCAAGATACCGCCATGCCTGAGTTAAACAATCCTGACCTTCCAAATGTAGATTCTGGAAAATCGTCTACCCTGAACAATTCCCTATCTGGTCGCCAGAGACGACCACCAAAATACCTTAATGACTATGTTACTTACTAAATTAACTTTTGGTGGGGGGTGAATGTAGTATTTATTATAATGTATTATCTTTACTGTGGCAACACTTGTTTTTGTAACTGAGTTTGGCAACGCTTATGTTGTTGATAGTTGATATTCGAGAGTTAATGTATGCCTCGTATTCTAGCTGATTAAAACCTACTTTAGGTGTTATGCAATGTTATTATTCTATTACAATAGCTGTGTATGTATGCATATATGTATGTATATTTATATGTATATATAACACTGGCGCCCGGCTAACCGAAAAGTACCAAAATAAGTATAGGCTGTATTTTCATTAAACGTATGAATTTGTTTTTTCTTTTTACTCTTTTTTATTGAATTTGCTTTAAGAATGTCAAGATGGGATTTTATAATTGTTTTTTTCAAAAGTGATGTACACTTGTGTGCTTCTGTTGACAATACATATTAATATTTTTAGGAATTTAATTATAAAGTAATAAATGAATTTTAAGGCTTTTTTTTAGCCACAGGTGATAAACCTTTAGTGGGGAAAAACAATCAAAACTTTCGATTATTTTTTATACAAAATATTTACTATAAACATGACAAGTGCAGCCAACAATTATTTGTTTATAATTGATAGCTGATCGATTGATTGATTATCAGACCTTAGGCTCGATATAGAAGCCGTAAAGTAGACGCTTGCGCAGTAAAAACTTGCCTTTGATTGGTTGGCGTAAGGGTTTAGCTGTAACCAGTGAAAACGCTCTTAGGTTAAGGATTTGGATCGCTAAGGTTTTTTAGGTCGTTAGGACGACCAGTGAAAACGCACCTTTAGAATCAATGTAGGTCTAGCATGCAGGTGTCCTGCGATCTGCATATTGCAGCAGTATCATTGCACATTTAAGAGATACAATATCTTAGCGCTTTTTTAAGTATTACAGGGATTGCCAATTTCCACACAATATATTCTAGGCGCTGTAGCTATGCTGAACATCGCCAGTAAATACCATCAGCCGAGGGGTCTCTCAATGGGAGAAATCGTGTACGAGATTACGGAATCACCTTGATTACAGCTGATTCAGCGGATTACTATGATTACATGTGATTATACCTGATTACACCTAGATTACATGTGATTATACCTGATTACACCTAGATTACAGCTGTTTACACTTGATTACAGTTGATTTCACTTGGAAATACGTGATTACACGTGATTAAATTGCTAAAATTTATGATTTAACAGTTTTACTCGATTTTACTGCCTTCCAAACATCTGTTTTTTTTTTTTTTTAAGATTTGTCCAAAATAAGAAATAAGTATCAAGCAGGACGGTGATTTACCTATCACTGTTCTGCCGACAGTGGCGTAGCTAAGGGGGTGGGGTCTGAATCTCACCCCAAACGATGGGCTCGTACACTAAATCATGAATAATAAAAATAGTAACTTCTGCTAAAACGGCATTTTTTTTTTCTTTTCTTTACATGTTAACTTTTTAGATTTGTCCAAAATAAGAAATAAGTATCAAGCAGGACGGTGATTTGCCTATCACCGTTCTGCCGACAGTGGCTAGCCTAGGGGGTGGGGTCGGAATGTCCCCCCTAACGATAGGTCCGTACACTAAATCATGAATAATAAAAGTAGTAACTTCTGCTAAAACGGCAATTTTTTTTTATTTTTTTTACATGTTAACTTTTTAGATTTGTTAAAATAAGAAAATAGTATCAAGCAGGACGGTGATTTTCTTATCACCGTTCTACCGACAGTGGCGTAGTCAAGGGGGTGGGGTCGGAATGTCCCCCTCTAACGATGAGTGCGTACACTAAATCATGAATAATAAAAGTAGTAACTTCTGCTAAAAAGGCAATCTTTTTTTTCTTTTTTTTACATGTTAACATTTTAGATTTGTCAAAAATAAGAAAATAGTATCAAGCAGGACGGTGATTTGCCTATCACCGTTCTGCCGACAGTGGCTTAGCCAAGGGGGTGGGGTCGGAATGTCCCCTCTAACGATAGGTCCGTACACTAAATCATGAATAACATTAGTAGTAACTTCTGCTAAAACGGCAATTTTTTTTTCTTTTTTTTACATGTTAACTTTTTAGATTTGTCCAAAATAAGAAAATAGTATCAAGCAGGACGGTCATTTGCCTATCACCGTTCTGCCGACAGTGGCGTAGCCAAGGGGGTGGGGTCGGAATGTCCCCCCCCCTAACGATGGGTTCGTACACTAAATCATGAATAAAAAAGTGGTAACATCTGCTAAAACGGCAAAAATTTCGAAATTTTTCGTTTTAGCAGGTATAATTTTAAAGTGTTTCTTTCGCCAGAACCATTATTTTTTTCCGTTTAATACAGGATTCCATTATAGACGTTTTCAGTGTTTTCACATGTATTCTCTAAAATTTGTCCACTCTATAATAACCAAGGGTGGATCCAGCATTCAATTTAGAGGGGGTCATGGCTCTTTTTTTTTGGGTGTGTGTGTGGGGGGGGGGGGGGGGGTAACCACTTCATGATCAATTTTTATATTGAAGGCTATTCTCAAATTAAAACTGACGATTTTTCTGATACTTTCGCGAAATCATTTTCATTCCTAAATACAAAATATTTGCAGTAGTATTCGTTAATGTATATATATATATATAGATTTCATTGAGATACCAAGAAATCGTAGCATTTCCCATTTTCTTATAAATGCGAAGAATGATTCAGAAATGTTGTCAAGTTAGCATTTTAAGCCAATTTTTAGGACTTGAGAGCCACAGAAATGTCATCATGAGAGAGCAATTTGCATTCGCGTCCGGAAATGTAGTTTAAAATGCCAAATTTTATGGAATTTTTGGTAAGATTCTTCGCTTTTATTGAAAAATGGAAAACAGTTTCGATCACATAGTTTCCGAATAAGTGCACTTTCAAATTTCTTGAGATTAGTAATATTTTCACGGATGTATCAGAAATTACCTAATTTTGATTTGAGTAGAGGTTTAAAGAGTCAGAGAGATTCGCATTGTTGAACAAACTTCGGAGGAGGGGGATTGAAAGAATTTAAGATATATTTCATTTTTTAATAACTTTTAGCATTTTTCTGTTGTTTACGAGGGTGTGGGTCATGACCCCGTCTCCTTCCCCTTGGATCCGTCACTGATAATAACCGCTTGAGAGCATAAATGTACTATAGCTGAATCTACGACATTAGAACATGTCTGTAACGAAGCGTGCCATAAATGGAAAAAATTTAAAGTTTGACGAAATTAACACTGTACAATTTATACCCGCTAATATAAAAATCTATGTAAAATGGAACATTTATCCAGACCTTTGCGATTCCTTCTTTGTAGCAGTAAAGCCTGTGAAAAATTAAAAACAGAAACATTTCATGATCCCGATTACGAAAGGATGGATAATCACAGAAATACTCTGGCTAAAGCGGATACCTGTTTAAAATGGTATTTTTCCGATCTCTAGTAATTCCGTTTTGAGAGATGTTTTTGTAACTAGATAAAGTGTAAAACTTCATCAACGGAGAATTTGGTGGGACCAATGTTGCTAAAACTTACAGTAAAAAACAGGGCCGAAACTAGGGGGATGGAGAGGGGTCATGTGCCCCAAGCATCAGAACGAAAGGCGAGGCAAGGGGTGGGGGCGCCAAATGAAGATTTTATTTTTCATTTCATGCAAAAATGTATGTATATTATATATATATATGTATACATTAAAGACAAAGTAACTCGCAAGCTAATGTTAAACCTATGGGAGCGTTCTTTTCAAATTTGTGAAACTGAAAGTAACTTTATATATATAAAAAAAAAAAAAATCTGCAACCAAAATCGAAAAATTAAACACTAACCCGGTTAGAATTCAATCATTGGTTTTCAAACATTACATCTTCGGCAAATGTCCTTTAATGCTTTTTTGTTTTAATTTTGTCCGCAATAGAACATTGAACTGGAATCTTCAGAACGTTTTGTTATCCAAATCAAATTATAAAAAACTCTGCATCCTATACAATGAATTTAATAAACTCTACTCTTTCATCAAATATCGCTTTTAAAGAATCTTTTTTTCTACGGTGTTTCTGCCTGTTTATCTTCGTGTACTTTTATTGAACTTTATTATTTTCCTCATTCCTAAGCCTTTCGTATTTGTAAATAACTTTAAACACTGTTTTCATTTTGTTTTTATTTTATTTTTTGTGTTTACATAGAAGTCACATGTTATTTTTGTATATGTCTATACTTTCTGTTTTTATTCTGTTTTCTTAATGATTTTGTGTTTACTTATAAGTCATATGCTTGTAAATGATTATAATTGCTGTTTCTTATACTTTTATCTATGGTGCTTGGATGCCATAGTTTTCGTAATACAGTCGGCCCCACTATTGCATACCCCGCTTATATGCATAGAATGCCGTGGAACAAAAACGCTCCCCATAAGGTTAATGTTAAATATACTCGTTTTATCGCATAACAATCCCCGGTTAATTGCATAAATATCTCCAATCTAGTAATCCGCATTTTATGAATTCCTGTTATAGTGATGAATGGGAAGAAAGGAAGAACTTTTTGTTGTAACAATGGTTTGTTATATCTACGATCTAAGAACAGAAACCGTCGTGAAAGAAGACTTTATTATCTAAATTCTAGGAAACGCATAGGAGTGTTGAATTTGGACAATTATGTTTTTCTTGTCTTTTAAAGCTTGTCGTACATGCAGTGACTCAATATGCTGGGGGTACTTTTTGGAAATCCTGGAATCGGGGGAAAATACAATCGGGATGGTCAAGAGAATAAAGGAACAATATTTAGCGCCGGAAATTGAGAAATACAGTATCCGAGGTAGGAAAAAACAAATTTCCCTAAAAGATTTTTTGTGTAGGCAACAACAACAAGAAAAAAAAAGTGATAAATTGACAAATAATTAGAAAATAAAATGAATTTATGCAGAATTTATTTATTTTCAAAGGTATGATTTAAAACAATTTTTTTTTTTATTTTACTTTCATTTTAATTTTACATACATTATAATGAAAAATTAAACCATGTAACGTAAATAGTGTAATAATACATTATACCTTATTCCATATATTGTTATATAGAGAGTAATAATAAATTATTTAAAATTAATAATTAAAATCTAAATTATTAAAAGAATATTTTTTAAATTATTAGGTAAATGATGTTCATTAATATTTATCATATCTGTGGTATATAATCAATTGATAACGTATACTGCTAACATTAATTGCTGTCCTCGCTTAAACGCATAACCCGCTTAAATGCATACAATTCAGTGGAACCAACTGTATGCAATTAAGCGGGGCCGACTGTGTTTCAATATATGTGTCGCTGTTTTCTGGGTCAGTTTTCTTGGCTGATTGGCGGAGGGGTTTCTTCTGCCAGGCGTTCATGCATTTGCCATTTTTTGGTTGGCTCCCTGGTAGAGTGATTGTAGCCCTTGTAGAATTCATTCTCAGCTATTTACAGAAGAAAATAAAATCATTTGAAACTATTAATATGCAAGTGAGAAATTTTTAAAAGAACGCTGTCATAGGTTTAACATTAGCGGCCCAGTTTCTTCGCGTGAATAGTGTAAGCTCTTAACTCTTAAGCTAATGTCAATCCTATGGGAGCGTTGTTTACATATTTCCTTGTAGCATTTTAATTATTAAATGATTTTTATTTTTAAAGAATTTTTTTTCTTTTGCATAGGGTATCTGCGGTCGACAACTTTTATTGTGCGTGAGGAGGGGGGTCAAAATCCATATTTGTTCCGGGCTCAAAAAAGGCTAGTTTCGGCCCTGGTAAAAAAAAAATGAGTTTACATGAATACAAAAGCGGCACACTTAACATAATTTGGTGAATCTTAATTTATTTTATAATTCTATATCGAGAATTATCACCAATAGATTTAAATCTCCTACTTGAAATAGAAAAAAGTAATGTCATTGTTGGACTAGTTATTGTGAAGTTTTATTAAACTTGTTAGTTATTGCGATGTTTTGTTCGAAGTTGCGAATTTCAAAATACCTGTAAAAACCCGAATGTGATTATTCTGTTCTAAAACATGCTGATACGCTCTTTGTTGCAACAACGTCATAATTCAAAAATCGCGATTTTTTAGTTCTGATGTTGAAGTAAATGATCGATATATTATTTCAACTCTGTGAAATTTTTTGTCAATCAGCAAACAAGAAACAGGAGGCGAATTTTCTGAAGTTTTATGATCTGTTTAAAATCGTAGAATCTTTGCCAAAAGATGACTTTGATAAAATTTTCTTTTGTTACACACACAGAGCTTTAGGCAAGGAAGTGTGTGTGTGTGTGTGGGAGGGGGGGGGGTCTGGATGCCCTTCCCGAATGAGGTACGAGTTTACTGAATAAATCATATGTATACAGTCAAATCCGGTCAAATCTGTTGACTACCGTAAAGATTGGTAAAAAATTTAGTTTTTGTCAGGTTTTCGACTTAGCTTTCATAATAGTATGGTATTTATTTCATTTTCATTTAAGGCAAGATTCCGTTATAGACAGGTTCATTTTTCACAGGGTTAGAGTATACAGTGTATATGTATAGGGGAATGAAGTTTTAAGTTAAATAAAAGCTTATAATATATAAATAGTTTCTCTTTTGCAATATCTTCTAAAACAGTTGCCGTTTTCTACTTTAAAGTATACACATTTGGGGAGCATACTTGTATATGCTGTATATTCTAGCAAATATCGCAAAGCTCAAATAAACATATTTACACACAGAAATGTTATTTAATAAATAACTGAAATAGTTATGCCACAATAATAAGTAACATTTGCATTAACAAATATTCTGGATTTATGTTTGAGCTGTGTGTTAAATGCTGAAATACATGGTATGTTACTACTAAGAAACAATCTAGGTTATTTAACTCTTATTTACATTTTATTTCCGTAGAAAACTTTTTTTTTTAACGGTGTATAGGGGAGACCGGGGGAATGCCGCCACCCCACCTAGTTTAAAAACTAAGGGCAGTTTGAGATAGTGAATGTGCCTGCACTATAGCGGCCAACAATATAAACAGTGCCTAAAGTGAGAGTGACTTTGCTGTACGTCGTTTTTTTGTTCTAGTGAAAAATGTAGTTTTCATCTAGTTGCTTGTTATTTTGGAGCTTCAAATGAGTAGAGATAAGCACCTTTTATTGTAACATTAGGTATTTAAGATAATATGACCCGTAAACTATATGCATTCGCCGACATTTTGATGTAATGTGTTGAACAAGTTCGGTTCTTGTTTCGGCTTTGCTTGAGGATTTCCGCCATATTGTCCTCTCGGGGTAATGCCGCCACCATGCAAATCGGGTGAGAAATGGCCTCATTTTAATGTTGTGGAGCCGATTCAGCAGAGTGACTTTTGCAATATGAAGTAAATTGTAAGCTTAACCATTATTTTGCTCAATTACATTGCTTTCTAACTATTTTCAGTAAGTTGTGTGTTTCCTAGTATCCATTTGATGCATGTACTAGGTCATTAAAGAGTGGCGGCATTACCCCGGTACAGTGGCGGAATTACCCCAGTGTCCTGGGTAATCCCGCCACTGTGAAGAGGTTTAAAAAATATTTTTTTATGTATGCTTACTTTACAGTTATGATTACGGTTAAATTTATACAGATACTAAAGATCATGATTCAGCTTTAGAATTTTTACTATTAAAAAATAAACATTTTTTCGAGGTGAAAAAATTTAAATTCCCTTAAGGTGTCGCCATTCCCCCGGTCTCCCCTATACTCAGCCTTTTTATATTATAGAGATTCTAAAATCCTTTTCTAATCTACAAAGTTATTTTAGTAATACATTCAATTACAGAGATTGGTCTTACTCTTTATCTTCATAAGCTATTTTGTAAAGTATAAATAAGGAAATACAATCTTAAAGTTTATTAAAATTCTGTTATTACACAAATATTCTAATATATATATGTATGTGTGTGTGTGTGCATGCATGTTTGCGTATGTAAAATATTTTATGTATGTAAAAGAAAGTCTGTATTAAAGGAATAGCAAGGGGCAGTTAAAAAAATTCTGTTTGAGACATTTTTTTGTCTTTAGAGGTAAACGTTGAGAATGGACCACGAAAATCTTCCTTTGTGAAAACAAAATCGTAAGATATCTAAAAAAAATCGTTTTATACAGGTTTCCCTTTTATAAGTTATATTTGCAAGTTTAGTAACTCTTCAATCGGGACAATGAATTTTTCTGTTTAAGATTACATTGTATACAGGTTCTGTTTTCATAGGTTTTTTTTTGGTATATATGACAAGGTTTGGACCTATTCCGAAAAAAATTCCTGGCTTCGGAACTGTCTGCCGAGCCAAGCCATAAAAAATAACCAAGCGTCAAACAAATGCCAAGAACTTAACCGAACTTAACAATAGACAACTTAACTGCTTATTATACAGGATACAACTTTTCCATATTAAATCGAATAAACATGACAAAAAAAAAATCTGGTTTTTGAGTTCATATAATCTTACACTTGGCACGCAAAGAAACTCGCAAGCTAATGTTAAATCTGTGAGAGCGTTCTTTTCAAATTTCTCACTTGCATTTTAATATCTTTAAATAATTTTGTTTTCTTAGTTTATCTGAGATTGATCTTTAATGTTTCTAGTTTGTACGTTTTCGATTTTAGAAGATTTATTTTTCGCAATCTGTTCTGAAAGTGACAAATAACATATATATATAATAAATTTGAATATATATATATATATATATATATATGCAACTAAAATCGAAAAAGTAAATACTGTTAACCAACCTCAGCCATTCCAAGACAGAAAAATAAAACATTTAAAAGAAAGAGAGATTTTCAATAGAGCAATCCCATAGGTTTAACATCAGCGTTCCAGCTTCTTTGCGTGACTAGTTACACAAAGAAACTCAACTCTAATGTTAAACCTATGGGAGAAATCTTTATACATTTCTTGCTCATATTTTAATATTTTTAAAGGATTTGTTTTTGCATAGAATACCAGAGGACGATTCGATAGATACCCATCGTTGTGCATTTCGATTTTAATTAGTTTTTTCATATGCAAACGCTTTCATTTTTGGAACCGGTTCTGAAAATAAAATTATCCTCATTTTAAAAAACTAATCAAAATTGAAACAAACACGACAATGGGTAGGGCAGACCGGGGGAATGGCGACACCTTAAGGGAATTTGTCTTTTTTCACCTCGAAAAAATGTTTATTTTTTAATAGTAAAAATTCTAAAGCTGAATCATGATCATTAATATCTGTATAAATTTAACCGTAATCATAACTGTAAAGTAAGCATACATAAAAAAATATTTTTTAAACCTCTGCACAATGGCGGGATTACCCAGGACACTGGGGTAATTCCGCCACCGTACCGTGGTAATGCCGCCACTCTTTAATGACCTAGTACATGCATCAAATGGATACTAGGAAACACACAACCTACTGAAAATAGTTAGAAAGCAATGTAATTGAGCAGAATAATGGTTAAGCTTACAATTTACTTCATATTGCAAAAGTCACTCTGCTGAATCGGCTCCACTACATTAAAATGAGGCCATTTCTCATCCGATTTGCATGGCGGCGGCATTACCCCGAGAGGACAATATGGCGGAAATCCCCAAGCAAAGCCGAAAGAAGAACGGAACTTGTTCAACACATTGCATCAAAATGTCGGCGAATACATGTAGATTACGGGTCATATTATCTTAAATACCTAATGTTACAATAAAAGGTGCTTATCTCTACTCATTTGAAGCTCCAAAATAATAAGTAACTAGATGAAAACTACATTTTTCACTAGAACAGACGAACGACGTACAGCAAAGTCACTCTGACTTTAGGCACTGTTTATATTGTTGGCCGCTATAGTGCAGGCACATTCACTATCTCAAACTGCCCTTAGTTTTTAAACTAGGTGGGGTGGCGGCATAACCCGGGTTGGCGGCATTTCCCCGGTCTCCCCTATCGACCTCGGGAATCGTATACAAAAGAAATTATTTTGTGTACGATAATTTAACAGTCAATTTTAAAATATTTCGAGAAATCTTTAAAGATTGCTCCTATAGGTTTAACAATAGCATTTAAGTTTGTCAGAGTGACGGAAAGGGTTGAAAAACACTCGCACGCTAATGTTAAACCTATGGGAGTGTTCTTTTCAGAATTCTCACTTGAATTTTTATTTTTTTTTTCATAAATGATACGTGAAGTCAATGAGTCGATAGCTACCGTTGTGCGTTTTTACTTTTTCGTAGCATTTTTTTTTTTTTTAATACGAGTATACTTCGCCTTTGTTTGCATTTTTCTCGGTATTTTTACAACTACCGTAAAAAATGTGAAAATGAAATCTGTCTATAACGGAATCCTATTTTCAATGAAAAATATTGCATGTTCCCCTCGATATTTCCAAAATAAAGAATACCGACAATTATACTTTCTATGATGGAAACCTGTATAAAGCGGAATTTTTTCGGATTGCTTAGATTTCGTTATTTGACAAGACTAATTATGTAGTTCAGCCTAGAGGTCGACACGGGCCAAACGAGCAGAATTAAGACAATTTTTTCAACGGGCCGATAAACAAAATAAACGGGTCGGGTCCGTCCGGTAAAAAAATTGCACGTGCCAGCCGGGCCGATAAAAAAATTTAGCAGGCCTGCGACCAGATATAAAAATTTAAACGAAGCCGACAAAATGAGCTATTTTCAATGAATATGGCTTTCGCGAGAATAAGTATAAATGTAATGTGCGTCACGAACCAATGCTAGTTTGACAACATCAATACAGAAATGTAACATGTCCAATGTAGAGATCGGCATCAGAGAGCTACATGATGTCTGACCCGGGTTCTTTTATTTTTATTTTATTTTTTAGCAGATTTGTGCTGGTCTGAGATCAGGCTTGCATTTCTTTTTATACATGGTCGAGCAGGGCCAGAATTGTTTTCAGTATGTGTAGGGTAGGCAATGTGTTTCGTAAAAATATTAATAGCCTTAATGAACTTCTGTTAACGTACTTTTTAGAAATATACCTTAAGGTGGTTCTCAAATTCACTGCTCAACAACTCAAAAACTTTGACACATTTTCTGACTAATTTTTAACTGTGAAGGTATAAAATTGACAAGCCACTGAAGGGATTTGGAATCTAATAGCATTTTCCATTTTTGATAAATAAATCACTTGTCGAGTTATAACAGATTCTTATCACGTGGCTGCATATTTTTTTCCTTTTCCATGCAGTCGCTTCCTGAAATTTCATTCAAAACGCTAAATTTGACATTATCAAAGATATATTGCCTTTATCAAAAAACGTCATTCGATTACTAGTTTCTGAATAAGAACACCTGCCAATCTTATGAGTTTCCGAGAAGAAATGGATTAAGAAATGTGTCAAAGTAGCTCCTTTGGATTTGAGGAAAGCCTTAAGGGGGCTGGTCACTCAGCTTCGGAATTCTGCTCCGTAATGTTTTAAGTCTATGGACTTTTGAGGCATTCGTATATTTCAAATATCTTCGAGGAAATTCATATTTTTAACATCTTTTTTCGGTGTACTCTTCTTAAAGGATCTCTTTTTTTTTCTTAGTTTTCAAAATATTTCTAAAATCTACGCTGAATTTAATATTTTATGTGTCAAAAGCGGGCGAACTGTGAGTACGATTTTAACACTTCATATAAAATTAACTCTATACTTTAAAAATATTTTGAGAACTAAGAAAAGAGACATCTTTTAGGAAGTGCACACAAAAAATAGAAGTTAAAAATATTAATTTCCCGAGGAGATATTTTAAATATACGAATGCATCCAATGTACATAGACTTTACATTAGAGAGGGAAAAATCGGAAGCTGAGAGACCAGCCCCCTTAATAACGGCCAGTGAAATATTTTCCCGAATCTACTTTTTATTATACAGCTTCAAAAGATTTGTTTTTTTTTTATCCTTTTTTTTCTAAACTACATTAATTTTTTAATGAATCCTTATTTGAATGTTGAAACGTCTAAGAACCTAAGTAATCATTAATGTTGAAATTGTGTATTTTCTGTCTTGCGAACACATCTTAATTTTAAAACGTACTGCATAATTATCCCATAAATATGTATGCAGTATTCTTTAAAGGAATTATATGATAAGAAAAATCTGAATTTTTTGTAGAAATTGTATCGGCTCAGGCCGACCTTTAAGGGTGTATTCCGATCCAAACTGCTTATTTTCTGATTCATTTTTGCATTCATTTTAGCACTACTTTTGCATAGTTGCATTATAATATGGATATATATGTATATATATATACTTTCTTTTTCTTTTTTTTTTTTTAATTAAGAGGTTCGAGTATTTTGGGTTCGGTTCGAAATGTGGAGGATGAAATTTTTTGTCGTGCTCAGATCTCGTTTCGGGTTCGAATCTACCCTGTATCGAGTTGGGCAAACAAAACTAAACCCGACTGATAGTTTGAATCGGATCCGGCTAAACTGAATATTTTTTCAGAGAGGTTCGAATTGACTTATATTTTTCGAGTTGGGTTAACTTAAATTGCTTTTGGTGGGTGGGTTCGATTCTACCCGATTTCTCAAAATATTCTCCAAAATATACTTAAAAATGAAACATTATATTACTTGGGTATCAAGGAGCACATATACAGAAATATTGTTTTTCTTCATAAAAAATATAATTGATACTAGAAATACAATTGTAGGCTACTTTTCCATTATTCCATTGTGGATTTTTATGTTTATTTTTTCAGTTTTGGGGTGGGATTGGGTTCGGATTGAAACTTGTCCGTTCTGGGTCGAAGTTTGTCAGATTAGGATCAATTAATCCAACTAATTTTTTTAAACTGGTTCAGGCTGAGTGGATATATAATTTACAGGTTCGGGTCGGGTATGACCCAAACCACGCAGGATTCTATGCTCTCAAAATAATCCGTGAGTTAAACTAATTTTTCCCTTGATTATCTTTTATTAAAACATGAAAATTTGCGCTTTTTTACCCATTCCCCTCCCCACCCAAATATATATATATATATATATATATATATATATATATATATATATTATATGCCTGACCCGCACAGGACTCTAATCCAGCCCCCCTGTCGGGATACTATGCCCCCCCCCCCGTAGGGCAAGTTTTGGCGCCGCACCTGACTGCAACCTTAATGTTAAACCTATGGGAGCGTTCTTTAAAAAACGTTCTCGCTTGCATTTTAATAGTTTTAAATGATTTTTTTTCTATTTTTGTTGCATATTTTTTAAATTTTACTTTTGGTTATTTTTACGTGTTTGGATTTTTTAACTGCAAGACAATTTTATCAAAATTCCATATATATATACATTTTTCTATCAAACGACAAACAAAATTTCCATTTGGCGCTCTCTTCGCCTAGGGCCGAAACTAACCTTTTTTACACCCGGGGCAAGCATGGATTTTGGCGCCCCCCCCCCCCCTCTTCCACAAAGTATATTTACAAAGAGAATTTTACTAATTTTCTAATAGCCGACTTATTTAAAAATTTAAAACATGTAATCTTAAAATATGTAATACTGAACTACGTAATCTACAATGGCGGATCAAAGGGGGAGGTCACGGGGGGTCATTACTCCCCTCTAAACACCAACAAAAATATTCTAAAGATCATTTTAAAAATAAAATATACAGTTAGAGTCCCGATTATCCGAGTCCTGTTTAACCGAGTTTCCGCTTCCACCGAGTTATTTTCTTCTGATGGACTGATGGCTTCTATTATTATGAAACAGCCATTATAAAAGAAGTGTTAGGTGAAAATGAAACAGCAGTCGTAAAAAGTTAAAACTCTGATTTTCTGGTCAGAATGGGGAAAAAAATGGCCATAATTTTTTTTGGCAAAAAAAAATTATGGCCATTTTTTTTTTCATCTCTTTCATCTTCACCTAACAAACACTTCATTTATAATGGCTGTTTCGTAATAATAGAAGCCATCAGTCCACCAGAAGAAAATGATCCATTCCAAAGGTATAAGCCTTCATTTGGCGCCCCTTTGTTCTGGCGCCCGGGGCACATGCCCCCTCTGCCACCCCTTAGTTTCGGCCCTGGCCCTTTCGTTCTTACGCCCGAGCAAGTGCCGCCCCCTCTGCCCTAAACTAGAAAAACTATTACCTAAACTACTACCCAGAAAAAGTTAGAAAATTGCCCCCCCACCCCCGGGTGACAATTATCACTCCCTCCTATCTTTATTTTTTTTTTTATATGTTATAAATAATATATATCAGATTTAAAAAATTTGCTTGCGGTCCCTCTCATCTCCCGCGTATTTTAAATACACTTAGTCGACATTAACTTGTAATATATTAGAATGTAATCTAAGTTATATTTAAAATACATATAATTGGAATTGACCTACAATCCATTACGGGTTAACTGGATTATACAATTAAAAACGTAATTGAAATCATCTTTTAATCCATTGCAGGTTAATTAGAAAATTAATAAATTAATAGTTAATTAATTAATTAAAAGAGTAATCGAAATCCGCACGTAATCGATTAAAATTAATCTAATTAAATCTTAAAATGTTAAATAAGAATTGATTTGTAATCCTTTACACAATTATCGGGTTATACAATTCAAAAGCTTAAAATGAAATTACTTTTCAGTGCTCTGCGTGTTAATCAATTGCATTATGAGGTGATTATAATGTATTTTAATTTAATCAATAATTTCATTACTCTGTAATCAGATTCTGCCCCAACACTGGTCATATCCATTGAAAATTATTCATATTTTATCGGTTTCGTTTGAATTTTTAAATCGGATTCGACAGCCCGCGGATTTTTTTCCCTTGTTGTTGTTGCCCCAGCTCGCCTGTTAAAAATATGTCCTAATGCTGCCGGGCCGACCAGTTTGAAAGTTTCCCTCCATTACGATGGCCCCATGCCGACCGCTAATGTGATGACCGTTCTTTGAATAAAATCAAACACAAATTCTTGAGAAAGCCCCCCCCCCCCCACACACACACACAGACTACTTTCTTATCTGGCTTATCTCTTTCCTCATCTGTGAGTTCGCCTTTCTGCCATTTCCGAGGGCATTTCTCATTTCTGCTTTTGCCTTCCCGCCTTCCCCAACTTCCGTCTAAACTGAAGACAGCGAGAGGAAGAAGACAGAATGGCGACAAAATAGATTTTTCTCGAGATTTTTAATTCGAGATTACACTTGATTATACATGATTATATTGATTACATGTGATTACGTTAAGATTTCATTGATTACCACCGATTACATGTGATGACATGATTACGCATGATTAAGACTTGATTACAGTATGATTTCACTGATTACAGGAACGGTTGTACGAGATTACACCCCATTGAGGGCTTCGCAATATGTGGCACGGGTCAACTACACAATAGAATTCTCCCCACCTCCAAACGGTCTGTCGGGGCTCAGATGAGAAGGAAATATTTTCTTCTTTGCACTGGCCTGCTATTGATGCATACAGGAATCCATTTTGTTGCCTAAGTGGAAGCATAAATACAGAATGACTGCACGCGAGAGGAAAGACGCGAATAAAACAATAATAAGTGGAATATTTACGTAGCTTGTGCGTTCTTAAAATGCAGTTACATTTTTTTTTTTCAATTTTAAGCCTTCGTGAAGGTTTCAAAATGTATAATATCAATGATTTTTAACCCCTAAAATAACAATTTTTAAATTTAAGAATTTCTTACGATACATATTTATGAATAAAATGAATTAATATTTATGAAGTTTTAACATCTATCATTGTTTTTCAGTTATACATAAATATTTTTCAACATCAAAGTTAATCAACGCAGTATATAACTGAGATTTTAATTCCCATCAGCAGTATTTGTTTTCTATTTAAAATAAAAGCCACTTTTTATTTATTTATTATATATATGAATACTTTTCATTTTTTAAGGTGGGAGGGGGTATCTTTAAAAAATTTAATGTCATCTAATCCTCCACTCCCTTGCACAGAGTTTAAAATCATGAATTTTTTTTTCTTTTTTGACCATTGGCTTCTTAGTAATGACAATAAGTATCCGCGTAAAATTTTCCTTACCCACAAAACTTAAAACATTTAAAATATTTTTCTCTTTTCTTGTTTCTTTCAAATGTTAAGTTGTGTTAAATGTTAAATAAATAAATGACTTACCCTTCTCCCAAATAAAAAAATAAATTAATAAATAAAATATAAAAATAATTTCAAAATTTTTAGATTATTATACTGTATTTGTTATTCATTAGAATCGTTGGTGTTAATTCTCTCCCATCCCCCCGGCAAATAGAGAATAATTAATAGCTGGTATTAATACAAAAAAAATTCTTTTTTTCAGCTTTTGTAGTCTTAACCCCTTCGGGACGGGAGCCTTTTACGAAATTTTTAATCTTTTGTCACCGTTTTTTAAAAACAGAAATTTGTGTCTTCTTGAATCGAGAAAATGCGCTGATTAAATAAGGCAAATTTTACTGGTGAGGAAAAACAAGGATTCTGAGCGCTTCATGCGGCACGTATACGTGCCGCTCGTCCCCAAGGGGTTAAACCCTGTAAAAAAAAGGGAACACATTTTCTTATTTCATTGTGAGTTTCACACCTTTGTTTAAAATAAGCTATTTAAATCTGCAAAAATATGTTACCAATTTACCTTTATAAATGTGTGAAATTTAAATAGCAAGATTATTTTCCTTTATAATAATAATAAAAATACTCCGCATTCATAATGCTTATTCTTCAGCTATTATTTTTTCCGTCATTACTCGGCGAATTTAGATAAAACATTAATTACTTTATCAAAGTCAATATTTTTAATAAATATTTCTTTATTAAACTGGGCTAACGACTAATTATTGCCAAATGATAATTTAAAATACTTTTATTGCTTAAAAAATATATAAGTTTCACATTTTTTCTTTAATCGTTTAAACAAACAAATCTTAAAACCCCTTTTTATGAAATTTTCATTATACTAATATTTTCAATAAACAGTATAGTGCAATACAAAATTTTAGTTTTATTTAACCTTTTGCTCTTCTTTGTGGAGAGTAACTTGCCATTTTTTAAAAATCTCTGCTACTAGGTGTGCGAAGTGTTAATGCAACAATAGCTTGGCTTTTTTTTTCACCCATCAGTAACACCCCCCCCCCCCCCCCCCAAAAAAAAAAAAAAAAAAAAAAAAAAGAGACAGAGAGAATTTGGTTCAAAATTCAAGAGAGTGTTCTTAAAGAAATTGTTATTCTTGTTCTAGGGATTGTTTTCCTTTTTTTTTTTTTTTATCTATAATATTTTACATGTTTTCTTATGTTTTGAATAATTTAAAGTTTTTTTTTTTTATTATTTTATGCCAGAATCCTCCCAGATTACGATTATCTTACGATTATTTATTACCAGCTGATTCGATTAAACAATAATGAACTTTGTTTTCACAAAGAGGATGATTTTATTATATAGTCAATCGTATAAACTGCGTGCTTATGTACTTTTTTTGTATCACGACAGACAATTTTTGTATAAGAAATCAGGATTGCAATTCACTTCTTATTTAATCAAAAATATAGAATATGTCACTAAGCCGAAGTCTTATTTTTATTCCACGTTTTAAAGCCTTATAAAAGAACAATTTTTAATCTTTTATCATCAATAACTTGAAATGGAAATAAATCTTCGCTTATCTTAAATGCATAAATTCTGCGGATTTCAATATTCAAAATTATTGAAAGAAAATTTAAAGATTGTACGCATTCTAAATGTCCCGTACTATACGCAACAACTGTCGTGATGTTGTTAATAATAATGTAGCTCTTGTAAAGATAATTTAAACAAACCTACTTTATTATACATGAACTATAATAACTCGAGAAGTACTAAAAATTTCTTTGGCTTACATCCAGGCAACACTGAGCTAGTTACTCCATACTTTGGACTCAAGAAAAAAAAAGTATCTTGAATATTTTATTCATCTTTTAATTATACCTTTAATAGTTTCAATTCAAGAATAACATTTTCAATAATCGATTTTTCCTATGTTTTCCATATATTATTCAAGTTATTAAAAAATGACTCGATTTTTTCATTCAAGAAATTCCTTATATATTTTTTTTCCTTTCTATTATAAGGAATTTTTTGAATGAAAAAAATAATATGTCATGTTTTTAATAGCTTGAAAGTTGTTTTGTCCTTTGAACTATAAAGGACAAAATATAAGTATAAAATACAGGCATTACAAAAGGCAGTTATTTCTGTCGATAAAAATTATCTAAAAAAATATTCATCAGTTAAATGCAGCATTTAATGTTATTAAACTCAAGAGAGAAAAACAAAGGCCGCGTACTTGAATTTTATGTTTTATTTTTAAATATGCAAATTTTTTATCAGAGTTCTTGGCAAAGTCTTTAGGTAAGCAGTTTGAAGATTGTGAAATCTTTAGTGGATAAAAATAGATTTTTAAATTTAAGAGAAATTTCAAAAGTTTCTAAGATTTTAGATAAAGAGTATAATTCGAGACAAAAAAGATGTAGTTTTGCCTCAAAATGGATGCTTTACTAACTCCGCAGTCAAACCTATTCAGACTATCTTCCTTTAATCTCCTCCTAATCTACCCATCTTGACCTTTGGGGAGGAAAATGCAGGAAAAAGTAATTATACCGTGCGGAGCGCAACTATCCCCCCATTGAGAGACCCCTCGCCATCAGCAGACGAATTTTAGCCTCAACCTCAGGTCGCGTGCATAAGGTCCATTTTCCTGCACCGACAGCTGCGATTAGCGCAAGTCCCAATGGCATTTCTGATTTATATCATTACTTTTTCGTTTATATTCTCAAGTTTGGCAACGTCAGATCCATGTTTTTATTGCCACCGCGTAATGGTTTGTGAATGATTTTTGATGAGTTTAATTTGGGGAGTGTCACATTTTAAACAAAATCAGTTGTGATAATTAGTCTTTTTTTTAAGCTTGTTATTTTTTAAGTAGGTAAATGATTATTATTCAGTGCCTTTCTATTATTTTGTTTGTAAGATCTAGTATTTGCTGCAAAAAATATATAGTTTGTAGGTCGTGTCTTTGATATGTAGATTTAATAAATTTATTTCATTTTATTAAGTTATTATTTAGTACTTTTATTATTTGTGAATTGTGTTCCGGTTGTTTTTCTTAATAACAATTTTACATGCAATTTTGATTAAAAATTACAACCGTAGTCGATCTATTAGATATTAGTTTTTGTTTAATATGTTGTTTAAAAAATCTATATAAGTTTGATCACTTATTTGTATGATATTTGCTTGTCATGAAGCTTATATCAATTCTGTTATTGTATTCTGGAATTCCAATTCAATGAATAAAAAAAACTGCGAACGAAAACAAAAAAACTATCTACCTACGCTGTTGTTTTTCACGTTAAAATAGTTGCATATTGACTGCAGTATACATTACTTTTTATAGTAACATTTTTATATCGTTATGTGTTTTGTATTGAATCTTTCTTTTGGTCATAAAGTGTAGAAAGATTAAAATAAAACCCTTCAAGCCGAATTTTGATTGTAAAGTCTCAATTCATTGTTTATAAATTGCAAATATTGTAGAAAGAACTTGTTCGGGCACATAGTATGTCATATACGTATCAGGTTTGGCAGATTTTTTTTTACACTAATTTGGGGGAAAACCTCATTTTTTAATACCATTTATACATACTGTATATTTTTTAATTATTTTAAAAAGGAAATAACAATAAAAATAAAAAAAATTTAATTTTAATAATTATAGAACAAAACAATTTATATAATTTTAAAAAAGAAAATAAAAGTAAATGAACAATTTACACTGCTGAAAACCGTTAAAGGGACAAACGTTTAAAAAAAAAGTTATGCCTATACAGCAAATAAGGTATCAGATGACAGATAAGCTCTTCACAGGCACACCCTGCCATGTAGTGGTCTGTCTCGTCATAAGGCAGTGGTGCTGTGATCACATTTGTGTAGAAGTACTTCATTTGCTCGCCGAAGCTTCTAGCGTAAGAACGTTTTGAAACATCATAGTATAACTCAATCCTTGGGGTTTTTTTTATTTCTTTGTTTACTCGTCATTAGTATGGCTAGCCGTCATTGTCCCGATGATGCCACAAGATGGCGGATTGTTGGAAGACTCGAGGCCGGTCAGCCACAGGCCACCTGTTGTAAGGATCTCGGAGTTCCGAGAAATGTGGTGCCCACTTTGTGGAAACAGTTCAGAGACAGGAACAGTGGTCTGCCAACCTGGTCAAGGTCGCAAAAGGGAAACAATGCCGTGTGAAGACCGTTATTTGAGATGACTTCTAGCCAAAGGGGATAAGTCTGCGCCAGCGACACAATTGCTTCGTCACTTGTATAATGCAACAGGAACATCCATTTCACAGATAACAGGCACCCAGAGACTTAATGCAGGTGGTCTGTATGCCAGGTGCCCTGCAGTCTGCACCCCTTTGACTGTGAATCATAAAAAGGCCCATCTAGCATGGTGTCGAGAACACCTGTCTTGGACAGAGGATAGTTAGGGATGGGTTCTCTTCAGTGATGAGTCTTGATTCAGTCTGGACAGTGACTCAAGATATGTTCTCATCTGGGGAGAACCCCAGAGTTGATATCGGCCCTCTAACATTGTTGAAAAGGACCACTGTGGTGGAGATGGTCTCGGCAGGCGTCATGGCAGACAAGTGTACCGACCTTCATGTGTTTGATAGAGGTATCCTGGCAGGTCAGTGGTACAGGGATGAGATCCTTGCACCCTATGTGAGACTTTTCCTGTGATACATATGGACCAAATTCCGTCTTTATGGATGATAATGCCTACCCACATAGGGCTCAGTTCATGGACGAATACCTCAAATCAGAGGATGTTCAAGGAATGGAGTGACTTGCAATGTCCCCTGACCTTAATCCCATTGAACATGTATAGGACGCCCTTGGACGATCACTTTCATTCCAATTATATTAGCCGTACTTGTTTAACATTATTAACTAGACCACAAATTAAATTATCCTAGTAGTGAAACTGGTTAAAGCCATCCTTCATGATATCAACTCATTATACCTGATGTGATGACTTATACCGCATTCAAGTAAAGTGCATAAAGGCAAAAAATATGTATAAATTTACTCTAAAAATTCTGCCAACTTAACAAAAAAGAGTTTTAATGAAATTAAAATTAGATACTGATAAAACAAACAATTTGAAAATCAGATACTATTTATTATTTGGTTATTTTTTCATGGATTGATGCTTCAGCAAAAATATTTGAAGATGAAGTTTATCAAAACCTTTACATTGGATAATAAAACAAAGATGTTTCATTTTTCACCATATCTTCATCATTAGGACTTCTTAATAATTTATTTATTTATGACTAGCTGACCCGCCCGGGCCGTGATAATTTCCTTAAATAAAACTTAAATTTGTATGATTTTATATCTTTAACTCAATTTTGTCAGTTTAAATAAAAAGAAAACCTGATATTTACTGGTAAAAAAGGTTGTGGTAAAGACAGCGATTGGAATTGATTGCAGTATTTGACATGTAAGAGTGTGATCTTTCAGAATGAGAATATATCTTTTGTTTTTAACCTTAGTAAGCAGTTTGGTCAATGTAAGTTAATAAATAATGATAGTATATCCCCTCCCCCCAACAAAAAAACAAACAAAAAAAAATTCCTTTTCAACCTTCATTTTTTCCCAATGTTTAAATGAGGCTTTTACGAATATGCCAGTACTTTTTTCCTCTTTCATAAGGATTGCAATGTTTTTAATGAGAGTGTGTTATGTTTGTTAATTTTTAACTCAAATAATTATTAGAAATTTAAAATTCTGTCTCTCGGGTGCATCACGAGACACTTTGGGCTACCCTCACAAAAATATTGATCTTTGTACCAGCCATAGAGTTTGCTAACCATTGCAAACAGACAGACACACAACGTAGATCGAAACTTATTAGTTTAGATGGAGGCTAACTATCTTTTCATCACTAGTGTCTTCAATTGCCATAATTTTCGAAGTGTTCTATATGCCACATAGAAGATTTTGTAATTATAGTGGAGAATGTGTAAGTATAATGGAGAAGCAGAGTTTCCCCCAGACAGTTTCAGGAGGGTGCTGCACCCTGCCTGCCTGCCCTTAGGTTTACAAAATAGCACCCCACTTGCCCCTCATTTAAAAAATTAGCACCCTTCTTGCCCCCACCTGAAAAAAGTGCCTTTACTCCTTTGTTTATTAAAAAAAATTACTTTCATAGTAAAAATTGACTCATTGCTGTCTTTAAAATAGTGTTCTATCTATTAAATATTAAAAAGTAGTTTTAAAAATCAAAAGAATGCCTTTAAAAATTTGGAACAGATGTGTTATTATCCCACCCTCCGTCATCTTGGATTTTTTTTGGCGAGAAAACCCCTTTTCCGCCAAGTAGTAAATGTCGCCAAGCACCCGTTTATACGCATGTTTGGCTCAACAAAAACAAAATGTAAATAATAAACAAAATTCGCTAAACTGGCAATCAGTAATCCTTGTATGAGCGCTTCGCGCACATTTAACGGAAAAAAAACATCGCCGAATTCAGCATTTCTCGCGATATAGCATTCTCAAAATTCAGCAGTTCTCATCTTGTAGCAATCTCAAAATGTAAAAAACTCTTAAAACAGCAAAATATACCTAAAAAACGAAACTCGCTAAAGTGGCAATCAGCAATAGTTGTATGAGCGCTTCGCGCTCATTTACCGAAAAAAAAACATCGCTGAATTCTGCATTTTTCGCGATATAGCATTCTCAAAATTCAGTAGTTCTCGTTTTGTAGCAATCTCAAAATGTAAAAAACTCTTAAAGCAACAAAATATAAATAAAATTATCAACATACCTTAACAGACATCTGCTTTCTTGAAACCTACAGCACAAAATATAACACCGCCGTCATTTTCCAAAATAGGCTTAATACGCATTGACACGCTATAAACAAAAACAAACCTCCCTTTCATGTTAAAATTTCCTCATATTTCTTAATTACTTCAGCAAGAGAGTTTAAACGGACTACAGAAACTATAGTCAATGAAATACATCCAATAAATTTAACATAAAAATAAAAATACAGCCATAGAACACGATATCAAAGAGTATCTGGTACAAGAGTCAAGCAACCGTCAGCAACGACAGCACGCTCTCGCGTCGTAAAAAAGGGGGTTGCCATAATAAGTTACTAGACGCCAAACGCCGGGGTTGCCAGAGCGAAAAAAATCGCCAAATACTCAACATCGTGGAGGGTGGGATAATAACACATCTTAGCCAAAAAGTTCAAGAAATGCCCTTAAGAATCCAAAAGTGTCCTTTTCCCACAAGCAGCACCCTGCCTTTTTTAAACCTTGGGGAAACTCTGGGAGAAGTGCCCAGTATTTTTATTTTTTAATGCCTATTTTATGTTAACAAAGTTATTTAATGGTTGGAAATTGATGAAAATCAATTTTTATTATGTGCGTTATAAAATTTTAAATGACCCTGTGGAACCACCCTGCATACCACCCCATAAGCAAAGCATTTATGTCAAGGTGTAACTCGATGTGAAGACTGAAATTCCAATCCATAGATGTTGAGAAAAAATATGGCATCATGAAAAACACAGCATAGCAGTGCCACTTGTTGTATAATACACACCAAAACCTAATCAGAGCCAGTTTATTTCAAGGTCTAACTGAACAGGAAGTTTAATAAAATTTTATGCATTAGTTCTTGAGATAGAGGGGAGGGAAAAATGACTGTCTATCTGTCAAAATTTGTGTACACACAAATTTTGACAGAGATACAGTCATTTTTCAAAAATTGTCAAATTGTATTTAGGACATCTTAAAATATTTACATCCATCAAAAAATAGAAGCTGAAAATTTTCATATTTCCAATACTTTCTTTCATCTTATGTAGTGTGTAGAAGAAAGTAATAAATGAATTTTAAAAAATTTAATTTCATTGATTCTTTTCTTGCACATATGTAATTTTTTCTTTCATAGTTTTTATTCTAATTTAAAATTTGATTTGATTTTTTTTTTTTTTTTTTTTTTTTTTTTTTTGTTAAATTATTTATCTGACAGATACCTTGTATTTGTATTACAGATTTCAAACAAGATGGCTACTGTGATTGTGTCTACTTCCCAAACAACTAGTACAAAAGTATCACCTAATGTGCATTTTGATCCAAGCTATGCAAGGACGATTCCAGGCATCATAAAAATTGCAGAAGCAGTTAGTTTCTTTTCTTCATAAATATAGTTTCTAGTTTCTAAAATATTTATTGGTTAAAAGGACAGCATTTCAAACATAAATGTTGGTTGAAATCTAACTAAAGGAGATAATGCTAAACCAGGTGGTATTTACATCATAATAAGTTAATGAGGAAATCATTTAGTTAATTAAAACTAAGTATAAATTAATTTACAAAATTTCTTAAATATGATTAAATGAGACAAGAAAAAAAGTACTTAAATGTAATGTCTTTTTAAAATGAGATTCTTTTTAAATGATGATTTTAGTACCATTTACTAATGTTTTTTTTTTTTTTTTTTTTTTAACATGTTAGTATGATTACACCTTATAATGTGTTAATAAAATGATTATTTGTAGTTCTTTTAGAAATAATTTTCATTTATGCATTCAAAACTGAAGAAGTATTTAGTTGTTTTTTTTTTAATGTTTATTTCAAATTGCGCTACACTGGCTTCCAAAAGTTAAGGTACAGGGACCGGATGCTTTCGATTGCACACGTTTTGTCGAATATCTACGAACATTATTGCCGAATTGGTCTTGAACTTCTAGGATGTAAAGAACATGTTTTATTTATATTTCTTAGTGAAGATTTATCGGGCGTACAATTAGGGGGCTAATAATAAATTTAATAATAAAATAATATTTGCGATCACCTATGTGACAGAAAAGGCTGGAAATGGTTTGTCACTGTGGTAAATGACTATTATGTCCTGTTCAATGTTTGTATGCATTTGTGTAAGCATAACACTCATATTCGTGAAAATGTTAACGTTTTTGTGAAAAATTCAAAATTTTTTTTTTTTTTTTTTTTGTGTGGTGAGTTGCGTAGTAAAATATGTTGTACGATGTTCATTAGTTGAATAAAGACTCAAATTAATCAACAACAACAATTTAATAAATAAAACTTAACGAAAAGAATGCCGATCCTTTGTTGCACGGCTTACAGTATAGCAGACGCAGGTTACAGCAGTGCCACACTTCTGAATCATAACAGCAACTAGAAGTGGAAGTAGAAGTGTTTTTACTGTGCTTGTAGTGCCATTTGTTGAACACACCAGGGAGGATGGACACATCACCATAGAGTATCCCCCCAGTGAACAAGGTGAACGATAGAATGCAAAAGAATAATACAATATATGAAATATTATAAATGCTTGATACAATGTAATAATAATATAGAAATAATACAAAACAGAAATACAAAATCAATATTCAATACAATAATAGGAACTATATAAAATATTATGTACAAATGTGTTATATTACATATTCAGTAACCAAATGTTTAGGAAAGGTAACTTTTCGTCCAGAACGAGTAGTAGGTTGTTTATCAATGGATGTCGGTTCAGTTGGCACCTCTGGAACAGAAACAGAATTATCTGTAACAACAGTGTCTGACAATCGATAGGCGGGTTTAATGCAATCAATTGAAACTATTGTTTTTCTGCCATTAATGTCAATAATAAGGTTTTTGGGAGTTCTGTTAATGACAAGGTGAGGTCCAGTGTAGTGTATGGTGGTGTTAGAGAAGAAGTATTTTATCTGATCTTAAAAATACGTGTGTGCAAGTTGACAATGAGGGATTTACAAAAATTTTTGAAGTGGCAGTGGGATTTAATCGCCGCATTGTTTCGACTAAGTTAGACACATAGTTGGGATCAATTGGTCGGTCAATTTGTTCTTTTTCTGTTATGAGATCAGAGGGTAATCTTAATGTTGTACCATATACTAATTGCGCAGGCGTTGCATTAATGTCATTTTTGAGAGCTGAGCGTAAACCTAGGAGAACAATTGGAAGAATGTCAGTCCATTTAGTGTTATTGTGTGCCTTAAGAACATCTTTTAAATGTCTGTGATAATGTTCCAAAATTCCATTTGCCTGGGGATGATATAGCGAAGTTCGAATCCGATTGCAACCTATGATGCGCAGAAGTTTCTGAAGCATTCAGGAGGTGGATTCAAAATTACGGCCTTGATCTGTGGTGATAGTGACTGGGCATCCAAATCTGGAGATCCAACCCTTTAATAAAGCGCAAACAGTTGTTTCCACAGTCATATCACTTGTCGGAATAACTTCAGGCCATCTGGTAAATCGATCAATGATAGTTAAACAATATTGATTACCATCAGATGGGGAAAAAGGACCAATGAAGTCTAGATGAATGTGGTCAAAACGGGCATCAGGTAGGGTGAATGTACCAATTGGAGATTTTGTGTGCTGTGTTATTTTGGCTCTTTGGCAATTATCACAGCTACGAACCATGGATTTAATATCCTTATGCATGCCAGGCCATACAAATCTTTTAGAAATTAAGTTAATAGAAGCTGACATACCGGGATGTGAGAAGAAATGCAAATTGTCAAAAACAAGTTGTCGCATACTTTGGGGAACAAATGGACGGGGATGTTCTTGAGACATGTCACAGTATAAAGAGATATCCTCAAGAGGAAAGTAATGTTTTTCTAATTTTAAGGATGTAGTATTAGATTGCAAAAGTTTTTGAAGTTCCTCATCTATTGATTGAGCTGAAACAAATTCTTTAAAATCAAGTACAGCCGGAGAAATTTGATTAATTTCGATGCGAGATAGTGCATCGGCAACATGATTTTCTGCACCTTTTGTATACCGGATATCGGTAGAAAATTGCGATATATAATCTAAGTGACGTAGTTGTCAAGGACTGCATTTTTTAGGATTTTGTTTAAAGGTATATATTAAGGGTTTCTGATCAGTATAAATTATGAAATTTCTGCCTTCAAGCAGGTGTCGAAATTTTCTTATACTGGAATATATGGCATATAATTCGCGGTCATACATCGACCAATTTTTCTGAGACTTATTTAGTTTGCCTGAATAAAATGCTATAGGTTCCCATTGATTGTCAGACATTTGCTGACAGAGCCACCAACTGCGACATTTGATGCATCAACCCATAAACTTAATTGAGCACCAGGAATAGGATGTCGTAGAAGCGTTGCCCGAGAAATCGCTTCTTTAGATGCCGTAAATGCAAGATTTGCTTCCTCGTCCCATTGTAATGGATCATTTGAAACCTTGGAACGAGGATGCTTCTTTTTATTTTTGTGGCCTTCTAGAAATTTGACAAGGGGTGCTAAAATGTCAGCAGCTCTGGGAATGAATCGCCTATAAAAGTTGAATATTCCTAAGTATCTACACAGCTGGGTAAGAGTTTCAGGTCTTGGAAATTTTAAAATGGCTTCAACACGATCAGAAAGAGGTGAAAGACCATCTTGAGATATTTTAAAGCCTTAAAATTCCAATGAGGGAATGCCAAATGTGCATTTAGAAGGCTTAATCGTAAGACCATAACTATCAAGCCTAGAAAATAGAGCCTTAAGATGTTCAATGTGCTCTTCAAGAGATTTTGATGCAATTAAAATATCATCAACAAAAGCATAAACACCTGGCAAATTCCGAATTACTTCATCAATAAATCTCTGAAATGCACTCGAAGCATTGCACAAACCAAATTGCATCCGAGTGCTCTCGAAGAGTCCGAAAGGTGTATAGATAGCCATTTTATGAATATCCTTGGGAGCAATCGGAATTTGATGAAAGGCTTTAACCAAATCTAAATGGGAAAATATTGTGGTTCCATGAAATTCACTAGTAAAATCAACGATGCTGGGAATGGGATATTTATCTTTTTTAGTTTGGGCATTTAGTGCTCTAAAGTTGCCAACTGGATGCCAGTCATCGCTGTTTTTCTTTGGAACCATGTGTAGTGGCGAAGTGTAATTGCTGTTGCTGTTGGATGGGCGCATGTGTCCTAAATCCAACATATGCTGGAATTCCATTTTCGCTATTTTTAGGCGATCAGGAGCAAGACGACGTGGTTTAGTATATACCGGAGGGCCAAAAGTATCAATATGATGCATAACTGAGTGTTTAACAATTTGGTTTGGGCAAGGAGATTTAATGATGTTTGGGTATGCACTTAAAATTTTAGAAAATATATCATCATTTATAATAGATTTAACAGAAAATATATCTGAAGTATGTACAACGCAATGCGAATTTAAAGTAGTATTATTATCAAATAAAGAATGTTTTCTAAGATCTGGCTTTAACTTAAAATAATGGAAAAAATCAGCACCTATAATGGGGGTGGAAACATTACACACATAAAAGGGATAAACAAATTGCTTCCTTAAACCCAGATCTATAGATAATAACTTAGGCCTGTACACATTAATTAATGTGCCAATTGCAGCGACAAACGTTTGAATTGGCAGAGACATTTTGTCTGGTTTCGTTGCTGGTATTAAGGAACAATCACTTCCAGTGTCCACTAAAAATTGTAAATTACTTTTGCGGTCGTGCACAAATAGACAACGAGAAGTGGTAGGCGAGGCGTATGCCGCCACTACGACTGGCCATTGTCGTTTCCCGACGAAAAGTACATGGTAGTACACACTTTTTGGCTTTTGAGTCGAATTTCTTATACCAGCAAAAGTTTTTAAAAGCGGGGCTTTTCTGCCGATAATGAGGTCGAGGTTGGGATCGTGATTGACTCTCGAACGTGCCAGAGAACTCGCTTCTTCAAGTAAAAGTTTCAGTTCCTTTAACAATTCTGAATCTACTTGGGAGGGGCTGGTTTTAACACTGCTTACCTGTAGAGGGCCTGAGATATCCAGAATTTTGTCAGCAATTTCTGCAGCTTTTACTGGTATAAGTTCTTGGATGGATGCTAAAATAGACTGCGCATTGGAAGGCAATTGTGACAAAAACAATTCCAATAAAAGTGTGTTGGACACTTTGTGGTTTTCAGCTCTACGTTGCATAACGCGAAGAAGCTCAGAAAGTTTGCGATCGCCAAGTTGCTCACCAGCTAATAGTCGGCGAATTTCTTGCGATTTCGTTTCCCCACAACGCAATATGATTTGATCTTTTAGATTCTTGAAAGGATCTGTACCATCGGGAGAGGGGATGACGTCATGAACTATCATCGCTATGTCGGCTGGTAGATGTGAAACACAATAATTATATTTTGTTTTTGAATCAGTTATTGGTTTCGGCACTGCTAATTCAAATGTGGATTCAACCATAGTAAACCACAAAGCAGGATCAGTTGGAATAAAAATAGGGATTTTTACCGCAGCTACTTCAGCCATGATGAATCGAAACTGGAAACAAAGGAAAAACAAAACTACACGTTCTTGTCCGGTAGTCACCAATGTAGTGAGTTGCGTAGTAAAATATGTTGTACAATGTTCATTAGGGTGTATCGATTTTTAACTTTTTTTTTGTTTCCAAATTCCAAGTTGATAAAAAGTTGCTACTAGACACCACAACTTACCACAAAAAATTTTGGATTTTTAAAAAAATGTTTAGGTCTCCCGCACAAGGCCTAAAGTTTAGAAATTTTACTTAAAAAGTAATTTTTTACAAAAATTTTAAAAAAACCTAAAACACTTTTTTTCTAAATTGCAAGTTAAAATTCCACTAACAATAAACACAAAAAACGATAGAAAATGTATTTCAAAAACTTAGCACAACATTTAGGTCTCCCGCTCAAGGCCTAAAAGTCGTAAATTTCGGCCAATTTTTGAACATTTTTCAGTGTTTTGATATTTGTGTTGTTGCTGGTTTAAAAATTAAATGTAACTAATGCCTCGTTACGCTTGATTGGAATTGTTTAAATAAGTGAAATAATAAATCACATTTCAATACGTCAAGCGTCAACTTGAAGCGATGGAGTGGGGGAAGGCCAGACTGTCGCGCCGCAGTGATGCGACACCTATGAATCACGCGCAGACTTGTCAGTAGTCATCTGCCCGCGAGCGAGCATTACGGTTGTGTTTTAGTGCGATAGTCTTCTAAGAATCAATTTAGTGAGTGTTGTTGTCGTTCATTATGAGTAAAATACCGCATCTAACTAGACAAACTACCGACAGGCCGGTTATCGGGCAACCTATTGATGTGAGTGAGTTTAATGTTCTACCAACCAAGATGGATGTTTTGAAGTATTTTGAGTGGGTACGCATTGAAATGAAACAAGAGGGAATACATCAGCCTGCAAAGAAGGTAATTGCGTTAAGAGTTGCTTTAAAACTTGAGGAAATATGGAAAAGAGCTTCAATTCCTCTTTGTGGCACCAAAAACACAATATTTATGGTTTTAAAACTGCATGAGCAGCTTGAGATTGATTGATTGATTGATTTGTGACGGCCGATTATCTACACTAGGGATATAGGCCCGAGGAGGAGTGCCCTTCGTGGGGGTCTTTCTAAGGGAACCTAACCCGTATTAACGCATGGAAATCCATGGCTCGAAGAAAACCACGAAAACTCCGAACGATTAGGCCGACGGGCGCGATTGGGATCGAACCCAGCACTTCCCGTCTACCTGTTTCGAGAGCAGAACCTCTCAGCCACTGGTGGGGCTCATGAGCAGCTTGAGAAAATTAAAAAATGTTCAGGGGCTAAAAGGAAGTATCCTAACCCCTACAAAGATGCAGTAACTAGCTTTCAGTCAAAAACTGAAACTGCATTGTTTGATATTTGTACTTGAAAATGTGACATCAGCAACTGTATTTGCTCTATTGACAAAAAAGTCCCGACACTAGAACAGGAGTTTTTGCTCGAGCAACGTGGTCCTAGATTGATGTCAATTGCAGAGTGTGACAAAAACGAGACTAAAAAGCTTAAAAAGCGATTAGAAAGAAAATCCAGGTCACAAGCTTTAATGCAAGTAGTTGTAAAAAAGACTGAGGATGAAAACTTAAAATCTGTTGATAACATTGATTCTGGTGATAGTACAGATGATTCAATGTCTCACACATCATGTCAAGATAGTGATTTTGAAATAAATGTACTCGATACGAGTCAAAAAAGTGTTTCAAGTGTAGAAGTAAAACAAGAACTGCCACAACGCTTGTCTTTGTTTTAACGAGCTTGTGACCGCAGGGGCATTTCTAGTAGAGCTGGAACTCAGTTAGCTACTGAACTTTTGCGAGACTTAAATGTCGTTACTGCGGAGAACCAAGAAGCAATAATCGACAAATCAAAAGTAGCACGTGAAAGACATAAGTCTCGTAGAGAAGTAAGCTGAACTCGAACCTCCGATCTGTTGGCCATTTACTTTGATGGTCGTAAAGATGAAACCATAACAAAAGAAATTGTAGCTGGTAAAAGTGTCCGAAAATCTTTAATGGAAGAACACATATCTATTGTTGAAGAACCTGGATCCAAGTATTTCGGTCATGTAACTCCCATAAATGAAACAGGAAAGGAAATTGTTACATCACTTGTAAAGTATTGTGAAGAAAAAACTGTCGATCTTAAAAAACTAAAAGCTATTGGTTGTGAGGGTACAGCAGCAAACACAGGCACTTCAAATGGAGTTTATTACCTTATTTGAAAATAAAATACAACAGCCACTGCAGGCAGTTGTGTGTCTACTACATTTGAATGAATTACCATTTAGAAAAATTATGGTTGGTCTTGATGGGCCAACTTCTGGACCAAACACATTTAGCGGGCCTATTGGTAAACAACTTCTAAGCTGCCAAAATCTGAATGTTGTCAATTTTGTTGCAATTGAAAGCGATATACCAGAAGTTGATCTTAAAGAGTTGAGCACAAACCAAAAGTATCTGTACGAAATATCCAAAGCCGTATCAACAGGTACATGTACAGAAGAGTTGGCCAGACGAAACCCGGAAACATCTCGCACGCCAGGTGGCTTACCCTGGCAAATTGAGTCCTTCGTTTGTATGTAGCCATGGATGATCCGACCCCTGAGCTGAGAAAGCTTGCAGAGTTCATAATGAAAGTCTACATACCGTCATAGTTCCCAATTAAGTGCAATCCCAAAATCCCGCAGGTTTCCATTAATTTTTTTTTAAATGATTCATTTCAGCAATTACTTGGAAGACAATCTAAAATATGTCGTCCATGCAACGTTACAGAGAAACGCATTCATGGCTCACCCAGAGCATGTTTTAATAGCTACATAGAACGAAAACATATTAGAGTCTTGGCTTATAAGAGAATCTAGAAAGCTTGTGAAACAGAAAAGAATGGGGTAAGGATATTTAAACCCCCTCAGATCAATTTTAATGCTAAAGACTATATAGATACGATTGACTGGCAAACCACTTCAGTAACCGAACCCCTTCTTGTTACCTATATGAGCCTAGAAGAGTTACAGTTAATTGCGGAAACGGGAAAAAGTGGAAGGGTTGAATTTACAATTCCTTCTCACACTCAAGCTGTGGAACGAATTGAGAAAGAAGTCACAGAAGCTTCAAAGCGAGTGTGTGGGATGATCGAAAGAGATGGTTTCGTTCGTGCCAGACTGGAAGACCGCAAAGAGCTGCCTACGTTCGAGACCAAGAGCCAGTACAAAACCTCAGAGAAGGATTAAAATGTAAGTAAGTGTTTTTGTACTACTTTGATTTTTAATGTTTTTAAATAACATCTTTATCTTACTGTCTTCCATATAATACTTGAAATTCATTGGGGATCATTTCTATAATTTTGCAAAAATCTGTAGGCCTACGTAAATACTGTATATAACTTTCGTTTCAGGTTTTGAAGACAAGATGAAAGGACGAATATTTAAAACAAGTTAGTTAATTTGAAATAGAACAAGAAAACTGCGCTCATGTTCTATGAAAATACATCAGCAACATTTTGTACTTATATACTACATTTTATTCCACGATTTATTCCACGTCCCATTTTTTCATATTTTATACATTTGTAATAAACAATAGTAATCACAAATAATGATAGAGTTTATTTCAACACCTTTATCAAACAATTTACATCGTTAAACTATATTTTTTAAGGTATACAACATTTATATATTATTTAGTAGTATGTATATATATATATGTATGTATATTATATTTATTTATATATATATATATATATATTTATTTATTTATTTATTTATATTGTGTCATTTTATGCCTCCTGTAACAAAAATACACTTAAGTCTGGTGTTTTTAACGAAAAAAAATGGTTCATTTACACTAAAAATTACGAAAGTTTCGTCAAAATTAACAAACTTTAGGTCTTGTGCGGGAGACTTAAATGTTGTGCTAAGTTTTTGAAATACATTTTCTATCGTTTTTCATGCTTATTGTTAGTGGAATTTTAACTTGCAATTTAAAAAAAAGTGTTTTAGGTTTTTTTTTAAATTTTGTAAAAATTTACTTTTTAAGTAAAATTTCTAAACTTTAGGCGTTGTGCGGGAGACCTAAACATTTTTTTAAAAATCCAAAATTTTGTGTGGTAAGTTGTGGTGTCTAGTAGCAACTTTTTATCAACTTGGAATTTGGAAACAAAAAAAAAGTTAAAAATCGATACACCCTAATGTTCATTAGTTGAATAAAGACTCAAATTAATCAACAACAACAATTTTATAAATAAAACTTAACGAAAAGAATGCCAATCCTTTGTTGCATGGCTTATAGTATAGCAGACGCAGGTTACAGCAGCGCCACACTTCTGAATCATAACAGCAACTAGAAGTGGAAGTAGAAGTGTTTTTACTGTGCTTGTAGCGCCATTTGTTGAACACACCAGGGAAGATGGACACATCATCATAATAGCATACAGAGTTTTCAACCGAATTTAACACAACTTTTCAAAAACCTGATAAAGAACAGTAGCAACAATATACTGCAATTAAAACATGAATATATTGAATACTTGATGAGATATGGGCATTTGTATGAAATAATTTTTAACTGTGCATTCGTGGAAGATCCTAAATTTTTATTATATAATTTGGTAGTCAGCTATTTAGGGCAACTTATATAAAAAGTCCAGTCAAATATCGTGAAAATTCACAAAGATAGGGTTGATATAGTGAGTTGCTTCCTAAAAATAGCTTTATTATTAGGGATTTTTCATTACTTTTCAATCAGCTCACTACATCTTTCTAAGTTTTCACAACATTTGACTGGACTTTTTTAGAAGTTGCCCCAAAATACTGACTACCAAATTATGAAATAAAAATTTTGAAATCTTCCGCGCATGCGCAGTTAAAAATTATCTCATAAAAATGCCCATATCTCATCAAATATTCAATATATTCATATTTTAATTGCAGTATACTGTTGATATTATTCTGTGGCAAGCTTTCAGAAAGTTGTGTTAAATTTGGTTGAAAACTCTGTATGCTATAAAAAAAAACTTATGAATTTTTCACAAAAACCTTAACATCTTCACGAATATGAGTGCTATGCTTACACAAATGCATACAAACGTTGAACAGGACCCAAATAGTCATTTACCACAGTGACAAACCATTTCCAGCCTTTTCTGTTACATAGGTGATCGCAAATATTATTTTAGAATTAAATTTATTATTAGCCCCCTAATTGTACCCCCGATAAATCTTCACCAAGAAATATAAAATCGAACGTGTTCTTTACATCCTAGAAGTTCAAGAACAATTCGCCTATAATGTTGGTAGATATCCGACAAAACGTGTGCAATCGAAAGCATCCAGTCCCTGTACCTTAACTTTTGGAGGTCATTGTAGAATCATAAAATTACATATTTTTATTAATAAATAAATATTGCTGATAATATACATTCTATTCCTAAAAAATTACACTTCCATTGATATTCAAGCGTAATTTATTACAAATTTTTATCTGAACGAGCACAAAACCATAATGTATGGATTTGGATAGGCATATTTTGGTCTACAGTTATAAATAATCTTATAAAAGCTTAAAACTTACTTTGGTGCACATTCGTTTAACATTAACATCAGTTACAGGCAATAAATAACAGTTATTGAAGGTAACAAATTTTACAAGGCTCTATGATCATATTTTTTCCGTCATGTCATTTCAATTTGACTATTGAAATACCTACTGCTTACTGCTTTGGATGAATCAAAAGCAAAATAATGTTCATGTTAATAAAAGCTAATTAATAAGGCTTAAGTCAAGCTCCATTGATGATTTATTCTTCATTAGGTTCATCTATATATTTAAAATGCAAAGAGATTCCCCTATGAGTAATGGATCTTATGCACGCGACCTGAGGTTGAGGCTAAAATTCGTCTGCTGGCAGTGTTTAGCACAGCAGTCTATGGAGTGTGTGTGAGTTATTAATGCTTGTTTCTTAAAAATACCGCAAAAAAATAAAATTCTTTGCAACAGTATATACTTAATATATTGTAATCTAAATTCAAAATGTTGTTCTGTATGCGAGAAAATTCCCTAAGTTTGCATATTTTCAGTTAAAATGTATGCACTCAACCTGGGTCAAGGCTATAGTCGTCTGCTAGCGGTGTTTGTGCCTGCGCATACCGCTATTCTGCCGGTGCAGTAACTAGAAACAGATCATCATACCGCCAGCTCTGGCATCTGACATCACCTGAATAGGGTCCATTTCAGCTGTACTGAGCATACACAACAAGGGTGTTTTTTTCTCTGAATGGAGTAGGAAACCAGTTTTAAACTGGTTTCATTTCAGAGATAGATTGAACAAAGATGAGGTGACTGTGTGGTTTAAGGTACCAGAAACAGAAATTCTGGTTCTCTAAAGGAAGCGTCAGTTCAAACCCAGCTCCTGGTAATGTTATTCATGTAATTCAAAAATTTTTAAGAAAGAAAAAGTTTGCAGTTCTTTTTAGATCTGAAAGCTGAATTTTCTCAGAAATGATCTGTTGCCTATTGTATCCATGTAAAAAGAGTTAATGTGTCTTCATTATTATTAAAGAAAATTCACATCCCCAATATTTTTCTTAATTAATGACTTCATATTTAACATTTTAAATTAAAAGATTTGGTGTGTAATTATTGATTGAATAAACTGAAATGATCTGAAACTTTGTATATATTTTATTAAAATTGATCGATAAGGCAAGACGAAAAAAAGTAAGAACCTAGTGATTATTCCCCCCCCCCCCCCCCCCAAAAAAAGAACAAAATCTATTTTTATTATATAAAAAAAAAAAAAAAAAAAAAAAAAAACTTGTGACATCTATTGGTATTGTAATGCAGTTATATGGTTATATTTGAGAAAACTAATAAAATTTTAACTTTAATTTAAAAAATTCCTTTATTTGTAAAATTTTTAAGAGAAAAAAATATGGAAAAAAAGCACTCACCTTATAAAAATGAAAATCTGTATTTGTAACAACTAATTGCAAAATGACTTATGACAACTTGCTCACTTGAAAACTTCATTTGTGTCCTGTTTTACTCTTTTGACAAGAACGAAAATAAATTGCAGTATGACTTCAAAAATCTGGCATCAGAACCATATTTTCTCTTCCTTTTTGTTTTATACTTTCAAGTTATGGGAGAAGAAATATAGGAATTCTTTATGAATTAAAAGCTTCAATATCAAAAGTAAATTGCAAAAAAAGAATGTTTGACTTTTTTTTTCATTTGTCAGAGGCGATTATCTTCTGAACAAATTTCCTGGGAGCTGCACTGTTGTTTAGCAACAGAAACAACTTTGGCGAATGGATGACACGAGATGTGGCAGGAATGAATTTTCGGCAACGGTGACATCAATGATGAGGAAGAATTTTCAAGTTTTCACATTTCCTCACGCAAAATCTGAAAATGCATTAACTGTCGAAAAAGGGGCTATAGATGATTGGCTAAGCATTGTCGAAAATACATCAACAACGAACGATTTAAAAGGCAGCGAGATCGCTGCCCCTGAGGTAAATAGAACCGCCGATAATGCTAGTAGCAGCTCAGAAAACAACCGGCTGAATAAAAGGTGTCACCAGAAAAATGCATAAATTTGACTGGAGAATTAAAATATGCTTTAGAGAAACAAGGCTGTATTTCTGAAATAGACATTCTTCATTTGTATAAAATGCAAAAATGAAAAACTTATTAAGGAACGACTGAAAAATTTGAAGCAAACAAAGTTGATATCGATGCTTCCGAAATTATAAGAGAAGAAATAATTTCACTGTTTAGTGTTTATTAGATTTTTTTTCTGTAACATAGAAAATATCAATTAAACTAAATCTTATTTAATTTCGCTTTTTTTTTTACATAATTATCACTTAATAATGAATTAAATTACAGCTAAAGGCTCCATTAAGAATATAATACTACTTTGATATTCTTAGTTACTACTTTTGAGTTTTGATATTCCTTCAAAAATCCGGCATAGTCTCCGTCCCGATGATGCCGGATTTTTGAAGTTATACTGTATATCTGATAACAGAGGTTACTAAATCTCCTGTTCCTGGTCTTCGTAAATGGGGAATTCATAATGTTCCTTCCTTGTAACGGCTGTAATTTATCTTATATTGGTCAAACTAAAAGAAATCTTGAAATCCGTTTAAAAGAACACTCTCATTATGTAATTAATCCAGAAATTTCAAAATCTTCTATTACCAAGCACTCTTGGGATTCTGGCCATAGTTTTAATTTTCAAAATGCTAAAATTATCTTTAATGCAAAGGCGTAACCAGTCTTTTGAACGGGGGGGTGCCCAGACTTTTTAACCTGAACATGTTGGATGCAAACAATATCTTATATACACTGGTTATCAAAAATTAAGGAAAAGTCACAAAATGCTAATTTTCAAATACGCGAACACTCAAAGGGAAATAATATAATTCGAGTAATTACTATCTCTACAACACAGCCAGCCCATATAACATCTCATTCATGTCACACATGGTCACAAATGTCACAGTCACTATGGTGAAGCAAAAAAGTAGGAAATTCCATACATCTCATTATGAGTCTCAAATGATCACTATATGTGACTCCACTGAGAAGTCAATGTGACTGCTGCTTTGTGACGAGTCACCAGGTGACTTTACAATGTAGTTAAATTATGACTCTCATGCGACTGTCATTTTTAGACTCAATTTCATAGTCATCATGAACGTTGCATTATGATAAGTCACCAAATAATATTATATTATAGTCACACGGAGACTTTTCCCAAAAGAGCACAATGGTGACTTCACAGTAGTCTCTCTGTCACCTGAAAGTCATCATGTGACTTTAATGTGACATTATTTGGTAACTTATCACAATACATCGTTCACGATGACTTTGAAATTGAGTCTACAAATGACAGTCACATGAGAGTCACAATGTAACTACATTGTTAAGTCAAATGGTGACTCGTGACAAAGCAGCAGTCACAGTGACGTCTCAGTGGAGTCACATATAGTGATCATTTGAGACTCATGATGAGATGTATGGAATTTCCTATTTTTTGCTTCACCGTAGTGACTGTGACACTTGTAACCATGTGTGACATGAATGAGATGTTATATGGACTAGCTGTGTTGTAGAGATAGTAATTACTCGAATTATATTATTTCCTTTTGAGTGTTCGCGTATTTGAAAATTAGCATTTTGTGACTTTTCCTTAATTTTTGCACACCAGTGTAGTAAAACCTTCTAAAACGGAAATCCAGGAAATGGGTCGAATTTCCGTTTTAGACAGGTTTTTATCTTAGAAGGTATAATTGTGTTGTATTTCTTTTCTAAAGGGCTCAAACACGATTTTTGTTTGCGTGAGGAGGGATGAGAAGAAGTTCAAAACATTAAAACTAGATCTAATGGTAAAAAAAAAAAATATGTAAACGTTCTTGCAGCAGTGAGATAAGACAGTGAATAAGTGTGGTCACAAGTGTAAAACCTTTTTGCACCCTAACTTCTTATAAAGATTAAAAAAGGCCTTTAACCGTACTGGAAACTTCTATAGGCACAGGGAACGCTGCATGAAATTTTACCGGATGATAAATCTCAGATAATACATGCGGTACACCAGTACATACGCACAAAATTTTTCAGAATGTGACTCCATCACTTGTTAGGGATCACCGGAGGGCCCCAATGAATTTTGGAGGAAAGCCTATATAAATAATTATTATAATATTATAAATAATTATAATATTCATTAATACCGTAATTTCCGGCCTATAATCCGTGGATCAAACAATCGTGTTTCGACCCAGAAATTTTATTTCATTATTGAAGTTAAATATTTATCGTGATTTAACAAGTTACGTTTTATGAAACAAGATTTCTGAAACATAATTGTTTAATCTGCGGATTACAGGCCGGAAATTACGATAATTCATATTTTTACTTCAGAATGTGTCGAATATATTAAGTAAAACAGGTCATGATAATATACACTAAATTTTATCAAGATGATACAAATTATACTATCATGGTGCGACTATAATAATAAAAATAGGCTTGTCTGTCTCTCTGTGTGTGTGCACATGCGGAACTCTAAAAAAAACAATGCAGCCTGCACAGCCGTGAGATTTGACAGGATCTATATGCCTGAACTCATGCATATCGAAGATCATTTCTGGAATTTTTCAATTAATTTTTTATGCAAATTTTTTCGCATTTTGCAGCAATTTTTTCAAATTAGTAAAAAAGAATCCTATTTCAATATTTTATCCAGTAAACTTTGTCTTCTTTTCAATAAAGTGTTTTCGAGATTCTTACAGCGATTTTTCCATTTTTAACAATTTTTTAATGTTATTTTTAGAGGGGTTTTTTTTTCGCATTTCGCGATGATTTTTTTTTTCGACATTCCTAAAAGGAATCCTGTTTAAATCTTTTACCCAAATAGTTAATTTCGTTCCCTGTGGTTTTTTTAAACTTTTCCGAATTTTTTATCTGATTTTTAGCAGGTGTTTTCATGCTTTGAGGCAATTTTTTGACTTTTTTTGAAACAGAAAAAATTCTCTGGTAAATTTTGTAATTGCCGTGATTGAATTGGAATAATGTCAAATCAGTTCTTATAAGAAAGCTAAAAATTTAATTTTGCTCGAAATAAAAAGCGCAATAATTCAAGATTTGCTTGTTTCGAGACAAAAGAGGTCGTAGCTTGCTCGGGAGTACGTTTCTGAAGGCAGCCACACCCCCCATCCCTAATCCTAGATTTGTTTAATTCTATGTTCGTTTAAAAAAACCAACCAACGAATCAGGGTTGGGTTTTTGACGTCAAAAACTGGTTTTTGACATGACAAGCGTCAAAAACTGGTTTAAACTGTCATAAACTGGTTTAAACCGTCGAAAACTGCCAAATACGTGTAACATGCTAAAACATTTTAACAATAGGTACACATTAAATAAGTCAATGATTTATGTGATCTTTTATTGAAATTTAATAATTTAAAAAATATATTATTTGCAATAAATATTTTTTTTTGGGGATTTTTCAACCAGAAGAAAATAATTTTGTACAATTAAATAATCCGGATCAATTTTACCCCGCAGCATGCTGCAGCACACCACGTGTTTAGCACATTCATTTACACTCAAAATATTTTTTAGTTTAGAGTGCATGAAGCGTTAGAAAATAGTCTGTCTCTTAATTGATGCTGAACTAGTAGGACTTGATAGCAAAAGCATTGCTAGATGAGCAAGTGTTGAAGCAGGCTCAAAAAGCTGTTGCATTTAAATGATACCTTTCCACCAAGCAATGAAGTCCTCCCTATAGCACTGAAATAAGAAGACGGGAAAGGGGATTCTTTAGCTTCATACACAATCAGTATGGGTAAGGATCCATAAATTCTCTCTGTAGCTCAAGCGCGAGCTGAATCAACTTATACAGCAGTCAACCCTTGCCCCTGATGGTTGGGATGCAAAGTATTAGCCAAACAATGGTATGGTTTCATGATTTGATCCCTTCTATTATGCACTTTTTCAATATGGGGCTTAAGTGAATTTTCTTTTAGATGACCGAGCCAATTTTGTTCAGTTTTAAAATCGAAAACATTTTTATATATTGAAAGAAAGCATGTTTTAAAAAAATTTTGACTTTAAGCTTTTTTTTTAATTACTTCTCTTATTTTGTAAATGGTTAAAATTAATAATCCAATTTCAATTTTGAATGGAATGGTTATTGCCTAGACTAGAATAACATTGATGCACATTATCTTGTTATATATACAAAAAAATCTGCACTTTTCTAAGTTTTTTTTTTCCATAAAAAAAGCTAGCTAATGCTTTAAGCTCTCAAAAGTAAGTGAAATTAAAATGATTTTAAGTAAGAGAAAAAATGTACAGCTCAGGTGAGCTTAATGTCTACTTTTTAGAAAAACACAATTTTACAAAAAAAAAAAAAAAAAAAAAAAATTAAATAAAAATTTTACCCTGTTAAAAAGTTGTACTTAACAATAATACTTTACTATGTACTAATTACTGATATACAGTAAGAGTGAATTTAAAATATTACATGTAATGTTGTCATGTGTGACATTTAATTTGAATTTTTACAGATCAATTTAGTATTTGAGGTTTTTGACAGATGGTTTTTGACATGATGGTTTAAAATATGGTTTAAACCCGACATAAACTGACACATGTCAAAAACCTGCCAACCCTGTAATTATTATTAATACTATATACTAATTATACAATTACAGTAATAGTGAATTTTAAATATTACATCTAATGTGTGACATTTAATGTGAAATTTTACAGATCACTGTTGTATTTGAGGTTTTTGACATGACGGTTTAAACCGTCAAAAACTGACACGCGTCAAAAACTTGCCAACCTTGCAACGAATTTCCTCTAGTAATGAAGTTTTCTTTGAGGTACAGGCTTTGAAATAACGTGCAGGATCGCGTGATTTGTGCACAGAAAAGGAAAGTCCCGCATAATTAAAAAAGGCTGTGCAGTATTTCCCTCCTCCAAATTCTTCACAGACCTGTGATGCTTCAGTGAGTATTTTTAAAAAAAATTGAAGTCCGTGATATTTATTTCTTTTATGCCATTTCTTAAAATCAATTCGTGAATCGGCCCCGGAAAAATTTGAGAATTTCTTCAAACGATCATGGAAAATATCGGGAATTTCGATAAAAGAGTGCAAAAAGTAAATGCCAGTTTCGTCAAAAGATTGTGCAACGAAATTATGAATTTCGATAAACGATTGATGAAAAAATTTTGCCCATTTCGTCAAAATGTCGCGGAAAAGAGTAGAGAATTTTGTTTACGGAAAAATGTCAAGAATTTTCCCGATCGGTCGAGCAATACTATCGCGAATTTCGACAAATGTGACGACCCTGTTCGACCCTGTAAAAAAATCGCTTTCATCAATCAGTCGCAACAGAAAATAAATTTCGTCAAAGGATCACCGTAAAAACGGGAATTTCATCAAAGCATCGCGGTAAAAACGAGAATTTCGTCAAAGGATCGTAGAAAGAAAGCGCAAATTTTGTCAAATGATTGCGGAAAGAAAAAGCGAATTTCATCGAAGGATCGTGCTAAAAAAAATGCCAATTTCGCCAAAATATCGCGGTAAAAAATGCCAATTTCGTCAAAGGATTGTGGTAAAAAGCACGAATTTTGTCAAAGGTTAGCGGTGAAAAGTGCAGATTTCGACAAAAAATCGCGTAAAAAGACGTGAATTTCGTCAAACGATTTTGGGAAAAAATCGTAAATAAAATGAAATGATCGCAGAATAAAATCGCAAATTCGGTCAAAATTTACTGCACTGGGCTAAAAGATTGAAACCGGGTTCCTTTTCCTACTTTCAAAAGAACGCTGTGAAACGAGAAAAGACTCTAAAAATCATATAAAAATTTTGAGGAAAAAAATTACTATATTGACTTGAAAGACAGCAACCATATTCTTTTTACGAATGTCAAAAAATGGCCGCGAAACACGAAATTCAACCAATCAACCAACCTCCTAATTTGAATTTTTTGTGCCATTATTTTTCATTTTCAAAGGAAGCAGGTTCAGTGTAATCCCCCCCCCCACACACACACACATCCCCTTTCCCCCGGCTAATCGCATTTTAGAATTATTGTTTCACATCTGCATTCCCTTTCAAATTTTTTTGCTTCTCTCTAGACTTTAAACTACGAAAGCAAAGAGACAAATAGTTTCTAGTTCGTTAAGAACTTGCGTTAATTTCTCTTGAGATTGCAAAAACATGCAATAGAAGGAACAGCTTTTAAAAAAATTTCCAAGAAACAAAAGATGTCAAAGTGGAATTATAAAGCCACCTTTTTGACTTACTAGACTAATACAGATTCTTGTAAATGTTCTAGTTAAGATAAACAACATAATTTTCTTTAAAAAGAAAAGAAAAAAATAACGAGGGTTTCATTTTTTATCACATTTCAAAACTTAGGGTGTTAGTTTTTTGAACTAAACTAATTTGCTAAACTAATTGAACTCTGCTTTCACTTCTGCTTTTTTCTTTTGTAGATTTCGATTTTTTAAAATAACTGTGCTTGAGTCTGTGGAAAGGGGGGGGGGGGGTGCACGGGCACCCAGGGCTTGAAAATTTAGCTATTTATCTTAATTGTGAAGTTATTGTTAATGAAAAATCTGATTCCACAATGCTCTCTAGAGCTTGGAAAAACCTTTTCAGTACTACCATATATATATATATATATATATATTTTTTTTGTATTAGTTAACATAGTCTGTTTTTATATTTTATTCATTTATTTATTTTTATTTCATGTGTTCACATATTTTAATATGTGTGTGTGTTTTCCTTTTATGATAATTTAGTTTTAATTTATTCTCATGCGTTTTTTTCCCAACTTGCTTCCTTTTTTCCCCTTCTACTCTGTGTTTTTCTGTTTGATTATACTCTTCTGTGATTGGCTGTTGTCTTCTGCTTTCCTATTGGCTGTTGATTTCTAATTTCCTATTGGCTGTTTCTTCAGCTTGTTTCCCCTTCCCTTATCTCTCATTTCAATCTTGCTGCTGCTTTCATAGTAGAAGCACGTCTTCTTTGCACCTGATGAAGAAAGACTCAGATCTTTCGAAAGGCCTAGCGCATTTAGTAGTTTTTGATGGTGTTTTAAGAAGTTCTTGTAATACTTATTAACCAAGGTTACATTCAAAAAACATCACAGAGGTTACAAAAACCTGGGACACCCACTTAGTGAAAAAATGTAACAAAACATGGCTGGAGTTGAAGAATTAATGTATGCAATATTTTATTTATGTGATTATAATGAAATGCTTACACATGAGAATGTTATAGTACTAAATAAACAATATACTTCGATGAAACTTCATCTTGGGACAGCCAAAATTGTGGGTGATGAATTTTTAATTTTTTTTTTAATAAATATATATATATAAACTCGGTTTATGGCGTCAGATGCCGCCATCCGAAGAATCTACAAGAGTCTTTTTCAATTTTTTCCGCTCAAGGGTCCATTCCTTTTCCAGACCTCTATCCCTCATTATCTTTGAAATATCATCAATCCAGTTCTTTCATGGTCTTCCCCATTTCCTTTTTTTTGTTTGTTTCAAACATACTTAATGTATTTAGTGAGCAAGTAAGATACATTAAAGGTAGTAGCAATAGTAAGTATTAAATTAAAAATTAAATTGCACTAAATTAATTAGAGTAAGAGATCAAGTAGAATTGAATACTTTACAAAGAAAAAATTCTTCATTTTCAGGACATGAAATTTGGGTGTAAATTTAAATGACCCTACACCTCCAACTGGTCATAGAGTGGTGAAAAGGGACAAAGAAGAGTTTGATAAATAAAAATTTTGTTGTTTTGCCTTTTCTTTCGGAACAAATAGCTAAAATTAAACAAATGTGTTGTATAAAATCATTTTGTTATGTAAATATATTTCTTGATATATCACTTTGTAATTACGATTTTAAAACGAAAACAGAGAAATAGAGTTAACTTAATATCCTTCATTAGAAAAACTAAGCTGATATCCACAAAGTAAATAAAAACAGAGTAGTATGTGTGCTAATAATGGTGTTCTAGCATTGTATTTAAAATCAAATGTGATTTCATGGATTTGGACAAATCCAAACCACTGTTACCATTTTTAGTATTTTATTTTTTACATCAAATAGGTAATGTATTTTTTTTGTTTCTGATAGTATTAAACCTATATTTTCAATTCCGTTTATCCATTTAGCCATAAAAATTAAAAAAGCTGTTATTAAGGCCTGCGCTTTGAGAGCTATTAAGGTATACAGTAATACCTCAGATTTTGTCGGTGTACCCTAGTAATGGGCGATAACGAGATGTTTTTCTCGATTGTATGGACATCTCGATAATTTTCGATTGTGTAAATTTTTTCTCGATGACTGCAGTTTGCAAATTTCTTTTATAAATCATATATTATGTATTATATACGTCATACATTTATCAAGAATCGTCTGCGGGTGAACTGGAATGCGTCGATGTTAATAAAGACTAGGTGACTTCGGCCGCTAGTGGGCCCCTCCTTTAATCGGGGCCCCTAATTTATACGTAATCTTGTAATATGAAATCACGAACAGGTTACCTGCTATATACGGCACTGATATATGATAGCAGGCGGGTGTGGTGTACACGCACTACAAAATCTTGTAAAAAATATAATATTGAAACGAATGAACCTCGGACCAGATCTCTTGGGGGAGGGGTCAAAGCGAGCGGAGGCACACAGCAGCTGCATAATATGATTAAGTCGTCACAGGTCTTTAGGCCTTTCCAACCATATGTCACATGAGAAGTCTGGATCTGAATTTATAAAAAAGCCCTCCCCGTGGGGGCAAAGGGGGAGGGGTGCAGGAAGTGGATAACATGAGTAAGTGGTCATAAGCCTTTCCAACAATATGTCACATGAGGGGTCCCGGCTAAATTTAGAAAAACACCACGTGGGGGAAAAGTGGGGGGGGGCGGTCACCGGAGGTGCATTACATCAATAAGTAGTCACAGACCTTTCCAACGATATCTCACATGTGGGGTCTTGGCAAAATTTGGAAAAGTGTCCCCCGGGGGGGTGCAAAATGGGGGGATGGACACCGGAGGAGCATAACATCAATAAGTAGTCACAGACCTTTCCAACGATATCTCACATGAGGGGTCTTGGCTAAATTTGAAAAAGTGTCCCCCGGGAGGGGCAAATTGGGGGAGACTGTCACCGGAGGTGCATAACATCAATAAATAGTCACAGACCTTTCCAACGATATCTCACATGTGGGGTCTTGGCTAAATTTGGAAAAGTGCCCCCCCGGGGGGGGGGGTAAAGTGGTGGTGGGGACACCGTAGGTACATAACATCAATAAGTAGCCACAGAGCTTTCCAACGATATCTCACACTAGGGGTCTTGACTAAATTTGAAAAAGTGTCCCCGGGGGGACTGTCACCGGAAGTGCATAACATCAATAAGTAGTCAGACTTTTTCAACGATATCTCACAAGAGGGGTATTGACTAAATTTGGAAAAGTGTCCTCCGGGGGGGGGGGGAGTGGGGGGGCGGCCACCGGAAGTGCATAGCATCAATAAGTAGTCACAAACCTTTCCAACGATATGTCACATGAGGGGTCTAGGCTAAATTTGGAAAAGTGTCCTGAAATTTCATATATTAAAAATAATATTTAGCGGAGGGCTTCATAAAAAAAATCTGATCTAAAATCATAAAAACGGAAAAAAATACCCTCGCAGTGGGGGCCAAATTGGGGAGGGGAGGAAGAAAGTCTCATAATATGAAAGAGTCATCCGAGAGCTTACCGATGACGTATCACATGACTGGTCCAAAAAAAGTTTGAAAATTGCTCCCCCTCCCACCCCCTGTGAGCCCACTCTTTCGCCCCGGAATTCACACAGCCGCCACTTTAAAATTTTTATGCTCAATAATTAATATTTACCGGAAGACTGCATAAAAAACCCACATCTAAAGTGATATTTAAATTTATTATAGAAATCGGCTACGGTTTTAAAAATTTGTTCGCCCCTTCCCCATCCCCCTTTGGGCGAAGAAAGGTTCATAGTATGAAAGAGTGGTCAAAGGGCTTTTCGATTATATGCCACAGGAAGGGTTCGGTAAAATTTTTAAAATTGCACCCTGCATGATTCCACTCTCACGTCCTCCTTCCTCGAAATCACCCGACCCACCTTCCTCTTTGAAATTTTTATATTTAATAAATAATTTTTATCGGAGGGCTCCAGGTATGTGGCATCTTGGTAGGGCTAAAATAAGAGAAACTTTGAAAATTACGGCTTCATTTCACAGCTCATTGTCATGCATCTTTCTCTATCTCGTCCCTTGGTACTCTCGATAAATTTTCTTACTTTTCTTCTCTGCCGAGGACGAGAGAAATCCTCGAAAAGCTTCTCATAGCGAAATGTTGAAAAGCGCGAGCGAAATCCTCGAAAGGCTTTTCGTTGGGAGATTTCGAAAAGAACGAGAGAAACCAGCCACCAGCGAGAGGCTTCCCATCGGGAAAGGTTGAAAAGGGCGAGAGACACTCTCGAGAGACTTCCCATTCCGAAAGGTTTAAAACCGCGAGAGAACAAACCATCGAGCAGCTTCCCATCTGGAAGCGTCGAAATGCTGGAAAAATCATCGAGATGAGATTTGCCGAAATGCGAGATGGAAATGAAGCTTTTAGAGTCAAACTTACCGGTTGGTTTAAGTCATAATTTCTCAAAGGAGTCCATCTGCTTATCCAATCTCTTTTTAGCTCACAGGCTATCTAAGCCTGAGAGCTAATTTACCCGTCGGTTCTGTGTGTATGCATGTACGTATGTACGTAACGCGATAACTCTTGATTAAAATGTATGATTTGCTTCAATTTTTTTTATGTTTATTCTGATAAGGCGTTCCGCTGATTAGTTTTGACGATTCATTGGTTAAGGATAAAGGGAGATAAGGGGGGCTGGTCCCCCCCTCCTTAATTTAGATAAATAGGTTTTTCATGCAGAATTATTCGATTTGCTCCAAATTTCGTATACCGGTTTATTATGTTAAGGAGCTTCCCTGATTAAACTTGGAGGTTCATTAGTTATGTATGAAGGGGGGAAAGGGGGGTAGAACCCTCCTTAATTTAGATAAATGTGTTTTTCATGCAGAATTATTCGATTTGCTCCAAATTTGATATACCGGTTTATTATTTTACGGAGCTTCCCTGATTAAACTTGGAAGTTCATTGGTTAAGGATAAAGGGGGGCTGCCCGCCCCCTCTTAATTTAGATAAATGGGTTTTTCATGCAGAATTATTCGATTTGTTCCAAATTTGGTATACCTGTTTATTATGTTAAGGAGCTTCCCTGATTAAACTTGGAAGTTCATTAGTTAAGTATAAAGGGGAGAAAGGGGGGGGGTAGACCCCTTCCTTAATTTAGATAAATGGCTTTTTCATGCAGAATTATTCGATTTGCTCCAAATTCGATATACCGGTTTATTATGTTACGAAGTTACCTTGATTAGATTTGGAGGTTTAAGGGTTAAGTATAAAGGGGGAGAAGGGGGCTGGTCCCCCCTTAATTTAGATAAATGGGCTTTTCATGCAGAATTATTCGATTTGCTCCAAATTTGGTATACCGGTTTATTATGTTAAGGAGCTTCCCTGATTAAACTTGGAAGTTCATTGGTTAACGATAAAGGGGGAGAAGGGGGGCTGGTTCCCCACTTAATTTAGATAATTGGGTTTTTCATGCAGAATTACTCGATTTGTTCCAAATTTAGTATACCGGTTTATTATGTTAATGAGCTTCCCTGATTAAACTTGGAGGTTCATTACTTAAGTATAAAGGGGGGTAGACCCCCTCCTTAATGTAGATAAATGGGTTTTTCATGCAGAATTATTCGATTTGCTCCAAATTTGGGATACCGGTTTATTATGTTAAGAAGCTGCCTTGATTAGATTTGGAGGTTTATGGGTTAAGTATAAAGGGGGGGGGCTGGCCTCCCCCATAATTTAGATAAAAGGGTTTTTCATGCAGAATTATTCGATTTGCTTCAGATTTAATATACCGATTTATTCCGATATGGCGCTTCCTTCATTAGATTTGGAGGTTCATTGGTTAAGTATACAAGGGCGAAAAGGGGGCAAGTCCCCTCCCCTTAATTTAGATAAATGGATTTTCATGGAGAATTATTCAATTTACTTTAATTTTTTTTTTTCTATGTTCGTTCTGATAAGGAGCTTTCCTGATTAGATTTGGAGGTTCATTATTTAAGTATAAAAGGGTTAAAGGGGTTAGACCACCCTTAATTTAGCGATATGTTTCTTTTTTTCATGCAGAATTATCTGATTTTCTTGAAATTTGATATACTGATTTATTATAGTTAAGGAGTTTCCCTGATTTGATTTGGAGGTTCATTGGTTAAGTATAAAAGGGGCAAACGGGGTATATTTCCCTTCATTTATTTTTTGAGGGACATTATTCTTTGAAATAAGAGTATAATATACAATTAATGTGAATAACCTGTGAGCTCAATGCCATCAGTTTAACTGGCACTTATCTTTTTATTGCTATTAACCGATGTGGGTTATGAAGCATAGTGGTTTATGTATTCAGTTCTGTATAGTCCTAGTTTCAAACTTTACTGTTAAATTTAGTGTCATTTTGCCCCGAATTTTCAATGTTTCTCTTATTTAAGCTCTGCCAAGCTGCCCCATACCTGGAGACTCAGATAAATACTATTTATTAAATATAAAAAGTTCAAAGAGGAAGGTGAGTGAATTCTGGGGGGCGCGAGAGTGGACAAGGGGGGGGGGGTAATTTTCAAACTTTTACCAAACCTCTCCATCGGAAAGTCCTTTCACCACTCTTTCATATTATGAACGTTTCTCCACTTGAATTCCGGAAGGGGGGGGGGGGGGGGAGCGGTGCGGTGGTTATTTTTTTTTAAATTGTAGAGATTTCTACAATAAATATCATCAAATGAGGTGTTTTAATGGAGCTCTCCGATAAATATTATTTATTAAATATAAAATTTTGGTGGCTGCGTGGGGGGTGCTGTGGGTGAAAAGTGGGGCTGCGTGATTTCCGGGTATATTTTGGGATAAAAGAGGGAACTCACGTGGGAGGGGTAGATTTCAAACTTTTTTTGGACCAGTCATTTGATATATCATCGGAAAGTTTTCGGTTATCATCGGAAAGTTACTCTTTCATATTATGAACCTTTCTTCTTCCCTCCCTATTTTGGCGCCCCGAGAGAGGCACTTTTCGAACTTTTTTGAAATCGTAGCGTTTTTAAACATTTTAGATCGGATTTTTTTACGGAGCCCTCCGATAAATAATTTTTAATATATGAAAAATTCAAAGAGAAGGATAAGTAGGGTATATTTCGGGGGAACGATAATTGGAATCCTGGGACTCTTTTCTATCTTTTGCTGATACCCCTCATGTGATATGCCATTGGAAAGCTCTGTGACTACTATTTCATTTTATATATCGCCCGCGCCCCTCCCCTTACTTTGCCCCGCGCGGGGGCACTTTTCTAAATTTAGCCGACACCCCTCATGTGACATATCGTTGGAAAGTTCTGTGACCACTTATTCATATTATGCACTTTCCTTGCCCCTGCCCCCTACTTTGCTCCCCGCGGGGGTTCGTTTAATGTATTCCAGTCGAAGTCTTTCTAAAAATGGGGAAATTAAAGATCCAATCTCAAAAGACGTAGAAAAATCAATAAAAAATTTTGATCTCTTTTATCATCCTTTAGTTCATGTTTTTGCCACTAGGGGGTACTTTTGATTCTTATTTCTTTGGCCATTTTTGGTGCTAATTGCCGAAAAATTCTAATTTTTGATACTTAAACTTCCCTTACCGCTTCATAGCTACTCGCGTTTTTTCAGCTTTTTTCAACCAGGGGGCACCCTTACAAGACTTTTCCAGTCTTATGGCTCCTTTATAGCCTCCCTTTGGTTTGTTGTTTTTTTATTCCATCTGTTTTCAGTTACCCTATATTTAATAAAATCTGCCTTATATATATGTAAAAACAATGATTTCAATAATCGATTCTAGAACATCTCCTTTGTAGATTCTCGAAAATAATCGATGACTGTATCGATTGTGTATTTTACGATAACGATTTTTTTCGATTGGTAAATTTTAGAGAATCGCCCATCACTAAGCCCTATCACTACTATGAAATTGTCGGCCAGAATAATAGCTAAGTTTTCCAATAACTGTTTTTAGCTTTTCTCGTTATAATCGATTGTAAAAACATCTAGATTGTAGATTCTAGGAATTAATCGATGGCTGTATCGATTGTGATTTTTTACGCTGACGATTTTTCTTGATTGTCGAATTCTCGAGAATCGCCCATCACTAGTGTACCCTAGTAACATCAGTGCATTTTTTGTAAACGAAGGGAGCGACCACGTGTTCTCTTGTTCAGTATGGCGTTGTTTCTCGTTGTGTCTGCATCACCTCGTGCGTCTAGGCAAGCAATTTCCTTTTTTTTTCAGGGTATTTTGGGGCATTATTGATTATGAGTGGTCCATCATGGGACACAAAGAAAGTTTCTAGATCCAGCAGATCCTACACATGTGGCTCAATCAATTACTTATTTTGGGAAATCCATGGGTTTGGAGATGTATGGTGAGGATGTGGAAGATTTGATGGATAAACACAGTGAAGAATCCACCACTGAAGAGCTGCAAGACCTTCATCTAGAAATGCAACAGACGACAGATGAGGAGGAAGTGACAGAGGTGAATGTACCTTCTTCAGAGATTAAGGACATCTTCTCTATATGGAGTAAGGCACAGAGCTTTGTGGAAAAAAATCGTCCAGACAAATCTGTTGTGAGCCGTGTCTGCAACTTGTTTAATGATAATGTCTTTTTAGGCAAATCTTAAAGGACTAAAGAAACAGAACACTTTTTTGAGCAGCATATGTCCTTTGATTCTGAAGCTAGTGCTAGCGCCAAAACACCAAAAAATGGAAGTGACTCCAGAAAAAGCGCTTTGATACCATAAGTCAAGAAAACTATATTAATTTCTTATTGCTTTTAATATTGAACACTATACTTATTCTCTATAAAATGTGTTTATGGTACATATTCTGGAGTATTTAGAACGAATTAATTGGATTTACATAGATTCACATGGAAAGAATTGCCTCAGTTTTCGGCAGTTTTGAATTTTGCCGATTGTTTTCGAACGGATTATCAACAAAAACCAAGGTATCACTGTACTGTAGTTCCAGAGAAGACTTTGAAAAAGAGAAATGTAAAATTTATCAGGATTTGGTTAATAATGGTGTTAGATAGAAAAAAAAATAAATAAAAGGGAAAGAAGGATTTTAAATTTAAATTTATTAAAAATAGGAGTTATAAAAATATTATGTCGATTTAATTTATGAATTAGAGAGGAGAGAATTTACTATTAAATATGGCCAGTGATCGTTAGTGGTTATAATAAACATTGCATGTGAGAGATGTAAATAAATATAACTTGGTAACTTCATGGTAAAATATAAATAATAAACTCTAGACTCACCTGAACAAAGAAAACATTTCTTGCCTAAAAATTGCATATGTTGAACACATTTTAAATTGTGCCAAGTGTTAAATTTTTTTCTTTAAATGTTTATATTTAATAATTCTATAATATTTCATTGCAATAAATTAATTTGGCACTGAATAATAAAAACATCAAACACATAAATGATACATATACACTTAATAAAACAAAATATTTTTATTTAAATGATGTAGTTAAATGGGGAAAGGGGAGGGAGAACTAATTTAGTCCACTAATTATACAAATTTCATCTATTAATTCTTACATGAGTTTCATAGATTTAAATTTCATTTTTAACAAATTGACATTTCTTTTATAGAAGATTGAAATAATATTGTTGAGAGCTTGAACATTAATATGTTTATATTGAGAATCTTAATTTAATTGATAAAACATCGGTACATGCAAAAAATGTGGTTCATAGTCTTTATCAAAGTTAATTTATAGGAAGAGTTCACACTGGAGAGTTAATGATTATGAATCTGAGCAATTGTTCAAATCCTGAGATTTGTAATATGCTCCAAAGCAAAAATAAAACAGGCATCTTACCACTGCGATGTCATCACCGTAGGGAAAGCAATATATGCATTTTCATCGTACTTACTCATGTTGATTTTCGGTATATATCGAAAATAGATATTGTGAGAATCGAGAACATCTGTATATTGCACTTTTCTTGAGACATTCATTTTTCCTTTTTATCATCACCCATATTTTCAAATGGATAATTTGATTAGAACGGATTTCTTGATCACAAAGGAGATCGGTAGTACCCATTATATATCAGTATTCAAAGGCCTTGAATCTCCAGCATTCCTACGAAACCACTTCGGAACCACAATTTTGACACAGATAAAATATGTAATTCACTATGAATAAGGTATGATTTGATGGCATGTTATATAAATATAAGAAAAGGATTTGCCCGAAGGATCCATTCGATCCAACGGTTAAGATAAATCCTTTCACGGAGCATCAACGCGCACTTGTTCGCACGTTGAGGTCTGTGGCCCGAGAGAGCGAGATGACGCTATCAACGGGCGTCGTTGATTGGCTGATTTAAAATCGACGATGCCACACAGAGTAATAAAAGTGTTTGAATAAAATAACGTTAAATGATGAATTTTAGATTTGAAAATTATTATAAAAATATTCTATTACGGTAGAAAGTATTAATTTTAAGATTTATTATTTTATTATTGATAATTTTTGACGATCTTTTATGGCGATTAAATAAAAATTGTTTTAAAGTGAAATTTAACTGAAAAACGAACTTAACGAAAATTAATGAATATTTAAAGGTAGAATTTAAAATTTGAAAGTAAAGAAGTTTTTTTGATTTAATTTAAATATTTTAAAATAGCTTTTTAAATTAATTTTAATTGGAAAGGATGTTATTATATAACAAATGGCTATCCTAAAGGTCTCATTAAGAAAATCTTTAAAACCACTTTGATCCTTGTTAAATCTACTCCCCTTCCCTCCTTTTCATCATAATAAAACAAGTTCTTTTGTTTGTATCCCACATTATAATAATATTTCTGGGATTCGAAAGTCATTCAATATTGGTGTTTCTTTTAAACTGATTAATAAACTGGACTCTTTTTTCTTTTAAATACCGTATAACTTGCATGTAAGTCGACCCCCTAACTTTTGAATGCAAGTTCTGCAAAAAATCAAAAACCTGCATATAAGTCTACCCGTAACTTTTTACTTCAGTTTTGCACAAAATCAAGCCAAAGATTTCACTTGCTAATGCGAAAAAGTAGTAAGTAAACAAAAACAAATCATTTAAAAAAAATTTTTTTAATGATTATTATTTGTATATATTTTATATATTTTAATATTCATACACATAAAAAGCTAGAATTTTCAGTAATCAAAGTTTTTTTTTCTTTTTTAATTGAGTTGCGTATAAGTCAACCCCCTTCCCCCCCCCCAATTCTGATTTGCTTGCCGAAAATTGTCAGAAATTCCTCGACTTATATGCAAATATATATGGTAAACATAAATTTAAATATAAGTCAAAGGTAACTGGTGTTGTTTATGCCATTCCCTGTAAAGATTGCTATATAGCATATATATTGGTGAAACTGGTAGATTGATGGAAATTCGCCTGAAAGAACATATGAGTGCATTTGAAAAGATAAACTAAATTAAAAAATTGTCCAACATTCACTTGAAACTGATTACATCCAGCTGTTACAAACACAGCTGGTTTACACATATAGGATCACTGAAGGTGAAGTTGAATGAAGCCTGTTCTATTTTTGCTGAATATACTTTGTTTCCGGAAAAATAACTTTAATTTTAACTGTACTTGATTGGTCCTGTTGTTTATTTTTCAGTGGTTATCCTCTACTGATAGGCCTTGCTGTTGCTTGGCGAAACATATACAGTCTGCCCTGCTTAATTGGGTAACGGATAAACAAATACCCTGCTTATAGAAATAAAATCTTCTAGAATCAAAATTTTTTCCATAGAGGTAATGTAAAAATTCCCCACTTATTCGAATAATTTCCCTGGATAATGCAATAAAGACTAATTTGGTGTGACAAATATTTTTCCTAGAAAAGGTCTTTTGTTCAAAAATTTCAAACCACCAAAGCACAAGTTTCTCAGAGGAAACAGAATGAAGTCCAGTTACGCACGTCACGTCAAATTCGAACAACTTTTCCCAGGGTTGCTATAGCAATGGACATCTCGAATGAAAAGGGTGTTGAGTGGGGGAGGGAAACAAAACGACTATGCTGTATGATTACGGTAAAGAAAAATGGATTGGTCATGTGATGTTGTAGAATATTCGAGGTTAATTGCAGTTCGGTTCTCACTTTATTTATTCAGTTTGTTTTAAGGTTCTGAAGTGGAAAAATATGAATGCAAAAAGAAAAGATTTTAAGTTTGTGCAATAAATTGAAGGTTTTGGATGTCATAAAGCACAGTGTTAAGTGAGGTACTGGGTATGTGAATTCCGAGAATATGAAATGAATTCAAGATAATTAATTCATATATAATTACCCCAAATTCACATTTGAAGTCTCAAAGCCCACACACCCAACATCCCACTTTGGCCGGAGCGAAAGTAGCTGTACATCGCGCCATGAAAAGTTAATTTAAAGTTATTACAATTAATATTAATCCCCTTCTATTTATTATTCAATCTAAGAATCTTAGCTGAAATAAAGAACGTTAAAATAGTTAATCTCACCCTTCAAATATATTTTCAAATTACACCTGAAATGATGAACTTAAAATAAATAATATTCAAATATAAGGAACACACAGAAAAATAAATTTTAATACTTCTTTATTTAGTATTCATACGATTAATTATATATATGAGGAGAATATCTGGCCAGATTAAATAAAAGACAAACTTTTGTAACATGAAACATATCTTAAAATATTAATAAGCAATAAATAGCGACATTATGAAATGCAAATTTCTGAGTTTCATTTATGATTAACAGAGAACATAAATGTAATAAAAGAATTACTAGGAATACAAAATAGATCAGGTTGTTTTGAAGTTGCGATCTGCAGCACTTAAATGTTCAAAACTTTAAAGAATGAGTCACTAGGAAAAGAGTGGCTAAAAGATAAGCACAGTTCCCATCAGAGGAATCAAAATCTATTTTGCTTTAATTCCATATATCGTAAGTTAGCCCGATCAATCATGGAGACGATGATTTCACAGTTTCCCTTGTTTAAGGTATGAATCATAAAATCACTAATTTTTTCTCCCGTGACAAAGTTAAGGAAAATAAAATCTTTTACCTCCAAAGAACGAAGACATTCGTATCATGTCGGGAAGTTGCAATATTTCTAATAATCGATCTTTATGAAATCTCATCTTGACCATCTCCTATATCTAGTGATACACTAGATATCATCCTTTTCCGAGATATAAAATCTCTAACGGTCCACATATGAAGACAGCCTTTTCTCCATCTTTCGAGATAACTGGACAGGACATTTCTTTTAAAGATCCATGAGTGATGCTAAATCTTTTCAAATATTCCTATCTTGTATTTTAGTTATTATAAAATAAAAAGATTAATTTATCAGACAATACATTTATAGGAAAGCCAACCGACCGATGTGCCGATTATTTCATTACGGCACCACCAGCCGGCCGCTTCCTATGTCTTCACCCTTTCAGAGCTGACGCTTAAGAGAGAGAGAAACGCGTCGCTTGGGGAGAAACGAAGTTAGCGGCAAGCGTTGTGATTGGCTGGTTTGACAATGTACTCAAACGAACTCAAAATGAATATTATTTGAAAAATGAATCAACATAAATTGTTTTTGAATGAAAATTAAAGTGATAAAATTTATTATAAATGGGAAAAATTAATTTAAAATGTATATTTATTTTATAAATGAATTCAGATGATTATTTTAATTCTGATAGATTTATTATTTCCCAACGATCTTGATATTGAAAATAAAACTTTTATTAAATTTGGAAGAACATTATTAATTTATAATATAAATTAAGTTAGGTATTATTTCTTAATTTTTGATAGCTGAAAAAGTTTAGAAATTATATTTGAAATATCTTTTTAAAGATTGGCAACACAAAAACGAAACTTTGAATTTAAAAAGTAAATAAAGATCATTAGAAAGATAAATAATGTCATAGGTGATTCCATAATTTGAAATATTAAAATTTTAGTGGGTAATTATTACTAAGTTAAAATATTTAAATTGTTTTATAAAGGGAAAAAATATGTTATGTTTTTATGACATAACACACAGGAAAACACAAACTTAAATCGCTAAAGAGTTTCAAATTTCTCAGTCTCAAGTCTTGACCATTAAGAAAAATGCTGATAAAATTGAAGAAGAATGGAGAAACAATAGAAACCTATGCTGAAAACGGAAAAGAAAATCTCATGACAATCTCGACAATGCTGTGTTGGATGGGTTTCATTCAAAAAGAAGCAGCTTTAATAAACGGGGCAATGGTTATGCAGAAAGCCGAAGAAATTTCAAAAGATTCTATTAATGAGAGTTTTTTGGCATCTAAAGGATGGTTATATAGATTCCAGCAAAGGCACAATTTAACATTTCAGAAACTACATGGAGAATCGGGTTCTGTAAACGATGTAGTTTGTGATGAATGGATTGAAGAAACTTTACATCCAATTCTTGCTGAGTACAAACCATGCGATATTTTTAATTGTGACAAAACAAGTCTACTTTATAGAACTATGCTAAAAGGAACAATTGCAAAAAAAATAAAAATTACGTGGATTTAAAATAAGTAAAGATCGCGTAACTGTGCTACTCTGTGTAAATCAAACGGGAGAAGAAAAGCTTCAACCTCTTCTCATTGGCAAAAGCAAACAGCCTAGATGTCTAAAAAGCATAAAAAATTATCCTGTTACATATGATTATTCACAGAATGGTTGGATGACAAAACATATTTTTGCAAGTTGGCTGACAAAATTAGACCTAAACATGAAAAAGCAAAATAGAAAAATTGTCCTGTTTATGGATAATGTTGGAAGTCACAAAACAGAGAACTCAATTCGACTGAATAATGTCAGATTAGAATTTTTGCCTGCAAATACGACAGCCAAAATACAACCACTTGATCAAAGAATCATAAGATCATTCAAGGCGTTATATAGACGGGAGCTTATAAATGAACTTCTCCATATTTTGGACTTGGAAACAGAGAACTGTAATGAAACATTTTCCAGTCTTTCAAAAAAAATTAACCTTTTGACTGCTATGCCTTTCTGCAACAAAGCTTGGAATAATGTTCCTGTTAGTGTAATTAAAAACAGTTTTAAAAAAGCTAAATTTTTAAAGCCTAAATCTGATGTCGATGATTGTTGGGACACAAAAACTGAAATTTGTGATCTTCAAGAATTTCAAGAACTCGATAAACTCCAAATTACACGAGAACTTTTGGAATTTATAGAATTTGGGGAAAATGAGGCTACAGAAACTGATGAGGTGTCAGAATCATCTGCCTGCATAGAAGAAGATGAAAATAATGAAGTTGTAATAGATCCTCACCCATCCTTGAGTGAAGTACAGAAATCATTATCAATTATATGAAGACATTTTGAAGCTTGAGGTGGAGATTATAAAATATTATATGGTTTGGAAAAAGAACTGCAGAAATGTGCACAAAAAACATTGAATAAACAATCAATTGTATTGGATTTTTTCAAAAAATTGTAATGAGGTAAGCGATAAAACCAAAATATTCATCATGTAATTTAAGTTTATGTGTATTATAATGCTTAATAGTATAAGAATTTCTATTTCATTTTGTAGTTCTCTTTTTTTAAAAAGAAAGTAACTATTTTACAATTAAAATAATTGTTTTTTTTTTTTAACTGCTATAAATTATTAGTTAGATTTTAAGACATTATTAACGATGTGGTAAAGTAGAATAAATTTCCTCACTTTATCGAATAATAGGTGTTGGAACCACACATATTCGTTTAAGCGGGGCTGACTGTATTGCATGTTTTTAACCCGGCAGAACTCGCTGCATGAGATTTTCTCTCACAGTCGTACTTTTTTAAGACTCTTATTTAAATCATTTTTCACTTTAATTAAAATTTCAAAATGTTTTTCAATTATTTTACCTATTTTGTGAATAAAAGTACTAAGCCAACCAAAAAAAGTTGATATTATATGAATGTAAAGAAAAAGAAAAGCAATTGGGCATTCTCACTAGCGAGTTCTCCCGGGTTAACATTTTATATTTTTATAAATTTTATGTTAATTGTATTTAAGTCTGTCTGTCTTTACTTATTTTTATTAAATCATATATTCATAAATCAGTTCTTTTTTTTTTAATGGGAAATGATTGATGGGCTGCCCTATGTTCTTTTTTTAAAAAGTATTATTCATTATATTTAAAAGTAAAGAAGTTGATAAATTTGAAATTGTTCTGAAATTTATTTTTTTGTATTTATATTTTCATTTCAGGTTATCAGTTTGATAGGCTTTATATGTGTGCAGACTATTTATGCAGCAACATATGCTTCAGCTGGTGGATGGTATTCTTTTGTGTCAATGACTGGATTTTGGATCTGTTTATTGGTTGTCATCTGTTATTTGTTCCACATTGTCGAAAAATTGCACTGGTTGCCCTGGCTGATTGCTGTAAGTTTAACTTATTATAAGGTTTTTTTGTTGTTGTTGTAGTTTTTTGTGTGTTATTGTAGCATTCATTCTCTCATTAAATAAAAGATAAAGAATAAAGATAAATCATGCATTAAGCATACATTATGAAACACTTTCCAACTCTTCTAGAATACTTTAACAATACTTTGCATTTTAATCATGTAAATAAAATACCTAAGTTAAGTAATCATTTTAGAAAACTCATAACATATATTTGAAAAGCAGGATTTAGCAATTAGGGGAAACATGGGAGGTTTGATCTACTTTTTACAAATATTTTTTTTCTAAACGTAATAAAATTTCTGTATTGACATTATTTGATAGCTTATAATGTTTGGCATCATTTTGCACTATTTTTTTCTATTTAAATTATAAACTATTTTTTTGAGTAATGATTTTTCAAAAGTCTAGAAACCGGGTCAAAACTCCCTACTTGAGGGAGGTTTGACCCGCAGGAATTGGGTGTTATTAAAAATCTTTTACAGCAATAATTAAATGTATAAAGAAATGCTATTATAAGCTACAGGCAATAATTATGAGTAGAAAATACCAAAAATAATGAATTCATTGAACTTGTAGATGGAATATCGTAGAATCGGAGGGAAAGGAAAGATTTGTGAAACTTGCAGATGTAGATAGAGATGCTGATGGTAGATTCAATACATTGGTAGATGGATTAGAAGATGCAACTGAAACCAAACTTGTAACATCCAGATCTGGTCTATCTGTGGCATAAGCAGAGTTGTATACTGTGCACGGAAAATTTTCCGCAAAATTCAGAACTTTGCGGGGGGGGGGAAGTAATTTTTATTCTTGTAACTTTTTTTTTTTTAACCGAAATGTTAAATATTTCCCAATTTTATGTACAATTTATTTATTGTTTGCCAGGGGGTGATTCTGTTCCGAATTTTCCGAAAATTCAAGCATAAAAAAATCACTTAAAAATACTGCGAATTTCAACAAATGGTCGCCGAAAAAAAAAAAAACAATTTCATCAATCGTTCGCAGAAAAAAATCACCCCTTTCGTCAAAGCATCGTGAAAAAAATGCGAATTTCGGTAAAGGACCGCAGAAAACGCGAATTTCTTCAAAGGATCCTTATTTAAACAAGTGGGTAAGTGTGATCACAGATCGCACAGAGGGTTTTGTTTAATATTTCTTTCAAACACTATCCTTTTGCAAAATCTGTTAGCTCCACCATTCGCAACTAGGGAGTGCACTCTATTCTAAACAAACGTCTACCCGACAAAACTCAGTTTTAGAACCTATTCGCGCTTATATTAGTCGAGGAAATTGGACCCATAAAACTTAAAATAGGAAAGCCATCCTGGCCAAGTGGAAATAAAATATGAAAGGCTATTGTGCATAAAATGAAAGAGTGGTTGAAGGTTCGTCAAATGATATATCAGATGAGGGGTTTGGGGAAAAAATCCCCCTCCCGGAGCCTTCAAGTGAAACTAGCTCGCTGTAGATTAATTAGCTGCTAAGTTAGAAAAAATGCTTAAAAAACACAAGTTAGAGCCCAGAGGAGTCAATAATATAAGACTTTTTGAAAAATTTATCATTTGTCGTGTGATCACAAGTGCTCAGCTATAAGTATGCAAAATTTGATATCCCCAGCTTAATTAGGGCTCAGTTAGAAATAATTGTTTATAATACAGAAGTTGAAGGCCAAAGGGTTAATTATAAGACTTTTTCAAAAATTCATATTTGGTCTTATGATCTGACGCGTTCAGCTATAAGTATGCAAACTTTCATGTCTCCAATTTAATTATGGGCTCAGTTAGAAAGAATTGATTAAAAAATACAAGCTGGAGTCCAAAGGGTTAAATATAAAATTTTTGCGAAAAAAAAATTATTTGTCGTGTGGTCTCAGGTGTTCTACTATAAGTATGCAAAATTTCATGTCTCCAACTTAATTATGGGTCTCATTTAGAAAGAATTGCTTAAAATATATATGTGATAGCTCAAAGGGTTAAATGTAAGACTTTTTCAAGATTTTATAATTTGTCACCGGGCCTCAGGTGTTCTGCTATAAGTATGCAAAATTTCAAATCTCCAATTTAAATATGGTCTCAGTTAGAAAGAATTGCTTAAAATACACAAGCTGGAGTCTAAAGGGTTAAATATAAAACGTTTTTCGAAGTTTATTATTTGTCGTGTGATCTGAAGTGTTCAGCTTGAAGTATGCAAAATTTCATGTCTCTAACTTAATTATGGGGCCCATTTAGAAAGAATTGCTTAAAATAGATATGTGGGAGCTCAAAGGGTTAAATGTAAGACTTTTTCAAGATTTTATGATCTGTCGCCTGGCCTCAGGTGTTCTGCTATAAGTATGCAAGATTTCAAATCTCCAATTTAATTATGGGCTCAGTTAGAAAGAATTGCTTAAAATACACAAGCTGGAGTCCAAAGGGTTAAATAGGAAACTTTTTTCGAAATTTATTATCTGTTGTATGTTCTGAAGTTTTCAGCTATAAGTATGCAAAATTTCAAGTCTGCAATACAATTAGGGGCTCTGTTAAAAAGAATTGATTAAAACACACAAGCTGGAGTCCAAACGGTTAAATATAAAACTTTTTCGAAATTTATTATTTGGCGTGTGATCTGAGGCGTTCAGCTATAAGTATGCAAAATTTCAAGTCCCCAATTCACTTAGGGACTCTGTTAAAATGAATTGCTTAAAATACACAAGCTGGACTCCAAAGGATTAAACATAAAACTTTTTTGAAATTTATTATTTTTCGTGTGATCTGAGCTGTTAAGCTATCAGAATACAAAATTGCATGCCTCCAATTTGATTAGGAATTCTGTTATAAAGGAATGCTGAAAATACCCAAATTGGAGCCCAAAGGGTTAAATATAACACTTTTTCAAAGTTTTATGATTTGGTGTGTGTGGGCTCATGTGTTCAACTATAATAATTCAAAATTCCATGTCTCTATCTTAATTAGGGGCTCTGTTAGAAAAAAATGCTTAAAATGCACAAGTTGGAGCCCAAAGGGTTAAATATAAAACTTTTTTCAAAATTTTATGATTTGTCTTGTTGTCTCGGGTATTCAGCTATAAGTATGCGGAATTTCATGGCTCCAACCTTATTAGGGGCTGACTTAGAAAGAATTGTTTGAAATACACATGTGGGAGCTCAAAGGGTTAAATTTAAGACTTTTTCAAAATTTTAGGATTTGTCGTTTCATATGAGGTGTTCAGCTATAAGTACTCAAAATTTCAAGTCTCCAACATGTATAGTTTCTGAGAACGGGCTCTGTGACGAACAGACAGACAGACAAAGGAGCGAGACGAATAGGGTTTCGTCAGATGAACGAAACCCTAAAAAAGACCATTTTGTCAAAGAATCGCAGAAAAAACGCAAATTTCGTCAAAGAATCGCAGAAAAAATGCAAATTTCGTCAAAGGAATGCTGAAAAAAAACAAATTTCGTAAAAGCATAGCGGGAAAAGCCCGAATTTTGTCAAAGGATTGCGAAAGAAACGCAAATTTTGTAAAAGAATCGCGGAAAAAAATTAATTTCGTCAAAGGATCGCGAAAGAAACACGAATTTCGACAAAGGGCCGCGAGGAAAGCATGAATTTCGTCAAAGAATCATGAAAAAAAACACTAATTTCGTGAAAAGATCGCTGAAAACACACGAATTTCGTCAAAAGATTGCGAAAAAACATGAATTTCATCAAAAGATCGTGAAAAAAAAGGCAAATTTCGTCAAAATACCGGGAAAACATGCAAATTTCGTCGAAAGATCGCGAAAAATACACGAATTCCGTCAAAAGATCGCGAAAAAAGTGAATTTTCTCAAAGGATCGCTAGTTTCATAAAAAAACGAATTAACAAAACACGCTCAAAAGGTAGAAAAAAACTGTACTTTTTTTCAGAAGATTGCGAAAAACGTAAATTTTGTCCAAAGATCGCGAAAAGCAGGCGAATTTCGCCAAAAGATCCCGAAAAATATGCGAATTTAGTCAAACAATTATGAAAAACACTCAAATTTTCTCAAAAGATCGCGAAAAATAAACGGTCAAGTGTGAGTATTACTTGCGTACAGAGAGTTCCGTACAATAATATGTGAATTAGTAAGTGTATTATTAAAAAAATGCCGTTGCTCAAAAAATACTAAGACTTTGTAAAAACTATACAACGTAGGGTTGGGTTGGGTATAGCTGTATAGTATACAGGGGGCAAAGGAAAGTCCCTTTAACCTGAAAATACTTGCGAACGGAGAGAGCTACAGCTATACAAGTGAGGTAACGGTACAGTAAAGCGACTACGCCCGACCTAATGCAAACGACAGCAGCACCCCTTGTGGCGAAATTTGGAAGAGAGCCATTGCAAATCGAAAACGAAAAGAGGTAGAGTAAATTTTCCAATTAGAAAGTTTTAGAACATCAATTAATTAGTACGAAAGAACATTTGGTTCACACGGATAAAGATAAAAAAAATTAAGTGAAATTATTTTTGATTTCAGCGTTGCGAAAGCTTTCACACGATACCCCCACACGATATACAAAGAAAAGATTTTTTTTTTTCAAGTAACTTAATTAGCCCCTCTACATTTTTCCTAAATATATTTATGAATATTTATTAATCTGTAAATATGTGGGTCAATAGTCTTTATTACTTCCCCGAATTTGAACTTTCCACGTTGCATAGTTTATGAGTAAAAGGGCTGTGACAGACAGACAGACACGAGGGATTGTATAATGGTTCCATTTTTACTTTTTAAGTACGGAACCCTAATAAGCAAATTTCTTCAAAAGATTGCGAAAGGAACGCGAATTTCAGTAAAAGATTGCAAAAACACTCAAATTTTAGTAAGAGATTGTGAAATCACGTGAATTTTGTCAAAGGATCGCGAAAAACACGCTAATTTCGTGAAATGGTTGCGGAGATTTTGTTTATTTTTATTTGTGATTTGCTGAATTTAGATCCCTAAAAGTTCCTTTTTATATGAAATATATGGTCTTTTTTGAAAAAAATGGTCCCCTTTTACCATTTTTTACTACAAAAGTTGAGTGGGAGTCTTGTATGTTGTATTCATAGGTTTTTCTTTGATTAGTTAAAATTGCTGCTGTAAAGTAATATTTATTAAAGCCAAATAAACTGATTTTTTTTTTCTTCCTGCTGCTAATTTTTCATTATTGCAATCTGTACCCAATTGTTTAGAATGCCCAGAGTTAGCAAAATGTGTGGCGAAATTTTATGAGTAATTATTCTTTCAAATGTGAAAATATTTTCAAGATAGCAATCATTTTAATTTTTAGGAGTTTATTAGCATTAGAATTTCAGTCTGCTCCAAAAACAGAATTTTTATTTTATTGCTACAAAATTAGATTTTTGATGCTACAAAAATGGATTTTACTGCTACAAAATCAGATTTTTGCTGCTCCAAAAATGGATTTGCCCCACCAGTGGCTGAGAGGTTCTGCTCTCGAAGCTGGTAGACGGGAGGTGCTGGGTTTGAACCCAATTGCGCCCGTCGGCCTAACCGTTTCAGAGTTTTTGTGGTTTTCTTCGAAGCCTTGGATTTTCCATGCGTAAATACGGGTTAGGTTCCTTAGAAAGACCCCTCATGAAGGGCACTCCCCCTTGGGCCTATATCCCTCGAGTAGATAATCGGCCGTCAACAATCAACCCAACCCAAAAATGGATTTTACTGCTCCAAAATGGCTTTAGTGTATTTTAATCCCTGCATCAGTCTCTTTAATGATGATACCTATGAATAGACCTCTCCCTATAAAATATGATTCAGTTGTTTCAGAAGCAATGCCGTATTATTTTTGTGAACAGAGTGACTGGCATTTTGTGTGAAGAAGTTACAATATTAAGGATTGGGCTATTTCTAAATGCATTGGCAAAATAATTGATAAGAATTCACCCTTTCTTATCATGAATTTTTAGCTTTATTATTTTTTTAACTAAAATAATTATTCTCTAATTAATATCAATTAATTTTTAACTTAAATGGTAATTACTTTAAAACTATTATTTTTAATTAATATCGTCAAAATAATAACACATTATTTTATTAAACATTAAATTAATTTGCAGAAAGTTTTTGACCCAATATTTGTGTGCGCAGAAAGTTTTTAGTTTTATACAAGCCTGGGCATAAGAAGCAAAAAAATCAAATTCAGGAAAAATATCTGAATTTACTGGGCAGATTCCAGTACAAGCAAATCTGCTATTGCACTCTTCCTTAGTCCACACGCTGATGGATCTACGATCACCGCTTGTAGAGACTTCGAAAAAATGTTATTTTATTTGATATGCTGCCACCACCGATATAAATATGTAATGTCGGATACAATGTGAAAAGGATTATAAAAAAAATGCTAAACTTATTCAATTAATGTTAAAGAACAATTTATATACGAATTATTTACAGATTTATAGGAAGACCCCTTCCTAGGACCTGCCGTTGCATATACCTACTTTCTCTGCACAAGACTCAAGACTTTTTCCAGAATACTCCATTCCAGAAATTTAACCAAAAACACAACAACCTCACTTCATGATGTCTTTGCTAGAACTCCTTGTTTCGCTCTGAACCATTTCTTCCAAATGCAGCATACGAAGATTTCCTCCTTCTCTTTTCTTATCTGAAAACTATTGGGTGAGTTCAAAAATTCTACCCGTTTTGAGCATATGTAAATGTCAAGTGGAATACAGTCGTTACAGCTTATGTTTCGAGGTCAGGAAAGTGGATAATAATGCGTAGAGCAGTAGAGTATGTATCGGCACAACATTTGTCAGAATAACTCATGCAGAACAGGAAAAACATAGCAAGCAAGCAAGACCACGTCAGACATTGTTTACGGTAAGAGCATGATAAAGCCGTTACAGCAGCCTGAGCTTGCCACAGCATTTGTCATGTGTATGAGGAAGATGCCGCGGACGATAGCACCTGCCCCAGTGGCAGAAAGTTGTGTAGCTGTCTGCGACAAGCTTTTAAAATTTCATAATCTGTCTGCAAATTTTGCATGTCATTTTAATGAATAAATAATAAATTAAACTAGGAATTTTTTATCATTCTATTTAAAACATGGTAAGCATGATGTATTCTCATTAATTTTGCTTATAACATTTCATCATCTAACTTCTTGTAGAATTTCTAAAGTGTGAAGGATAAGCAGAACCACACATGGGCAATAACAATGCTTTTAAAAACCTAAGCTTCAGAGGCCTCAAGCGCGAAAAGCATGAGTTTTTTCTAAAACCCTTGAACGAAATCTGCAGCCTTTTGAGGAAATTATTTTTTTTTGTAATTCTTTGGTGAAATTCACATTTTTTTCACGGCTTTTTGACGAATTTATCTTTTTTTTCTGCAATTTTTGGATGAAATTTGCGTTTTTTTCGTGATCCCTTGACAAAATTCGAATTTTTCTTTTTTGCGTCCTTTTGAGGAAATTATTTTTTTTGTAATTCTTTGGTGAAATTCACCTTTTCTCCATGGCTTTTGATAAATTTCGCGTTTTACCCACAATTTTTGGACAGAACTTGCAGGGTTTTTTTTTTTTTCGATTTTTTGACAGTATTTGCGTTTTTTCCGCAATCTTATGATGAAATTCGCATTTGTTCCGCGATCCTTTGACGAAATTCGTACTTTTCCGCGATCCTTTGATGAAATTTGCGTTTTTTCATGATCCTCTGACATAATTTGCATTTTCCGCGATCTTTTAATGAAATTTGCATTGTGTCTGCGATCCTTCGACGAAAATTTCGTTTTGTTCGCGATCCTTAGACGAAATTTGTGTTTTGTTCGCGATCCTTTGACAAAATTCGCGTTTGTTCCACGATCCTTTGACGAAATTTGCGTTTATTTCACGATCCTTTTCCGAAATTCGCGTATTTTACGCAATCTTTTGCCGAAATTTGCGCTTTTTAAGCGATCTTTTGCCAAAATTCGCGCTTTTTACGCGATCTTTTGCCAAAATTCACGTTTTTACCCGATCTTTTGCCAAAATTCACGCCTTTCACCTGATCTTTTGCCGAAATTAAAGCTTTTAACGCGATCTTTTGCTGAAATTCACACTTTTTACGCGATCTTTTGCCGAAATTCACGCCATTAACACGATCTTTTCCCGAAACTTGCTCTTTTTAGGCGATCTTTTGCCGAAATTCGCGCTTTTTATGCGATCTTTTGCCGAAATTCGCGCTTTTTATGCGATCTTTTGCCGAAATTCTCGCTTTTTACGCAATTTTTTGCCGAAATTCGCGCTTTTTACGCAATTTTTTGCCAAAATTCACGCTTTTACCCAATGTTTTGCGAAATTAACATTTTTAACGCGATCTTTTGCCGAAATTCACACTTTTTACGCGATCCTTTACCGAAATTCGCGCTTTTTATGCGAGTTTTTGCTGTAATTCGCGCTTTTTACGCAACATTTTGCCGAAATTCGCGCTTTTTACGCGATCTTTTGCCGAAATTCGCGCTTTTGACCCGATCTTTTGCCAAAATTCACGCCTTTTACCCGATCTTTTGCCGAAAATAAAGCTTTTAACGCGATCTTTTGCTGAAATTCACACTTTTTACGCGATCTTTTGCCGAAATTCACACCATTAACACGATCTTTTGCCGAAATTAGCGCTTTTTATGCGATCTTTTGCGAAATTCACGCTTTTTACGCGAACTTTTTTAGATATTCGCGCTTTTTATGATATCTTTTGCCGAAATTCGCGCTTTTTGCGCGATCTTTTGCGAAAATTCACGATTTTTATCCGATTTTTTGCCAAAATTCATACTTTTACTCGATCTTTTGTCGAAATTAATGCTTTTAACGCGATCTTTTGCCAAAATTCACACTTTTTACGCGGGAAAAATTGTCCGAAAGTTGCGGACAATTTTGGAAACTGACTTCAGTAGTGCAGACAATGATTGTCCGCAAAAGATTTTCTGTGTCCGCGACTATGTCGCCGTGTCGCGGTGTTTCTGCCACTGGGGCACCTGCTACCGTTGGTTTAGGAAATTCCGGGATGGAGACAGGAGCTGTAAAGATCATGCCCGTTTTGGATGCCTATCAGTGGTTTCTGACGAGGATCTGGACACAGCCATAGCAAATTCCCCACATCCAACAGCCGGAAAACTAGCCGAAACGTTCTCAGTATACAGGACAAGAGTCAAAAGACGGATGCATGCGCTTGGCTTCATCACCAAATTCGATCAGTGGTAGTACACCAGCTTACAGTAAGGCAACGATAAGAAAGGATCAGCACCTGTGTTTCTTTGCTTTCCTACAACTGTAGGGAACCATTTTTGAACCAAATTGTAATGGGTGATGAGAAGAGGGTGTTGTACCGTAATATGAAGCGTCAAAGGACCATGTGCCGATGTTGTAGAGGGTACTCTATCGCCCTAAACAGGAGGACTCCATTCCAAAAATGTTTTGCTCAGTGTATGGTTTAATGCTAGGAGAATAATCAACTAGGAGATCCTCGCACCAAACCAAATTATCAAGACAGACCTCTACTGCCAACAATTGGACAAATTGTGAGCAAAACTCACGTCTAAGCGGCCAGCATTTATCAATCGTAGAGGGGTTATCTTTCAACACGATAAAGCCAGCCCTCATGTTGCTTTAGGGATTCGGCAAAAATTACTAGGCCTTAGTTGGGAACTTTTACCTCAGCCGGAGCATAGCTCCGACCTTGCATCTTCGATTTATCACCTTTTTTTATTGTTACACAACGCCTTTGCTCACCGAAACTTCAATGATGTGGAGACTGTAAAAACAGCATTACAACAGTATTTTGACTGTAAAACAGAGGAGTTTTATCGGCGTTGGATTAACTTACTGCCAGACAGATGGCAAGAGGTCATACAAAATGATGGTGCATGCGTGAATTCATAGGTGCTTAACTTTTTGTGTTCTTCGCCTTTCTGTTTTCTCTAAAAAACGGGTAGAACTTTTGCACTCACCCAATACCTCCTCCTGGGTATTTCACAACTGACTAGATAGCCCAAGAACTTCTTTGTTTGCCTTGTATGCGTTCTTGAATAGGAAGGGAAGCTAAAATACATTGATACAATGAAGCTTGTTCATGCAATAATATCTAACTAAAGCAGTGCGGGTCAACTTCAAGATAAGAAAAAATATTACTTTAAACCCTGCATATGCAGAAAGTGATACATATGTAATAGAATAGAATTATAAAATATCTTGAAGAGACTGAAAACAGTTCTGTCAAGTGGCTGCAACTTAAGACTTGTATGGGGTGGTAAAGTTAACAGAATTATCCCATTATCTTTACAAAATTGTTAACTCTTAACAGGTTTCAGTTCTATTTAAATTGATTAGAATAATGCATAAACAAGAAGTGTTTCAAATGAATTTTTATATTATATTCAGTGCATTTGAAATTAAGAACATTTCTATTAAAAACTAACTTTTGTACAGTTTGAAAGTGTTAGTCCATCAAATTAAACTAAACAGGGAGGTTTGACCCGGGCCAAACCTCCCAGAATTGATATGGGTCAAACATCCCTTAATAGCCATTTTGGGAAAAATGTAAAAAACACATTAAAATAAAAAGTAATAGTAAAAAATAAGTATACTATCTTTTAGTATATTAATCTAAGTACACAAACTATTCAATTTACTTTTATATATGTTAATGACAGATGGCACAGAAGAGAAGAGCTTGCAACAACAAAAAAAGTTTTCTGGCTGAAAATGATATCGCATGTGATTCCTTCTTGATTCTGCTTGCTATCATGCTGTCATCTGGTGCTGATCAGCTAAATAAATATTTAAATATGAAAAGGATAGGGTGGGTCAAACCCCCCCTCCCCTATGGTCAGACATCCCTTGTTTCCCCTACCGTCCATAGCCAGAAAAGTACTCCAATTGGTACAGCCCTGTATATTACCTACAGATTATACATACCACGTATTAACACAAGAACATCTGTTGATGTCGTTTAGACACCAAAAACGGAATTTATCATTATTTCTCTATCACATTTTTTCACCTATATTCTTCAAATTTAGTGACTTTTAATCATTTTACATAAAAAACTAATTGTCGAAATTTTTATTGTGCGATTCTATTGTTAAGTTATAGCTAAATTCACCTAGAGCGTCTGCTGGTGTTATTTTGACATCATGCAGAAAATTAACAAAAATAGTTTACTTGTGTCTTTTTTCCCATTCATGTAACCTTGATTTCATTCTCTTTCAGTTACAGAACGTTTATTATACTTTGTACCCCTAATAAAGGGCAGAAATGGTTTATTCCATTTCAGGTAACTAAATGTCTCCAGTTTTTCTTTGTCTCTATTACAATATTTGAAAGCATTTTATTCCTGAGAGATATTTTATACTTTTGGAATTATGTACTGCAAAAAAGGTCTCATTCCCTAAGAAATTGGAAATCTATTGAGACAATTAACCTAAAATGAATCTGATGTTTGTGACCTTAGTGACTTATTTCTTTATTTAGGGAAAAATAAATCTTGACAAGATGGTAAATGATGGCCAAATTCGTAGTTCTAAAACTAATGTAACCATTTAAAAATATAGGTCATAATGTGACAGCTGATATTTTTTTTACACACTGGAACTTGCAAAAGATCTGATAAAATATAAAACAAGTGTGGTAGAATCTGTGAATCGAGCTCGAAGAGAAATTCCAGATCGCCTGAAAAAAGTCTTTATTCCATGAATGTATAAAAACACAAAACTACCGGTACCATACTTACTATATATCAAGTAAAAAAAAAACTGAAGAAAATCATTATACTGAGCACACTTCATTCAAATGTTACAACTGCAAGTAATGAAAAGAAAACACCAGAAACTGTAACATTCTACAATCAAAGCAAATATGGTGTGGACATTTTAGATCAAATGGCTAAAAAATATTCTGTAAAATCCGCATCAAGGAGATGGCCTGTAGATACATTTTACAGTATTGTAGACATTGCAGTTATAAATGCTTGGCTTATTTACAAATTTATGTCAGGTTGTCAAGCCATTACATTTCAAGGAAATGTTATACTGAATAGTTAACAAATGAATTGCATTCAAATTGTGTAAAGAATAAAAAATGTGCCACTAATCAAAATTCTATACCAGAATTAAATAAAACTATTTCTCTTAAATGCAAAAAATGCGTAAAAATAATGCCACAGAAAAAATATTCTTTTCGTGCATGTAGATGATATGTTTTAAATGAACCAAAGTAATAGCCTATTACTGGAAAATTTGTAAATAAGGTATGTATCTGATATAAAATATTTTACATAAAGCATAATATTATAATGTAAAGAAAATTAACAGATTTATTTCTCTTTTTTTAAATATTTTTATTACCTTTTCTATAAGTGTGAAATTTAATATCATTTAATGTATTTTTCTATAAAATAAATCATTGTCTTTTTGTGCAAATTTAACAATATATTCGTAATTAAAGTACAATGATTCAATACAGTGTTAAAATAGAATTTGTAGCATCCATTTTGCATAATTTAATTAGTGGTGTCGAATTGGCACCAGCGACTGTCTTAGGATGTCGGATGTTCTAGAGTTAAGTCAAAATTTAATTCAAGCAAAAAACATGCTTAAAACTACTGAAATCATATTTATTTTTATAAATTATTATCCATAAGCGGTCAATGTATATGATTTTATTTATATTCTACAAACACCTCTTAGTATGCTAAATATAATTCAGCCTGAACCTGAAAATACATAACTCAATTAAAAACCACCTTTAAGCAATTCACACTCATATTTAGTAATGCTTACAATTTATTTTGTGTAATCCAGTATATGATCTATGGCACTTATACATACCCCGTAATCAATGGCGCTGCTATTTAATGAATTCCATGATTTTCTCTAAAAATTGGTGAAATAGAAATTTTGTTTATGAAAATTTAATCGAATATTGCTTTTTCAAGTAGCTATATCATTCTTAGTTCTGTTTAAAGCGGTGCATTTTGTTCATTACTGTTTTTCATTGTGTATAAGATTTTTTATTTAAATAAAAGGAAGCTTACCTTTATTTTATTTATTTTCGAAAGTTACAGTTTTCAGCATTTGGTTTTCTACACAATTTTATAAAAATGCTGGTTGATTGGATGATTTTTACTGACACAAAGCCCAAAGAAGGGCATGCTATGCCATTCAAGTTAAAAAAAAATGAATTCCATTTGTAAAATTATTTACATTTTTGAAGTGCTTAAAATCTGTTTGCAGAAACACCTTCGAAGAATTTCAGTTCATATATAGAGGATGCTAGTAGAGTACTTATGATGAATGACAAAAAAAAAAAAAAAAATGAGAGTTCTTGAAAATGGCTTCCTTGATATGTGGAAAGCAATTAAAACTTTGAAATTTAAAAAAGAAAAAATAGAAATTTCTATTTGTCATTAGATTTCCCCCCCCCCCCCCCTCTATTATTTTTGTTGAACATCAATTTTCGAGACAAAATTTCATACAATTGAGATTTTTGTAAAATAGAAGTTTAACTCTATTTGCTGAGAGAGCAACATAAAATTATTAAATACATGAAACATGTTTTTTGCTTGTCTTTCATGATTGCATATTTTCATTCTGAACTGACGAAGTGCATATACAGGTTTTAGTTCTTTGAGTAAGCTGCAACAGCAAAAAATTTTAAAATCCCTGGCTTATAGGATGATCTAGGTTGGCACAACCATTGGGTAAGTGTAGCTGTTTCCCTGGTGCCTGTGCCAGTTGGAGTCTTGTTAAAGCCCCCCAAACCTCTCCATACAATTCGAAATAGCATTATCCTGTGTAAAATAGTGATATTATTGCTTTAAATTTGTCTTTAAATGTTTTTGCATGTCAAAAAGTTGTAATAACTTTATTCTTACCAGCCAAAGTTGTTATAATTGTTGAATGTTGAGGAATGCATAAATGTGAAGATACTGAAAGTAACTGTTAATACAAAAATAAATATTTAAAATATTCTAATGACTAGAAGGTTTTTAGAAATAAAAAATAATTATACACATTACATGTCAATGAATTTTCATGTTATTTTTCGTACATTTTAAACTCTATATTATAAATTATTCTACGATATATACAGTTTTTTAAAATGAGTTTTATTAGTCGAATATTGCGATGAAAGAAGCTGGACCCCGCTAAGTGATTTTCCAGGACCCCGCGTGTCATTGTGTCGGTCCCGGGGATAATTTCAAAAATTAAAAAATAATGAATTTGGCTTAGTTATAAAGTCTAATTTTAAACATAGTTAGCATTTTTCTTTTATCTTGCCTAGTGAAAGCCTTGCATAAAAATATTACTGCACTGCTCATCTTTTTACTTTTTTGAATACTGAACAAATTATTATAATGAATATTCAATATAAGTACTGAAGAGAGAGGCACTTCAATTTGGAGAGAACATCAAAATTGTCTTGTTACAGTACAGAATAGTTAGAAAACTCTTAACTAATTGTAAGAATGTTATGAAAATTTGTATGCAGTCTAATTATAGGATGCAGATTTTTTTTTAATATTATATCAAAGTTGCGTGTTACTATTAAAACATTTTGACTTTGCTTCCATTTTCATAAGATATGAGTTTTTCAAATGTTGTTTAAAAGTAGAAGTTATTGGTACCTGTATTATTTTTCTATTTGTAGCAGAACTTGAAGGGGTATTTAATTTCCCCCCATAGTTTATACATTACTTTTTAATATTTTACACTATGTATTATTTTGAAAAGTACTAAAGTATATGACCTATTCTTTAATATTATGTATAAATTAAGTAGAAATGTATATGACCTATTGCATGGTGTATTTGTTTTCTTTTTAAATTATTCTTTTCTTTCTAGGAAACGGGGTTTGCTGCTATTTGGTGTGTATTCTTTTTTATCGCTGCTTGTGTGGCTGCTGCTAATGCAAGACATGATCCTGGATGGGGAGCTGCAGCTGTAAGAATAATTATTAGACTAATTTATATTAATTATTTCAGTATCTCTAATAAGTTACGGATATGAAAGATGTTTAGATATTGATATTTTGATCGATAAATGTTAAGAAACAAATATGCATTTATTTCTTTTATTTTAGGCACACTTGATTTCTTCTGTCTTTCACTGCATTTTACTTTCCAATATACACATAAGAATAAAATGTTGGAATCATGAAATTTTACCACTCACATTTTTTGATGGATATACATGTTTAGTAATATCCTCAACATGATTTGATGATTTTTGAAAAATGTCCGCTGTCAGTCTGTGTGGGACACAAATTTTGTGTTGCCTCTATCTCTATCTATATCGTTGTGCATCTATCGTATCTGCATAAATAACAAAGTGCTTACGAGCTAAAATATTTTCTTAAAACACCATCAAAAACTCAAATGCGATGATCATTTTGAAATATCTTTCTTCATCAGACACAAAGAAGACGTACTTCTACTATGAAAACAGCAGCAAGATTGAAATGAGAGATAAGAGAAAGGAAACAAGCTAAAGAAACAGCCAATAGGAAAGTAGAAATCAACAGCCAATAGGAAAGTAGAAATCAACAGCCAATGGGAAAGCAGAAGACAATAGCCAATCACAGAAGAGTATAGTCAAAACAAAAGAACACAGAGTAGGAGGGAAATAAGGAAGCAAATTAAAAAAGAAAAAAAAGAAAAAATGGAAAATAATTTATAATAAAATGAAAGCACACACATATATTAAAATATGGGAACACGTGAAATTTAAAAATAAATAAATAAATAAGATATAAAAAACAGACTAATATTAATTAATACAAAAAATAAATTATATGATAGTACTGAAAAGGTTTTTCCAAGCTAAAGAGAGTTTTGTGGAATCAGATTTATCATTAACAATAACTTCAAGATTAAGGTAAATGGCTAAATTTTCAAGAAAGTCCAATTCAGAGATATTATTGGCATGAAAGATAATTTTAGCATTTTGAAAATTAAAACTATGGCTCGAATCCCAAGAGTGCTTGGCTATAGAAGATTTAGAAATTTCTTGATTAATTACATAACGAGAGTTTAAGCGAATTTCAAGATTTCTTTTAGTTTGGCCAATGTAAGATAAATCACAGCCATTACAAGGAACATTATAAATTCCCCATTTACAGAGATCAGGAACAGGAGATTTAGTGGAGGAGAATTCGAAATTATTGACAGGTTTAAAGATAATGTTAAAATTGAAACGTCTTAAAACTTTAACTAATTTTAAACATAAAGGAGGATAATAAGGGAGGACAACCAAGTTATCAGGTTTGCTTTTGACAGATTTGGAAAGAGTAAATTCTCTTTGAATTTCCTTTCTCTAAATTATCTGACATGCTTAGTAGAGGTTGTAGCTGATTGTTTATACGTAATGAAATTTAGGTCTTTTAGCTACCTGTCTCCACAATTTCTCTTTCACTCAGCATATAATGTAGCTGGCTGATCACTTTCCAAAAAACAAATATCATCCTACTATGATTTCTTTTTATTCTACCTCCTCTTTTTTTTTTTTTTTTTTTTTTTCAAGAATACATTAAAACCCCACCAAGTTAAAAATTTTGCAAAAGAAATAGTATTTATACTAGAGTGGAACCAGTAAATAAAATAAAACCTATCTCTTATGGGATAATAACTTGCACAAAAATTTGCACATCACAAAATTTTAATTCGAAAAATAACTTTTTAAATGAGCATTCAGTGAAATTAAAAGCTGTGACAAAAATTTGTTGCCAAACCATCATTTACAAATCCAGCACCTTTTGATGAACATCGGACTCATATTTTTGCACAAAATGAAATGTGAATTTAAAGAAATAAAGAAAAAATTAACTATTTTGCTTTGACACAATCTTAGTTTTTGATTAAAAAAAATTTCTGCTAAATATTTCTTAGTTTTCTCCTGCGGTAAACATTTTTATTTCATCTCCCCATACTTAAAATACTTTACTGTGAAATAAACCAGTTTCAGCTAACATCACATCTGCATCTATTGTGACATCTACAATGTCATGGAATCCAAAGGTCTCGTGATAATTCTTAAAATTTCTGAATTTAAAATATTAAAGAAGTAATATTATCAAAATATTAATTTCTTTTAAATTTTAATGGTATTTCTATAGCAGCAACAATTTTTTTTCATTGCTGTGATTGTGGATGAGAGAGAGAAATAGGTAAATGATGTCATTTTCTCATTTAAAAAAAGGGAAATTTTAATCTATTTGCATTCAAAAAAGTTACATAATTATTATTTCATATGTCTGAATTAGTCGTTTTATAAATTTGTTTTATTAAGATTTTGTATATATATAAAATATATATAACCATTAAATAAACATTACCGACCACCAACAAAAATTGTGAAATTATGAATAAAATGACATTAAAAAATACAGTTCCCCCCAACACACTTAACATAAGTTCTAAAAACACAGTAAAAAACAGCAGATATTGAATAACAGAAATAGAATGATGGAAATTTGTAGAACTATCATATATATTATGTCCAGTGGTGTAGTCGTAAAAAAAACAGAGGGTATACGCTCAAGGCAGAGCATATACCCTAGAGTGTATATACTATAGCTTTCTTGAGCAACAGAGGGTATACGGTGTTCCTTAAAAAAATCCAGAGGGTATACGGCGTATACCCCCGTATACCCTCCACTACATCCCTGATTATGTCATGGTCCAGGTCTCATATGTCCATATGTGGTTCATATGTCTGAATTTGTCGTTTCATAAATTTGGTTTTTTAGGATTTTGTATATGTATATTATAAAGTAGTCGTGGTCCAGGTAAGTTTTACTAAAAAATACACGATAATGCATATTAATTTCTTTATTTAATGCAATAACTATTTTTCAGCATTGTCTGCACTCATCTGTTCACAACCAGCAGTAAGAGGAGACTGCCTAAAATCTCAGTGTTTCTATGAGAATTTATATTTGTGATTTAATAAATGTCAACTAGAGAAATTTTTAATTATGATTTATGATCTGTCAAATACTTATTTTGGTATTTCTGGAAATCTATCCTTTAACAAAATGATTTAAATTTTATCTATATTCTCTAAATACAGTAGACTCCCTAAAATCCACGAACGCCTAAAATCCGCACATTTTTTTAGATGTAAACAATGAAATTTACAGTTAAGTTGCAGGAACAAAATTCAAGATGGCGCCGAAATCAGCGACCACCGCAATGTTTTTTTTACCAAATTTTTTGTTAATCATTCTCTTTTGGTTATTACAGCTGATTTATTACTAAATAAATTTACATTACTTTTGATTTTTATATAAATTAGCATATCTATATAATGACATTTCGATCTTACGATCGCTCTACCACTAGATGGCAGCATAGGACTTTTGGAATCGAATTGAATCGATTTCATCGGTAATAATTTAATATTTTTCTAAATTTTTATTTTGCATAATTCTTTTAATAATTACTTACGTTTAAACTAATAAATTATTTTAATATTTTACTTATTTTAATGTTTCACTTTATTGTAAGCATTCATTATAATTTCCTTTGCTTAACTACCAATCATATTAATGTTTCAAAAATGTAAACAAATCAATGACCAGAAATCCGCACAACCTCTGGTCCCAAGCTGTGCGGATTTGAGGGAGTCTGCTGTACCATAACTGTCTTTAATATTTATTAAGATATTCTAGTGGGTGAAGTTTTAATGATTTGAAGTGTTATTTGGGACAGATATAGAATCTGATTTAGCAGTTAACGGGGAAAATATACTAATTGAAAAAGTTTATAAATGATCTTATCAATTTTATAACACATTAAAATTTCTAAATTTAAAATATTAAAAAAGCAATATTATCAAAATATTAATTTGTTTTAAATTTTAATGGCATTTCTATAATAGCAGCAACAATTTTTTTTCATTGCTATGGTTTCATAAATTTGTTTTATTAGGATTTTGTATACAGTAGAGTCTTAAAAATTTGGGCAGCTTGAGACCAGAGGCTGTGCAGATTTTAGAGTTTTGCAGATTCTGGATTAAATGGTTTATTTTTTTCAACTTACCTTTTTTTATTTCTATGAAGAGCATGTAATAATTCAATTTAAGCAAATCAAAACTTGAATCTCTTTTATTTACCTGTACATTATCATTTTAATACCCCAAATTATTTTTTGTTACAATTTTTAAACATTTCTTATATAGTCTTTCGGTTGAGAGCTTCCGTTTTCTCTTGTGCCCCACCAGTGGCCGAGAGGTTCTGCTCTCGAAGCTGGTAGACGGGAGGTGCTGGGTTTGATCCCAATCGCGCCCGTCGGTCTAATCGTTCGGAGTTTTCGTGGTTTTCTTCGAGCCATGGATCTTCCATGCGTTAATACGGATTAGGTTCCCTTAGAAAGACCCCCACGGAGGGCACTCCCCCCGGACCTATATCCCTCGTGTAGATAATTGGCCGTCAAAAATCAACCCAACCCAACCCGTTTTCTCTTGTTGAAGTTTCTTTGAATTATGTAAATAGTCATTATTTCCTGTTGGTCTATAGAACTCTGCTGCTCCAAGAATTTCAAAATTTTTATGTAATGTAAAACCAGTTCTTCAAAATTTTCTCTCGCAGTCACTGTCAGACTCAGTTTCACTATCTTCAGGTGAGTTCATTACTGAAGAAATAATTTCTTCATCTGCAGCATGATTTGAAGGCTTCCATCTTTATTATTCATCCATTCAACAATATCTAAGACCTGTGAACCCGGGTGAACCACCATCCTCATTTTTGATAAATAAAGAGCCAGGCTATATTTTATGTCATGCATTCATTAAAGCCTTGCATGAAATATAAAATAAATTAATTCGCTAGGTATTTTCTTTAGCGACCTATAGATGGTGCCACTACTAAAACTTTTCTGTGCTTGTTTAGGTCTCTTGTCGATTTCTATTGTTTTACATTTTGTTGTGTGCAAGTTTTTGTGAAATAAAAGCGTTTTATTTGTGTAGTATCCTGTGTCATTACTATTTTCCCATAAATTTATGTTAAAAATTATTTTATTTTCATTCACTGTTATTTGGAATAAAAGATTATAAAGAATACTTTACAATTGCAAATTTCACTGTTTACATAATGAAGTGCATGCGGATTTTAGAAGTGCAGATTTTTGAGACTGTACTGTATATATAGGGTAGATATTAATTTGTTTTAAATTTTAATGGCATTTTTATGATAGCAGCAACAAAATTATTTCCTTGCTGTGAATGAGAGAGAGAAATAGGTAAATGACGTCATTTTCACATTAAAATTGAAAAGAAAACCAAGGAGAAAATTTTAACATCTTTACATTCAAAGTTAGACAGTTATTGTTTCAGGGAGGTTTCACTGTATATATATATATATGTATGTAACGATTTCGGGAGCGTTCTGGAACCTATAGAGGGAGTCGCGGGCCGTTCACTTTCCAGCATGGTGTCCGTACAGCCGTCTTTAATATGTAAGGATATCTAGGAGTTGACAGAACAAGTGGAATAAATAACTGGGACTCGGGAACCGCTTGATGGACCGAACTCATTTATTTAGCCACTCATCTTACAGTCTAATTTGCAAGTTCGGCCGGGGGTCCCTCGAGCCACTTATGTCGCTGACTTTAGGAGCTACATTGACATGAGTTTTGCCGGCCTCTCAAAATGGCAAGATCTGTCGTTTTTGGCGCAGGTTTTAGCTAATATCTTGGGGTTTAACATATTTTCCAGCAGAAAGCACAGTTGTAAAATTGGGAGGAACATTTCTTTAATTGGTTGATTAGCTTTTGATTGATTGTCCAGGCTCAGATGCAAGACATGGGCTTGGCCGGACCGGGAATCGGCTAACCACAACTGAATGAGAATATTCCGTATGTCAGCATTTTTACTCTTAAAGATCGTCCGAAAATGATATCTGAAAGTAATAAGATGTATTGCTGGGAAACAAGATTACAAGGGGAGAAACTGGTTTTAGACATAGATTTAAAGTTAGAAGAAAGAGACTTCGGATTTTAATTTAAATTTTTGGAATTTTAAAGGGTTTTTATCCTTTCATATATATATGTGTGTGTATGTATATATAAATATATATAGGGTAGATATATAATTTTTTTAATTGTATAAAGTACGATTATAATTATTTTTCATCTATTTTCATTTCTTGCTTTAGTTTTTTGGATTTGCAGCAATGTGTGTTTTTGGATATGAAGCTTATCTAAAATATGCAAAATGGAGAAGTGGAGATATTGCACAAGGAGAAAGGCAAACAAACACTGTTACATCAACCACTACTGCCACTGGCCCTAGCTATCCTACTTATTAATTTCTGTAAGTTTATTTCATTGATTTATTGTTTCTTTATGTTTATATATACCTGTGTCCCAAAAATAACCGATGATTTTAAAATTCAATAACTTGCAAATGGTGAAAGATATTAAAAAAATTGGTTATGTATGATGTCAGTTTTTTTACTGTGATTCTTGATTTTAGTTCGAATTTCAAACAATAGATGGCGCTGTGAGAAATAGGTGCTAATTCCAAACCCGATTTTTGGTACTTTGGGATCCATTCAAAACATTTATTATTTTTAATCTCCTTTTTTCGCATGGGAGAAGGGAAAGGCCCAAAAATCTAGCCTGGATTTGGCACCTATTGCTTGCAGCGCAATTTATCGCTGTTATTTGTAACTAAAACTGGGAATTACAGCATAAAAACTCCTCACATCTTACATAAGCCTCCTGCAAAATTTTTTTAAATATCTATTGTCGTTTGCAAGTTATTGAAATTTAAAATCATCGGTCATTTATGGGACCCCGGCATATATATATATATATATACATATTCTTGTATATTTAGATTTTTATGAAGTTGACTTAAAATATATTAATGGTGCTCTTTATGTAACACATTTGCCTGTGACTTAATACATTTATTATAGTTTGCATGCACACAAAATTTTACTTTACATACTAGATATATCTTCTCTCAAGGCAGCTATGAAATAGTTAACTTTCTTAAAACTTCTGAGCATCGCACATTTTCAATGTTTATACCGTCGTATTGGGAGAAAAAAAGTACTTTTTAATGCAATTTGTTTGAAAACTGCATCTCCATTTATTTTTGAAATATTAATTTTTTTGTAGTTTTTAGCAACATTTGTTTCATTTTGCCAACTCAAGTACTCCATTTCTGTAGAAAGTAAAGAAAAATAGTTGAAAAATAGCAATTATATCTTCTTGTTGCCATTTTTCCATACAAACTGAAAAAATGTAATGAAAATACCTGCTACTTGAAGAAAAATATAAATGAATGATTTATGATAAAACATGGAGATATTATAAACTATATTTAATTTTAAGTATCTATATTAATGCAAATGACGTCATTTTATATAAAATAAACGCGTGTGCTTTAAGTCTTAAAATTGAAATATGTTTTGCACTACAGTAGAGTCTCGATTATCCGAGTCCTGCTTAACAGAGTTATTTTCTTCTGATGGACAGGTGGCTTCTATTATAATGAAACAGACATTATAAATGAAGTGTTAGGTGAAGATGAAAGAGCAGTCGTAAAAAGTTAGAACTCTGATTTTCTGGTCAGAATGGGAAAAAAAATATTATATTATAAAAGGTCATATTTTTTTTTTGAAAAAAAAAATTATGGCCATTTTTTTTTTTCCTATTCTGACCAGAAAATCAGAGTTCTAACTTTTTACGACTGCTCTTTCATCTTCACCTAACATTCATCTATAATGGCTGTTTCATAATAATAGAAACCACCAGTCCATCAGAAGAAAATGAAGTAATGGAAATGTCAGGGGCGACACTAAATTCTGAAAAAGCAGAGTTCCTGTTCTCTAGTTTAATATTCATGTATGTTTAAAGTTTTGATTTAAACTGTATTATGATGCTCAGGGATCGTACAGACTCCTTACACTCCTTGGAGTACTTAGAACTACTTAGTTAAACCAAATACTTCTTAAAAAATCCTTAAATTATCTCAAAACAAAAGTTGGCATTGATCAATTAATTATTGAAGCATACAAGAGTTAAATTTGCTTTCAAATTGCAGAGATATGGGTTGAAACTTATCAGATTTTTTTTTTGTTGTTTGCTAAGAAATGTGACTGAAAAATCATTTTAGCTGAGACATGATATTTTACAAACAGTGGTGTTAAATTAAGCAAGAACAGCTAATGTCAAAATTCTGAAACTTTAATGCTAAATTTTTAGAAACTGGCTTTTTTTCCCCTTCCTTTTTTGTAATATATTCATGTAAAGGGAGCTTTTCTTTGTGTGTGTGTGCATAAATTTTTAAAATGTTTTTTATTTTATATTTTTTTAGAAAATATCGCTTATTTTTGAGAAACATTTGTAAAAATTAAACTTTTCCAGAAGAGGAAAAAAAGGGGCTTTTTTTGCAACTTCAAAAATTTTGGAAAATTTACATCTCTAATCTTTAAAGATTTTTCTTTTTTGTTTACATAAATATCTTTAAAATTTTCATATGTGAAGATTCACTGTTTTATAAGAAATGTCCTCAGAATTACAGCATAATTTAAGCAACAAAATTTTCATATTAAATACGCAATTTTTAAGGTTTGAGTGAACATCTTTCAGACTATTAAAAGTGCATAATTTAGTGATTTTGATGTTTGAGTGAAAGTCTTTCAGACTATTAAAAGTGCAAACTATTTCATTGACTTTTTCCCTTATAAGTTTGACTTTTCTTGCAATATTAAACAAAATTATTTTTAAGTAAAAATCCTTATTTATTCTAAATTTTTTTCCAACTAATACACACAATATATTTATACAGTAAAACCTCTGAATAGCGGCCACCACTGGGAGCACGATAAAGTGACCATACTTTGGAGGTTGCCATTATTCAGAGTCTCTACATTTTAAAAGCTCAAAATTACTTAAATTAAAATCAAAATAACTGACCAAAAATATTTATTTTAAATTGTTAAAGAATACATAGTATTATACATACTATTGTTAAACACTAAAGAAATCAGTTATTCACAGTTTTTTTTTTTTTTTTTTTTTAAAGCATATCTCTTTCTCTAAATGCATAATCATTTCTGCAAATTTAGTACAATTCATTATCATTTTGAGTGACCGCAAAATTTTTAATTTCCCAGTCTCCCTGCAATTTCTGGGGCATTTTCCTACAATATTGGCCCAGAAATTGGGAGATTTTTCTCTCAGCAGTTAGAAAGGCGTTCCATATGTACATCTTGAAACGTCTTTTCTAAATAAAAGTAACTTTTTTTTCAGAATGTCATCGTTTTGGGTCCTTCTGCAATTGTAAATTTCAGCTAATTTTCGTGCATTTACAATTTTTTTTGCTGTCCTGAATAACTTTCAACTTATGACTTAAAGTTGAAAATTTTCACTTTGAACTCATTCTTTTAGTGAAAAACACGTGCTACACATAGACAAGAAAAATCATTACACGATTTACAAAGGGTACAAATGACTATTGCTAGCTCACACTTAAATTTCATCCCCGCCACACCTATTTACGAATGGAATTTTGTTAAGCAACCACTAAGATTAGTCGAGAATTTGTAAGGACGTCAAATAAGGAAATCTACCTCCACAATCTTTGCAATCTTAGTTGTAGCAGGTGTCAGAGTTGACCTATATTTCCTATATATCTTATATTTATAAAATAATCTTGAAAACTGTCCTATATTTCTCATATTTGATATTAATATCATCACCCGCTAACATTTACGATTGTTTCTGCTGTTTTGTTTTTGCGTATTTCCATGCAAGAGCAATAGCTCAATCCTGTATACAATGCTCACACTTTTAGCCAATTACAAACTAGAGGGAGGGTGTGGCGTAGATTACTAGATTTTTAAACTTGCCTTTGCAGCCTGGGAGATTAAATGTTCATGTCTGTGGAAACTGCTTAATCTCCTTGGCTTCAACATCCATTTATTTCTCTTTTGAATATGGCGTCAGTAAAGAAATGTTTTTAAATGACTTGATGGTTTCATGTGCATCGCTTTGCTGCATTTTTAGTTCTAACATTCAACATGATTCTGTGTTTCATTGCAATTATTTTAGTTTCTCTTATGTATTCAGCTGCGATACGTAGTTTTTATTTATTTTAAATTTTATTTTATTTTAATGTAGAAAAGGCATATTTATTGCATTACATTAATGTAATGACCGAATGTGAACATAGATTGACGAAATTGCTTGGATAGATCAGATTGATGTTCATGGAAAAAAAAATCGTTGAATGGTGTGTGAAGCATAAAGATGATTATCACACTTTTTGTCTTTTTTGGTCATGCCCGGTTCCCAGCAGCAACAGTGGTTACTCACAATTAACCCCCTCACTGACAAGCCCGTGTTAATACGTTCACTAAGCTCCAGGTTTCACTGCAATACAAGCAATATTTAAAGTAATATAATTCTATTGATGTAATGTATTTTTAATACATTGAACAATGATTAATATTTCCAATGATTGCATTCATATTCGTTATTAAGTTTTTTTATAAAATGTTCAAAGAATCTTCTTTTTTTTTTAGCATTTAAAACAAAATGCAGAGAAAACATTACAATTTTGTCCTTTTCCAAGACAGTCGGAGGGTTAACGCAACATGCCAAAACAATGAAGCACAAACATAATTCATAAAAAGAAACGACTCGTCTCAATCTCGTTGTGTGGATTCTACTGGCAGAAAAAGCTTGAGACTCAAAAAAAAAAAAAAAAAAAAAGCAATTTAACAAATTACAACGACCATTTGGAAAATGATTTTTTTTTTAAGACTAAAATTTAAGACATAAAAAAATTGCACGGAGTTGATCATTCATTACATACGCCATGAATTAAATATTAACATTCCTGGATCCATCATGAACAAATTTTAAAAGAAATTTCAGTTAGTTTTACAATTTTTGGTACTGTAAATTTTTTAACTTCCACGGAGCTGGTCATACATTACGTATGCCATAGATTAAACATTAATATTCCTGGACCAATTTTAAATAAAATTTCATACATTACGTACACCATGGATTACATTTTCGGTACTGTAAATTTTTAAACTTCTAAACATCCCACAATATTACTTTTTACACTGTCATATAGAGAAAAAAATGTACTTTTAAATGCAATTTGTTTGAAAGCTGTATCGTAATTTGCTTCTGAGTTATTAATTTTTTTTTTTATTATTACTTTTTTGTCATAGTGGCAACAGAAGTATCCATCTCTGTTGAAAGTAAAGGGAAAATACAGATTACTGTATAAACCAATCGGAAAACGAATAAAATGCAGATTCAACCAATAAAACGCTTCAGATATGTTTTAGATTTCCTGCCCTGACAGAGGACAATAACCATTTTTCCAAATGCTTAAAAAAAAAAAAAAGGTGGATTGAGTACTTGGATTTTTCATGAGGAAGAGAAGATCTACCGTTCTGAGATTCTGTGGATAATTCACGTGGCCCCAAATAATTATTCATTTCAGTCATCAGATGGGATACAAAATTTATTTTCCAAAGTGTTTGCAGATTCTTCTTTGCCACAAGATATGCAGTTAAGTTCAAAGAAAGTATCATATGCCATATCTCATGGCCTTGGCTCATATTTTTTAAAGCAAATTAGGGTTGATTTCAAACAATTAAACATTTTTGTTAGGTATTGGTTGGAAGTGAGCTTTTAGGTCATGCAACTGCAACAGACATAGCAAACAGCATGATGAATGTTGTGAAAGCCTTTAAAATGGAGCTAAATTATTTGCTTGTGTTAGGATCAGATGTTCCTAATGTAAATAAATTAGCTTTTAAAATTTTGGATAGAGACATACAATCTATAAGAAAATTTGGCTTAATTATTGTTGGAACCTGTAATTTACACATTGTTCACAATTCATTTGGCAAAGGTATCTATCACATCTGAGTCTTTCTCAAACTCGCAGATTTCCTTGAAAATGTACATTGTTGGTTTGGAAAATTTCCATCTCACCAAGAAAACTTAAGAGCAAAACAATGGAAAAAATCATTTTATATTTGTTTTTTAAGATTGTATCTTGATTTAATAACATTAATTAGTGAAAATTTATAACATAGCTTAAGTGTTAAAAAAGTTTTTTATAGCAAAATTTCCGATAACGTTATTTTCTAAATGTCCTATATTTTTCACAAAAAATGTCCTATGTTTTATAAATTGGTCACTTCTATCCCTGTTGTAGTTAAAACATAATGTTAAAAAAAAATAAATGCTGTGGGGTGGCCGTGTTTGAAATTCGTTGTTCGGAGGTTTAGTATAATGTTATTTCTGTGGAAGACATTTGGTAACACTAAAACATGTCCGGTATTTAGAGGATAATGTTGTTCAGAGTGACCGTTGTAGGAGGTTTCACTGAATTTTGAATGCTTTTTTGGTTATGTGTGCAGAAGTATGTTATTTGATACTTTTATGTTAGCAAGTATCATTGTACAACTAGGGCGGAAAGGCATGAATTCTGTTTTCCAGTAATTCTGGAAAAGGGCTTAAAAAAATAAAAAGCAAGGATAGACAAAGGTTATACCACATCTTATGTTATTAACACTGAGGATGCAAAGGCTTCAGAATCAGATAGATTATTTATCTTTATATCACATGAATAACGATTCAATGCCTTTTCAAAGTTATTTTTAGAGTATTCTAAAATGCATCAAAAAACTTAGACTGTGTTCTTGTTTCTCAAATAGTAATTTTATTTATTTATTTTCCTTTTTCCAATTTGTGAATAAATAAAATTTTTGCTTTGAGCCTGATCCCAGAGATTGGTATAAATAGGCATGAAAGAGTTCCTCCTAAAGGAGGAATTCCACCTTTTTTAAAACAATTTGGTCATTCTCTGGATTGATGCAAAAATGCAACAAAAATATTGGAAGCATATAACGTTGGGGGGCGAAGGGAGGTCCTCGAAAATTTAGTAATCAGACATTTTGTCTACTCAAATCCTTGGCGTTTCTTTCTGAATTGCTGTTCAAAAGAGCTATCAAATCAAAGGTGATCTTATAAGTATATGAAAGAGTTATTAAAATATCTTTCAGGAGTGAAACTTTTTTTCAGTCTTTAAAAGAGAATGGAGGTTTCCATAAGGTTCTTTTTGAAATAGAATATTTTGTGCTATTTAGACAGCACTTTTGATTTCAAAGTTTAAATTTGTTTTTAATGCTTTCTAAGTTATGAAAAGAAAATAACTGTCATACGTACAGTTATATTTCATTTTATTCTATAAATAACTTAAATCTGTCAAAATTATAAGAGTTTGGCATCATTCTATAGATGGAAAAGATTTTTCCCCCTTTTTTTCTATTTTTCGATTTCATGCCTGTATAAAATTCAAGCCTGAGCCCACATTGGATGTATATCATATCTATACAGATGGTTTGAACCTGGTTTAGGTTCATTTTAGGAAACTGTACTTTTTTCTAAGTTTGCTATGTTGAGGAATTGTTCTATTAAGAAATTTTTTTTCAAAGAATTTAAACCAATTTAATTACTAAAATTTAGAAATATATATTTGGAACTAGAAAGATTGCCCGTCAAGAATGACGGAAAATGAGATATCAAGATATAAACAGTTTTCTCTATTTTGTCAAGGCCTCTATACTGGAAAAGTGCCGAGAATATAATTTCTCTATTCGGCTATGTAAAGCAAATTAAAATCAGACTGTTAGGAGCTCAGATAGTACAGCGCCATTTAGTGGCGAGTATTTTATTAGTAGCATCGGATTGTTGAAGATGTTAAGACATACATTTTCATATATTACACTTTAAATTCTGGCCCATAGGTTTTGTAAAAAACCTTAAATGCATGGAGTTTAAATTAAATTTTGGTGAGCTCGATTATGAAAAATTAGTGGGTTTCAATGGGAATTTTGCCAAATTTGCCAGCTATCGCCAAGTTGGTGTCATATGGTAACTTATTTTTGTCACCAAATTCGACGATATCTTGCCAAGTTGGTCAAAATTTGGCTGTATTGTGATAACCTATTGTGACCGCTATTAGTACTTATCAACAATTACTCATTGTTGAAACTGATACAAATTTATTTCTCCATAAAAATCCTAACATGGCCGCAGTGAATGAGGCGGTCCAACCAGAATTGTGAGGGACACACAGAGACTTTGATTTTATACAAATAGATTGGAATTATGAACAATATGAAGAGAGATTTTATGTAATGTTCAATAATTGTTTGATCTGTTTTATACTATAGCAGATGTCTTGCATGTTTTTTTAAAAATAAATATATATAAGATGTTTCTCTTTTAGGTTTTTCATTGTTTCTGCTGTTTAAGAAGTGCACACCTTTCTCTCATATACATATTGACTGTGGAATTGTTCATCACTTGTTACAAAGCCCAGTCTCATTTGATATTTGTTAAATTTTATGTGATTTTTTATTATTATTATTATTTATAAATTATTTGTTTTTCTCACTAAGTTTTGTAGCTGGTTACCCCACTTCATGTACAAAAGAAATGTTTATATTTTTCTTCTCTTTTCAAGTGCATCGATAGTTATTCAAAAAATATATGAAGCTGTAAATGTACATATGTTTTTGCTGTAAATGATATGCTTTTAGTTTGTTATCTGATAATAGTTTTTGCTCAAAGTTATTTTTAAAGAATTATATGATTAAGTTTGCTACCTTGTTATGAACTTTAAAGTCTGTGACTATTGAATCTCAGGGATAGATACAAGTTGCACAAATTACATTATGTTCTCTCCCTGTCCTGTAATTTTGACATCTAAAGATAAAGAATGATTGTATAAATTATTTTTATAAGAACTGCGGTACTTTAGTATCATTTCTGAAAACTAAGCTGTGTCTGATAAGCAGAACTTGTTGTTCTGTTGCTTATTTTAAATAATCACAATGAATACATTTGAGTCTTTTGTAACTGCTGTAGCCTTATATTTACTGAGTAACTGCTTTATTACTGTTAGTGGTTTCTACAGAACTCTAATTAGTCATAGCTAATGTTTGAAGAATTAACTTCAACTCCTTTAGTAACTCCAAGGTTTGCATTTCATTTCAAATTTGCAGAAGTCTGTGTGAAGCACTGTTGAAAATCTGCATTAAGTCAGGGGTAAAAAAAAATGAATTAGCTTTTACCAAAAAAAATATGGTACTACTGAGTTATCCCGTCGACCAGTTTTGTCAAATCATATAAATCGCCAAACCACTCGCCAAATTATACAAATTGACAATATTTTTATTTTAAATGAGGAAAAAACAAATAAATTAGCATAACATTAATAAAAATACAAGTAAAACATCAAAATAAAAATCATTTGATGATGTAAAAACATGTAACTTGCTTAAAATCAAGTGAATGTGACATTTACGATCAACCATTATTGGCCTTTAATCTTATAGTTTGGCGATAGATTTTTAGTCGACGAGATAACTAAGTAGTATCAAATATATATATAGATATATATATATATATATATATAACATGCATATTAATGGCTACTATATAAGTGGAGTCTTTCATTAGCAGTTTTTCTAAATTATTATTGGTAAATATAGGTTCTTGCATTTTTCAAAAGCATTTTGCTCATTCACAAAAAATAGCATTTTAATTTTTTTTATTTTGACAGAGATAAAGGGGAAAATTTGTGAGTCAATTGTTGACTCACTAATTCGAAATTTATGAGTCTTGTTTAGTGAGTCACCTGTGATTTATGCATAAAATGTAAGTAAATGCAAATTCTGTAGCTGCCTTAACTGTGAAAAATCAAACAAATTTTAAGCAATGTTTAATATTTTGTAAAGGATTTTATAATTGTTTATGCATATATCTGTAGCACAAATGTACAGATGTGTACATATATGTGTAACTGATTTAAATATATATACAGTGTATTCTCGTTAATGCGTCTCCGCTTAAGCTGTATCTCCGGTTAATGCTTACAATTTCTTTTCTCCCCATCATATTCTAATTAATGTTAAGGACATTGTTTAATGGACTTCGGTTAGTGTTGTCGATAAATAGCCACCCTTGGAAGTCTGCACTAATGGGAGTTCACTCTCTCTCTATATATGTGTGTGAGTTTATACTTTGGCAGATTAGTTTTGGCATAGGTGTGGGAATCAATTTATGAAAGGTATACAAAAAAGCGACTTTCAAGAGTATGTATTAAAAAATTAAATATAGTGAAATAAATCGCTTATTTGTTGAATTAAATTCCTAAAAATCTTTGTATTCATTGTATGTAGTAAAGAGCTTGTACAGAACATTCTGACTTTCACTGCTGATAGCATCAGTTAAGTATGTGAACCCTTTTCTATATGAATTAAAAATTCTCCTGTATGCCTAAATGACCTGATTTATGTGTGTGTAAGTTGTTGATTAAGAAAAGTAAATGATTCTAATTGTGGTGGGATTGGTAGACTTCAAACACTTCTACAACCAAAATCTAAATATTCATATTCAAAGCTGGAGTAGCACAGTTGAAGTTTATTCCAACAGAGCGAAAAATGTCCAGACCAAAATCTAAATATTTTTACTTGTGTTATTTTCTGGGTGATATATTTTGGATAAGCATCTGTACACACCACACTAGTGTGATTTGAGGTTCCATAACTTCAAATCCATATAGCTTTGTTGGCAATGTAGTGCCAATGAAATGTAACACATAATTCCTATATGAAATTTAATGAGAAATTAAACTGATATATTTATTTTTAACAAAAATTTCATTTTGTTAATGGAAAATGCAAATTAATGAAAGCTTTTTTTAAAAAAAATGCAGACATTTGAAATTTTAATTGGTGCAAATTCACACTAGTGTGGAGTTCAAGGGTTAAATTTATTTGTATACAGGTTTTCCTCGATTAGTGCAGTTAATTCATCAGTAATATTACCACACTAATTGAAACATATATTCAATGGAAAAAACTGCAGTAGATCCACAGACAAGTATTAGTGTTAGAATATACATATATGTAGTTTGATTTAAAAATTTTAGAAACGTTTTAATTTTCGTGAAGTTTCATTAACATAAATTTATCAACTATTTAATAAGTAACAATAAAGACACATTGAATTGTCAATTTTAATTCTGTCTTCCCACAATTTTTTAGGTTATTCATGTTAGCTTGCTAACCATTAGATTTTTTGAAAAAATAAATTGATTTAAAACTTATTGTAATATTCAGACTTGCATTTTAATTTACTTAGTTGATAATTTATCAGTTGCCAATTGTTAATTTTTTTCTTCTTTTTGGAATACTTCTTGTGGTAACACAAAATTTTGATTTCCTAATTCTCTGTGCACTTCCATATTTCTATTGATGTCTCAGTTGATATCTATCAAATGCTGTCTCAGGAATTCTAATTTTTTAAAAGCTTCTTAGAATTCTTTAATTTTTTTTTTTTTTTTTTTTTTCCCAGCATCTACTGCTAATTTCATTTTTAAAAGTTTGATACCATCTTGCTTGGGGGGAAAAAAAGGATCATCCTTTTCATGCTTTGCACGCTAATCAAAATTTTGCATGCATCTAAAAAAAAATTACTGTATGAACTGAAAATCACACTAACTGAAACTGCACTAAATGAGGGATGCTTGTATGTTGATTGTTATGACTATGTTTGGAGTTCATCTTATACCCCAGATACAAGCTAAAATGATTAAATTTTTATGAAAATTATACCTCGATACCCTCGTTCAAGGTTGTGTTACCTGCAAAAAAATGCATGGTATATAAATCTTTCAAGCTTAAGAGCTTAAACAGTTTATAAATTGTTTTTTATGTATTTAAAATCTTTATTATTGTAGCATAACCATTTTAAAAAGTAATAAGAAAGTGACCGGATTAGGAATTCTTTGACTCACTTCTTATTCAGTTATATTAATAGAAATATGTTTACATATTTTGTACTTACATTTTTTGGAAATGATGTTTATGAGCAGTTTAAATTATTGCATGGCTACAATTTTTCGAACTTCCATTTTAAAAATATGTAGAGATAAAGTTTTCGAATATATTTGTAAAAATAAAGCAGTATTTATTGCAAGCCAAAAATTTTTACATTATTCATATATCATATGAGCATTTTTAATCTAAATTTTATGACTGTCTACTATTTTCTTAATAACATTACAAAAATAAAAGTTTGAATAAAGTTGTATAATAATATTTTTATACTGTTCTTGTCCTATTATAAATGATCTCTTGAATAAAAAACACACATTATAGTAAAGAAGACTTTTTTACTTTTGTATTTTACATTGTTAATCCTTCAAAGTTTTTACAACGTTAAGACATGTGGCTATGAGTTAACATGAACTATTTATGATTACTCATTTAAAAAGTTTTATTTAAAAATTTTTAAAACATTCAAGATCTTGAATTTATGTATAATGTTAATTAAGGTATATGAAATATATTACATTTCTGAATTTTGGAACAGTTTGAAATCTGTTGTTTATGTATCTAATCAGTAAATTGTAAAGTAGTTTTTATATATTCTACATTGAAAATGTGTGATAAAAATGAAGTGTTTGACAAGAATAAGTTTCTACATATTTTAAATATATACCAATATGTAAAACATATACTTTTTTTTTAATTTGGATGAGGTTTTACGTATATATACATTGTATATATTCAAAGTGAAGAAGAAAAAAAAAATTGGAGACTTTAATTTTTTTGTCTACGTTTTTTAATAATTCTTATATTAACAGAAGTATTTTCATGCAATGTTCTATGATACTTTTTATAAAATTTATGTGATGGAGTCAACATCCTTTTTCAGCTATTATGACAATTTGTATGTTATAAAAAAGAGTAAAAAAACAGTTTTCATTTGTTAGTTTTTTAAACTTCGTTGATTTCTATATTGTCTTAAAGTTGTAACTGTATTTTGTGACAAATTTTCTCAGCAGTGTAGAATTTTTTTTTTTCCCCAATAAACAAGTAATCCCAAAAAGATTTTGTTTATCAACTCAATGTGCTTGTTTTAATCCTCCTACTATTTTGTTTGTACTTGATATATTTTCCTATTTAATCCTAACATTTGAGAAGGAGGAAATAAAATCTTTGACAAATTTGCATATTTCATTCACAAAATATGTTGATTTATTCAGTGGATAGTGCTGGATGTTTTCATCTTTTTTTATGTCAGGAAGAACTATCCGAATTTTGTGTTAAATATTTAAAATCAGAGATGTCTTACTTTATATGCATGTTATATGCATAACTATTAATGTCTGTACCTTTATTTACAGTACAGAACCATTTATCCACAATGATTGGGATCAGTTGTATTCTGGATAACTGGTTGGGTATTAAACCAACATCTATTTGATCAGATTTGTAGAATATATGTTGCTATGACAGTGTTTTGATCTCAAATTAAGAATTAGACTATTCATAAAGGATCAGGCCCAAACAAGATCAGACATTAATCAAAGTTTAAAAGAAGACAATTTATAGAAATACCTTGGAAACAAAAACTCCCCTTTTTCCTATGCATAATAATGAAAATGCCCAATATGTAACTAAATATGCATCCATTTTAAATCTTAGTTTTTGGAATCAAATTAATTCTTGCATGTTGTAATGTTTAAAGCAATATACATATCAAACTGGGACTGTGTGGCTTATTTTTCTGAAATAAGTCATTTCGAAATATCATTCTTGATAACTGGTTTTCCGGTTAATTGGTTTCCTGATAAATGGTTCCATACTGTATTAGAAAAAAAATGTCTTGGAATTAAAATGCTACTAAAAGCAACTATTTTTAGTATCAGATAGCTATAGCTACTCTTTTAAGACAAAACTCTTCAAAAGTGATTTTTTTTTTTTTTCTGGGTGAGGAGGGGCTTTCATAAGTTTGCCCCACAAGATCCAAACTGGAATTTTTCTTGCTTTTTAGCTTTTCTTCTAAGTATCCTTAAACACAGAAGTTAAGTTGTTAAGATGCTGGCTGTTCAAAGACCAATTTTCCTTTGTCAAATATCCAAGCACATGGGTGTCAAGGCAAACCAATGTTGCTTTTGCTCCATGTGTGGGCACCCAATTCTACTGGAAGATTCCATTAGTGCTATTTTGCTTCCACAAGGCCACAATCTTATCAAACACTTCACCTTGATACAAGTTAGCATTAATCTTTAAGTTTTTAACAGTAAAATTAAAGCTGTCTTTACCATGACACTAATTCCAGCCCAAATCATTAATCCTTTCGGAAAAAGCGATCGTTTCACAATTTTTCTTTTTCTTATGCTTCTCTGCATGAACTTGACAGTTGCTGATCATTCTGATGGTTGTGTGCCTTTTGGATGAGGAATATTTCCTCATCCGACCATAAAGTATCTTTCACTCAGTGTGCCTTGAAAATTTGGAGCATCCTCTTGCATATCGTTAGTCTCTTTAGCTTGCCATCATTTTAAAAAATTTGTCTGTGGTACAAACGATAACTGTGAAGTCCGAGACAGTTTTTAATAATTTCGAGGCACTTTGATGAGAAATATCAGCCTCTTTACAATGGAATTTAGGCTTACGGTGTTGTTTCAGGTAATTCTCTTCTTGAGGATGATACAAATTCTTTGGATGTTGACAGAAGGCGATCTGTCGGATTTCTCTTTTGCATGAATGTTTCCACTGCTTTCCACTAAACTGACTTCCACTGCTTTTATGATCTTCTGGACAGTTCAAAATGAGACTTTCAGGCAAGATTCAATTCCTGAAGTCTTCTCACCATTTGCCTCCAGTTTAGCATTGTCTAAACGATGAACACAGTTCTTTAAGACCACATTGAAAGTTAATGAATAACATATCACAAGAAAGACCGTCGGAAAAAATTTTAAAAATAGAAAAGATAAACATGCTTTATTCGATTTTAGTTGTGAAATATCAACATCTTACAATGCATACATACTTTTTGACCACCCTGTAGAGGGAGATGGGAATTTTTATGAAACAGTTTTGGTTATTTTTATAGCAAATAGGTATTCTTCTCCCAGCTTTTTTCTTAAATGCATCTATTTTGGCTACTTTTTTTACAAATGCTACTATTCTGGTAATTTTTTGTCATCTTAGGCTACTAAAGCAACTTTTTTTCATCCATTAGGCACTGGCCGTGAATAGATTAAAATGCTTCAAGTAAACACATAATGTATGAATATTTTAAAGTAACCATCATTTTAAGCAAACATTTTGTAATCCACTTGTCAGTTTTTATGCATAACTATGATCTATTCCTTTATATATCAGAAAAACTCATAGCTTAATATATCTCGCCAATTATTCAGAGCAAATATTTTGTAATACACATGAATATATATATATATATATATGCAATCCTGTATTTTAGCTTTTTAACATAGTTTATATAAGCGTAACTATTGCCCTTCCCATTATATATTAGGGGAAAATTCAATAGATTAAAATATTTCAAATAAACATATAATGTCATGAATACTTTGAATTAACCATAATCTAGAGCAAATAGTTTGCAATACACACATGTATATAGAAGCTTTTATTTATCTTATTTAATGTGGCCAAGAAATTTTTGTGCATATTTTTCAGTGTTCTTTAAATTAGTAAAGAGAGATAAGGCTTATTTAGTGCTATAAGTATTAAGATAACACACAACATATTTATACATTTACTATTTTTTTTACTAAGTAAAATGAGAAAATAACTGCAATGTTTAATCTCAGTTATATATTGATTTATCTATCGAGAGATTGCTGTTTTTTAAAGCACTACATGACATTAACTTATCTCTGCAATGAAAAAAAAAAGAGAGAGCAGCAATATATTTATTTTGTAACTCTTCATAGTGTATGTTATTAAATACCATCATATTAATTATAACTAGTTGGATGTGCCAATCCCAAAACTTTCTTCTATCTTATACATAATATTTCAAAAATTAGTTACACATGTTAATACTTCAATATGATTAGTTCAATACTATCCCAACTTTGATTTTCATCTTAAATTTCTGCTTCAGTCAATTAAACGGACTAAAAACGAGTTAATCAATATCATGATATTTGTTAAAATTAATAGTTTTTGCTTATTCTGTTGTTATCAGATGTTTGCGAATAGCCGGCTTAGCAAAAAGTGAGTTTCCACCTCTGCACGCACCGCCGATGGACAACAGAACTACTAAAAATCAAGAAAAGCATACAAAAATCGCTATCACAGAGCCCCTTTACCGCACAATATTTCCAAATTCAAGGAGGACCTGTTGGCCAAAGCCAAAAACATGCACGAAAAAATTTGGTTTAATTGTATGCATAATTTTATACACTTTTCGATGGTACAATAAAGAAAATGGCACAAACATCGCTATTACAACGCCCCCCTTCCGGCAGATTTTTTCAAATTCAGGGAAGACTTGTTTGCCATAGCCAGAAACGTACACAAAAAAATTGGTTCAATTCTATGCATACTTTCATACAATTTTCGATGGTACAATAATCAAAATGGTACAGACATCGCAATTAGAGCGCCCCCTTCCGGCAGAGTTTTTCAAATTCAGGAAGGACCTTCATGCCATGACCAAAAACAAACACAAAATATTTGGCTCAATTCTATGTATAACTTCATACACTTTTCGATGGTACAATATTCAAAATCGCAAAAATAGCGCCCCCTAGCGGCGATTTTTTGCCAAGTTCAGGGAGGACCTGCTTGTTATAGTCAAAAATTTAAAATATTTGGTTCAATTCTATGCATAACTTCATACACTTTTGGATGGTACAATATTCAAAATCGCACAAAGACCACTATTACAGCGCCCCCTACAGGCGATTTTTTTCTAAATTCAGGGAGGACCTGCTAGCCATAGTCAAAAACTTAAAATAAAAATTTGGTTCAATTCTATGCATAACTTCATACACTTTTGGATGGTACCATACTCAAAATCGCTGTTACAACGCACTCTACTGGTGATTTTTTCCAAATTCAGGGAGGATCTGCTTGCCATAGCCAAACACTTAAAATAAAAAATTTGGTTCAATTCTATGCATAACTTCATACACTTTTGGATGGTATGGTACAATATTCAAAATCGCTGTTACAGCGCCTCCTACTGGCGAATTTTTTCCAAATTCTGGGAGGACCTGCTTGCCATAGCCATGCATAACTTCATACACTTTTGGATGGTACAATATTCAAAATAGCACAAAAATCGCTGTTACAGCGCCTCCTACTGACGATTTTTTTCCAAATTCTGGGAGGAACTGCTTGCCATAGCCAAAAACTTAAAATAAAAATTTGGATCAATTCTATGCATAACTTCATACACTTTTGGATGGTACAATATTCAAAATAGCACAAAAATTGCTGTTACAGCGCCTCCTACTGGCGATTTTTTTCCAAATTCTGGGAGGAACTGCTTGCCATAGCCAAAATCTTAAAATAAAAATTTGGATCAATTCTATGCATAACTTCATACACTTTTGGATGGTACAATATTCAAAATAGCACAAAAATCGCTGTTACGGCGCCTCCTACTGGCGATTTTTTTCCAAATTCTGGGAGGAACTGCTTGCCATAGCCAAAAACTTAAAATAAAAATTTGGATCAATTCTATGCATAACTTCATACACTTTTGGATGGTACAATATTCAAAATAGCACAAAAATCGCTGTTACAGCGCCTCCTACTGGCGATTTTTTTCCAAATTCTGGGAGGAACTGCTTGCCATAGCCAAAAACTTAAAATAAAAATTTGGATCAATTCTATGCATAACTTCATACACTTTTGGATGGTACAATATTCAAAATCGCTGTTACAGTGCCCCCTACCGACGAATTTTTTCCAAATTCAGGGAGGACCTACTTGCCATATCTAAAAACTTAAAATAAAAATTTGGTTCTAAACTATGCATAACTTCATACACTTTTGGATGGTACAATGGCGACAGACACACGGGCAGACAGACATTTTCTATAAACATGTTTTTTGGGATCTCTGACCCCTAAAACGTGTAAATCCGTTGAAAGCCGAAAGTCAAAAAAAAGTTCGATTACAATACTTTCTTCTATTGAAGATAGAAGAAAGTAAAAAGGTGAGGGGAGGGATTTTCTGTATAGTTATGTTATATTTTAATTTATATTATTTATTGCAATTCTCTGTCTGGATTAAATAAAAATAAAATTTTTAATTCTTAATGTTGTTTTGATAATTTATAGTTATATTTAAATAATCTTGCACATGTGCATCATAACATACTTTTAAAATATGTGGCGAATTTTCAATACATTAAACCTTCTTTTCTAAAGATAATATTTATCAGAAATATGCTATGATATGATGCAAATGAATTAATCTTACCTGCCCATATGTATGCAAATATACAAACTTAAAAATACATTCTTAATTATAAGTACTTAACAATACTAAAACTTTTTGTAATTTAGCTACATTTAGTTTTTAATTTCTAGGTCTATAAAATAAATTTGTTTGTATAAAATTATTATTCACAATCCTGGTAGGAGAAACCATGCAGCACAGCAGCCAGCACTGCAAGTTATTTTAGACCTTGCAGTTAAAATAGGTTTAAACATATTAAAAAAATGCTTTATGTTTGCAGATTATTTAACTTTGTTATACAACATGTAGGAGTTAGGGTGGGTAAAAAAAACAAGCGGTAATGAATGATAGTTATTTAAAAAATGTATGCATGTACTTTATACTGCTTAATAGCCTTGAAAATGATTATAAACATTTGTATACATTTTTTAAAAGCTGTCGCAATTGAGAAATGTAGTATGTCTTGCTTTGAACAATTTAATCATGTTTTGACAAATGTAATACTAAAACATTTTGTAATATAAGTTCTCAACAAAATCCTAAATATAATTGAGATTTTTTGCTTGCCATGCTTTTAGTAAGTAAAGAATGTAATAGGTTATTCTGAAAGATTTTTTTAATATGTTTATATGAAGTTATTTTGCTTCACTTTATATGAGTTTACTTGGGAAATTAAGTACATTGTATTAAATGCAAATTAAACTTAAATAGCATTATTTTTTTCTGTGTGTTGTCTGTCAGAAATAGGCTCGGTACACTTTTGTTAGTAGCAGATAAACTTTGGCTTTTTATGCTAGTGCTACTTAGTCTATAATGATAATTTTATAGAAACAGAAAGTCCTAATTGTAATTGTGATATGTTAAATTGGAGAATATTTTAACTTAAGCTGTAAGTTAAATATTGATTTATAAATTGTTGATTGATAACTATTTAATTTCAACAAGCATGCTTTGGTCTGTTGATTAACCTTCCATAGGTCTGATAGGTTAAATTTACAGTTTAAGTCTGGTAAGATCTATGGAACTGTATGGTCAAAACTGCATTGTAGTATATTATATTGATTTTTCTTATGTTTTTTGTATATCTCTTTTGTGAGAAAAAGAGCAAGCATGTAGTATGAAATAAAGTTTATTATTGTACATATAAGAGATGTAATTTTAATGGTTATTACAAGGTACTAAATATACTTTATAAACTATGGGTCTGGCAGACCTCTGTAAACAAATGGAATAGAAGCTTAAAAAAATATATATATTTGCATAATTGTATTGCATGTCAAAGCAAGTAAATGTTGTTAGAAAACTGACTTACATAATTATTGTCATGACAGACTGAACAAAATTAGTGTTTTTATGACTGTTGTTACTATCATGTTAAACAAATTGAGTGTTTATTCTTTGTTATTGTACATATAAGAGATGTAATTTTAATGGTTATTACAAGGTACTAAATATACTTTATAAACTATGGGTCTGGCAGACCTCTGTAAACAAATGGAATAGAAGCTTAAAAAAATATATATATTTGCATAATTGTATTACATGTCAAAGCAAGTAAATGTTGTTAGAAAACTGACTTACATAATTATTGTCATGACAGACTGAACAAAATTAGTGTTTTTATGACTGTTGTTACTATCATGTTAAACAAATTGAGTGTTTATTCTTTGTCATATAACGGCGTGAGTTTCAAAACTCACCTTATCCAGAAATTCAAATTTTGAAAAATCGCGAAGAACCTCTAACTGCGACCATTAGTTTTTATTATAAAACAAGATTTTACTATGCTAGAAATACAGGATGAAACGTGGTTTTTTTTTTTTTTTTTTTTTCTAGATTGTTTTTTGTGCAGGTTTACATATAGAATAGATTGATAGAGAAAACACGATTTTTTTAACTTTGGATAAGACTAGTTTTGAAAGTCACATCCTCATATGTACTAATCTGTAATCTTAACTTCTTTATTGCAATAGTAGCTATTTATTTAGGAACTTAGTTGTATAAGTCAGATACTATATTTTTAAATAAAAGTAACTTTCCTTAGATGGATCAAAATGTTTTTTACAGACAATGTAGTTTATGCATTATTTTAAAATTTAGCTGGACTGAGATATGGCTGCAAGGTATGTGTTAATGTCAGTGGCATGATATATTTATTATCTTAACCACAAGAAAGGCATAAAACTTTACATTTTAATTTAAAATACTATGCTATAGATTGTTACATTATATAATTTTTATGATCTCATTTAAAAGTAACTTAAAAATTAGTTGTAATTATTATTCTTTATGAAATAACATGAATACATTCGATTTCAGGAAAGTAACAAAATTTATCTCTAATCATGGAAATTAGCTCAATGAAACAAACAGATTTCTATTGTATTAATTTACTGTTTTTTGTACATTTATAGTTTTCTTTACTTTTCAAAATTACCTTAAATAATAGTAATTTGTTGTTTTGTCATACTTTTAATTTGAGAATAAATCTGTATACTGTAAATTATTGCATATTTGATAACTGAAGTATTGAATAAAATTTATATGTTAAAAATCTTTTAAGCCCACCTTATATATGCTTTGATAAGCTGTATTATATTCTTGAATATGGAAATAAATTAGTATCTTATGTTTTCCTCTTGTGTTAATTAAACATATCAGCTGCATGTGTGTTAAAAAATTTAGACAACATTCGAAAAAATTAAGAATTCATAACTTTTTGCCCAGCGCCATTCATTTAAAGCAGCAGTTCACAAACTTTAATGTTATGTGACCCATCTTAAAGTTTAAAAAATGTTTGTGACCTGCCTAATATGTTTTTATATAACTTCTTTATAGAGCAGGTATATAAAACTTTTACATAATCTATCGTACTGTAGCTATTTTGTATACAGTAATACACATGATTACAATAATAGGCAATTCTAATATGAAAGTGAAGTATTGATAAAGCAAAACCTTATTTTATTATGTAAAACAAAATATGTTTATTAATAACACTATTATATTGTTTTAAAGGAATTTTCAAAGGTCATACGATTTATGACATTTTACATGAGCAGGTGACAGTGATTCAAAGTTCTTAATTTCACCCTCAAACCACTCTATGAAAAGTATAATAAAACATTGTCTTTTTTAAAAAGTTATTTATTTATATTGTTTCTTATATACAGATAATTTTAATAATATATTTTTCAAGACTTGGCCGATCATACTGTCGCCCATAGTTTGGGAACTGTTGATTTAAATAGTCTCAATACCTAAAAAGAAAAAGAATAACGACTTTTTAAGATTTTATTTTTAGTAACACATTGTTATATTGAATAAATGCTAAAAAATAACTAATTTAATGTAGAAAAACTTTTTCTTTACTGGATTTTAATTAACACTATACGTATACAGGCTGCAAACAGTGTTACCAAATCTGACGGGATTTTTTATTCAGAAATTTCAAGTTCACACCAGAAAATTTCCAATATTAATTTTTCTTTATTTTATTCATGAAATATCTATAATTATAATTAGAGATCAATCGAAAATTCAGTTTAATTTTCGTTTTTGGTGAAAGTGATGTCGAAAATTCGGCCGGACTGAAAGTATCTGTATTCTTCTTTCGGAAATTTTCAACATTACTCATTGATTTGAGCTGTATCGGCTCAAATGAGACTTTTTATTTATTGCTATGAACTTTACTGTTTATAGTTATCAGTCATCCACTGCCTCAAGACATGCGTGCAAATTAAAAAGCAGCAATGCATATATGATGTAGGCATTGAAGACGCTTTTCACGTGCTCATTAAAAGTTGCAGGCTTAACAGTAAGTAAATGCAATGAGCTTAATTTTGTTTTTTGTTTACCATTCTTTGTGGAATATAAAATTCACAAAAGCTATGGTGTAATGATTTCGATGTCAGTTTCTTGATTTACGATTTTTTCTATTTTAGAACAAACCAATTCATGAAGATTGAAAATGTGAAGTTATGTTTTTATTTCTTAGAATTTTACTGAAAAATTTGATCAGTGTTTTTTCACTATCTTTAAATTGGAAAAATTCTTTTCAAGTTTAATTGGATAATGTCACCAATAAAAATATACTAATGCTTATTTCCTCTTTTTCCTTTTTATCCACAAAAATAGAGTAATTTAGTTGCCACCATTGCAGAAATGTCATAAAAAATTTAAAAACAAAATATTGGAAATTAATTTAAATTTGGAAGTTCTGAGTTATGACATCGTTCGATCAATTTTACAGTGAAATTTGTATTATTGTCAGAGGGTGAAATACAAACAGACAGATTGTAATGTAACAGATTCTTCATCAGTCGTATAAGAATCAAATTTTACTTTTCAAAAAATTTGGAATTGAAACCAAGAAGATTGGAAGAATTTTAGGAACAAGATCAGTAGCCTAGGTCAACCCTATTTCTGTGGCATACTTATTCATTACAAGAGTACTTGTATTCAAATAAGAGGTACTTAGGTTTGTCTGCTTGGCGTGAAAATATGCGAAATGTCCCTTGTTATCTATGGCCAATAGTTAATAACTAAATCGTTGGTTTTAGTGGTATAGCACTTCCAATTGCAATTTTTTTTAAATTGTTCTTTGTATCTTAGAATCCGTTAGATAAAAGTTGTTACTTTTGTATATGTTACAAATTTAAAAGTTTTATAAGATCCCTGGATCCTAAATTTTACGTAAAGAAGGAGGGGGGGGGGGGGGCAAAAATTACCGGAATTTCTTTTACAAACCTGTATTTATTTTTTTTTTACCAAAAAAAAACTTCCAATATATTCTCCTAACTTTATACATTTGTGTAATCTATGATTATTGTTGGAAACATTGTTCAAACTCGTCTATGGCCGCAGGCTCCTGCCTCGTTTTTTTTCTGTACCTCTTCCACGTCGTTAAAATGATGTCCTTTCAGGTCCATCTTCATTAGTGTAAACAAAAAAAGTTGCACGGAGCAAGGCCGGGTGAGTAGAAGGTGGGGGCAAAAGGAGACATGCAGTTTTTAGCAAAGAACTGACAAACTAATAAGGCTGCATGAGCAGGTGCATTGTCATGGTGTAAAAAACAGTCCCCCGTCTGCCACAAATCGGGCCAGATCAGATAATTCCGCAATTCCTTCAATGGTCCGTCGTCGATCTTCAAGTACAATTGCACAAACTTTCTCGACATTTCCGTCCGTTCTGGAAGTTGAAGGACACCCAATACGAGGTTTGTCAACATTTCACCTTTTTGAAACGATACAACCACTCGTACATCTTTTTCCCATAGCGTCATCTCTGTAAGCAGTTTACAACATCAAAACGGTTTCTGCAGTATTTTTCACGAGCAGGAAGCAAAATTTCATGGCCACATGCTGTTTACTTAAGTTCAACATAACAACAAAAAAAAAAAATGCACTGTGTTCAGATACAACCTTCCTTGGCGACAATGCACTGAACTCAGAATGAGTAGTGACCCTAAATGCAGAGAGACTGGACAATACATTGCAGTGCGATACTTTCATAGGATTTGAATTTCATTTTATGTTAACACTATTTTGAAAAAATAAATGTAGTTTTTCTTAAAATTTCATGTAAAATGAATTTCAGCCAGAAAATAAATAACATTATTATTTTCCCCCACTATCATCAATTTCTTATACATATCCAAAGAGAGTAACTATTATAAATTAACTATTTTTGGATTGCAGATTTTTTATAAAAAAGGTTGAGCTTATGGTATACCTTTCCTCCAAAAATATGCACTATTTAAGCTTAGCTTAAAAACTACACTGAAGATATTCCTATTTTATCCTCTAAATTAACTTAGATTCAGCTATTGCTTTAAAAAATCTATATATATATAGATCCGATAAATATAGTATTAGAGTAGTGCTACTATGTAGAAATAATTTTTTAAAAGTGTGATAATTGAGGGATTGTTGTTAAGAGAATGACGGCTGAAAAACAGAAATTTTATACATAAATGTACACTCACTTTGAAGGGCTCCCAAATGCCCCCCCCCCCCCCCAAAGCCCTGTTTTTTAAAAAAGGTCTCCTTTAGTCTAATTTTATGCTTTTTTGGTCACCCTAGTCCCCTTTTCAGCTACTAAAAAAATCGCCGTAAAATAAAAAAAAAATCTAAAAATCGCTAAAAGCTCAAAATTTGTTAGAGTGGGCTTAAGTGTTCAAACTGGAATTTTTTCACGAATGTTAAAAAATCACCATGAAATACGGACAAATTTTAAGAAACTCATTAAGAAATCTGGATTAAAATCGTAAAAATTAAAAAATCGCAGAACAAAAAAGTTACTATTTTAAGGTACTGCTTGACCAGTCTTCAAAGACAAATCTTTGCGTGCTGCCAAAAAGGAAAAAGAAAATTTCAAATGGAGAGAAGCATTGAATTAAGCGGAGATAAAAGATTCAAACTAAAAAAAAAATGAATTTAAAGCTCACAACTCTGAGTCATTTAAAAGGAAATGGATAGAGTAAAATGCCTTTTTGCATATTTTTAATTATTGGAATGCAATTTCTTCCAAACAAGACAATATACCCCTACAGAAAACTTTCTGTTGAATCAAGAATTAAAATATTTCTTCCTTTCTCATTATTTATTTTTTATACCATTTAAAATTGCTTAATAATGTAATTTATAAATGAAAACAATACTACAATGCATATTTAAACATCCAAATTATCATAACATGTTTCTTTGGCTTAAAGATATTCTTTTCATTGAAGGGAAAGTAAAATTTTTCTGTACTATTACCCAGAGCCGTTGCAACCATCGGTCAAACGGGGCTACTGCCAGAGAATCTCTATAGAATTCGAAATAACGTTTCCTCGGTATATTTTTTATCTACATTTGTTTTTAAATGTTTCTTCATGATAAAAAAAAGTGAGTATTAACTTTATTTCCTACAGGCAAAGTTGATATAAATTTCGGGGAATGTATAGGTGAAAGTAACTGTGAACGTAAAAAATAAATATAATGAAACCTCCCTGTGCGACCACCTCCCTGAACGACTATTTTTTCATGGAACGAAATTTATCCCCATAGACTCAATACTAATTTTGCCTCCATTCAGAGACCATCCCAGTTGAATTCCCTCCATGAGCTACCAATTTCTTTGAAGAAAATTCCGTTTTTTCCTGGTCGCTTGAAGAAGGTTTTATTAGAAAAATAATTCCGGAGAGCGCATTATTCATCAAACTTCTAAACTAAGTTCAGATATTTTTTTTATCACGGTAACTTTTAAGTGTTTAAACCTCTTTGTGCCTTTTTAGGCATTGAATTTAACTCTGATGACAAATTAAGAATGTCAGTCAATAAACTCCCCTGCCCTATTCTGTCGGGAAATTCTCAAAGAAATAGTTAAATTAATGAAATCGTCATTATTTGTTCCCGTCCAAAAAAAATTGCATTTATTTACTGAACTTCGAAAGGACTGGGAAATAACAGCTATGGAAAATAAAATCATAAAATCAAAGCAAACGTTCATTTTTTCATTTGTTCATTAATTCATTTTTTAAACTATGTAATTAACTTTTGTTTTGATACGTAAATTTTTATTTTTTTTCCTAATGTGAAAAAAAATTTTTAGTAACATTGTTACCTTTTTTCAACAATTAAAATCTAGATTTAAACATGACCTCCATTAAGAGACTACCTCTCGAAGCGACCAATTTTTATTGGAACGGAACGTGGTCACTTTAGGGAGGTTTTACTGTTTTTAAAGTATTGTAAAGTATAGAAGATTTTTCGAAATCGAAAATAATTATGCATATAACATGCGAAATCAGTGGTATTTTGGTACATTTATAATCTGTATTATATGAGGATGTGAGTTTCAAAACTCGCCTTATCAAAAATTTTAAAAATCGAGTTTTCTCTATAAATTTATTCTATTTAAAAACTTGCATTGAAAAAACACAACAGTCTGCAACAAAACTAGTTTTATCTTGTATTTCAGCCGTTGTAAAATCTTCATCTACGATGAAAACCAATGGACGCAGTTAGAGGTTTATCGCGATTTCGCCAGATTTGATTTTCTGGATAAGGTGAGTTTTGAAACTCATGTATGGTCTATGATGTACGCAATTTAAAAATAAATTTTATTAGATCATTATTAAAGTATACGTTAGGTCCCATTAACTTATTTGCTAGGGCCCTGTGCAATATTGCGCTGGCGCTGCTTATTACCCCATAAAAAGCAAAATCCTTTTTTATGTTCTTCGAAACAATATGAAATTGTCAGAATTCTCCTATTTATTTTGCACAAAACAAAAGGTAGGGGAGACTTCTCTATTATTACCCACTTTCCATTTATCAAAGATAGACTTGTCTTAGCCAGACCTGTTACTCACATGACCAGGTTTTGAAACCGAATGTCAAAGAATTATCGCAAAATGAAAAAATAAAAAAGAACCCTCAAACTGCATAAAAAATTCTGTACCAATTCTGGATAAATTGTATTCAAAAGATGACTAAATTTATTAGCACACATAGGTGCTGGTTAGGTTTTGGTGTGTATGGCCCAACAGGTGGCATTGCTATGTTACATTTTTCACAATTTACATGATAATTATATTGTTAGGGTTGTTGTTGATGCATTGTTAGGGTGAAATTCCATCAAACTTCACATTCATTTAATCCTTGACATAAATTGGTACTGATTAGATTTTGGTGTATTTTGTGACAGGTGGCACTACTGGGTTGCAATTTTAATGATTTCTGTGAAAGTCAGATCTCGGCATGTTTGGGATTGAATTTCATCATATTTGATATGTAAGATGATTATGAATAACTGATGATTCAATATTGCTTTGATCACTCCCCACGGGGCTTTGCCATACTATGCTTTCTCAGATGAACATTATAACTTATCCTAGCTCCTATTGTGTAAAAAGAAACTAAATTTTATGCTTGAGGAAAATAATAATATCTATATTAATCTAATTTTAAATTTTAATATTCAACAGGAATCGCTATTATGTTGTGCTCTTTTGATTCACTGATCACTGTTATTTTTTGCCTTTAAAGAGAATTATCAAGGTGAATGCCGAAATATTGAATACTTTCAATATTCTTGCAGTAGGATATTTAAATGGGTTTCTCTAAATCTGTGTACATTGTTTAATGAGATCTTATAAAGATAACCATCTAACATATCTTCTGGAGTAATTTTAAAAATTTACTTGCATATTTAGGAAAATTGGTGCAATGTTTTTACTCATGATTCTTTATTGGTCTCCTTTTTTAATAAAAATGGTCCCCTGAAGTCCCTCTTTTAAATAAAAATGGTCCCCCAAAGTCCCCTTTTTAAATAAAAATGGTCCCTTTTCCCCCTTTTTGAGCTCTAAAATGTGTTGGGAGCCCTGACTTTGTAGAATAAATGTACACTTTGGGTCGGTTTGTCTAGAGTAAATAATCCAGGCAGATTTTTGATGAAATCTTGACACTTTAATATTCTTGGATATGTGGATGAATATATTTACATGAACTATTTACATTTAAGTTAAAACATGAAATATCAAAATAGGCCGTCTGCCTATAAACTGTTACTAAGTCCCGATTTAGCTGGCCGGAGACATTTCGCTTACCCCAGGTCCATCTGACCCGGTTTCCTGTCGACACGACGCGACGTCGTAATAGCATGTCTGCTCACAAGCGCAATCAACAGTCGTCTCTTTCTTTCTCACGAATTTAATTGTAGGCTCAGCACTTTTCTTATTGTTCAGAAGTTGTGGTCGGTCGTCCAGAGCGTCATTGAAGAATTTGCTAGGCTTTGCGTGTAAAGTCCATATCCTGTCACCACAAATTCGGCCTACCTGACAGGGCTGGGTGCTCCCAGTCCTCATCTACTCTTTATACCAGACTGGTACTGGACTGCTTTTTCCAGAACGTATAATATACACAAACAATATAAAACAAAATAATAGCAAAATCAATCACTAAATACTGCTGATTAAAAGTTATCAGTCCTTAACTAATATTTTTAGAGTTTGAAAAATAGTAAAGTTTTTCTGCTTGTCACTTGGACGCAGTCCTTTTCTCATTTTATTCATAATAGTATAAAATATCAGTAACACACAGTTTAAAAAAAATAAAAATCACTCAAAAGCATAAATATTTCGTCTCAGACAGTACAAGTCCAAGGCTTCATGTGATCTGCAGCGTTTGAGGTTGCATTTTGACCCTCATGGTGTCCAACTTTTCTTACATTGTAGCGATCGTTTCTTTTTACTGCAGTAATCTCATAGGGACAAAGAAACTTAGGCTTTAGTTTGATATCTGTCCCAAACTGTGTTTTTTGAATGGCCACCAAATCACAGAGTTTATAGGTGTTGGCCTTTTTTCGCTTTTTGTTATACGTTTTCATGTTTCCCTGTTGTATTTTTAATATGTTTTGCTTGGCTATTTCTCTATTCGAATTTCTTTCCGATATGAATGAATTTAATTCCTCATCATCTAACAGTGTTTTGATTTGGAGGTCGGTTTTCTGCCGCAGTTTCGTCCCTGTCAGTAGTTCGAAGGGTGCAAATTTTGTACTTCTCGATACAGTACTATTCATGATATGTTGTACGGGCGCGACAAATTTGTACCATTTAGTGGGGTCTTCTACGCTAAGTTTTGCTAAAATTAGGATAAGAATTCTGTGCATTCGCTCTATTTGATAGTTTCCTCTAGGTATCCCTGTTGTTATGGGAATATGCTCTGTGTTCTCTTCCTTACAATATTTCTCAACAGCAGCAGAGGTGAAAGCTGGTCCCTTGTCGGTAATGATTCGCGACGGATTTCCGAAAATTTCATGTTGTCGGGTTAACTTATCGATGACTTCTTTAGCGGCTGTAGTTTTAACGGGGTATAGCCAAACGAATTTGGTAAATGCGTCCACAACAGTAAAAATATGATTGTATTTTTTATTTGTAGAAGGCATGGGACCAATGTTATATTTGTGATAGGTCTCGAGGGACATATTTTGTTTGGGGATCGTGTTTAATAGACCTTTTCCTTGCTTTTTATTACAAAGTATACACTCTATGCAGTTGGCAATGACGCTTTCAATTTGCTTTCTTAATTGGGGTATACAATAATTTTCTTTTAAAATAATTTCAGTTTTAGCTACTGCGTAATGACCTTTGTTATGAACGTCGCGTATTATTTACTTTTGCATATTTGTAGGAATCATCAGAAGTTCTTTGTAATTTTCATATTTGTATTCGATGTCGTTTCTTGTAAAATATTCTAAACTTTCGTTTTTTTCGATAAATTTTCTTATCGCTTGTATGTGTTTGTCTTCTTGTTATGCATTCTTTCTTTTTAATGTTAATTCATCATGCGATCGGGTGACTATTAGTACTGTATTTCTACTCAGTGCGTCTACATGTTTCATTTGGGATCCTGATCGATGGGTAATGTCATAATCAAATTCCTGTAAGAATAGGGCCCATCTGGATACTTTTGGCGTAATGTCTTTTTTGTCCATTGTCTTTTGAATCGTGGAACAATCTGTCACAATTTTAAATTTCGTGCCTAATAAGTAGTTTCGGAATTTTTTAACCGATTCTATTACTGCGAGTGTTTCCAATTCGTAACTCGAATATTTTGCTTGAGTAGGTGTAGTTTTACGGCTCATGTAATGAATAGTATTATATATTTAGTAATTAATTAATAATAATTAACATAACTCTGAATAACGAGGTAGCTAGTAGACATTTAAACATTTAATAAGTACTTCACAAGCAAACACAACACTTACAGAACATAGATCACATGACTACACTAAAGTAAACAGAAGAGAATTCTCTGGAAAAGAATTGCGGGAAGAAAGAAAATTTTGATGTTGCCATCTAGATTTAATCAACTGAAATACAAACATGACAGCTCTCCCCCACTTAATATTTGAATATGTCAGGAGGTCTTCTGTATCGACCGGATCGTCTCAGTACCTGTGGAGAAGGAGAAGAAGAATTAGATTTAAGCTCAGCAGCATCAACTATTGAACTAGTGGGCACAGAAGGTTTTGGAGAATCAGGATGCAAGTCAGTTGGTGTAGGACCTGGAGTACCTGGCTCATGAGAATCAACTGGTTGTGGAGCTGCGATAGGCTGTATTGGTGGAAAATCACCTTGTTTCACAATTGCATTTTCACTTCTGAAATTTCCTGTATCACGTTCTTCAGAATTTGTATCATTAACTAAAGAAATCTCTGAACCTACATTTGTTATTTGATCAACATGACTTTTCCAGATATTCAAACCAACTTGAACTCTATAATGTAATTTTCCCTCTCTTGCTATTATTCGACCAATTTTCCACTTGGCTTCTGGAGTATAATTTCTTACAGCTACTTTCTGGTTAATTTCAAATTCTTTTATTTTAACTTTGGACTTTTTCGCATCTTGTTTATCATGAACGAAATTTGTAACATTTGGCACAAATCTATTTTTGTCCTTATATGACGTTTTAGAAATAGAGATGCAGGACTCTCCGCCGTTGTAACATGAAGCATCTTCCTATATTGCAAAAGGAAGCTATTTAATTTCATTTGTAAAGTACCAGGATCGGAAGCTAAGGCTTTTAATCCACGTTTAAGAATTTGCACATGTCTCTCCGCCTGTCCATTTGTAGCTGGATGGTATGGAGCACTGAACATATATTTTACACCATGATTTCTCAAAAATGTCTCAAATTCTTCAGATGTAAACTGTTTAGCGTTATCTGATACTAAAGAAATTGGAAAACCGTATCGTGCAAAAAGTGAAGAGAAACAAGTAATGGTATTTTCTGAACTTGTACTAGGAACAATAAAAACTTCTGGCCATTTGCTATGGGCATCAATCACTAAAAGAAGCATTTTTCCCATAACAGGACCAAAATAATCAATATGAATTCTTTGCCATGGAGCAGTAGGCCATTCCCAATGATGTGTACCAAGTTTGGGAGGATTATTTTTCAAATTTACACAAGTAGTGCAATTTCGTGCAAGATCTTCAATATCTTGGTCTATACCTGGCCACCATACAAAACTACGGGCTAAAGACTTCATTTTAACTATACCAAAATGACCAAAGTGCAATTCTTTTAAGATTTGGTTTCTATGAATTTCATTGAAACCCTACATCATTTTAAAATACAACTGTGTTGAAGAGTGAATTCTTCTTGTTTACCACCAAAAAGTAAATTTTTAGGAATTTCAGAACCAGAAATGAGGTGATGAAAAATTTGACGTAAAAGGGGATCAGATTTTGTAGCTGAAGCAATAGATTTCGAAGTTAATGGTAAGATAGAGAGTTGATTAATTTGAAGCAGTTCAGATTCATCAGTTGCATCATTCGAATTTAACTGTTGAGGTAAATCTTCACTACGTAAAGGAAGTCGTGAAAGAGCATCAACATTTCCGTGATCAGTAGTTTTTTTATAACGGATATCATATTGGAACGTTTGTAAATAAATTGCGTATCGTTGCATTCGAGCAGCCGATAAAACAGGGATACTTTTAGAAGGAGAAAAAATAGACACCAAAGGTTTACTGTCAGTAAATAAGGTAAACCTGTTGCCATACAAATATTGAAAAAATTTCTTCACACCAAATATAATCGCTAATGCTTCTTTATCAACTTGACTATACAGTTTTTCTGCAGTAGTCAAAGTTCTCAACACAAACCCAATAGGCTTTTCAGTGTTATCTGGCATCATATGCGAAAGAACTGCAGAGATACCATAAGGAGAAGCATCAGTAGCTAAAACTAAAGGTAACTTAGGATTAAAGTGAGTAAGAACCCTGTCAGAAGTAACTTCTTTTTTTATACGTTTAAATGCTTGTTCACACTTATAAGACCAATGAAATTTAACATTCTTCTTAAGCAAATTATTCAAACGATTTGCAATAGTAGATAAGTTTGGTACAAACTTAGCATAATATGTAACTAAGCCTAGAAAAGCTTTAACTTGAGATACATTTACTGGTCTTGGAGCATTTAAAATTGCTTCAATTTTATCTTGTGTTTTATGAATACCATGTTTATCAACTTTATAACCACAGTAAGTAATCTCATCTGCCATAAAGAATGATTTTTCTTTATTTATCCTAATGCTATATTCCCTTAATCTTTCTAATACTTGCTTCAATCTTTCTAAATGAATTTCATCTGTTTCACCTGTAACCCCAATATCATCTATAAAAATTGTAACTCCCCCAATTCCTCTTAAAATTTGCTCAATTTTTCTTTGCCATATAGCAGGAGAACTAGCAAGACCCATGGGTAACTTAAGGAATTGGAATAATCCTTTTGGTGTATTTATGGTCAATAATTCTTGCGATTGTTCATCTACAGGTAACTGAAGATAAGCTTGATTTAAATCAATTTTTGTAAAGTGTACACCACCACCTAATGTAGCTAACATATTTTCTATTTTAGGTAAAGGATATTTTTTAACTTTCAGAAATTTATTTAATGTTACTTTAAAATCACCACATAAACGAATTTTCCCATTAGGCCTAACCACTGGAACTATAGGAGTTGCCCACTTGCTGTTTGTAACTGGTTTAATAATACGTGCGTCTTGTAATCTTTGTAATTCGTCATTGACTGCTGCACGTAGTGCATAAGTGACAGTCCTAGCTTTGCAAAATATGGGTGTAGCATCTTTTTCAAGATAAAGTTCTGCCTGTAAGCCTTTTATCTCCCCAGCCTTATCAGTAAATAAATTAGGAAATTCCTATAGCAAACCTTGTAATTTATGAGAATAATTTACAACTTCATTCACATATACTGATTTTAAATTATGTGGAAAAATATCAAATTCAGATACCCAATCTCTACCAAATAATAATGGAAAATTATCTTCTTTTATCAAATACAACTTTACCTTTCTAGTTTTATTTTCATAAGTAACATTTACTTCAACATAACCTACAGGTTTGAAAATTTCACCAGTTGCAGTTTTTAACTGAATATCTGGAGGAAAAATTTTATGATCAGGAAAAATTCTGCGAAATCTTTTTAAAGGAACAGCAGAAATTTCGGATCCAGTATCTAATTCCATATCAGCTCTAGCCTTGTTTTCAATGAAAACAGACAACTTAATTGGATTAGAGCCTTTATCATACTTAACAGATAAAACATTTACAGTATTTAAAGAATTAACCTGTTTTTGAGAATTTGTACTTCTGCACACCTTGCTTAAATGGCCTTTTTTTTCTACAAAGATTGCAAGTAACATTTATAAATCTGCATGAATTTGCTAAATGAGAGGCATTTCCACATCGATAGCATTTTAACTTATTTTTATTCATGTCAGAATGTGTATTATTTACATAATTGTTGACATTCTGTTTTTGAGAACAATTTTGTAATTTCTTGTTTTGTATATTTTTCGTACTGGAAATTTTATTTACATTGAAATTTTTATGCTTAATTTCAGCAATTTCAATATCGACATTATATAAAGCTAAAGCTTTCTCAACAGCTTTTTCGAAATTTAAATCATCAACTTGCGTAATCAATTTATTCTGAATATTTTCATTTTTCAGACCGCGCAAAAACTGTTCCAGCAAATTTTCATTTAGAGTATCACCCAGGGGTGGACTGGCCCACCCCGCTAACCCGCGATCGCGGGGTGGGCCAAAAAAATAATGAATTTTTTCAGTTATTTTTCTTTTCAATAAAACTAAAAAACAATAATTATGAAACTAAATTTTCTTCCCCCGTGAAGCGTTTTTTTTTTTCTTGCTTTTGATCGGGTGAGTCCCAATTTCTCCTTGCCCTCGCCCATCAGCAATCTTTGGAAGATCTGTACAAATTACTCATTTTGTATAGAAGCCGAGAGTTAGGGGATAAAGTGAAAAGTTTTGTTCGTTCGCACACCTTGCCAAATGTCTTTGTTTTATTGCAATATTCGATGAAATTCAAAAGAAAACAGTAAAAATGAGTAACCACCAACATAATGAAGTGGCAAACCACAGGTAGACTGAAAACAGGGCAGTCTGACTGAAAACAACACCAGCAACTTATGGAAACAGTTTAAGAACTGTGGATCTATAGAAAAAAAGCCTGGGTAAGGTCGTCCAAGATCTACGACGGCCAACAAAGATGGCTATTTGTCCATTACAGCGAGGGGTAACAGGAGTGCAACAGCTCCTTAGCTCTCTTGTGACTTTTATGTGACCCCGGAAAACAGAGTTTCAAGAGTTGCTGTTTGCAGAAGGCTACATGAAGACTGCTGCTTGCATCCCGCTCACTTCTGCACACAGGAGAATCCGTTTAGCAAAGGGCAGAGATCATTGACTATGGACCAGAGATTGATAGGGGACAGTCCTATTCACTGATGAGTCTCTGATTAGCCTAAATACAAATTCTCGACCTACTTTCATCTAGAGAAAACCAGGGATCCGCTGCCTGCCTTCCAACTTCCGAGAAAAAGACCACTATGGCAGAGGAGGTTTGATGGTCCGTGCAGGCATCATTTTGGATGGACGCACACCCCTTCCTGTGTTTGGCAAAGGCTCTACGATTGGTTTGAGGGATACGGATGATATCTTGGTACAATATGTTAGCCTTTTCAGGTATGCAGTTGTACCTGATTTCATTTTAATGAACTACAACACGCGTCCAGATAGAGCTCATCTGGTCGACGAATTTCTAAAAAGCGAGGATATTCGCTTGATGGATTGTCTAGTCAGATCTCCAGACCTAAATCCTATAGACCATGTCTGAAACGCTCTGGGGAGGAAAATTGGAACTCGCTTGCCACCTCCCAGAAACACCCAGAGCCTGAAAACAGCGTTCTGGAGAAGTGAGACTAACTGCCACAGGGACCCATAAACTGCCTGATTTCCAGTATGAGAATTGTATATCTGTAAGAGTGGGCCATAACCCCTACTAACCCATTTTTTTGTTCAATATTGTAAGATCTGTTTTATACCTTTAAAGCTGATGATTCTTTACGCACGATCGCGCGTGAGCCTTACAACTGCTGAATGTTTATTTTGTTGCATTATATCAAAACTATGTGCATACCTAATCTCATTAAAATATGTCCAGTAGTTCTGGAGATAATCGACCAAATCTAAAAATTCTGTTAATTTTGAACATGAGCGTAGTTGGCATTTCTTTTGATGGTGCAGCAAATATGAGTAGGAGATATAAAAGTCTGCTGACGCAACTGAGAAAAGACAATCGAAATGTATAGCATATGCATTGATATGCGCATGTGCTAAATTTGGTTCTGACAGATGCAGCAGAATGTTGCAAATCAACAACGGACTTCTTGGACTTAATGCAAGCTACAACCGTGTTTATCTCAGATTTATATAGGCGAATGAAAGTATGGACTTCAGTGAATAAGGAGTTTGTAGGTGGAAATAAACTTCTTCGCCGATTACGAAAAGTAATTGCTATTATGTGGTGGAGTAAGGATCGAACACTTAATATCTTTGAGGAGTCTTCAAAACTTTTTAAAAGTCGACATAAGTTTTTAACATTGTTTAAGTGCCTACAAGGTATCGCCGAAATGAATGATTTCCCGTCATATGAATCTTTTTCAACAAGATCACGGATTGGTAATTGGTGCAAATTTCATATTAATAGGGCTACTTTCATTCTCTGTAGAAAAAGACTGGTTGAATAAAAATTTTATATATCCAAGTAAAGTATACAACTTTACATTTTCTTTAAATCTAATAATTTCTAAAAAAGATGAAAATTCAATTTCATAAATATTGTGTTTTTTTTCGCCATGAAAAAAGAATGTGGCAAAAAAAGCATAATATATATCTTGTTTTGCGTAGCTGATCACAATTTTCGAATTTGTCGTCGATTATAATTCTTTTTTTTTTTTATGGTTTTAGATAATGTTATTAGATAATTTTAGATTTGGTTTAAAAAAATAATGATTATCATAAATAACTTTAAAAAATATCCATTTATAATCGATTTTTAGTGTTTTTAAAAAATGTAAATTTTATAACTTTTTTTTTCCTTTGCATGTGCATTTATTGCTACAACTGCATTTATCATTTTCAAGTATTTATCAGTTTATTTTATTGATACTTCTAGTTAAGCATGAGATAAAACTATACTTCCTGTACTTGAATTAGTTGACTGATTCATGGACAATATAATTTATTCTGATGATGCCAATAATAAAATGTGGCAATTTTGCTTTTACGTATAATATTATTAAAAAATAAAACAAAAACAGTACTTTTCCAATATAGGTGAAAAAAAGGAACTGGCTTTAGCGAGAGAAGGAAATTTTTCATGCATATTTTTGGTAACCTATTCACTGTTTCATATACACAAGTAATTTTTTTTAATCATTATACAATTTATTTAATATAAAGAAGCCATTTATATAATTTTTATTACAAACAAATGTAAATTGCATTATAATAATATATTTCTATACTAACAAAAGAAAGTTTAGCGCTGTCTGTGTGTCCGCGTGTCTGTGTGCGATGACTAGGAAAATCTACGGCATGTATGAGGCTGAAAATTTGTGTGAGGGTAGTCGAAGATCTGGTGTATCTCTTCTGATGTACCTGAGATTAAGAATTTTAAATTTCTAACAATTAGCTGAATTATTAACTAAAAACCCCAATTAAAAGAATGGAAAATATTCATAATTCAACTAAAGCATTGATTTTAATCATAACTCAAAGATTTTCTTTCAGAAGTGCGGAAAGAAGGGAGAATTTGACACAATTCGTCCGGCTGCCACTGCCATAAAGGGCTGGAGATTTTCAAAGACACCCGTATCTGTATCTCAGAAAGTATCCCACCTAAAAACGCTAAATTTAGTACCCACACGCAAAAAAAAATTCTCTTTTAGAATGTCTAAAATTTTTTGAAATATTCCAACGAATATTCCTAGAAGTCGAAATATCCCTTAAAAATCGATTTTAATAAATTGAATTTAATCTCTTTTCTAAGCCAACGAGTCGACCGCAGGTGTTTGTTTCAGAAATCGTTTGCTGACAGACAGTTGTCGCCAGGCATAGTGGGACGCTTTCACGGCCTTTAAAATTTTTACAAGTATTGTATTTATAGATTTGAAATTTATACATCTATGCTAATTTTTTTACGTTGATTCCAAATATGTAATTATCGTTAAAATCGGTCAATTACAAGCGTAGGAATTTATTATTTCATTATTGCAGAAACATAATTCCAAACACTTCAATTTAAAAGCCAGCCACCTGGTTGCGAATAAAAACCACAGAAGATTTTTGTACTGGGATTGTTTCGTGGGGTATAATTTTTTTTACAAATACTGCATTTATAGATTTGAAATGTATGCATCTATGCGTATTTTTTTTTTTTTTTTTTTTTTTTTTTTTTTTACGCTGATTGCAAATGTGAAATTTTCGTTAAAATCGGTCTCGTTTCGTGGGGTGTAAAATTGTTATAAATATTGCATTTATAGATTTGAAATTTATGCACTTATGCGCTTTTTTTTTTACGCTGATTTCAAATATGTAGTTTTTGTTAATATGTAATTTTCGTTAGTTAGAAAATTAATTATGAAAAAAAAATGATTTTTTTAAGTGAAAGAGAGGTTAAAAAGTCTAAGGTTAAAAAAAAAAAAGAAAAAGAAAAGAAAAAGAAGGAAAGAAAAAAAAGAATTTTTATATCGGGATTGTTTTGTGGTACATAAAATTTATACAAATATCGCATTTATAGATTTGAAAATTATGCATCTATGTGTATTTTTTAACGCTGAATCCAAATATGTATTTTTCATAAAAATCTGTGAATAAATTTTTATGTTATCAAAAAATCGATTTTTTAAATGAAAAAGAAATGCTTTTCTACAGTGCGTTATTTAAATCTTAGCATTTCTCCACTAATTATCATTATTTTAAGTCCGATTTTTTTTTTATATGCTATATAAAATTGTTAAAAATATAAAGTCAGATTTTTTTATTATAGGCTATATAAAATTATTTAAAATATATTATGATATTGACTAACGGGCTTCTCCCTCTATTTAGGTTAGGTTAAAAAAAATTTAAGTCGTAGCGTTTTCTACAATAAATATCATTTTAGATCTGATTTTTTTTATTGAGCCATCTGATATATATAAAATATAAACATTTCAAAGGGGGGGGGGTGATATATCATTGTTATGTGATCCCCTTATGTGATATATCATTGGAGAGCCCTTTGATCACTCTTTCGTGTTATGAACCTCCCTTCCCCCGTTTGGATTTTGCAGCGCGCGCACAGCACTCTTGCTGTACGATGCCGAAGGTAGCGGGGACACTTGATGGAGTTTCATTTGGAAATTGGACTGTGTGGAACCGAATGCGCCCCTATTGGTGAAAAGTTGGACTAAGAGATTTTGCGGCGCATGACCAGCAGGACTGCTATACGGTACCGCAATCAGCGGGGACGCTGTCGGAGGTTCATTTAGAATATATTGCACCCCTTAGTGGTGGAAATACAAGCTTTTCTGACAACAATCAGTTTGAAAACAAACAAACAAAAAAAATACACAGGATTTCGATGTGAAAAAAATTATTACGGGTAAGTTAGTGATTTGTACAATTAATTATGAATATTTTAGCACGAAAATTACGCAGTCGCCGCAAACATATCACCCTACTCCCTTTGTTTCCCATGTCAGTTTTTTCCAGCCATTTTGCCGCTAATTACCAAGATTTTTTTAACCGATTTTTCACACAGTCAACGGGCACATACTTCAGACAAAATCGAGTTAAAGATATAAAATAATAGAAATTTAACGTTCATTTAAAAATATTATTACGGGCCCGGACAACGCCGGGTGGGACTACTATATAAATAAAATGTTTACATATATGAACAAGCATAAACGTTCACCAGGTTTGTTTTCATAGAGGTTTGTTGTCAATTATCATTTGACAACAAACCTCACTTTGTAAAACCCAAATTGCGTCAAGCTTTAAAAAAGAAAAACCAAAGGCCTCCTTATACTGGGAAAGTACCCCGGAAAAATTCATTGAAATAACATTTTTTTTTCTTGTTCGATTAATAGTTATTGTATTTTATAAATTAGTCAGTCACCAATAATTTATTTTTTTTAGAATGAGCGATTTAAAACGGAAGAAAGATAGTGGCTATACGTGTAGGAAAAAAAGATTAGCTAGAGAGGCTGAGAAAAAGAAATCTTCCAAATGGATGCAAAAGTATATTTTATCCCAGTCCGGTTTAGGTTCTGAAACAGGACCTGAGGTTCTTTCAAAAGATTTAGAAGAAAAAGACACACTAGAAATAAATCAAGAGACACAAAGAAGCATAGAACTACCTTCGTGTTCAAATATTGAAGCAGAACCTCAGGTTCCTTCGGACATGATAGAAGAAGACATATTAGGAATAAATCAAGAAAAACAAAGAGAAAGCGGGGCATTTTTATGTCCAAATATCGAAGCAGAACATCAGGTTATATCAGAAGATGAAATGGAAGATGAAAATGTATCCGAAATGAGACAAGATAAACAAGATATTGGAGAACCTTCATCAGTCAAACTTTTTTCAGGCGTTGAAAATGAACTTGAAAAAGGCGAGGAGGACATACTTGAAGATGAAAATCTTCCGTGTCAAAGTACCTTTGAAATAATATCTAATGACCCTGCTGACTGGAAAAACTTAAGAGGTTCACAACGTGAATTGGTAATCGAAAAAGGTCTAGTGCAGATTAAGGACTTTTTCTTCCCTCGCGACGTTCATAGAAGACATTTTTCTGAAGAAAAATTCAAACGAACATGGTTGGTATATAGTGTAAAAAAAGATTGTGTGTTTTGCTTTTGTTGTATGTTATTTAATAATGCTGATCATGATCATGTTGCTAAAAACTTATCGGTAAATGGTTTTAACGATTGGAAAAATATCTCACGTGCGTTAAAATCTCACGAATATTCTAAAAATCATATTGAACGTTTCGGAAAATGGATTGAATTAAAAATTAGGCTGCAAAAAGGCCAAACGATTGATAAAGAGCAACAGCGTTTATTGGAAATTCAAAAACAACGCTGGCGAGAAATTTTAAAAGCAGTTGTTGGTACAGTTCAACTTTGTGCAACCCAAATGCTTGCACTGAGAGGCACTTCAGACGTGCCATTTCACTCAAATAATGGTAATTTTTTAAAAATTTTAGAACTGTTAGCTAAATTTTTTCCTGTACTTTATGATCATTTAGTAAAATCCTCAAAGAATCGTACCAATGTACATTATTTAAGCAAAGACATTCAAAACAGTATGATTAATTTAATGGGTCAAAAAGTTCGCGATACTATCATTTCAAAAATTAAGGAAGCTAAATATTACAGTTTAGTACTAGATTGTACTCGAGATGCCAGCAGAATCGAACAAATGTCTCTCGTTATTCGAATTGTAACGAAAGAAAATGATGAACTGTACGTACCTAAGGAATATTTTGTTAATTTTTTACCTGTAATCGATTCAACAGGGGCTGGATTAACTGAGCTTGTTGTCAAAGAATTAGAAAACTTAGACCTCGAAATGAAAAATATTCGTGGGCAGGGTTACGACAACGGAGCTAATACGAAAGGTTGTCATTCAGGTGTGCAAAAACGCATTTTAAATGAAAATCCTAAAGCTTTTTTTGTGCCTTGTTCATGTCATTCGTTGAACTTGGTTATAAATGATGCTGCTAAACAATCCGGGGAATTATGCAATTTTTTTTTACTTATTCAAGAACTCTTTTGTTTTTTTTTCGACGTCTACGCCCAAATGGTCAGTATTAAAAAAGCACGTAACATCGTTAACTTTAAAATGTGTTAGCACGACTCGATGGGAAAGTCGAGTTGAAGCTGTGAAACCTTTGAGGTATGATTTACCCAATATATATGATGTATTAGTAGATGTATAGTAGATTTCATTAGATAAATCAAGAGATAGTGAGACAGTTTGTAGGAGCAAATCGCTGGCCAATAAAATTTCTACATTCAAATTTGTTTGCAGTGCAGTACTTTGGTATGAAATTTTGACAAAAATTAATATCGCATCAAAACTTCTACAAAGTCCTAATATGATCATACCAGAATGTATTAAGGTTTTAGAATCGGTAGATCTCTTCTTAAAAGACTTTCGCGTTAGCGGTTTTCAACAAATTTTGACTTCCGCGAAAGAAATTGCAAACGAAATGGAAATAAATAGCGATTTTGAACCTTCGTCCTCTCTAAGAATTAGACGCAAAAGTAAATTATTCCCTTACGAAGGAACAGACACTCCCATCGATGACCCATCAAAGAAATTTGAAATCGAGGTATTTAATTATCTTATAGATATCTGCCAAAATTCTATCACTGACAGATTTAAACAGCTCAACGACCATAGTAACATTTTCCAATTTTTATATGATATTCCTTCATTAACCGATGTAAACTCGACCGATATCTTCAATAACTGCAAAATATTACACACGCATTTAACCGATGATATAGAGTTAGATAATTTGTATAACGAATTGCTCGTTTTTAGGAATATCGTAAAAAGGGGGATGACAGCCATTGACATTTTAAATCACATTCAGAAAAATAAATTAATCGAAGTATTTCCAAATATCTTTATTTGTATTAGAATTCTTTTAACTTTGCCAATAACGGTTGCTAGTAGTGAACGCTCATTTTCAAAATTAAAAATTATAAAAAATTACTTGAGATCTACAATGGCTCAAGAGCGCCTATCCAATTTGGCAATACTGGAAATTGAAAATGTAATTCCTTCTAACATTGATTATGATGACATAATTAATGATTTTGCGAAAGAAAAGGCAAGGCGTGTTAGATTTTAAAATGTTTGCTTAATTCTTGACGTCTAAGTTCAAGCAGTTATTACTAATACTTGATTGCATTTAATTATATTTTAATTTTATTTAAATGGTTATGTGATTTTAAGATGTAATTGTATTTTTCGTTTAAATTTATTAAAGAGTTAATGCATAAAAGTTTGCTTCTTTAATATTTTTTATATGTTATTGTAAACAATATATGATTGCATTTTTATTATTTAATTTCAAATGGATGTTTAATTTCCGGGTACGTACAGTTTTACCGCAATTTTTAAATAAAAGTTTTCATCCTATTTAATATCAGGAAAATATTACGACTTCTATTATTAAATAAGGTGATTGCAGTTAAGTATATTTTTATTTTACTGAAAATATAATAGTAATTAATGCTATTTTTCGAATTCTGCCATTTAAATATTGAATAGAAATATCCATACAGAAATAGTGGTGCCACACACCTTGGAAATTTCAAGGCGTGTATGCACCTTAGTAATTTGTTCCTGCTGTCTTTATTCTTTGGTCTATTTTTATTTAATTGAGTGCGTTGTTTGGTTGTGATAAAATTGTTTGTTCATTTTCCGATTTAAAAATTTGATTAAACATCAAGAAAGCTTCATATTCTTTGGTCTATTTTTATTTAATTGAGTGCGTTGTTTGATTGTGATAAAATTGTTTGTTCATTTTCCGATTTAAAAATTTTATTAAACATCAAGAAAGCTTCATATTTTGCTATTCTAGAATCTGAAAATACGATTGCTTAAAATATTACGCCATCAGAATAAACAATTTTGCAAAGAAGTCAATTTAAGTTTTAAAATTTGTGTTTTATTTATGCTAGTCGTTTTAATTTTTATTTTCTGTAAGTAGTAGTGCCATTATATATATAATTATATTTTTAACGTACGTATGTATAATTGGATATTTAATTATTTTTAAGTACAGGCAACACTATATATTTTGAAAAAAGCACGAAATTAATTTGTTCTTGATACAATTATTTTTACTTTTACTTTTATGCAAGATATTCATGTACTGTTTAATTGTTTAAATACTTTTTTTAATCACTTTTTGGATCGAGAATTGGTATTAAATTTAAATTATTCGTGCAGATGAAAATGCAATTATTTTTATTAGGAAGATATAATAAACGATTTTGATAAAGAGCTAATTATATCGAATTATTTCACTGTTGATAGTTGTGTTTTTGTAAATATCACTAACGTGAAATCAAATTGTCATGTATCATATTTCATATGATTAATGTAAATTCATGTATAATGTAATTTCATGTAAATATCTCATCATATCATAATTTCTAATTTAAGCAAGAATTTCATGTGTGATTTCTTTTTGTGTGTTTCTTTTTTTGGCCCGAAAGTGTGATAATTTTATAATATTGATTTCGATATTATAACAAATGATTTTGCTAAAAAAGATCAATACAAATTAGATATGGAAGTTGTATCTTATTTTTTTAAGTTATTTTTTTTTTTTTAAATATTATTCAAAGTGGGAGCTTATATGATTTTAAAAAGATATATGTTATTGATATCATTATTTTCTATTTTGTAATTTATATACAAATTTTATACGTAATTTGATTTTTTTTTTAATTGTTTGACATATTATGGCTCAATAATGCTTATTTTAAAAGTAATTTCTTTGCCAGCTGTAACTGAGATTTTATGTAGTATTCATAACGTCGATTTAATAAATGTTTTTTCCCAAAGAAGAATGAGTTTTTTTCAAGAGTCAGTTTTATTCTTGATACGATACTTTCTTGTAAATATTATTAGGATGCGATTACATTTTTATTAATTCAGTTTCGAGCTAGCTGTTGTTATTTTTTACACGATGCGAAATTTCTTAAGTAATTTGATTATTTTAAAAATGTAAATTAATTTGATATATACTTGTTTTAAAAATAAATTATAGTTAGCATATTAATTTACTATTCTAAAAAACATTTGAGTAGTGGTGAAAAAAAAGAATGCCCCGAATATTCGGTATCTATTCGGTATTCGACCATACTACCGAATATTCGGTTAGGCCAAATATCAAACTATTCGGTATGCCGAATATTAAGCATGTCCGAATATCAAAATATTCGGTATGCCGAATAATCGGTTTTTCCGAATATCGAAATATTCGGCCAGATCTTTTTAAAAAGCTTAAAAACACTTAAAAGACCTTTAAAAAAAATCTTTTTAAAGACCTTAAAACAACTATATTTTTAACTGTCAATTAATAAAGATATTTAATAATTAGAAATAGAATTATATTTAAAAGGGAAGGCTTTTACATTTTCTATTTGCTATTTGAAAGGTATCACGTAAGAAAATTAACCAATAATAACGATTTCAGTCCCTTCCTGATAAATAAACAGTATATGACTGTACAATTATTCATCCAATTCCTTCAAAATTTCCCTTTGTTTTTAAAATATTTGTTTTAGAATATAAGAAAATTTTATTCATTTGTTTTAATTCAGAGAAGAATCCATGAAACTTAAAATTTTATCAGTTAAGCTTTAAAACTATCCTCTTCTTAAATAGCAATTCAAAGGATTATTTTTTTTTCTGTAGAATTTACTTGTAAAAAGATCTTGTTTATCAATAGGGAAGTATGTGTGTTAAATATTATGTAAAATTGTTTCAAAATTTAGCTTTTTAATGCATACTTTCAAATTCTAAAATTTAAAAGTAATCGGCATGCCGAACATTCGGTATTCTGCCGAATAGTCACTGTTCGGCAGGCCGAATATTCGGTATTCGGCTTGATAGTCACTATTCGGTTTACCGAATATTCGGCAATCGATATTTAGCTAAAATCACTATTCTGTGCGTTTCTAGTGAAAAACTACTACGTCATAAGGGCGGCAAAATAATGTTCGCCTCAGGCGGCAAAATATCTAGCGCCGGCCCTGCACATGACTACACTAAAGTAAACAGAAGAGAATTCTCTGGAAAAGAATTGTGGGAAGAAAGAAAGTTTTGATGCTGTCATCTAGATTTGATCAACTGAAATACAAACATGACAAATAGGAAGTAAGTTTTTGTTCTCATCTTCTTGTAGTAGGACACTACCAAAACCTATGGCGCTTGCATCGGTGTGCAATTCTAGTCTAGCGCCTCGTCGGAATGTATGCAATACTGGGGTGTTAACTAGTTTTTCTTTAAGAGTCTCAAAAGCTTGTTTTTCGAGGATTCCAAATTTAAATGTATTTCCCGCTTTTAATAAATCACTTAAAGGTCTCGCTATAGTTGCATGATGTGGGATGTATTTTCTGAAATAAGAAGTTAGACCCAGAAAACTGTGTAATTGTTTAAGGGTGCGGGGTTCAGGAAATTTCTTTACTGCCAAAGTTTTGGCTTCCGATGGTCTAGTAGTTCCGTTTTCGATAATATAGCCTAAAAATTCAACTTTTCGTTTAAGGAATTGGCATTTTGCAAAATTAAATTCAAGTCCGTAATCCGATGCAACTTCTAGAGCGCGTTTCAGTTTTAACAGCGCTTCTTCCTCAGTCTCCGCAAGTACTATGGCATCGTCTAAGTAAAGTAATATTTTTTTGCTTTAATTAATTGTTTAAAAACAGCTTGAATATATCTCTGAAATTGTTGCGGGCCAATCGATAATCCGAATGGAAGATTTAAATATTCGTACTGGGAGTTATGCGTGACAAACGCTGTATATTTTCTACTCTCCTCTGTTACGTCTATATGAAAAAAAAACATTTTTTAAATCCAATGTAGTGAAAACCTTCGCTTCTTCAATGTTATCTAAAACATCTTCTATTCTTGGCAAGGGAAAATTATCTCTAATTATTTTTTTATTTAGGGGTCTATATTCTACACAAAGTCTCAAAGAGTTATCTTTCTTTTTCGCTAACACTATAGGCGCTGCATAATTAGAACTACTCTCCGTTATAATACCCATTTCCAACCATTCTTGTATTTGTTTGTCCACAAATTCCTGTTCCGGATATGCTAATTTACGCTGTCGTTGCGCAATCGAATATCACCGGTTAATATTATATTTACTTTTAACTCTGTGTCCTTAACCTTGTTTGGTTTATAATTAGTGGTCAGTTCCGTTAACTCTTTCTTAATAGTGTTGTTTGTAATATGATTTATCTCAACTTCCTGAAAATTGATAGAATTAGCTGTCTCAGCTAAATAAATATCTGTGGTTTTCGCTAAGTCTAACTGTGGGATGGAACACTGTTCACTTTCTAACAAACAACTTTTATCAGAGCTTAATTGCATGTTTATTTTTTCACTAAAGTTAAAAGCTGTTTCATTTTGATTAGTTTGTTCCTTTCCCACCAATTCAGCTGTCGAAATCATTTTTCCTATCGTGGGATTGTTTTGCTTTTCTGACCGCAACATCGCATGAAATCTGGGTGCGACATGCTGACGCGTCTGATTTTCGTCATGACTGTTTTTTGTGGGAAAAGCAGTGACGTAATTTACCCTAACTTCCTTCAACTTTCGTTTCCCGTAATTTGCAATCCTTTTTCTGAAATATTGAAATGTACCTGTTTCAAAAAGTTATTTCCTAAAATTATAGAATGGTTCAAATTTTTTACGGCGTATAAATTTGCATTCACTGCATAACCGTCTATTTCAATTTTTACGGTCGTAAATCCTATGGGTGTTATTTGGCTACCACCAATACCTGACAAAACCAAGTCATTTGCATGCAATTTAGGGCATCCCAGGCAAAATAAGTATCGTTACTACACATTTCAACATCTCTTTCGGTATCGATCAAAGCATCCATATTTTTTCCTAAAATCCCCACATTGATTATTTTATCTACTGGGTTTGAGTTATTGCTTACGGCAGCATTCGCATTTTTAGGAGAATTATTTGTACACCGGTCAGACCTGTGGCCAGGAATTTTATACTTCCAGCAGACCAGACTTTCTTTCTTTCGGTGACAATCCCTCCACCTACGAGAAAATTCATCGCAATTGAAACAACGGATTCTTGTATTTAAATTCTTTTTTTTTTTTGGGGGGGGGGGGGGGTATGTGTCTATTTTTTCATATGGTACGCGGCTAATGTCATTTCGATGGAACGCTGTATTATTTTCAATACCTTGACGTTTTCTAAATTCCGTGTTTGGAGGCTTAATTTCTTTCAGTTTTCTGTAAGTTAATTCGGACGGTTTCAAAATCATCCAATTTATTTGTCAATTCCTCTACCCTCGTAATTTTGGGTAATTCGTCACAAAAATGTTCTTTCATTTCTAGGGACAATTTTCTCCTGATTTGGTCCATAATTAATTTTTTTTAATTCTTCGAACGTTGATATGTGTAATCCCGCTAACCATTCATTCAGGAAATTCACGATTTCAAACAAGAAATCTTTCCATGACGCTGAATTTTGTTTTCTATGTAAGAAGAATTTTTGTCTGAATCGCTCTGGTGTAAGTTTGAAACGTCTTAAAAATATTTTCCTCACACAGTTGTAGTCACTGGATTGTTTCTCACTTTCCTGGCTTATTAAACTGACTATGTCGAGCGGTAACAATGCAAGCAGATATGTAACCCACTCATTTTTTCTATCTCTAGACGCTTTGCCTGACGTTCGAAAAGGGTTAAGTAAGTACTTATTTCCTCCTCATTATTATATCTATTTAGCAATTTTAGAACATCGGAGCTCTTTCCGGCGATTGTTAGATACTGAATTATGCAATTGGGTATTTTGTGTATTTTCCAATTGTAACCGTTTTAATTCAAAATCGCGACTTTCAATTTATTTTTGTTGCAACAGTTTTTCATTCACTTCTCGTTCGCTCACTATTCCCGCTAGAAAATTTTTTACTAAATCCTCATTGTACCATCGGCTTTTACAATTAAGTCAGTTAACTGAGTTTTATTAGCCGCTTCCGGATGGTTTAACCCCAACTCAATTACCACAACAACAAGAATGATCTTTTTGGACCTTATTAAGTGTGCCGTAATTATTTTTAATCAATTAACACATAAAAATAAAATATCTCAATCAATAAATCAATAATTTATACATATGCAGCCGATGAATCAAATATATCTATGCATTTAATAAAATGCAACAATTATATAAACACACTTACTTTGTACCAGATATTCTAATAATAATAAAAATATATATTTATATATTTTTTTTCCTTCACTACATAATAATACAAAAAAATTTATTATTTAACACCAATTTTAACTTTTGTTTACGAGTACGACGACTAGTATACTTCTTAATTTTCAGTCTGCAAAAAAAAAAAAAAAAAAAAAAAAAAAATCACCGCAGACTTCTGACTTATACAAGTACACGACTTGCTCTTTCTTTATTAAAAAAGAAAATCCAGAACAAAAAAAATCACTTTCTGCATGGAAAATAAACACCTTTTTCTTCTTGCGTACACAAAAAAAACTCACTGTACGCTCTTTATCTGCAGGCTTTTTGGGAAACAAAAAATCAAATACTTTCACATTTTTATACTTTTCGTTAATTAAAAAGTTCACAATTTTTATCAGCTGATTAATATCAGTAGAAAACAGATCACAATTCAGTGATTCATCACAGAGACAGAGCTTTACGAAAAGATAAGCGTACCGCACTTCGACGTAACACGCAGCTGAAATTTCCAAGGCAAGAAACACCTCTCTTGAATTTTGACTTTTTTCCTTTCTTTAATTAAAGAACTATATCATCGCTGAGAATTCACGATGCACTTTCACTGGTGATTTATCACAGCACACCCTCGTTTCGATGAAATACTCGTTGAAATTTCGACGGGCAGAAACACTTGACTCTTTATTTTTGTTTTCTTCCCGCGATGAGAAAATTTTTTCTTATACCTGGCTATCACGGAACAGAACTTTTTTTTTTCTTTTTCAGAACAAGTCCAAATCCTTTAGGACATCAGAATTTTCCGCATAAGTTAAAATCCACACTTTGCATGTAAATCCCGGGCCGAGAGCCTCCAATTTGTAGAATAAATGTACACTTTGGGTCGGTTTGTCTAGAGTAAATAATCCAGGCAGATTTTTCATGAAATCTTGTCACTTTAATATTCTTGGATATGTGGGTGAATATATTTACATGAATTATTTACATTTAAATTAAAACATGAAATATCAAAATAGGCCGTCTGCCTATAAACTGTTACTAAGTCCCTATTTAGCTGGCCGGAGACATTTCGCTTACCCCAGGTCCATCTGACCCGGTTTTCCGTCGACACGACGTCGTAATAGCACGTCTGCTCACAAGCGCAATCAACAGTCGTCTCTTTCTTTCTCCCGAATTTAATTGTAGACTCAACACTTTTCTTATTGTTCAGAAGTGGAGTCGATCGTCCAGAGCCTCATCGAATAATGTACGACAAGCATTACAGACGTCATACAACGTCACGATGGATTCTAGCTAATCAGCTTCTCGATTTCTCCCACAAGCGCTCACCAAAGGCCAATGAAGTACCCCAATACTTGTTGGAAGCATTGCAAGCTCCACCCAGTGCGTGTGGTCAATTTGCTAGGCTTTGCGTGCAAAGTCCATATCCTGTCACGTGTCACCACATAAAAGAATATTCGATAACTAAAAAATTCGGTAATTTGTTTTATTCAAAACATTATTATTATTTTTTTCACTTTATAAATTAAGTAATCGAGTGTATCTATTAATTCAAATACACAAATAATCTATAATTCAATTAAGATTATTCGATTAATAATTTTAATATATATTGTTAAAAAAGGGTCACAAGTAAAAAAAAAGATTTTTTCCATGATTTTAATTGATCGAAAAGTGGCAAAAGCTGGTGAAATTGTATTGCGTTCAACGGCGATCCGTCTAATGTGTAACTAAGATGGCGGACATTTATTTCATCCTTGGAGGAAAGAGACAGATGGAGATGCAGTATACCTTAAAAACGGTTTGCAATATGAAAGCGGTTATCGCTCAAATTTAAATGTTCTCATTCGGACCAAACAAGACAAGCACGTGGAACAGGCATTTCATCTTCTAACTGCCCATATTCTCATTTTTAACACTTTCCTACAAAGTTGAAAAGTGTTTATGCATTCGATTTGTCTGGCCGTCAGTCCGTCTGCAGTGCCGTCGCTACGACTTTTTATTGGTGGGGGAGAGAACCTCAAATTGCCAAGTCAAATTTCAGTATTTGCCAACTCATTTTACGATTTTGCCAACTTACCACAGTTAGAATATGTAATATAGTTCTTATTTGATAAAAGTTTAATAATATTCCTAATTAGTTTTGTAATTTTTGCCAAGTCTATCAGAAATAGAAAATATATTGTAGTTTTTATTAAATTTTTAAAAGAAATTTGCCAACTAAGATTGTAAATTTGCCAAGTGTAATAACATTCGCGAATGTTTGGGGGGGGGAGGCCCCCCCCCCCTTAGCGAGGCCCCTGCGTCTGTCCAGGCTCTAACTCCCGTAAATATACTCGGATTTTCATGAAATTGATAAAGGTTATTTAGGGTCACCAAAGCATGTTTGGTATTGTATATGACGTATGTAGGATTAATCGTTCATTTACAGGGGCACTCATAAGTATTCCCAGGGCCCGATCAAGCTGAAGTTGGGCACAGGGCCTGTTAAAAAGTTGGGCCCTCCCTACCTCCCCATTCCCGGCGGCACTTTCAGAAAAAAAAGTAGGTTTATTTGATGAGTTGACAAAGTTGTTTGGGTGAAAGTTTCAAGTTTACAAAAAAAAAAAATTAACTTACAAGAATAATCAAGAAAATGAATTACCGTCAACTTTCTCAAATAAGCATTTGTATAATTCACAAACATAATATCTATGATCCACAGCTTATGTTGCAGAATAAATGAGGACATCTTTTTCAAAACTCGCCTTATCCAAAATCATAAAAATTGTGTTTTCCCTAACAGTCTAGTAATCATTTTAAACTATAATTCTGATATTGTAAAATCCTCGTTTATATTGAAACCAATAGACACAGTATGCAGTTTTTGGCATTTTCCCCAAATTTGATTTTCTGTATACGGCAAGTTTTGAAAATTATAGGTACTCTCAAATTGAAAAGGACTTTTACAGAAAAATTAAATATGGAGGTTTTTTATTACAGTAAAGCTTTGTTTTTAAGTCAGGGACCAAAATATAAAATGCAAACAGTGGAAAAACTTAAACTGTGAGAAAATGCACACAAATTTGTGGGCCCATGAAATTGTGGGCCCAGAGCCGAGGCCCAGGAGGCCCGTGCATTAATCAGGCTCTGAGTATTCCATTACATTATGGTATATGGGGAATAACTCCCGTAAATATACTCGGATTTTCATGAATTGATAAAGGTTATTTAGGGTCACCAAAGCATGTTTGGTATTGTATATGAAGTATGTAGGATTAATCGTTCATTTACAGGGGCACTCATAAGTATTCCATTACATTATGGTATATGGGGTATACCCCCGTAAATATACTCGGATTTTCATGAAATTGATAAAGGTTATTTAGGGTCACCAAAGCATGTTGGGTATTGTATATGAAGTATGTAGGATTAATCGATCATTTACAGGGGCACTCAAAAGTATTCCATTACATTATGGTATATGGGAAAAAATCGTTTGCAGAGCATTTTAATGACATTATGCTATTTCAAATGTATTAAAACTGATATAAATCACTGAATTTCACTACAATCACGTTAGAACAAGACATTCATAGCATTTTTTATTCATTTACAGGGACACACAAAAGAAATCGGTTACAGTACAGTACTGTCTTTGAGTATAATTGCTGGAGTGCACGGTTTAAAATTCGGTATACGCTTTTAAATTTATTTAATTTTTTGCATCTTTCCCGTTATATATACCCTACACCTTACCCTACACCTCAAATACAGGGCTGCACAAAAGTATTCACGTACCGTTCTCTTTATTAGAGGAAATTGCTGAAGGTAAATTTTCAACTGAAGTATATGTAGCTCTTAAGTGAACTAAATTTTGGCTTGCATGTAGCTAATAGATTCAAATCTATAAATCATATACAGGGCTGAAATTCGCATAATTTTCCGATTGTGGATGGGAACAGCTGAAATTGGATTCTGAAATGTATTATATTATGCGTTTCCATATGGTTGAATTAGACGGAATATTTTATTTTTTTAAACAGTGCAGTTTTGTTACATTATTCTGTATGTGTTGGAAAGTGTTTCATAATCTATGCATGACGCATGATTTTTTCTTACTTGTTAATCGACATTTCGATCATGCCTACGCTCAACACGCAATTTATGAATAAAAATTTGCAATGGCAAAAGGAAAGAAGTACAGGTTTGAATTGACAAACGCGTCAAAGCACATCGTTGTGTTTGGGCCGGATGTAACGGATTTTAGGGTTACATTTTCGGCGTCACCTCCAGACCCCATACTTCATCTCTATTATTTCTCTTTACTCTATGCATTTCATCAATGTCCAACTTCTCTCTTATGTAGGATCGAGTTATGGGACGCGCACCTAGCAGGAGGAATGCATGTTACGAAAACCCCGTTCACAGCGCTTCCATTCCGGTTATATTTGGACCCCCCCCCCCCCTCGTGCATAAACATTTTCATGTTGTAACAGGTGAAAAGCATTGTACGGTCAAAACTTTTCGAGTTATAATACTTTCAATTTTATAACTTTTCAGCGTTTTCGGGTACCGTTTTTCGTATCGAAAACGCTGAAAATTACGAAAATTCTAAGTATCATAATTCGGTAAGTTCTTGTCGTACAAAACATTTCCTTCACTTGCTACAGCATGGCTAATGTTTTTTTTTCTAAATTTAAGTTACTAGCAAAACCCGCGGCTTTGCTCGCGTAATTGTAGAAATATGCTAAGTAGTATTTGTGTGTCTATTTTTATTAGAGGTAATTATACTGCTAAGGATAATTCAAAAATTACTAAATAAGTCACATTTTCAGTAAATTTCATTCTTATGCTGCATTAGGTGAACACGAGACTTAAATTTATGAGAAAATCTAAAATTAATTCCAAATAAATCGTAATTTAAAATGTATTTTGTCAGATTTCCGCTCATTTCATTTAAAATTTCGAATTTCTCAGAAACCGTTCTTAGCGATCATTTACATCTTAAGGGGTCTCAGGACTCTTAAAGCTCTAAAATTTTCGAAAAGTTAATTTTTTTTAGATGTTAAACTTCTATGTTTTCTGAACATTTTGATATAATTGTTATCTTGAAATTTCCATTAGAACAGAAGTTATGGCATTTAAAATTATACTCGCTCAATAGCTGAAGTGGTGTTTCCAAATCTTTGAAGTCATTTTTCTCCAAATGACGTTTTTGGGCATAACGCGCACGATATCTCAAAAACATCTGAATATTTTTTCATGAAATTTTCAAAACATATGTTTCATGTTAGTCTGTATAAACTAAACCTAAAATTTCCTTTTTATTGTAAAAAGAAAATATTTTTTTAGGTGTTTATATTGTTGAAATTTTCTAAATTTTGCATTAACTAAATACAACTTTGTATTAAAAATATAAAAATGCTTTAAATGCAATTTATTTAGGTTCAGTGTAATTACTATAATCTGAAGTATACGTAGGGACCGAAATTTTCATTCTAGTTGCTAAATTTATTTTGTAATCGTGCGCATAAGCTGTTATGCCGATTTTCTGCTCGTCAAATGGCTGACAATTTGGAGCCCCCTGTAAATGCTAATTCTGCATCTTGCAATTTTTCAAATATTTGAAATGAAAGAACATACTTGTATCTTTCATTCCCATTTAAAATTGTGTCTTAATATCAAATACATTTTAAGATATTAAATGTTGAAAATGGTCCTTTTTTTTTTCATTTTTTCTAATTTTAAGAGTCCTGAGACCCTTTAAAAGTAACCGCCCATGCGAAATTCCTAGCTTTTAGTTATCTAAGCTTTTATAACAACGATATCACAGAAATCGCAATTATAGAATGTTTTTTCTTCTTGCATACTTTAAAATTTCGAAAATTTAAAAAGTTGTCCTGTGGGTGCATTTACGTCTCTAAAGTAACAGACATTTTAAGTGTCTACCCCTAATAATTTTAGTTAAATCATGGTTTAGAAGGTTTTTAGATCGTTTCCTGCTCATTTCGCCCTTTTAAATTTCGTTTTTTTTTTTTATATAACCGTTCTTAGCGAGCACTTAAAGCTTAAAACTACCACCATGTCAAATTTCAAGTTTCTAGGCCTAGAAGCATCACAAAAAATGCAATGTTAGAACTTTTTTGCATCTGCATCCTCTTAAATTTCGCAATTTGTAAAAACTGTTCTGTGTGAGCATTTACCTCTTTTAAAAATAAGAGATATGTCAAATTTTAAGTTTCTGGTACCTAACAATACTAAATAAACGTTTTCCGCTCATTTCACACCTTTAAACTTCGAATTTTTAATCAGCTATTTATAATGTGCATCTGCATCCCTTAATGTGCATCTGCATCTCTTAATGTGCATCTGCATCCAGTATACTATACTAAACTAATACTATACTAATACTAATACTATACTAATGCTAGTACTATACTAATACGAGGGCAGTTTGATATCTCCGTGACTTTAAAAAAGGTGGCGCTCTGATCGCACTTTTATTATTATGTTTTCAATTTATTATTATCTGCGGCAACATTCATGCAATTTGCAGACAATATTTTAAATACATTGTGTTCTATTGGATTCGAAAGCAAACGACTGGCGTGCTTGTTTTGATTATGGAAAAAAAAGAATTTCGTGTTTTGATAAAACACTATTTTTTGCGCGGAAAAACAATTATCGAAACTGAAGAAAAGTTGAAAAAATATTATGGGGACTCTGCTCCATCACATGGTATGGTTCACAAGTGGTTTACGGAATTTCGTTGTGGCCGTACGAGCACAGAACGTTCGGGACGTCCAATTGAGATCACGACTGAAGAAATGGTAAAAAAAATCCATGATATCGTATTGAAAGACTGCCGTGTGAAAGTGCGTGAGATAGCTAAGAGGGTAAATATTTCAAATGAACGTGTATTCAATATCCTGCATGAACATTTGGGCATGAAAAAGTTATCAGCAAGATGGGTGCTGCGATTGTTGACAGTGGATCAAAAGCGGACTCGTGTAACCATTTCAAAACAATGGTGGGACAAGTTCGGGCGCAATTCAAGCGAATTTTTGCGGTGTTATGTTACAGTTGATGAAACATGGATACATTACTACACACCCGAAATGAAAGAACAGTCTAAACAGTGGACTTCTTCTAATGAACGTGCTCCGAAAAAGGCAAAAGCAGTTTCTTCGGCCGGAAAGATTATGGCCACAGTTTTCTGGGACTCAAAGGGCGTAATCCTCATTGACTATCTGGAAAAAGGAAAAACGATCACCGGGCAGTATTATGCTGATTTATTAGATCGTTTTAATGCAAAATTGAAAGAAAAGCGGCCCCACTTGTCCAAGAAAAAAGTGCTTTTTCATCACGACAATGCGCCATCGCACACGTCTGCAATCGCAGCCGCTAAATTGACTGAATTACGATACGAATTGCTCCCTCATCCACCCTACTCTCCTGATTTGGCCCCCAGTGACTTTTTTCTTTTTCCAAATTTAAAAAAATTGCTCGGTGCAAAGAGATTTTCTTCAAATTCTAAGATCATTAATGCCACAAATGCCTATTTTGAGGAGTTTGAGAAATCTTTTTTTTTTTTTGGAAGGATTAAAAAAGTTAGAACATCGTTGGAAAAGTGTATCATTATGAAAGGAGATTATGTCAAAAAATAAAATGCATTTTGGTATGTATATTGGTTTTTTCATTTCAAAGTCACGGACTTATCAAACTACCCTCGTACTAATACTATATTAATACTAATACTAATACTATACAAAATTTCAAGTTTCTAACTCGAACAAATACAACTAAATCGTAATTTAGAACGTTTACCGCTGATTTCGTCCTTTAAAATTCCGATTTTTTTAGAAATAGTTATTAGCGAGCATTTACATCTTAAACGTAACCACCATGCCAAATTCCAAGCTTCTATACAAATTATATCACATAAATAATAATTTTAGAACTTTTTTGCTACTGCACCCTTTTAAATTTAGAATCTTTAAAAAACTGTTCTGACGAGTATTTACGTTTGTAGAGTAACAGCACGCAAAATTTGAAGTTTCTATTCCTAACAGTTCCAAATAAATGTAATTTAGAACGCTTTCCACTCATTTCACCCTTTTAAATTTTGAATTTTTTAGAAATTGTTATTATCGAGTATTTACATCTTAAAAGCAACCACCATGCCAAATTCCCAGCTTCTATACCAACTGCAACTGTGAAATAAGTCACAATTCTAGAACGTTTTTTGCTGCTGCACCCTTTTAAATATAGGGCCTGTAGAAAACTGTTCTGGGCGAGAATTTACGTCTCTAAAGTAACAGCTATGCCAAATTTTAAGTTTCTATCCTGTGAAGAGGGGAAATCCCTCCACACTTGAAATGAGAGATATGGCCAGACGTACAAGTGGAGTACATTGGGATGTCTCACAAAAACCCTATTTGTGAGCTCTAATCCCCTTGACTGCAAACAGATCCAACAAAGTAAAGATGAAAATTTTATTGAAGAAATGTTGACATAATATACTGATGGGGTGGGCCGCTTAGAAAAAGCGTGTCTTACACAGTCAGAATATCAGGCCGAATGATACATTTACATATCGAATGCACGCCACATCCACTGGAATACCAAGCCAATATGAGAGTTACGCAAACGCCAAATTATCCGTTGCATAGAAAAACAATGGGAGAGAATTTAAATTATTGTCGAATAAACTGATAAAGACAAAATTGTGAAAATAACTTCAAGCAACCCTACCAAAACATTAACAATACGTAAAATTTATTTATATTATAGATGTCAAATATAATTTTATGATTAAACTTATTGCCTGAGTTAAAATGCGAGAAATGGATAACATCCCTCTTGTTAATAAAAATGATCGCTTTCTTTTATAAACAACGCAAAGGAAATTACCCACCTAAATCACGAAAATAAAATAGATTAGTATTAAATTAATATCGAAATGTCAAGAGTGCAATTATCGTAAATCTCCCATATAGTTTGTTGACTTGCAGATTTAGACAAGCGAAGAGCAAAATGATAATTTAATGTTTATTATTTAATGTTTTACTTCCGCATGAAAGAGACGAGAAATAAGCCTGAAATTACTTTTTAACAAATCCATTTATGACTGACAGAATATATGGAAGGAAAAAGAAAACATTAATTTAAAAAAAGAATAAAAGGACAATATATGATGATTACATCATCATATATCCCTAATAATTTTTTTTTAAATATCGTAATTTAGAACGTTTATAAAACATTTTCCGCTCATTTCACACTTTTAAATTTCAATTTTTTTAGAAATCGTTATTAACGAATATTTTCATCAGAAAAGTAAGCACCATGTCAAATTTTAGGCTTCTATACCAACTAACCACATAAATCGCAATTTTAGAACTTTTTTTGCTGCTGCTAACTTGAAAATTTCAAATTTTTAAAAAACTGTTCTGAACTAGCATTTACGTCTCTAAAGTAACAGCCATGCTAAATTTTAAGTTTCTAGCTCTAACAATTCCAAAGAAATCGCAATTTAGAACGTTTTCCACTCATTTCACCCTTTTAAATTTTGAACTTTTTAGTAGCCGTTCATAACACGTATTTACATCTTAAAAGTAACCACCACATCAAATTTCAAATTTCTAGCCCAAACAATATCGCAGAAATCGCAATCTTGGAACGTTTTTTGCTCTTGCACTTCATCGAGGCTTGCTGGTACCCAGGGATGTAGTGAAGGTTGTACGGTGGTATACGCCGTATACCTTCTGGAATTTTTTAAGGAACACCGTATACCGTCTGTTTCTCAAAAAAGCTGTCGTATATACACTGTAGGGTGTACCCTCTGCTTAGAGCGTATGCCCTCTGTTTTTTTTTTTTTTTTTTTTTTTTTTTTTTTTACGACTACACCACTGACATAAACTACGGCCTATGTTGGAGCAGAAATGGTCACTAGCATTTTGCCACCATTATCTTTGAAATCGGTTTGGTAGTTACAGAGATTACCCCTACAAACAAACAAACATTACTTTTTACACTGAAGAGTCAAAACATTATGACCACCTACCCAATAACGCATTGTCTCCGTTTCGACCCGCAGAAAAGCTACATCCGCCTTGGCATAGATGTCTTAACACGTTCACTGCCACAAAAAGTAAGAATTTTCAAATTTCTTCTTGAAAGTCGTTTGCCACCACAAATTCTGAAAGGTAAATTTCGCTTTACTAATACAGCGAAATTTCTGCCAATAAATAAGGCAATTTTTTTTTTAAAATAATGGTGAGAAAGTAATAAATTAAAGCCACAAATATTAAATCTACGAGTATACTTGTAGCGTAGCAGTCAGCGTGTTAAGTCCTCGGTACATGGCCGAAGACAGATGTTCAAGTAGCGGTCACGCAAATCCAGGATATTACAGCATGGTTGGTTTTTAGCTCTGGGCTGCCGTTCCATGACATCCCAAATCTGCTCTATCGTATTAAGATCCGTTCAGATAGGCTGCCAGGACCTTAACTGGAATCCAGAATTATGTTCCTAGAACCACTCCAGCACAATTCTAGCTCTGTGTTATGGAGCGTTGTCTTACTCAGAGACTCCATTTCCAATTGGGAGGAAAGATAACATTGTAATGGTACAACAGTGTCGCACTGATGTTCCGATAGTCTGCGATGCGACCTTCATGATCTGTTCTACCACAACCACAGCTCCCAGAGATGCTCATGAGAACGTTTCCTAAAGTTTAATATCGTCACCACCGGCCTTTGTATAGTCTGCTGAATAAGGGGTAGTAACAGTTCGCCTGGAAGAAGGCGTACTTTGACACAACCATTGACGGGTTGAAGAATGAATCGTGATTCATCTGACCAGGCTGTTTTCTCCCAACAATCCATGATCCAGCCACGATGTTCCTGGGCCTAGTGTAGGAGTAGTTGGCAATGATACTTGGTCAACAGAGGCACATGAGTGGGGCGTTTGCTGCATACCCTTATACCCAACAGTGTCATCTGAACTGTGTGTTCTGAAATAATTCTACTTGGATCTGTATTGTATTGGGCTGTAAGCTGATCCAGGTGTCTGACCCCGATTTTGTATTACCAAGTAGGTGAGTCGCTGACGTCCTTTTTGTTTAATAACGCGTTGACGTCCAACGCCATCGTGTCTGATGATGGTTTCATCATCATTCATGAACTTTCTATAAGTATTAACAACGATATGCCTCGAACAACCCACGTGTCAAACAGTTTCGGAGATACTTGTTCTGAGCCATCGGGCCATTGAATTCTGCCCTCAATCAAAGTCGCTTAGATCAGCAACCTTTCCCATCACTGGCAGAAGTAAGCGCAAAAATGATTCCTCATACTCCCTAGCAGTAGTTAAATACCATTCCCATCTGATTACGTGCCTTCCACGTCAACCAAGCGAGTTCATTGCAAAATGTGGGAATATTCATAATGTTTTGGCTCTTCGGTGTATAAAAGATTGTAGACAAGGGACCGTATAAAATTTTAAATTTTGTATGCTAAAATAAAAATAATTAAGATGACGAAGAACAACATTTGAAACCCTTTTCCAGTTTGTAGTAGTCTAAAATTAGGAATACAAATAGGTTTAGGAATTAGCTACTGCCTAGCGAGGGACACCCTATATAAGAATTGAATAATTATTCAATTATTATTCAATTCTTATGATAACTTTACCAGTCTGTTTGGTTGTGTTAAAATAATAGTACACCCTATATATTTTATTAACGGATTTAACCTCGATGACTCTATATTTCGAATTAAATTTCTCTTCTTTCAAATGCACTATAAACAACTATATCATGACAATGGCTGAAGATGAAATCTATTAAAACGTTTGAAATGCTTCCAAAAGAAAAAAAAAAACCGTACAAAAGAAAGAGGAAGAGGGTTTTATTACTTCTGAAACAAAAATATCAAATTTGTGAAAGTTTTTTTTATCTTTTTCTCTAGATCGGGAAAACTTTTTTAACACTTTCCAACATATAGTTGAAAAGTTTTATGAATTCAGTTTGTCTGGCAGTATGGCCGTGCTCTAATTAACCTAAGTATTGTATGTATTGCCATGTAATTGATATGCTGTTATTGAGGTTTATCATGGCATGTTCGGTATTGAAAATGGAGTGTGACGCGTTTTACTTCGTTTACAAGGGGTACTCAAAATAATGCCGTTACATTATGGTCTGTGGAGGGAAATCGTTTGCAGTGTATTTTAATGAGGTTAAACTATTTCGAACACATCGAAACTGATATACATCACGCAGGTGCGATAGAAGTTTCTTACTATAGAATAGGGTGTGCGTAGCAGTGATCGTTCATTTACAGGGACATACAAAAGAATTCTGTTACAGTATTGTCTATGAGCAATAATTGCTGGAGCAATAATTGCGTTTTCAGATGTGGGATGCGTTTTTAAAATTAAACTAGAGTAAGATCACCAATGATGGTCCATACACCAGTGGCGACCCACTTAATATTCAGAAGAAGCTAGAAGCGAAACGCTTAACATTCGAACTGAGCGAAAATCGCGAGTGATAAAATGGCCTTTCGAGTGTCATATTGTGTATAGTGCATCCCAAAAGTATATGGACATGCGAATTTTTGAAATAACAGTTCAAAAAATGAAGCCATAGACACGAAAAAAAAAATAAGCATGTGTAATCATAATACAAGTTTATGACAACAAAGAAATACAGTATAGGTTTTACAGAATTTTTGTGAAAAAATAAAAATCAAAATAGGTTGTCCCAAAAATATATGGACTTTTCGAGAATTTTGCATTTAAATTCAGATTTTGGATCCATTCCTTTGAATTATCTTGAAAACCTTATCAAGTATGCTTCAAACTAGTGTTTGGAGAATGTGTGTCTGTAAAGAGACCAAATTCTGCTCTACTTGTTGCTTTAATTCCTGAATAGTAGAAAATTGATGACCATTAGCATACACATCTCGTGCAAGTATTCCCCAAAGGTTTTCAATTGGATTTAGGTGTGGGCTGATGGCTGGCCAATCTATAAGAGTCACTTGATTCTGCGTAAGCCATGCTGTTGTTGAGTAGTAAGTGTGAATCGACGCACTGTTATCTTGGGATTTTCATCCTTTCCTAAAATGTTTCCAAATGGAAGTAGATTGCTTTTAAGGACATTTTAATAATCTTCAGAGCACTGTCGACCATTAAAAAAAGCAATATCCGTTGTTCCATTGAAACAAATCGCGCCCCACACCATAGATAGAATGCCTGTCTTGTTGTCAGGTTTGTAAAAAACCTGGTTTTTTTTATAAAAAACCCAACCCGGCTGGGTTTTATTGGTCTTTATTGAGTTTTTCCGGGTTTTATTGGATTTTTTGTTTTTTTAAGAAGTGAGGGTAGAGTCCCTTATTTTTTTTAAAGTATATGCATTAAATTAAGAAATCTTATTATATTTTTATTGATTAACTTAATATACAAGTAATTTGAATTGAAATTAACTTTATATACAAGTAATCTGAATTGAAATCAACTTAATATACAAGTAATTTGAATTGAAATAACACAAATAAACAGTGTATAAGTCTGTAAAAATATTTATAATATTCACATATCACATATTTAAGAGTTACTTTAACAGTTTACTTTTTATCTGTATTCCCCACTAAGAACACATTTTTTAAACAAATGTTTAATCTTTCATTATTTATTAATCAAATAATGCTTGATAATATTTTCAAGTTATATATAGTTCATTGTACAGAACAGTTTATTCTTTGAACATAGCTGTTACTAAAAATATTTAAATTACGAATGATTTCAATTATCTACATAAATGATTGTAATTATTTAATCTGAATATTTTGAAATGAAGTTATAATACTTATATAATATCCAACAATGTTTATTTTTATCAACAAAGATGCATCTGTATGTAATAAGAAATGATACTAAAAAAAACCCCCCCAAAAACCCAGGTTTAAACAAACAAAAACCGGTTTATTTGGGTTTTTTTTTGCAAAAAGTCTTTTTTTTTTTTTTTTTTTGGCCAACCTTGGCCAAAAGTGAATAAGTCAAATTTGTATCCAGTTGGGAACTTATATTATGAAGTTGTATATTGTTAAATCATAATATAAAAGACATTGTCACTTTTGATCTATGCGGAAATGTTATGATTAGCTATGTATATTGATTTTGGCTTTTTTTTCATAATATCAACAGGCTTTTAAAAGACTTAATCACTTATTTCGTTTTGACTTTGTCACATCTGGACTTGGCAGTATACCCAAAATATGTTTTAATAGGATAGTGTAACTCTTTAAACACAAAGGTTAAAAAACTAATATAAAAGTTACTGAATATTAAATAATAATATCATGGATTTTAAAAAACCCAATAAAACCTGCTTTGATGTGGGTTTTAATGGGTTTTTTAGAGTGGGTTTTACCCCCCCAAAAAAACCGTGTGGGTTTTTTTGGGGGGTAGGTTGGCTTTTTGCAACCCTGCTTGTTGTCAACTAAAGAACTCCCGAGATTCTCGTCGCAGATCATGCCAATTGCATGACCAGCCTTTAGGGCCATCCAAATTGATTTCGTTTTAGTCACTGAAGAAACACTTAACAATTCATCTTCCCAAGGCATGTGTTTTTTAGTTCAAAGAATGCGTGCATTTCTATGGTGCACATTCAGCATAAGTGTCCGACACATCTTGCAATATTTATGAATTTTTCTTGAATGTATGCAACGGTGAACAGTAGATCTCGTAATAGGAAACGCTAAAGTCTTCGAAATTTCACGAACAAACTTCTTTTGGGTTGAAAACTGCTCGCAAAATATCTCTGTCTTGTCGTATAGATGTTTTTATTGGTCGACATGAACGTTGATTTGCAATCACATTGACACTTTTTGATAAGGTTTCATAAATTCCGGATCTGCTACTCTTCATTTGTTTAGCAATACCAGAAATTTTAACATTTTGAACCTTTAAACGACAAATTTTAGCTGTTTCAGTAACAGAGAATTAAACGTTACGAGACATTTTCGCACTATTCGACAATTAAAGAACGAGCAGTGATTTTATACTTCGAAGTGGTTACTTCACATATACAGAATGCAGAAAATGCAAATTTCTTTGATACTGAGGAAATAAAAGCAATTCGTTTCATTGTCCATATTTTTTTGGAACAGCTTATTTTGAGTTTTTTTTTTTTTTTTTTTTTTTTTTTTTTTTTTTTTTTTTTTAATTCTGTAAAACCTATACTGTATTTCTTCGTTGTCATAAACTTGTATTATGATTACTCATGCTTATTATTTTTTTCGTGATTATGGCTTCATTTTTTGAGCTGTTATATCAAAATCTCGCTTGTTCATATACTTTTGAGACGCACTATATTTGTTTCAACAAATCATAGCACGTCACGTGAGTGTGCGCTTCTCTTGCCGAAGCTTGCCTTTTTCTCCTCTTTTAACAGTGATTTACTAGCAAGACTTTTAATGAGCAAAATTGTGTTTTGCACGGTGTGCTAAAGTTTCAAGTAAGATAAATGAAATAAAGCGAGTTGTAATAACTTAGTATAAAGTGTAAGGTAAACATATTGGTAATATCAAAATGAGCCTATTAAGTAGAGTGGGCCATTACTGGTGTTGCTGTTTCATGATCGTAGAAGTGATGGCTCACACTTACTTTTTATGCTTTACTATGCATTGCCATTAATTGAAATAACGTTATTGAATACATCTTCTTACTTCATCTACATATTTCTTCCGTACATTTGTATCAAATTATTTTAGTACAAATTTATATTAGTCTATTTCTCTTATTTTTGTTCACATTGCAATACATTCTATATACTCGCGACATTCTTTTGTAAACAAATGGCATGGTTAATTACTCTTTTAGACTAGCGTCTACACCCCGAATGTCAAACTTCGGCATCACAATTAGTGTCCACAGTAAGCGCTGAAAATTTTAAATATAGCTCTAAATTCTCTCGATTTAGTACAAAGTGGCTCAGTGGTATGACGTTTGTTACCGTTGTTTTAGATTGAGGTTCGTTCCATCAAATCGTCGTCGAGAATGTTCTAAAGAAAGTCGGAAATGCTCAACAACCGTCAAGTGAAGAACTGGAAGATTTATGCCGTTTGTATCAGCTCTAGGCTAATGTCAGACGAAAGTCTATTTGCACGCTTTTTTGTTTCAACATGAAAAAGAAACTCCTGTTAGCAAAGGTGTTTCTTTTTCATTCTGAAACAAAAAGAGTGCAAATAGACGTTCGTCTGACATTAGCCTTAGAAGAAAAAAAAACAAATATTCAAATTAGGCCTACAAAAACGGCAACAGACTCAGCAGAAGAAGATTACCCAGACTCATTGGACATCGTGACACCCAAACTCAGGGTCGTACTGGCATAACTGAGAGGGCGGTGGTACAATGGATAAAAAGGGCGCCGATTGCCTTACAAAAGGGCGCAAATGCTTATATATATATATATACATACATACATACATACAATATATATATATATATATATATAATAAATTTGAAATCACAAATATATGAAGAAATTGATAAAGTTCTAAAGATGATTTAGAAATGAACATATGAAACCAGTATGTAAAATATGAATCTATGAATGACTCACAGAATCATCAGAGGAGCTTGTGAGTTCATTCATAGAAGATGCGTTATTTCATCCAATTTTGTCGGCATTAAGCCTAAAATGACAAAATTTAGCTCCTTATAACGCAAACATTACAGAAAATAGATTATAAAAAGCTAAGAGATCCAAAGAAAGATACACCTCATACGGGATATTAAAAATTATTAGAACACAATACCTGAATGACATACTAAGAGTCAAAACTACTGCATATCAGCATGGAAAACAAAGTTAAGACTATATATATATATATATATATATATACATACATACACATACACACACACACTATATAAATTATGTATAAAAAATCACTTTAAAAATATATACGAGTATATTGCTATAGTGAAAACTTTATTCCTAAAATATCTATGACACCCAAATTAGTATTTTACACTATAGAAATGTAATATGCACATAAATAGTTCCCCGCAAGACGTACTTAAAAATCTCCATACAATTACCTCCAAATGGAAAATAAAATATTAAAATAAAACAAACAAAAACAATTTCGTTGGGTCAAAACTCAAAAGTGCAAAACATTATTCTATACAATTCAATAATATTTTATATAATACAATCTCTAGGATACAAATACTAATTATGGTGTATAAAATTTCAGGAGAGTTATTTTTGTTCAGGGCAAGATTGACGTCTATTTTACGTGAATTATTTTTAAAAAATATTTTATTTCTTTATTTTTTCAACATTAAAAAGATATAGTGAAGCGTTTGGTTTGAATTCCGCTATTTAAAAAGTTTAAATATATATATATATATATATAGTCAGAAATTGCATGAAAGACAAATATTCTTTAACATTATTACTCAGTTTTCGTTATTATTCAATTTAGTTCGTAGCAAGAAATAAATCATATTTCGGTAAATATTAAAAATATCATTTAATTTTCATCCCATTTTTTTTTTCGCAACAGTTATAAAGAGAAAATAAGAGAAAATTTTGAAGATTTCACAAAAATTCAAACTGATAAGCACTCTTGTGAAAGAGACACAATTAAAAAAAATAATAATAATATGTAATGTTACCTTACATTGTTTTTCCATGGACAATTCGCAGTTCTTGTTATTCAAGATGCAATATTAGCATATCTGAGCTGTGATAGTGATGATATTTTATAATACTGTACACTGTACACTATTTTTTAAAAAGTGTGAACTGTGAAGCACTAGCTTACTAAAAGAAAAATATTTAAGATTACACTAAAATGGGTAAATAACTCAGGACACAGGCAAATAATATAAAGAGAGAGTAGTTCTTTAACACTGGATAGAACGAGACAAACGAAGCAGATTTCACATCAGGGGCACTTTATTTATACCGGCTATCGGTTGAAAATTAGAAACACATGCATTTCCAGTTTCTGTTGAGTGGACAATAGATGACTGATTTCGGTATTCTCTTTTCCCTGGGACATAATGTATTTCGGTTTCCTTTCAAACAGGGCTGAAACTAGCCTTTTTTCCATCCGGGGCAAACATGGATTTTGGCGCCCCCCCCCCTCTCCCTCCTCTTCCGTAAAGTATATTTACAAAGAGAATTTTAACCGAGTTATTTTCTTCTGATGGACTGGTGGCTTCCATTATTATGAAACAGCCGTTATAAATGGGGTGTTAGGTGAAGATGAAAGAGCAGTCGTAAAAAGTTAGAGCTGTGATTTTCTGGTCAGAATGAGAAAAAAATGGCCATACATTTTTTTTTTTTTTTTTTTTTTTTTTTGAAAAAAAAATTATGGCTATTTTTTCCCCATTCTGATCAGAAAAAAAATTATGGCCATTTTTTTTTCATTCTGACCAGAAAAAAAAATTATGGCCATTTTTTTTTTCCTATTCTGACCAGAAAATCTGAGTTCTAACTTTTTACGACAGCTCTTTCATCTTCACCTAACATTTCATTTATAACAGTTGTTTCATAATAATGGAAGACACCAGTCCATCAGAAGAAAATGATCCATTCCAAAGGTATAAGTTCGATTGAAAAAACTATTTACCGTATTTTATGGAAGAAACGCCGCGGCGTTTACGAGTTTAAAAGTTAATTTTTTTTTCAAGTGCGGCGTTTACGATTTTTTTTAAATACCAACTGAGTTTCCTTAATTTAAAAATTCATAAAAATATTTAAAATCGGATTTAAATATTTTAAATAAAACTTCAGACATCTTAAGATATTAAAAACGAGACATCCTACACTGTTCAGAAAACTTTGATTAAAGTTAGGTCAATGTGGCGCTGTCGACAAAAGTAGCGTTCTGATAGATGCGGCGTTTATGATATTTTTAAGCTTATTCAGGCCAATTTGAGGAGTACGGCGCTTCTTCCATAAAATACGGTAATACTTTGAGCAGAAAGGAGGGGTTACACCTGCAATTTTCATGACACTAATAGCATCCCATAGCTGCCAATGTGTACGGTTTAGTTACCTCTAAAATTTAACACAAATTTTTACCATATTTAATCGTTGACAATTGTTAGACCTTTTTAAACTGAATTTCCGGAAGTGACAGCTAATTGTTCCAACGACATTTCTGTGGCTGTCAATTCCTAAAACTTGGCTAAAAGTGCTAACTTTGACAACATTTTCTGATGAATCTTTGCCTTTATAAGAAAATGGGAAACTCTTTAATTTCTTGATATCTGAACAAAATCGGTAAATTTTATATTTTCACGAATATTAATGCAAATTTTTTGCACTTACAAATGAAAATGACTTCGCGAAAGTATCAGGAAAGTAGTTAGTTTGGATTTGGGAATAGCTTTCAATATAAAACATTCTCATAACGAGGATGTGATCGCCTCCCAACCCAAAAAAGGATATCCATGACCCCTCTAAATGATGAGCTGGATCCGCCCTTGGCTTTGTCGAATATTGATTGATTAAAAATAACGGAATCGAAAAAAATTCCGTTTTATACAGGATCCTTTTGCCATATCATCTTTAGATTCTTCTATGTTTTGTCATACGCCAGGCAGGATGATTTTAACAATACCGTGCAAAACGTAGATGCGAGAAAAATTGACAAACAAAATCTTTATTTAGCGCCCGGGGCACATGCCCCCCCCCCCCCTAGTTTTGGCTCTGCTTTCAAATGAGCAAACTTACAAAAGCTGTTCCCAACAATGGAGTTGTTTCTGTTTTTCAAAGGTCTTGTTCTTTTTTACCGCGATTCATGTGTGTACGCAGGGTGGGGGGTGGGGAGCAGAAAATCTTCGATAAAGTAATACATTCTTTAAAAGTATTACGTTGAATGTATTATTTTGAAAAGTAGTATTACTTTAATTTTATTGCATGGTAATTTTGTTTTAAAGGTTTTCCTTAAATTCCATTACAACTGCTGATTGCTTTACTTGGCCGAAAATACCAACTATTTTTTATTGCCCACCAGAAACTTTGTAATCGAACTGTCTTTTATATTTTTTGAGAAAAGCAAAACATCTTTCAGAAAAAGCTTTCAAAGGTGGCGTTTTGAACCGAATTTCCGAACGCGAAAGTGGGGGAAGAGAAAGAAAACTGTTGTCACGAGACAACAATCAATTTTAACTCAAGATGTAATTAATTTAAAGAAAAGAATCTATTGTATTACAAATCACTTCAATAACCAAGCCTTATTCTTTTATGTAGAGTTTGGCTGAATATTCGGTTTCATTTTCGTTTTCAGTCCAAAATCCTAGTTTCGGCGAAAATACTGCCGAATATTCGGTATTACTATAACTGCCCCTCCCTAATCTCCCTCAAACGGCACTCCCATCCAAAGAGCCGCACATACTATATATTCACATACAAGGGGATAAATCTAGAAGGTATTACTAATATTGATTAAATTCGTTATTTTTAAATGAAATTATTTTTTAATATATTTTTATGTTTATTGCAACTTATATTTAATTAATTTTATTTCAGTCAAATTATTTTTTAATTAATAATTATGTACTGCCGTTTCTACGCAAAACATTATTCAGATAACATGCGTATATGTATGTTTATGTTAATTACTTTGAATTTATTTTTAAAACAGTTTCGCTTTCGTTTTCAGTCGAAACTAGGAAGATAACCGAAATTCGGTTTCTTTCGAACACTATTTTTATGTTTCTAAATGAGCAGAAATGTTCGCATTATTGAACGTTAAAAAATATTTTTTTGAGAACCGCTTTAAGGATTTACACGTACTCATAACTTATAAATTTCGGAAAATCGAGTTTTTATTATAGCGGCTTTATCAACGGAATTAAGACTTCTTTATGTGGCCAGAAACTGGAATAGACCAATCTATGTAAGTAAAAAAAATAAAAAAATACGATAAGCATTCTATTATAATTATAACATAAAATTGAAACTAGTTTTTTCTCAAAATTGCATTTTTAAATAGATGACCACGACACGATTGCTTTAATAATACTGAATTGTTTCGCTTCTACTTTTTTTCTTATATAATTATCCAGTGCATTAAGGATTTTTTTTTTCCAATCATTAAAAATCAGTATTTTTGTACGATAAAAGTTAAATACCCTCTTCAAATAATCAGCATTTAAAAAAAAAAAAAAAAAAAAAAAAAAAAGCTTTTCATAATTTTTACCCTTTGTCTCGTCTAGTCACTATAATAAGTCATATTTAATTAAAAATTAGTTTATTTTAATTTCAGATAAGCCAAATTTAAACTACAATGGTCGTCGCAACTCACACGCACAAAAAAAAAAAAAAAAAAAAAAAAAAAGCACCAAAAGAGCGGCAATAGCTTCAAATATATTTGCATTTTTTAAAAGTAAAATGTATCAAAATTATATTTAAACATTGTATTACAAAATAAAGCAGGCGAACTGTGAGTAAGATTTTAACACTTCCTATAAAATTAACACTATACTTTAGAAATATTTCGAGAACTAAGAATTAAAGAGACTTTTTTTAGGAAGCGTACACAAAAAATAGAAGTTAAAAATATTAATTTCCCGAGGAGATATTTTAAATAGACGAATGCATCCAATGCCCATAGACTTTACATTAGGGAGGGGAAATTGGAATGGAAAAAAATTGAAAAGAAGAATAACACGTTTTTTCCTACCGCAATTAATCTTATATGTGTTCATTATTTTGCAGTTATTTTTTAACTCGATATCTTGAAAAAAAAGAAATGTATCTAAAAAATGATCAGGTTTGTTGGCAAAGTTATCTTTCGTTTTCACCTTAATGGGAAATTTTAAAAATTTGATGTATGTATCAATGAAAGTTATTTAATAATGTCGTGAAAAGTTTTGGGCTACTAAAAAGATTAAGAACAATTAAGAATTCACACTGAAGACGAATTTTGTGTAATACACCTCTTCTATTGTTACACAAAACAGTTTAAAACTGCTATAACAGTTGCTTAATTCAATATTTTATTTTTTCGTTTTTAACGATGCTTTGTTCGCAGATGCCTGTACGTCGAGCATGTGTCGTGTGTTAATTAGTATTTCATGGGAAAATACCTCCATATCCGATTTCAATTTTCTCCAGAAAGATAGAGAGCTCCAGAATATGGTATAATTAAAAAAAAAGTGTCACATCTGGTATTACTACAGAAACCACTGGGTATCTATAGGTCCAACCCCTCCGAAATGGTAATTTGTCTTCTTAGGAACTCCCACGTTATTGACTAACAGCATTGAAAACTGAACACAAACACATCTGCGCTTCTCTTTATTTATGTTCATCCATTCTTTTGTAAAACGACTTTTACAATTTTAGTGGTTTATCTATTTATTTTAATTACATATGTATTGTTCAATTTATGTGCTCAATTTAATGGTGTTTGAAGTTTAAAAAGGTTAAGCAGATCTGGTTTTAAAGAAAAAAAAAGTTTTTAGATATTGGCTTTTTCGGATGCTAAAAATATTATCGAATTTTTAAATAGATATGAAAAATTAACATTTTCTTCTTTCAAAAGCAAAATGTACATAAGTTTCCATTGCAAAATCTTGTGAAGAATTAGTCTTGGCGGTCTAACACTTATATTATAATTAAGAAATTATGGAATGCTCCACTTTAGTACAATTAAAGCATCAGGTTGTGTGTGTATTTGTGGGGAGTGTGCGTGTGTGTGTGTGTGTGTGTGTGGGGGGGGTACTATTACAAAAACACGATACTACTTTTTTTAAAGTTATTTTTGCAGAGGCACTGAAAAAAAATCTGACCAAGTGACCAAAAGCGCCATGATTACAAAAACACGATATTAGTTTTTTTCAGCGTTATTTTTGCAGAGGCGCTGAAAAAATCTGACCAAGGCCGCCATGATTACAAAAGCATGATATTAGTTTTTTGAAAGTTATTTTTACAGGGGCGCTGAAATATCTCACCAAGAGCGCCATGATTACGAAAACACGACATTAGTTTTTTGAAAGTTATTTTTACAGAGGCGCCGAAAATAAATCTGACCAAGGGCGCCATGACTACAAGAACACGATATTAGTTTTTGGAAATTTATTTTTACAAAGGCGCTGAAAAAAATCTAACCAAGGGCACCATGATTACAAAAACACAATATTAGTTTTTTTTAAATTTATTTTTACAGAGGCGTTGAAAAAATCTGACCAAGGGCGCCGTGATTAAAAAACACCATATTGTTTTTAAAATTTATTTTTACAGAGGCACTGAAAAAAATCTCTCCAAGGACGCCATGATTAGAAAAACACGATAATAGTGTTTTGAAAAGCATTTTTTTACAGAGGCGCTGAAAAAAATCTGACCAAGGGCCATGATTACAAAAGGGCGCCAAGATTACAAAAACACAATATTAGTTTTTTTGAAATTTATTTTTACAAAGGCGTTGAAAAAATCTGACTAAGGGCGCCATTATTACGAAAACACGATATTAGTTTTTTTAAACTTATTTTTACAGAGGCGCTAAAGAAAATCTGTCCAAGGGCGCCATGATTAGAGAAACTCGATGATAGTTTTTTGAAAGGGACAAGGGAGTTTTACAGAGGCGCTGAAAAAAAAATCTGACTAAGGGTGCCGTGATTAAAAAACACGTTATAGTTTTTGAAATTTATTTTTACAGAGGATCTAAAAAAATCTCTCCAAGGGCGCCATGATTATAAAAACACGATAATAGTTTTTTGAAAAGCATTTTTACAGAGGCGCTGAAAAAAATCTAACCAAGGGCCCCATGATTACAAAAACACGATATTAGTATCTTGAAATTTATTTTTACAGAGGCGTTGAAAAAAATCTGACCAAGGGCGCCATTATTACGAAAACACGATATTAGTTTTTTTTAAACTTATTTTTACAGAGACGCTAAAAAAATCTGTCCAAGGGCGCCGTGATTAGAGAAACACGATGATAGTTTTTTGAAAGGGATTTTTACAGAGGCACTGAAAAAAAATCTGACTAAGGGCGCCGTGATTAAAAAACACGATATTAAGTTTTTGAAAGTTATTTTTACTGAGGCGCTGAAAAAATCTGACCAAGAGCTCCATGATTACAAAAACACGATATTAGTTTTGTGAAAGTTATTTTTACAGAAGCGCTTGAAAAAATCTGACCAAGGTCGCCTTGATTACAAAACACGATATTAGTTTTTTGAAAGTTATTTTTATAGAAACGCTTTAAAAAAATCTGACCAAGGGCGCCGTGATTACCAAAAACGCCTCTGACAAAGGAACCAAATGAAATGAAAATGAAAATCTCCTGTTTTAAATTGGCATTCCTCTTTTTTTTTCCTTTTATACTTTCACAAAAAAAACAGAAATATCAAACTACCGGGCAGCCACCCAGGGCGCTAAATATTTGACAGAAAATATACTAAATACGTCATTAATACCAATCTTATTTTATGCGGAAGCTACTATTCTTCGGGGTACTGAATAAAATCTGCCCCAGGGCGCCATGACTATCAAAGTCTCTGTTAATGAATCCATTTAAAATGAGAATATGTTTCTTATACAGTGTTTCGTCGTTTATACTTGCACAAAAGGCAGAAATAGAAAAATACCTGACAACACCAGGGGCGCTAAATACTTAGACGCAGATAATATGCTAACGTATTAGGCGCAGACTTATTAGACACTTATTAGAAGCATTCTTAGAACAGAACTTATTTAAGCGTATATCTAAATAAGTGAGTACTTAATATTATTTTTCTTAGAATTTATCATTAGTACAGGCTTTGAAACAAAGTCTGGTCCTGGATACCATATGTAACAATGGCATATCTGATTGTCGATAACTTATGTTATCTCGAAATTGGTTTATCTAATTGTGTTTGATCACACATGGTTTGCTTATGCTATATACTTTAAAAAATAAAAAGCATTACTTTTTAATTTTCCAACTGAAAATCTTTGAAAATTTTATGCCTTTCAGAATGCGTGCTTTATATATATATATATATATATATATATATATATATATATATAAAAAAGTGACGATGGGCGCACCGGGCATTTGCCTCGTTGCCCGGTGGGCCAGTACGACCCTGCCAAACTAAGTACAAGCTCCAGTAACAGTAACAACTTAGAAAAATTCCTGTGAATCTAAGAATGGTTCAGCAAAAGCAGAAAACTTCCGACGAAGAAAGTTTTTGAGAGTTGGAAAATTCTCCACACTCCTACCTGAACAGCTGAAGACCGCTCTCATCGGTTAAACGAAATTCTTGAATGGCCGCACGTTCCTGAAAGAAAAGTGAATAGGAGATCCGACAGAATGCCTTTCATCCTAACATCTCTAAGATGGAATGATCTGCCAAGTAATGAAGAAACGAGAAGCCCTTCAAAAAGAAGTAAAGCAGAGTGAAAGAACGGCAAAACGGGCAGCAAAAGAAGTTATGAAGGCATAAAACGAAGCTGGAATGCCCCCCCCCCGCCCCCCCCCCAAAAAGACGATAAGGCTTAAAAAATGCGTAGGACTAAAGCCGCAAAAATTGTTCACAAAAGAAGGATTGACCATCACTAGTGCAAGCCATCACTAATGTGTAAGTCATCACTACACTGTTAAATATTTGCAGCATCCCGTCCAGTCATTTGACCGTTTTTTCCGAAAACGGTTACACAAACGTAATTTAACACTATTCTGACCATATTATTGGCCATTTTATGGTCAGAATATAAACGGTCAAATGGCTGGACAGAATGCTGCAAAATTTTAACAGTGTAGTGCAGCGATGGGCCATTACTAATCTAGCGATTAGCCATTTCTGATGCAATGCTGCTGATGTTTATAGACTATTTTTGTAAAACAAGTGCAAGAAATAAATTTTTATTTTCTTGACTCTAAACTATTCTTCCATCCTCTCCTTTTATATTTCAACCATCGCCATGTCAAAAATGCGCTCGGCGCAGGAATTACTGACTAAACACCGAAACTACGTCCTTAACCTGGCCATCACTGGTGCTTTTATCTTATTTATTTGCAAATTACTTGGTGTATATAAATTCTATACATCATATACAGAGTTGCACAAAAGAATTCGATAACATTTCCATGTATTGATGGAAATTGCTGTCGGAGAATTTTCACCCGTGCATTTCCAAACTGTGCGAAATTTTGGCATACTATGTTATAGATCCTATACAGGACTGCACCAAAGAATCGTGATATTTTTCCGACTGTAGATTATAGGTGCAGATTCACGGTCGCCAGTCGCCACGTCCACGTGGCGACTAAATTTTTTGCTTTGGCGACTAACTTTCGGCATCTAGGTCGCCATGCTTCTTATAGGGATGCCCCCTTTTCGACGAGTGACTTTCGGATTTTTTTTTTCTTTTCAATCGCGGGGTTATGTCTCCTCCATCACCCCGCGATATTTACCGCTTTTCTTTTTTCTTATTGTCCATAATTAAAAAATATGATTAAACATGGACGCCACATTTCCGCAGAATCGTAAATTTATTGTTTTCTTCTAAAAAAAAACTGCGATGTCCGCGGGATCAGGGGAAAAAATGATGTTTGAATTGCGCCGCAAATTAATTCAACAGCAGTGGTATACCACAGTTTACTTGCGGCACAGAAAAATTTGAGTCGAGAAAAGAATACGTTTGGGCTCCACGCATTAAATTTGTAGCTCTGGGATTATTCAGATATGTTCTTACAGGTAGACACTAGATATCAGCATGCGATTCTCTTACGAATTATTATTTATTTATTTAGCAGATTTCCACAAAATCAATTCGTCAGTCGGTCATGAAAAGAAATCGGGAATTTCCTTGATTGGTCATAAGCATTTGTAAAAACCGCCATGGAAAAATCCGGCAAATTTCGTCCATCGCTAGACAAATAAAACCACAAATTCAATCAATCTCTTGTGAAATAAACCGTGATTTTTGTCAATCGGTCGATTGAAAAAAAAATAATTTTTGTCAATCGGCCGATAGAAAAAAACGTAAATTTTATCAATCGGTCAAAGGAAAAAAAAAGTGTTAAATTCCATCATTCCGTCCCGAATAAAACCAATAATATCAACAATCGAAAGAATTGAATTTCGTTAACAGGTCGGTGAAAAAACGGGAATATCGCCCATTTTTTTCGCAATCATGTGAGGAAATTTGTGAGAGGTTTTTTACGATTCTTTGAAAAAATTCACATTTTTTCTGCAATCGTTTGACGAAATTCGCGTTGTTTTTGCATTCCTTTGATGACAAAATTAACGTTTTTTCCGCGGTTCTTTGATGAAATCAGTGGGGGTGTTTTTTGTGGTCATTTGACGAAATTTGCGGGTTTTTTTGCGGGATTCTTTGATGAAATTCGCATTTTTTCCGCGATCCTCTGACGAAATTCCGTTTTTTCACGATTCTTTGACGAAATTCGCATTTTTTGCGTTTCTTTGACGAAATTTGATGTGTTTTTTCTCGATCCTTTGGCGATTTTTTCTGCGAACGATTGACGAAACTGATTTTTTCGACGACCATTTGTCAAAATTCGCGATATTTTTTAATGTCGGAATAATGTTGAATGCCTTAAATTTTCGGAAATTCGGAGCAAATCCGTGTAATAGTCGGTGATAGGATTTTTTTTTGAAGAAAATTTTTCTTGTGTATTCTTCAAAAACAAGTGTTTGAATTATATTTTAATTTTTATAGTGCAAAATAATACTCATACATTCTCAATTTTTACTTTCTTCTATTTTTACAAGAAGAAAGTATTGGATTCGTGAAAATTTTCTACTTTCGGTTTTCGACGGATTCGCACGTTTTAGGTGTCAAAGATTCCGAAAAACATGATTTTACAAAATGTCTGTCTGTGAGTCTGTCTGTTTTGTGTATGTGACACAAATTTTGTGGACGCTCTAACCCAAGAACTAATGCACGGAATTTAATAAACATTTATATTCACTTAGTCTCTGATATAAGTTGGTGCGGATTAGTTTTTGGCGTAAATCGCTCAACAGGTGGTGCTGCTATGCAGCATTTTTCACGATTTCTGCAATAGCTCAATCTCCAGAACTAATGCACGGATTTTCATCAAACTTCAGATTCAGTTAGTTTCGACATGAATTGAAGTTTTATACATTTTGGTGCAAATCGCTCAACAGGTAGCGCTGCTATACTGCATTTTTTACGATTTCCGGAATAGCTCTATCTCAATAACTAATGCTTGGATTTTCAACAAACTTCAGATTCAGGCATACCTTGATATGAATTAGTGCTGTTTATGTTTTGGTGCAAATCGCTCTACAGGTGGTGCTGCTATGCTGCATTTTTCAGAATTTTCATTATAGCTGTATCTCAAGAACTAATGCACGTATTTTAATCAAACTTCAGATTCAGTTAGTCCTTGACATGAATTGACATTTTATACAGTTTGGTGTAAATCGCTCAACAGGTGGCGCTGCTATGCTGTTTTTTGCGATTTTCACTATAGCTGTATCTCAAGAATTAATGCACGAATTTTCATCAAACTTCAGATTCAGGTTTGCCTTGATATGAATTACTGCTTTTTATGTTTTGGTGAAAATCACGCAACAGGTGGCGCTGCTATGCTGCGTTTTACAGAATTTCCTCTATAGCTCTATCTCAATAGCTAATGCATGAATTTTCATCTAACTTCAGATTCATGTATACTTTGATATCAGTTAGTGCTGTTTATGTTTTGGTGTAAATCGCGCAACAGGTAGCGCTGCTATGGTACATTTTTCAGAATTTCCGCTATAGCTCTTATCTCAAGAACTAATGCACGAATTTTCATCAAACTTCAAATTCAGATATACTTTGATATGAATTGATGCTAAATTGATGTAATTTCTTGTACTATTTAAATGACTTATATATAAAAAAGTTTTGTGATGGCCACAACATACTAGTTTTATGATACTGTTAAAGGACAAAATGAAAATAAAAAATATTATTTTCCTAATATTTTCCACTACCGTGATTGCTTAGCTTATGAGTATTTTTTTATCCTTTATCTTGCCCAACTTTATATTCTGAACAATACATGGTTTAAAATTTATATTACATTTAATTTATACCCAAATTAAAATAATTTTGTGATTAAATTAAATGTACACATTTGATATATTTAGTCTATGTTTTGTAGTACATGTGTATACATTAAACAAATTATTTTTAACTTTGAATTCCTCAGTTTTTTCCCATATAAATAACGTTATTGCTTTTTATGAAGTTTTTTCACAATGTGGCGACTAGATTGCTTGGTTTTAGGAGCCACTGGCTCCTAAAAATATTACAACGAATTGAAAAAAGAGAGTATTGGGATATTTAAAAGCAAGTTGCAGTCAACTTGAATGTAGGAATAAATTAGTTTTTATTTTCCGCCAGATTACTGGACTGTTGAAGAATTAAGTACTTCCATGGAAAGCAGCTGTAGAACTATTTTCATAATTTATGACACTTTTAATTAATATTAATGATTATCGAGTTTTTTTTTATGTTTTACAAATTTCTAAAAACCTTACAATTTCTTTAAGGTCAGCAGAAATAGAGAAGTTTTTCTCAAAAATAAATATAATATGTACAGTCGTGGAAAAAAAAGGTAAACACCCCCTGCTAAAATTATCGTAGACGAAAGTTACTGGTACCGAACGATTGGAAATAAAGCCTACTTTTAAATGATGTATATAAAATTTGCTTAGGGGGCCATCTACATATTAAAACGAATCCAAACTTCTTTTTTTCAATGGCAACACCCAATTTTAACCAGATATTTCAAATCTTCGGTTAAAACTATGCCTAGACACCAAATTTCAAGTCATTTGAATGATAAGTTTTTGAATTATAAACATTCAAAATTTAGTGCTTCTAATGTTAAATTAGATTTTCATATTTTTATTTATATCTCCTGAAATTATCATCCTAATGTGCTAATTTTTTGTGTAGCAATAATATTAATATACCCAAACATAAATATGTTGAATTTGCAATTTTTATAATTTTATAATATGAATTATGAAATTAATATTCGAAAAAATTATGAATTGCAACCTACAGTTTTTTTGATGGATTTAGTTTTAGTAAGTCCTGCTTTATCGAAATCCAAAATTTCACATTTTTCTTCCAAGTAGTTTTCAAATTATGCTTAAAAAAAGGCAAAAGGATGTTTTAAGGGGCCGTCTGTGGTAAAAACGACTAGATATTTTGAAATTTCTTCTGCTGTCGTGTAATCTAGCAAGCTTCATTGACTGCTTGAGTGGTACTTAAGGTGCCTTGATCAAGAAGGGGGCTCTCTCGGTTAACAATCGAGTACGGAATTTCAATTTGGATAGAGCCCTTAAAATACGCTCGTTTTAAAATAATTAATTTCTCGGAAACTTATGGTACGAATTGCATAAAAATTTATTTTTAGGCTAATTGAAGGGTGTAGAGTTCATTTATGCTGTCAGAATTGTGTATTGATATTGAAAAAAAAAACAAAGTTATGGCTCGTTTTAAAACGTAGATGGCCCCCTACGCAAATTTTATATACATCATTAAAAAGTAGACTTTATTTCCAATCGTTCGGTACCAGTAACTTTCTTGTACGCTAATTTGTTGAGAAGTTAGTAGGGGTGTTTACTTCCCCCCCCCCCCACGACTGTACATAGAACAGAAATCGACTAACTATCTGAAATAAATGAAACATACTAACTATTTTAAATGAATCAAACATACTAACTATAAGTCTAATTGGCCTACCTCTAAAAGAATGGGTTCCTATTTATATACTGAAAGTATGTTGAGAAAGAAGTACAGAGCCGATGATGCTCGTGATAAAAACAAAGAAAATTGAAAGTGAAGATGCCAATGAAGAAGATATTTCAAATATATATTATAAGAAATATTTATAAGAAATTTATAATATATTTTATAATATATTATAAGAAAATATTTCAAATAACATGAATTATTTAATATTTTAAAACTCTACTGTAATCTAATTTTTTGTACTCTCTTTTATTGTTTTATTTAAGTATGAACCTTATATGACAGTAAACTACCTTTCTGAATAACTTTTAATGCTTTTCAGCATCATAAATAAAAATTGAACAATTATCGCTCACAGTCAGTATTGTAAGTAACGGAATTATTTTGTAAACGTACTATAAATGCTATGCATACCATATTATAGAGTAAGCACCTTGTAATGCACATCAGTGATTTATATCACTGTATAATTCAATATATTTAAAATAGTGTAACATCATTAAAATACATTACAATCGATTCCACTCACCTACCATAAACTATAATGCAACAGTATTTTTTAAGTATTCCTGTAAAGGAACTATAAATGCTATACACTTCATTTTTAAAATGCCGTAGTAAACCCTAATAACATATATAATATGCATGGTAAACGGAGCATATTTACGCGAGTTGAACTTGAACATAGACAGACAAACCAAAGTCATAAACATTTTTTAACTATGTTGGAAAGTGTTAAAATAACGGCGGAAAATTTTAGTGATATCAGTTATAGTATTGATAATTTAAATACTAATAATTTAAATCTCCACGGTACTAAGTGTGGAGTACCTTAATTTCTTGTTACAAAAGTGCGTTGTATATTTTTCTGTTAGTTAGAATAGCTCTTTTTCAGTTTCTTTCGCTGTACATATTATAAACATCAAGTGCATTAACCTTGTTTTATCTTCATTATTTTCTTTCCCCATCTTTTTAATGAATGTTGCATTAGGACTATCACGGCATCAATTCCATGACACAAAAACCATTAAATAAGGTTTTATTCTTAGTGTGGGAAACAGATTTGCATAACAACTAAAAGTAACAGAGACAGAAAAAAGGCTTTTTTTAATTTTTGGGACATTAATTCACATCGTTTTTCACTTGCTTTGATTGAAAGGCCTACACGATCAACCTACTTAAAAAGAATGAACAAGACTTATCCAATAAGGTAGACTGTTTACTTCTTAGTTGGTTGTTTTGGTTTTTGATTGGCGATAAATTGCCACTGGCGTGAGAGTGGTGTGTGACGTCGAAAAACAACACACATTTTGAGGTCATGGTCAAAGTTTTTACGCATCCCTGATTTTGTCATCGGTGACAACTAACTTGGATTCGGCAGGTTCATTGTTTACCTTTCTGTAGTTTTCGGGGAAATTAATATTTCCGGTAAGTGTTTCGTCTTACTTCAACTTTTAACTGTAAATTTAATTATGAAATGTGTGATTATCCCCCCCCCCCCTGTATTTGCCCTCTCTTTGTTCTTTTTCCCCTTTGTCGCTTCAATTTCTTACGACTAATTATGAATATTATAATACCGTGCGATTTTTTTTTTTTTTTATCGCATCGTGATCTTGCGGTTGTGTTGAAATGAAGATGTTAGTGAATAAGATGAAAATGATGAAATATCGATTATCCGTGATTTGCTTATCTCAAAGATATTTTTAATCAATACTAGGACATCCAACCCGGGTTTGGTCACAGAATATAGATGAAAAACATTTTTTTATAACTCTAATAGATTTTTTTACATTTAATATGTCTTTTTAGATTGTCCAATTACAACACCAAAAAGCATTTTTATATATAAAAAAATATTGATAATGTAATCAAATAAAGTTTTGAAATTTAACTAAAGCGATATGGGCGATTCTCCAATAAGTAGGTAATTTCACTTTGTGATTTAGCAAAAAATAAAAGTTAAATTTTAAACATTTTTTTTTTTTTTTTTAAAGAAATGGATAAGACATAAGGTTGTGAGTAATATACAATATTCCGGCATACACTTTAAACAATATTTTTCTTTAAAAACATTTTATTTATTAATTTGGTAACCAATCTCACTGCTGTCCCAAGATGGTTGGTTATTTTATAATTAAGGATTTTAATAGAATTGTTTTTTAAAAGAAGATATTTATTATTTTTCAATTGTCTTTTTATTAAAAATACGTTGTTGGATATCCTATCCGCAATAAATTTAAATATGTTTTACGTTTTAAGAATAAGGGACAGGAGTGATTGACATACTCTTTAAAACATTCAGTTTAAACATTTTAACAATTATAAATTATTCAACATCTATATATTTTTTCAACTATTTCAAAATTGGTTTAATCCTTTAGAAATAATCAACTATAAGATAATGGGTAGGTAATACGTAAATAAATATATTTATTCAAGCGCCTTTAGTGAGAAAAAACAGTGTTTAGGTACAAGAACTAGTTTTCATTTTTAAATTTATAATCTCACAAATTTTCTATAATAAAACATCCGGAAGTAATTGAATGAGGAGGAATTTCAATAAAACTCAAAAGTTCATCTTTTGGTACTTTCTGGATATCTGGTATATTTGGCCAATAGGATTGGCTTCCATTTCTTAACATGAAATTTATTTTAAAGATATTGTTACTTGCTTTTTGAATGAAAATTATTTAAAACATTTTAAACAAATGTAATAAGTTATATGGAAAAATAAAATACTTTATTAATAAATGGAAATTATTCCAGAGAGAAACATTCGCCTTGCATACAATATTTCAAATCAAAATCAATTTTCAAAGTAATTGCTTAAGAGGCGCAAAGGCCAACATAGTGAAAAAGATTCCATGCCCGGACTCGAATCCGGGCCATCAGTATAGCGCACTGACGTTCTACCGACTAAACCACATGGAACGATACCCAGCCTGGAAAATTTCTCACTATTATATGTTGGCAAGGCTACAAACGCAGCACAAGATGGAATAAACCGGCCTCTTGTGCTGTTTTTTTTTCTCGCCTCTTAAGCAATTACTTTGAAAATTGATTTTCATTTGAAATATTGTATGCAAGGCGAATATTTCTCTCTGGAATAATTTCCATTTATTAATATAGTTTCTATCGATGCTGTATTTAATTAAGTTTCGTGTTCGCCCCAGTTCGGTGGCTCACGATAAATATTCCATCTTGTGCTACGTTTGTAGCCTTGCCAACATATAATAGTGAGAAATTTTCCAGGCTGGGTATCGTTCCATGTGGTTTAGTCGGTAGAACGTCAGTGCGCTATATTGATGACCCGGGTTCGAGTCCCGGCATGGAATCTTTTTCACTATGTTGGGCTTTGCGCCTCTTAAGCAATTATTTTGAAAATTGATTTTCATTTGAAATATAAAATACTTTGATGGTGATTAAATTTAAAAACTCACCAGGAAGTCAATTTTCATCATACACAGCTACAACCCTAACTTCTATACAGGGTGATTCATAAATATCGAAACAATAGGCTATCTTCTTAAATATTGCCCCTAGGCACATGCTTCCAATTGCAAAATTTAACTAAAAAAGGTGCAAAATTTGATGAGATAAATTGTAACTCCATGGGGGATCGATTTGAGAAAATACAAAAATAAAATTTTTATACGACCCCCGTAGAGTAAAATTTCCAATTAGAAAAATTTTCCTTATCCATTCCTAAATTAAACAAAAAAAAAAAATCCATCTTCATACCTATAAAACTCACAGAGTTATATCCGTTTAAATAATTCGTCAGGTTTTAAGGGATTAGACACAAATTGAAGTGCGTGTAATCCAAGAAACAATGTTACTTTAAGAGTTCTAGAAAACATGCAAAAAATATATTTATTGAGTTAGAATTTTGATTTTTTTTTGTGTGTGTGTGTGATGGTTAACCATATAATTTGCAAGCTAAGTCACATCCTGAAATTTCTCATAACGTTTTTTTTAAAAATTTGAAAATGATTATAATTTTTTTAAGTGGGGTAATTTAAAATCGTTATAACTCGAAAAATTATTTGTCGAATTTGAATTTTTTTAAATTTAATTAAAGAGTAGAGGTCTGCATGGGCCGGAATTTACAGGTCCGGCCACAGTCCGGCCCGAACAAAAACTATCTTGGCACGGCCCGGTGTAAAAATTAAAAGTTCGGCCCGAGCCCGGCACGGCCCGTTTATATTTTCATGGTTCACCGGCCGGCCGGGGCCGGCCCATACCAAAATCAGCGATAACAGCACCGGCTCGGCCCGTGAAAAAAAATCAATTAGATCAATCAGTCAATTAAATTAATTAAATCAGTATGGGCCTCCGGCCAATCCCGGGCCATCAGACTTTTTAAAGAGAAAATATAATTTTACTTTTGTTTCAGGATTTATTTAAATATTAATTTTTTAAATATTAAAATACAAATTTTAAAAAATGATGCAATTTATTTTTAAAAAAAATCATATTTTCATAAAAAAATAAAAAAATAAATATATTTTTTATTTGCCGAAACAAATTAATTTAAACTAATCAAAAAAGACATGTTCCAAGTTTGCACCTTTTTTTCTTTAACATTTCTTGACTTATAACAATTTAAAGACGTGAAATGGTGAAATAAACACCCACCATGCAGAAAAACGCCTTTAAATTTTTAAACAAAGATTGTCTCCTTAAAAACAAAATGTTTAAATACCTTTTTAAAAATTGCAGGTGAGTAAAGTAACTCCTTCCTGTAGCAGATTGTTTTCCTAAAGCTTTTTGTGGCATTCCAATTCTCAGAGCCGTCCTTAGCGAAAGCGAGGCCGAGTGCAAGAACTTTCGCGAGGCTCTTCACTTCCAAACTAATTAATACTCTCTCTTTCGCACCAATGTTGCAAACTTGGCTGGGTTTTTTATTGATCAGCCAGAAATTTCGAGTAATAATTTGTTATTTATTTAATGATAGATGTTCTGTGGTTTAATAAAGTGAATGTAACTGTTCGGAAATTCTGGTAGATATTTTAAATAAAAAAATTCGATAAATTGGCAACACTACCTCCGACAGCGCAATCTACAGACTCGGACCAATTTCCATTCACAATATGCGGACTGTGCTCAGGTTGTTGTTTTTTCCCCTTGATTTTCTGCAGATTTGGGTCGGGCGGGGAATCCATTGTTACCGGAGCGGTATTTCTTTTTTCTTTCTCTTTCATTTTTTTTTTTTTTTTTTTGGTAAATTGGCGATATTGTACAGTTGTTAAAAAAGAAAGAAGAAACGTCCACATAATTTTTAATCGTAAATTTGTGGCAGACAGGTGCAAAAGGTACTATTCGATTGGGTATTATGTCTACTTTTCGAATTTGTATACAAATTTAAAAACAAAGATCCTCTACACATTAAAATTTGTATCGACTTTGAATTTTCCAATTGTAACACCCACTTTTGACACCATTTTTAGTTCATTTTATCAAAGTACCCCGTAAAAAAAAAAAAAAAAAAAAAAAAAAAAAAAAAAAAAAAAAAAAAAATCACCCTTTGTATATCTTTCTTTAATCATCATAGAATTATCTGAATGAAAAGTATGAGGATGCTAATGTTAATTCACGCGACAAACTTTTATTTATTATCTTCCCCAAAACCATCCGATATGTTCTTTTATGTTGTTAAAATTAATAGATGCAAAGCTATTTCAGGCATTGTTTTCCTTTCAATAATACTTTTTGAGTTACGAAAATTACTAATAAAATCATATTAAAAATTATTATTTATGATAGCCATTCATTTTCACAGAAAACGAACCACAATTAGAAAAAACAAAAAACAAAAACAAACAAAAAAAACCCCCCCGAGTATATAAGTTCACAGCTCATTCTAATAATTCGTTTTAGAGATATATTGATAAATTTTACTTTTTGATGGTCTAAACCTAAAGGGACCGTCTCCTGCTATCAAAACATCCACAGAATAGAAAACGTTAGAGAGTAACCGGAAAACATAAATGAATTTGTTTTACACTAAAACATTCTGTATAATTTTTCTGTTAATAATCTAGATACACCTTCTTGTACGATATATTTTTTCTCAATTTATGGATAAACTCCTAATACATTTTCTTTTCTATGAAGATTTAAGTAAAAGAATATAAATAATACTTTTTCCTGAGCTGCCGTCATTCAAGAAACAGATGTCAAAAGTGAATGTTACCATTTGAAAATTTAAAGTTGGTACAATTTGTAGCTCACAGGCTATCAAAGCCTGAGAGCTAATGTGCCCGCCCGTTCTGTATGTATGTATGTATGTATGTATGTGCGTACGTACGTACGTATGTACGTAACGCGATAACTCTTGATAGAAACATCCGATTTGCTTCAAAATTTTTTTCTAGGTTCATTGTGATAAGGCGCTTCCCTGATTAGTTTTGGGAGTTCATTGGTTAAGGATAAAGGGGGAAAGGGGGGTTAGTCCACCCCCCTTAATTCAGATAAATGGGTTTTTCATGCAGAATTATTCGATTTGCTCCGAATTCGGTATACCGGTTTATTATGTTAAGGAACTTCCCTGATTAGTTTTGGGGTTTCATTGGTTAAGGATAAAGGGGGGGGAAAGGGGGTTAGCCCACCCCTCTTAATTTAGATAAATGGGTTTTTCATGCAGAATTATTCGATTTGCTCCGAATTTGGTATTACGGTTTATTATGTTAAGGAACTTCCCTGATTAGTTTTGGGGGTTCATTGGTTAAGGATAAAGGGGGAAAGGGGCGCTAGTCCACCTCCTTAATTCATATAAATGGGTTTTTCATGCAGAATGATTCGATTTGCTCCGAATTTGGTATACCGGTTTATTATGTTAAGGAACTTCCCTGATTAATTTTGGGGGTTCATTGGTTAAGAATAAAGGTGGAAAAGGGGGCTAGTCCACTCCCCCCCCCTTAATTCAGATAAATGGGTTTTTCATGCAGAATTATTCGATTTGCTCCGAATTCTGTATACCGGTTTATTATGTTAAGGAACTTCCCTGATTAGTTTTGGGGGTTCATTGGTTAAGGATAAGGGGGAAAAGACGGGGTTAGCCCACCTCTCTTAATTCAGATAAATGGGTTTTTCATGCATAATTATTCGATTTGCTCCAAATTTGGTATACCGGTTTATTATGTTAAGGAGCTTCCCTAATTCGTTTTGGGGATTCATTGGTTAAGGATAAAGGGGGGCTAGTCCACCCCCTTAATTTAGATAAATGCGGTTTTTTGTAGGATTATTCGATTTGCTCCAAATTTGGTATACCTGTTTATTATGTTAAGGAGCTTACCTGATTAGATTTGGAGGTTCACTGGTTAAATTTAAATGGGGAAACGGGGGCTAATTCCCCTTCACTTATTTTTTTTGAGGGGCATTATTCTTTAAAATAAGAGTATAACATACAATTAGTGTGAATAGCCTGTGAGCTCAATGCCATCAGTTTAGCTGGGCACTTTTCTTTTTTATTTAATATATAGACGGCCTTTATTTAAAATTTTTTATTCATATTCGGAAAGTAGACAAAATTCGAGTCGAATTTTGAAACTCGGATTTCGAATTTATCAGACTCTTCGCGTCAGCTTGGTCATTAAAAAGTATGGAGTGCTCTCTTTCTCTCCCTCTCGTTTTTTCTTTCTCTCTTTTACTTGACTGTATATTTGTTAACGGAATTTTCAGAAATGTATTTTGGCTTAATAAATAAAAGGGGAATATATTTAAAAAATCTACTTTTTTCGTTTACAAAGCTTCAAAGTTATGACATATAATCTGAAAATGCTGTAATTTAAAATTTTTGCTTGGATATGTTTGCAAAATCCTTTTAAAGAATGTTTAATTGTAGTAGAATTCTGGCTAACAAATATCGGAATTTTTTGTAGGAATTGAGTCAATCGTTCCGAAAAAAAGGAACGATTCCGAGAAAAGGGAACGATTCCGAGAAAAAAGGAACGATTCCGAGAAAAAAGGAACGATTCCGAGAAAAAAAGAACGATTTTGAAAATAAAGGATTCCAAGGGGAAAAAAACACTTCCGAGATAAAGAGAACCACATGCAATCCATAATATTTTTTACTAATTTATTTTCTTATGTACCCATTCATTTTCTTACGCACCCAGTTGCCTTAATTTTGTAATGTTTTGGACAGATTATTTTGTTTTTAAAGGTTCATTTCATTGATCAGTGTGTGCAATTAATTTGCAGTTATTTTTAACTTTATGATTTATGGTATAAAGCATAATTCCTCATGGAAATTTAAGGGCGGCGCAAGGTCTATTCGATTTCCAGTGTAATCATTAGTTTCTCTTGAAAATATGTCGTCAAATGACCATCCATTTATATTATTATTATTATACAGTGTGTCTTTACTCTTAACGATGTTCAATGGCTAATTCCTAAACCGTTAGTCATAGACCTATAGTTCCAGTTACAAAAATGTTTTAAATAAGGTAAAAAATTATTCTGAAAGTCGTTTGGATTAATAAAAATATTTCAAAAAAGTTACGAAATTTAATTTTTTATACGGTCCCCTGGCCCTATAAGTGATATTTAGTAAAGATTTCCTGTTCTCTTAAAAGAAAGACAAAAAAGTCCCATTCATCTAACACTAAAATTCATGAAGTTATACGAAACTTTGAAATGCAAGACTTATGCCACTTTTCTGCATCCGAATACACATGATTTTAGCCATGCTTCTAGGGGTCGTAAAGAAAGTGCTTAAAGTATTTGAAGGATTTATTTCATGTGTAGCTGCGCTTTAAAAGAAATCGCATTACGACAGATTTTTGTAAGGATTTGAAGCTGTTTCTTTTCATGATTTTTTTAACAAAAATTATGCTACTTTTATAAGCTTTTATTTAACCTATTAACCGCCAAAACTATAAAGTAGGAATTTTCAAATTTCTTGTTGAAAGTCGCTTGTCACCACAAATTCAGAAAGGTAATTTTCGCTTTATTAAAATATCAAAATTTCTGCCAATAAATAAGGCAATTTCTTTAATTGAAAAATAGTGGTGACAAAGTAATTAATTTAAGCATGAGCAATTATTTTGACCGTTGCGTGAACGCAACACCAGCGGGTAATGGGTTAACTTGAAACAATCGTATGTATGTCTTTTCAGTTCAAAATTTGTACTCGAAATTCGACTCACTTTAAAATATGCGATCGAGGTTAAATTTTACATATTGACGTAAATCACATGACAATGTAATATTATTATGATTTTCAGTGCTTGCCATATGTACTTATTTTACAGGATAGCACAAAAAATTTCGGATAGATTACTGCCAACAAGTTTACTAAAAAGTTTTAGGTTAGATAACACAAGACTGCGATGGTTGTGTTTTTTTACTTTTAAAATTATGTATTTTTAAAATTATGATTTTTATGTATTTTTTAGCGCTGAATCAGAAAATTATCTTCAGTTTTAATCATCGTGTCAGGATTTTTCGCAAATAGTAAATTTCAAAATTGAAAAAAATAGCTAATACTATAAAATAGAGTCGATGGTTGTATTTTTTAACTTTTACGATTAATTTGTATGTGCTTTTTAGCAATGAATGTAAAAATTAACTTCTTATTTAACCATCATGTTAGACTTTTTTGCAAATGGTAAATTTCAAAGTTAAAAAATAGCGAAAATCTGATACTATAAAATGGATGTAAAACTTCTTTTATTCAATTTAATTTTATTTAATTCAAGAATTTATTCAATTTTTGGCTTATACTGGGATTCTTACAGCTAAACAGCTTGGCGATTTGATGATGTGGGAGGTTCAATTAAAACTTTGAACTTTTAAACTTTGAAATTTACAATTTGCAAAAAATCCTGACGTGATGGTTAAAAATGAAGGTCATTTTCGGATTCAATAGTAAAAAATACATAAAAATCAATTATCAAAAGTTAAAGAAATAACAATCACGTCTATTTTATACTATCAGATTTCCGTAAATTTTTCCCTTTTTAGCTTTCAAATTTACGATTTGCAAAAAATCTGTACTTTGTGATAAAAAATGAAGGCCGTTTTTGGATTCAGTGCTACAAAATACGTAAGAACTAATTATCAAAAGCTAAAACACATGACACAACACAAATTTGCATCCTAGTATAATCTAATAACATTTCAAAATATGTGTAATTTTGTAAAGAATCGAGGCTGTTGCTTTTCAACATTTTATTTAACGAAAATTCTATTATTTTTTTTCCTGTTATATGTTTAGTACAAGCTGTATATTTTGCATTAATATTTCAGAATGATTATAGATTTCAAATTTATAATGCAATGTTAATTTTACCATCAATTATATTTTTTATATATCTGAAGATTATTTATATTTCTAGTAAATTTGTAAATGACCCCTATTTCGCAGCAAAAAATATGCTCCAACTTTAAGCAGCCATTACTTCGGTCAGTTTTAATCGTAGAATAATAGGACTTTTATTTGTCTTACTTGTAAGTGTAATAGGAAAGTTTTACTAACTATAACTTGAAAGACCGGGGGACCGTATAAAAAATTAAATTTCGTAATTTTTCAGGAAATGATTCTATTGACCCAAATCACTTTTTAAATACTTCTTTACCCCCATTTAAAACATTTTTGTAATTGGAACTATATGGCTATGACTAACGGTTTAGGAATTAGCCATTAGACATCGTTGAGAGTGGCCATCCTGTATAGGAAATTTTATTATTGCTCTGATATTTGTCACCAGGGTCTAGGAATTTTTAGTCTCATAGATTCCTCTTCAAAATCTACCTCTAGGTAATCTTAATTTCATTTTTCATTCTGAATCTCATTTTTCATTTGGATGGCCCTACTGGTTTGGATATGTAACTTGTTAAAGTAGAGTTCGTTTTGTTCTAGTGTCCGTACTTTCAATAACTTATCCCCTTTATCGTCTTGCTCCTCAGTTCCCTAACTTTAGGCACACAGGATATTTCACATAATTCATCAACATTATTATCACTGTCTTCAGGATCTGGTTCAGAAGTGGAACACCCAGCAATATAGCAATCATCTTGTAGTGCAATTCAGTGATATATATCAATTTTAATACATTTGAAATAGCTTAATGTCATTAAAATGCACTGCAAACGATTTTTTCCCGTTGACCATAATGTAACGAAACACTTTTGAGTGCCCCTGTAAAGGAACTATTAATGCTACACTCTTCATACTGGATACCAAACATCCCATGGTAAACATCATTAACATATATCAATTGCATGGGAATCCGAGTATATTTACGGGAGTTAGGCATATCACACAATGAGACGATAGAACGACATAAAGCGCAACATGAAGTGCAAAAACCGGTCGAAACAAAGAACGAAGTTGTTACAAACTTGTTTTAAACCAGTTTTTTTTAGCGAATTCAAGTGACATGTCTTATGTGTCGCCTTAGTGTGTGACTTGCCTTAGAGCGTGAACAGATGGTCTGAGGGACAGACAAGCCGCATTCATAAACACTAACTTTATTGGAAAGGGTTAAAAAGTAAAGCACGTTTTTGTACACTGTCTTTCCTGAGTGATTGATGTATGTCTTGTCTTATACCCTATCATCGCTATTTGTGAACTGCTGTTAACTACGTAGAATTTCAATAAACTTACAACTCTTTTTGAATCTCCAATTTCACGAGAACCTACAGGAATTTCTCTAATTTCACACCCTCATCCGCCGTCACCCTCTCTACTTATACTGAACTTCAATTCGGTGTAAGTGAATTGCGATGCTAATATGTTTGTTTGGATATGGATCTTTGGAGCTTCATAACTCATGAAGTCATGGAACACTTGTGTTACACGAAAGGGTAAAAGTTCCTTCAGATTATTTGTAAACAGATTCATTAGCAGCATAGCTATGGCTAGTGATATTTATAAGATAATATTATATATATATTAATACTATAATATGTATATGTATACTAATATTTATGATTTTATACATATATAGTACATATTACCTCCGCCAAAAGATATAGTGATTCACTAAACTTCAAAGTTCTAAATTTGAAATTTGCTAACATTTTAACTGAAAAACGGTTTATTGGTTTAATTAAATTAAACAAATTAAAAGTATGCCCATTATTATTACAGAGTGTAGTACTATATAAAGAACTATCCTTTTGAAGATGTTTCGGCTGTTGAATGAAAGACATTTGTTGTAAAAGTGTTATAGATAATACCAACCTTATTTTTTTGAGAATTTGACTATTTTTTATTCGGAGTTAAACTTTTTACTGTCAAAACTATTTAAAATAGATAAAACATTTTGTTAAATTCGAACTTTTCAGAAAACTTTATATAATTTTAAAAAAATGAAAATGAATAAATAAATCTTCTAAGTGAAAAGAATAACAATAAGAAAGGAAAATACATAAAATTTAGTATCGTATTTGCAGTAAGTTTTACTTCAATAAAAATGGAAGTTTGGTATTAGGCTTGAAACATTAAATTTAGTTTGGCATGAAGGGAGCCTTGCTTTGATCGAAATTAAACTCAGATATGTATTATCCATCACCACAGTAACAGGCATTAATCGTGGCATTGATTTCAGGATTTGGAGTATCAATAACGATCAAGAAATCTGAATTATTATAAGAAATTATTACGATAAACGATTTTTTTTTTTTGCTTTTATTTTACGTTGAATTAAAACAAAGTCACAGTTATTTAAATTCTAATTATTTAGCAAGAAATAGAAATAAAATAACAAATGAAAAAACTGTACAAAATCACAACGTGCATTCTTTGGAAACCAATAATTAAATTCGTATATTGTAAAACTTTTTAAATGCAATATTAACCTTCCGCATACCAGACCGGTGCAACAGACCCGATAGGTACATCCAAATTGATTTTTCACATTTAAAAAAATGAAAATTTTGTAAATATGTGACTTTTTCTGGAATGTTCTACTCAAAAGGATAGAACATCCCAGAAAAAAGCCATATTTACAGAAATTTCAGTTTTTAAAATAAATTAGAAATATCATTATAAATGTACCTGTCGGGGCTATTGAACCCCTCTGGTAGGCGGATGGTTAACATAAATCTATTGAACCGAAACAAGCATAAAATATGCAGCTTTACATATATGTCGCAGTGTTGGAGAAAGTCCGATAATCTATATATAGCACGTGATTTTTCTTTCCCGTTTTTATACTCAAAACGGCCATTAAGAGAGCGAACCGCGGTTAAATTATTTCAATCCCAGCCACCACTGTTACTGTTATCTTATTATTATTATTAGACATTATCCTTTTTGAAATATTCATTATCTTAAGAAAGAAAGAAACGTTTTACAAAAATTCTTTGTTCTAACAGATTTTGCTCTATGTAATAAACCTCAATGTAAGTTGATTAAAACAACAATCTTCGGGAGTTTCGAGATTTTTTCTTCAGGAGAGAAAAACAAGACGCCAAACTGTGGAAATAAAGTGTTACTCGAGCGCTCGTAGCTGGTCATATATTTCTTTTGACAAAGAGGATTCTCAAATTGAAATTATGTTTGAGGAAAAAACATGAAATAGTGAAATATGCATGAAAGTGCGTAACTCTACAATTATTAAAATAATTGAAAATCAGTTATTATTATCCTATTAAAATGCCATTTTTATGGCCTAGTGACATATATTTCTTATATTATTCAAAACTGTTTCTAATCAGATTAAAAAAAATATTTTTCACTATTAATTAAACAAGCATTTTCTTTGTTTTTCTTAAGGCTGTTCTTAAGTGATCTGCTCAACAAGCGTAAAACGTTTTGACACATTTACAAATTCATTTTTTAACGGAAAGATATAAAATTGGAAAGTTTGACCATGGAAGCAATTTGGAATCGAACTGTGTTTTCCATCTTTTGATCAGTAAATTACCTTTTGAGTTATAATCGATTTTGATCACGTGACAAACATGTTTTTCACCCATTTTTGAGCGATTATGCCTCTTTCGCGCGGAAATTCGTTCAAAACGTCCACTTTGACACTATTTTGTGAAAGATCTATTGCGTTTGCAAAAAAACCTGGAAAAAACAGCTCGATTACATAGTTTCTGAACACCTGCTCGTTTCATGCATTTCCGAATAAAAATAAATTAAAACTTTTGTCACAAAGTTATCCTTTTGGATTTGAGAACATCTTTAAGAATTCATTTAGAAAAAATTAATTTCGTATGATACATTTACCAATTAGAAAAAGTATTAGTGTATTAAAGTACACTGTAAAAAAAATAATGCCACTTTTCCGGTAGGAATCGGAAAAATAGTTGCCCTTACCGTACCGGAATAATTTCCAACCCAGCTCGGAATAAAATCCGTAAAATCGGAATAAAATCCGTAAAATACCGTTTTACTGACTATTTCCTTATTTTTACGGATTTTATTCCGAGCTGGGTCGGAAATTATTCCGGTACGATAAGGGCAACTATTTTTCCGATTCCTACCGGAAAGCTGGCAGTATTTTTTTTACAGTGTACACATGGTGTTTCATTACCTTCGGGGTCCAGGTACTTAATCGGTAAAGCACGTAAAGTTTCTGGGTTCGAATCCCATCTCGAGCACTTTTTCACTCAGGTGGAAAAAATCCAATTCGTATAAAATATTTTTTTTAATTATTTCTTTCAGATTAATTTAGCACAAGAAGATCAAATAGTAATGTTTATTAAACGGCCCCTACTCTGCCCCGCACTTCAATTTTTTTTTTTTTTTTTTTTAGGAGGGGGGGGGGGGCGCACACACATTAGAATGATATTTTGGAAATAAAGTCAGCTTTAATTGAATCAAAATATGTTATTTTGAAATAAAATAGCGTATTTTAATTTATTAAAACTGGCCAGTCTACAAGAAAAGAACCGATTCCCAAGGAATCGTTCCTTTTCGGAATCGGTACATTTCGGACCGACTCCGAGATCGGTCCTTTTCGGAACGACTCCAAGTAATCGGTCCTTTTCGGAGTCGGTACATTTCGGAACGACTCCGAGGATTCGGTCCTTTTCGGACTCGGTACATTTTGGACCGATTCCGAGGAATCGTTCCGAAAAGGACCGATTCCGAGGAACCGTTCCAAAAAGGACCGAATCCGAGGAACCGTTCCGGAAAGGACCGATTCCGAGGAACCGTTCCAAAAAGGACCGAATCCGAGAAACCGTTCCGAAAAGGACCGAATCCGAGGAACCGTTCCGAAAAGGACCGAATCCGAGGAACCGTTCCGAAAAGGACCGAATCCGAGGAACCGTTCCGAAAAGGACCGAATCCGAGGAACCGTTCCGAAAAGGACCGAATCCGAGGAACCGTTCCTTTTCGGAATCGTTCCGAAAAGGACCGATTCCTTTTTACAGAATGAAATCGTTCCTTCAGTTTCACTGCCGGAATCGTTCCTTTGGAGTCGTTCCTCAACAAATGACACATCTCTACTAGCCTGATTTTAGTGATTTTTGCTCAACTCAGGCAGTGACTGAGCTTTTGTTTTTTTACACCGGGCTCAGGATAGCTTTCTGTGGACCAGTCTGGATCTTCGTCTGGAAATTTCGGCACGTGCTACGAATAAAATTTTTTAAAAATAGTCGCCAGTTGCAGACATTTCTAATAAAAAATAAATTCGTAGTCAAAGGATTAATCGATTAAATTACTCGTTCAGTCCACTTCATATTATGGCAGTAACAAATGTGATAAAGATGAAACTTTTGATTTTTAAACTCCATTCTTTCTTTAATTATACCTTTTTAAAGTTTTTTATTTAATTAGCAAATATTAAACAGGTTGATATCTTTTATTTAATAAGAGAGTTTAAAAATAGAAAAAATCGGAGTCAAAATCAATATTTCTTCAAATTTTCTTTTTCTTCACAACAGTTTAAAATTTAACCTTTCACATTTTTTGGAATCTTTAAATCTTTAGTTTAGCATCAGGGGCTTGAACTAACCCGACCTTTCTATCGTGTTTACGCGATAGGATATACGTAATGCACAGGAAAACATCGATACCCCTATAATAAAAAATTGAAACTTGATTACATAAGAAGGAAATCAAATCTGTGTCGTTACATTACAAATAATCATTAAAATAAGGATGTGCAGTTTGTCAGAATCGTCATCGGTACCAATCTGTTAAGAACACCTTTCCATATTCGTTATGGCCCTGGTGCTGCCTAAGCTACACTATAACAATTCCTTCAAACTGAATATAAGCCACAAACAATGTATTCTCTTCTCTAACATTCACAACTTGCACCGAACATTTTATTCATAAAACATTTTACATTTTACTAATAATCATGTTTACACTTGTTATTTATTTTTTTCGAAAATAAATAACTCACAATAAAATTAATAACAAATATTTAGCTATTTTGTATTAATTTTTTTGTTTTCGAGCGCGATTCCTTTTTAGGCGCGAGGCCTCTTTAGGCGCGAGGCCCTATGCGGCCGCACCTGTCGCACGCCCCTAAGGACGGCTCTGCCAATTCTTTATAATATTTTTTGCTTGTTGGTCATGACGCTGTTGTAAAACTTTACACATTTTTTTTTTCTCCCGAAACCATGTTTTTGAAACGGGGCGATCTTCTTTTTCGAGCACTATTCGACTGATTTCGTTCACTTTTTATTTAAAAGAAAGTTAATTTCTGATGGAGCTTATACAACCGAAAAGTATAATTTTCATTGATTAATTATTTTTTGAAGCTTGTAAAAGGTTAAAAAAAAAAAGGTGAAAAATATTACCTTTTTTTGTTCAAATGACCACAATTTTGACAAAAATCAACTATTTAAACTAAATAATGTTGATATAATCTTCAGATAATTTGATGACCTTTCATAATTCGGTTCAGCAGCCTCTGTAATCTAACGTTATTTTTTGGACACAAAATAAGCTGAGAGAAAGAAATAGCATACCGTACCGGAGGCTAATAAATTAGTATAACATTAATAAATATACAAATAAAAAGTCAAAATAAAAATCACTTGATGACGTAAACACGTGTAACTTGCTTAAAGTCAAGTGAATGTGACATTTGCGATTAACCATTATTGACATTTAATCTTATAGTTTGGCGATAGATTTTTGGTCGACGGTATATCTAAGTAATACCAAAAATGCATATGTAACTGGTATTTAAAAACGAGGTTTTCGCCAAATTTTCGTAAAAAAAAAAAAAAAAAAAAAAAAAAAAAAAAAAAAATCACGCCAAACCTGCTATGCGTATATGACATCTGGCCAAATATTACCACTCGAAAAAAAAAAATGCTAACTGGTGAATTGAAAAAAAGATATTGGCGAGATTTGCATCCGGCTAGCGTAACAGTACCGAGAATTCTTTGCAACCATGGCAAATTTTATGCAGTTTTATTCGAAAAAAATTTTTTGATTTTTTAATCAAAATGGAAAATTTACGGTCCCATATTGGCGCGATTTTTTTCTAATGCCAATGTCATATACGGAACGGGCACTTAACTGGCGCCAAAGTATCGTTATTTTGCTTGATATGGTAAGCCGGATGTTGTTGTTTATGCTGTTGATGCTTTCCCCAAATTGGCGTCTTTAAAAAATCGCGTCAATATAGGACGTATTATAATATAAATAAAATGATGGCGATAGAATAATATTTTGCGACTTACAACCTGTGCCTGGCTAACAGTATATACAGGCTTACAGTACCAAAATGGGACCTAGAGTATAAAAAGCGAAGTGGTCCGCCTAGAACTGTTGATGAGAGTCACATTACTTAGGCTATATTGTTATAGAGATTGTTTTAAAATACCGGGAGAAAAAGACTCTGAGTAGGGGAAATAGGACAGTTCAGCCTCAGCAGGTGATTGTGGAATGAGGAGGAGGGAGTAAGCCACCTTGTGGATGGAGGAGGAGGGTGGAATCCACCTGGGGGTGGAAAGGGAGACTTATCCTATAGTAGGAGGGGGGCTAAATGTTGGAGAGGGCTTAATTTTTGAGGGGGCTTAATTTTTGAGAGGGGCTTTTTTTTTTTTTTTTCGAATCGACTTAGAAAAAAAAATGGAAATATTATACTATAACATAGGGAGTTAAAAGTTTTCGAAAGGGAGTTTGAAGGGTCTAAATTTTTGAGTGGGGCTAATTTTTGGGGGGCTTTTTTTTTTTTTTTTTCGAATCGACTTAATGCAGAAATGGAAATTTTATACTATAACATAGTGAGTTAGATCTTTTCGAGAGGAAGTATGAAGAGGATAAATTTTTCGATGGGCTTATTTTTTAGGGGGGCTTATTTTTAGGGGGGAGGGCTTAATTTTTTTTTAATTTTTTCGAATCGACTTAGAATAGGAATGGAAATATCGTGCTATAACATAGGGAGTTAGGTGTTTTCGAAAAAGAATTTGAAGGGTATAAATTTTTTTAGTTGGGCTTAATTTATTTTTTTTTTTTTTCGAATCGACTTTCAATTAGAATAAATGACCATATAAGGTGGTATCATACTGTAACATAGAGATGTAGGTATTTTCGAAAGTGAATTTGAGGGGCCTAATTTTTTTAGGGGGTGGGGGCTTAATTTTAGGAGGACTTAATTTTTATTTTATTTTATTTTTCGAATCGACTTAGAGTAGAAATGGAAATGTCATACTATAACATAGTGAATTAAGTATTTTCGAAAGTGAATTTGAGGGGCTTAATTTTTTTAAAGAGGGTGTAATTTTTAGTGAGATTTTTTTTTTTTTAAATCTTAGAATTTTAATGAAAACGAAAATTCCTTACGGTTTCTGAAGAAAATTTTTGATGTTGTCGTCTGTAGGATATCGTTTTAATATACTTTTGAAGATAGTATTTTACTTTTTCCACAAGTTTTGGGTAAGATTTGAACCTGCAAAATAGTCTCTTGATTTGATAATTTGGAGTAGGTTTAACTGATAAACAAACTATGTCTACATGTTTAGATTTTAGATGTTTCAAAACAAAAAATTGTATTTCCCTCATTTATGAACAAAGAGAGGTCGGTTTCTTTAGATAAGTCAACAATACCTATTTTAACTGCTCACTTTGCGAATTCTTTTAATGTATACGATTTTTATTTTTTGTTTAACTGATTTTATCGATTTTGGGTACGAGAGTTTGATTATTTTACCCAGCCATGGTTTCGAACCTGTGAACTCCGATTTAAATCTAATTTTTTGTACCTAATAAGCTATCCACTACCCTGACCGCGCCCCGACATTTACTAACCTACTTTTGAACACTATCTTTTATAAATACTTATCCCTTTATTATGCTTTCGTTTAATATTAATTTAACTTAACAGAACTTTTACTTGTGGTATAGTATTTAACACTCTGCTAGTTTTTTCTTTTAAATTTTATATTTTAATGCCCTTGTGGCATAATTGGAGATCGCAATTAGCTGTTAACCAAAAGGTCGCCGGTTCGAGTCCGGTCAAGGGCGAACTGTTATTTTTTACTTAATAAGGTTAGATGTTTTTAAGAATTCATTTGTTCTCATTTTTGAGGGAAAGTTTCGTATTTAACAATTTTTTAATAACTTTTTTTTCTGTTTTAGTTTTAGTGTGTAACTAGTGATAAAAATTTTGAAACTATACATCAGAATTATACTTTTTTGTAAACCATATGTTTCATCTGCTATTTCAAGTAGACTTTATACATCACCCTTCCAGCAGATGCTTACTGACTTATACAAACATTCGATAAGTAATCAGCTTTTCAACACAAAATAACTAATATGTAAATAAGGATAACTACTGGTTTTAGGAGAGATTATTACACTTAGACACAGATTTCCACTATTCGAAAAAGTTTGGTAAATCTTTACTTCCGTTTATACACATGATTAATCTTATCAGCAGATATCAACTGTATTTGTTATACATTTGATAAGCAAATACTATTTAGGAAAATGTTATCTAATTCGTTTTAATTGTCATTTTCGTGGGAAATGTAACTGCTTACTTCATTCTACAATTATTTACTCAGATTTTTCGAAGAGATTTCAAACATAAACTTATCGACTGTCTTTCTTAATCATATAATAAGTGAATGCTAGCTTTTTATCAGGAAATAGTAATTATTCCAAAAGTAAAAATGATTTTTGGAGATATTTTAACAGTTTTTAACAAATTCTACTTTCAGGAAAGATAGCATTATTTGGATCGCAACACAACCTTTTCATATACTACATGAATTGAAATATTTTATTTTCTGTATTTAAGTGACATAAACGTTCAATTTTAAGGAAAGATAGCATTTTTTGGATTGTAACACAACCTTTTAATATACTACGTTAATTGAAATATTTTATTTTCTGCATTTAAGTGACAAAAGCTTTCAAGTTTAATACACATATTTTAGTTTTATAATTTGTTTTTATTTAGAAGGGATTTTCGTGAATTCTTATCTTTTAACCGGAAATGACGAAATCGATAATTTATCATTATTTTCACATTCATCATAGTAAAACTATTTTAATTTCTAGCATTTTAACAAAGAGAAAAAAATGTTTGTTTCTTACCAAAGCACTACTTATTAGAATTTTCTTCTATAAATTACTTTTTGAAGGTTTTTTGGAAACCCATTAATCGATTACACTAAAGGCGATTTTTTGAAGAAACATTGCTTGATTTGGTAAAAGTTAGGAATAATTTTAAATCAATTAGAGTAATTTCATGTAAGTTAGAGAATAATAACTTATGTTTTTTACACAAATAAGTTTTTTTAATCGAAAATTACTTTTCTGAAATACAACACTCCTTATTTTAACCAAACTTGATACTTTTTAAAAGAAATATATTTATTTAGAAATTTGTTTAACTGTTCTTAGAATCGACCAACTTTTGCTTGTGAAACGCAAATAACATTTAGAGAGAGAGAAAAATTTGTGAATTAGCATAAACTGAAATTCGGAAAAATCCTAGTCAGGTTTAAAACTTCCTTGTTGAATATCATGAAACACAATATTAAAATATTTTATCATAAAAAATGTTAATTTTTTAACTCTACTTTCATAATTCGTTACACTTTTTAAAATTGTTCAATTTTATTTTATTTATTTTATTTATTTTATTTTTTTTGGATTTGAATAATTTCTCAATAATAACATTTCAGGAGAAAGAATTTTTTTGAAATAGGGCATACTCAAGTTTTTAAACAATAATTCTTAAACATTAAAATTTATCACATAATATTTTAGATTATTTCAAAACTGTACTTACATAATTCACGAACTTGCTGAAACACTAACCCTTTGATCCAACTTCTTAATTTAAAATGAAAATTTTCTAAGTTCTTATTAGCTAGTTTCCCCTTAATCACGTGATATCCGCAATGACCACGCGTTTTCCTATGTAGTTTTGTTATAAGTGATTCCACTTGCGTTATCGCACCAGTAATTAGTGATTTCACAGTGATCTTTTCACGGAGGTTTCTCTTTCCGATTAGGAAAGTTTTATCTTGATAATGTGATAAGGGTTAGTATAAATGTACGCCAACTCGACCAAGTGAATGTATCATTCTTTTTCGCTTAGTTACTTCGCCTTGTCTTCTCGATTCACCCTTCGTTTTACTACCTTTAAAAAATGTCTATTTTTAACAAGAGTGAAAATGAAAAGGATGTTTATTGTTTAGGGGAAAGACCAGAATGTGGATCTTTAGAAGAGGAATGGTTCACCCGAACGTTCCACGAATTGGATGCATATATCCCTTTTTGTGAGTGTATTGGTGAGGAAACACTCGTTGAAGTGATCATGGTGCCGAAGAAAAGCGAATTAAAAGTTTATATTCGAAAATATAAAGAGTGTGTGATACCGGTGATTTTTTTCCTACTTTAGAAGGTGTCAGTTTTTCCTCTGCAGCATTTGACTTTCTTCAAAAGAATATGAAAAACTTTCATTTTTCATCAGAGAAAGACACTTTTGTAGCCAATAATGAAGTTTTAATAGTTTTTGTAGATGACCGATCATGCCTACTTCAACAATTAATTAAGACGGATGAGATTGAATATTCACTTAAACCGAACTCTCTTCAGCTAACCAAAGAACAATTTAAAAATCTTGAAAAAATATGTTCTGAGGTTAATGATGTCTTGATTACAACCATCCTTACAAAGGTTATCCCCATTGAAGTGATGACTCATCTTAATGACTGTCGACATTTTCACTTAAGTTTGATTAAAATCAAAGAATTTTTCATTTCGTGTTTTGCATGGGTATTACAACAATCTGTGGTTCGTGAATTTCATTGCACTTCCTGTGTTCAAGGAGCTTCAACTGTTAGTCCTCATATATGTTTGCAATTGAACCTACGTCAGAAATTCGATTTTTGTAGTGACAGTGCATTGCTAAAATTTAATATACAAAAATTTCTTTTATATTTATCAGAAAAGTGTTCATGTCAGTATACTCATTCTTTCTTTGCATCAATGAATTTAGATATGTATTTAGATTTTTTGGTTAATGTTTTCGCCATGTAATACAATGCAATTCTTATAAAATTCCATTCAAAGCTTTGAATAGTTTTATGTTTTATTTTAATTCAAGCTTTTTTAATGAATTCAAATTCATTTTCAAAATATTTTATCGTTGTTTGAAGATTTTGTTTATTAAGAAAAATTGTAATTTTTGAATAAATACTTTGTTTATTTATTTTTAACTTTTCTCTGTTTTATTTAATCACCTACTCTTTATTCAGCTTTTTCAATTTTTAGTGGGGAGAAAGTAATTGTTTCATTTTGAGGGAGGAACTTAGAAATGAATTGAGTGTTTTTAAAAACATTATCTTTTACAGATTTTCAAATTAATCAAGAATGAGTTTATTCTTTTATCATGTTGAATCATATAATTTATTTGATTGTTTTCACTTTGCTTGGTTTTTAAGTCTTTTTAAAAAATAACATTTTTTGTTTTAGATGAAATTTAAAATAAGTTTATTTTTGTGAAATCATAATTTTTACTGTTAAGTCTTATTATTCAAAAATCATTGAAAAAAAAAATTTCACAAGTTTTATTTTTTGAAATATATTATCCTCGCACCAGTATTATACATTTTTAAACTTTGATAATTATGTAAAAGCAGTGGTTTAATATTTTTTTTGTTTGTTTGTTTTCAACAAAGTCTGATTTATAATAACATAAAAAAGCTTATCTCAAGGAATATTTTTGAAAACAATGTAGCACTAGATTTTTTTTCTTGATAATGAGTTTTAAAATTTGTTTTTATCAAATGAGTCATAAGATGTTATGCTTACAACTAGCATGAATTTTCTGAAAAAAAATATTTTAATTTAATTTGAGATATAAAACTTCCTGATTTGTTTCTTTTAACACGATATTAGTGTTAAATTTTAATAATTTCATCATGCTAATTAAAAAATTTTAGAATTATTCTCACTTCAACTTAAACGAGTATCAATTAGAGAAATTTCAAGAAAAAGTACATTACTTGAATAAGAAACCTCTTAAGCATGTATGTAACACATATACTCAATCGTTTAACAATTTGATCAACTAAAAGAAATGTTATTGACACTTATGCATTTCGATTTTGTTATTTCATCGTATTTAACGAAGGTTATTGTAATAGTGAAGTAGAAACCATCTAAAATGAATTGTTTTTAATAATAATTGCCTTTTGAACTTTCAATATAGAGTTAGAATTTAATTTGTTCATATATAACTTAAGAAATCCTCAATTCTTTAGCAATTCAAAATATATAACATAAGTATAAAAATAATAATAATGAAAAAAGTTATAAAAATTAAAATAATAAAAAAAAATTATTTTAAAAGTTTTCAAAATTTAAAAAAAAAGTTTGTAAACAAAAAAAAGTTTTCAAAATTAAAAAAAATGTTTGTAAATAAAAAAAAAGTTTTCAAAATTTAAAAAAAATGTTTGTAAATAAAAAAAGTTTTCAAAATTAAAAAAAAGGTTTGTAAATAAAAAAAAGTTTTCAAAATTAAAAAAATGTTTGTAAATAAAAAAAAAGTTTTCAAAATTTAAAAAAAAATGTTTGTAAATAAAAAAAGTTTTCAAAATTAAAAAAAAAGTTTGTAAATAAAAAAAAGTTTTCAAAATTAAAAAAAAAGTTTGTAAATAAAAAAGTTTTACAAAAAAAAAGTTTGTAAATAAAAAAGTTTTCAAAATTTAAAAAAAAAATGTTTGTAGATAAAAAAAGTTCTCAAAATTAAAAAAATTATAAATTAAATTTTTTTTTTAATTAAAAAATTTACTAAATTAAAAGTTAAAAAAATACTTTGGAAAAAAGTTTTCAAAATTAAGTTATCAAAATAAAAATTAAAAAATAAAAACTTAATAAATTATGTTATCAAAACTCAGTTTACCTATTTGTATATGTATGTGACTTTCATAATTAAAAAAGTTATCAAAAAGTTCAATTAGATTGTAAATACAAGTATATAACCAATCATATATATATCAATCAATCATACCAATTAATCAATCAACCAATCAACTATATCAATCATTCATAAAAATAAATCATATTAATCAATGATATCAAGCAATCATATAAATCAATCATATCAATCAACCAATCGTTCAAATCAGTCAATCATATTAATCAATCAAGCAATCATATCAGTCAATCATATCGATCAACGAATCATTCATATCAGTCAATCATATCAATCAATGAATCAATCAAATTAATCAAGCATATCAATCAATGAATCATATTAATCATATCAATCAAGATATCAAATACAAATATTCATACAAATCAATAATATCAATTGCAATTCAAGTATTACAAGTTAGTATAATAACATTATAAGGAAGTTTTGAATTAATACAATGATTAACTACCAACATTTAGTAACAGCACTTTTTTTTCAAAAGCAATGTATGAGTATATTTTTTAGTTTCAAAAAATATTTAAAATGCTTTTGAAAGTTAACAAAATTATTTTTCAAAAGTAATAAAAATATTACAAGCTGCTAAAACCAACAATTTATCAATAGTGAGTTGACCTATATTTCCTTTCTATTTACATTTGAGTACATGCATACGGATTCCTCTTTTCAATTATGTTCTGTAGTATACACTTCAAAAAAATATATAAAAAAACATTAAATTAAATTTTTTTTTAGTTATTAAAAAGTTAAAAAAATTAACAATTTTTTTTAATATCATAAGATAACAAAAATTATTTTATAATTTATTAAAAGTGAATTTCCCTATCTGTATATATGCGTTTAACTTCCATTTTGCTTTAGTTTATTAATACAAATCTTTTTTATGTTAGCATCCTACCCATATTTTATTCTATAGTCATAGACATCGGGAAAAAAACAATCTATTATTAAATTTTTCAATTTAAAATTGTAATACATATATACTTAAACATTGATATAAAAAATAATGAACTTACCATACTTAAATTCAGTAAAGAGATGATGAACTTATCACGTGGTAGATTGTGACGTAATCAATTAGATATCACGTGCCTCCCTCGTGATCAATCTGATATGAGTCTTTACCAAGACATTAGCCATTTTCACTTCCGTCATCGAATATGTAGGTCGGATATTTTCTTGAAAGTCTTTTATTTTGTGGAATCTTAAGCAACATAATACCATATATTTGCAAACAAAATCCTATTAAAATCTTTCTCACAATTATGAACAAAGATTGATTTTCATATTGATTAAGTATAATCATTGATTATTTAACTGGATAATAATATTTTTAGAAGTAACGTAAATTTCTTATAAAAGCGGAAGTACTTATTGCATCATTCATAGAATTCAAGTTTGAATATTAACCAAGCTTTTTAAACTTATGGGTTATTCTCTGCAATAGTGCAAAAAGTGCTTCCCAGCCATATAAATGCTCTTAATTTTATTACATTTTTATTTATTTTTATTTTTATTAGAAGATCTAAACATAGTTTATTAGGGGCAGAAAGTAAAATTTAAAAATAAATAAATTTAGTATTTAAAAATATAATATATATCATGCAAACATCATTCCCTCACCTTTCCCCCACCTGTACTACCATGCTTTATTGCCTATTTCTTTCCATCCGGAAATAAAAATAATTAAAAATACCCTAAGCAAAATGATGTTCTTATTTGGTACATTACAAAAAATAATAAAAATATTAATTTTTACTATTATTATATAGTCTACTCAATCAATTATATGTTTCCCCATGTTAGACCATCATTCCCTCACACATTGCTATTATCTCAAATATCTACCACTAATGAGCAGTAGCAGTCTAGCATCCTTCACAGAGAAGAAGCTATTTTGAGCACTTGTCAGTCCAGCAACATAAATTGGTGGTGTAAGATTTTGTTAATTTTACAGAATTTTTTTTTAGTCAGTATATCCGGAAGCGTTTTTATTAGCAGTCATTCCCTCACACAGAATATTAATTTTTTTGTAAATATCAAAAATTTTAATTTTATCATACATTATATATTAAGTGTTTCTCTTAAAGGAAACAGTTTGGATTTCTTCATAATTTTGCATTTTTCCCCTACAACTAGTAAAAATGTCTTATTTCATCATTCCCTCACTTGTCATTCCCTCACATTTTTTATTTTATTTTTTCCACAAATTTTTATTTTATTTTTTTTGTTAAGTCAAATTTTTAAAACAATTTCTGTTGCTATTAAAATCTTCAATAATTGACTGATTTCTTACCATTTATCTAATTTTTATGAAAATTTACATATGCATCATTCAAGTCAGACTGCTGGCCAAATTTGCAAGTATTGTAGAGAACAACCCTTATATAATTTATACTAGTATTTAGTATATGCTAGTACTTAATAATAACTAGTATATATTCTAGTATAAAGGGTAAAAATCAGTAAAAATTATGATTTCACAAAAATAAACTTATTTTAAATTTCATCTAAAACAAAAAATGTTATTTTCTAAAAAGACTTAAAAACCAAGCAAAGTGAAAACAATCAAATAAATTATATGATTCAACATGATAAAAGAATAAACTCATTCTTGATTAATTTGAAAATCTGTAAAAGATAATGTTTTTAAAAACACTCAATTCATTTCTAAGTTCCTCCCTCAAAATGAAACAATTACTTTCTCCCCACTAAAAATTGAAAAAGCTGAAAAAAGAGTAGGTGATTAAATAAAACAGAGAAAAGTTAAAAATAAATAAACAAAGTATTTATTCAAAAATTACAATTTTTCTTAATAAACAAAATCTTCAAACAACGATAAAATATTTTGAAAATGAATTTGAATTCATTAAAAAAGCTTGAATTAAAATAAAACATAAAACGATTCAAATTTTGAATGGAATTTTATAAGAATTGCATTGTATTACATGGCGAAAACATTAACCAAAAAATCTAAATACATGTCTAAATTCATTGATGCAAAGAAAGAATGAGTATACTGACATGAACACTTTTCTGATAAATATAAAAGAAATTTTTGTATATTAAATTTTAGCAATGCACTGTCACTACAAAAATCGAATTTCTGACGTAGGTTCAATTGCAAACATATATGAGGACTAACAGTTGAAACTCCTTGAACACAGGAAGTGCAATGAAATTCACGAACCACAGATTGTTGTAATACCAATGCAAAACACGAAATGAAAAATTCTTTGGCTTTAATCAAACTTAAGTGAGAATGTCGACAGTCATTAAGATGAGTCATCACTTCAATGGGGATAACCTTTGTAAGGATGGTTGTAATCAAGACATCATTAACCTCAGAACATATTTTTTCAAGATTTTTAAATTGTTCTTTGGTTAGCTGAAGAGAGTTCGGTTTAAGTGAATATTCAATCTCATCCGTCTTAATTAATTGTTGAAGTAGGCATGATCGGTCGTCTACAAAAACTATTAAAACTTCATTATTGGCTACAAAAGTGTTTTTCTCTGATGAAAAATGAAAGTTTTTCATATTCTTTTGAAGAAAGTCAAATGCTGCAGAGGAAAAACTGACACCTTCTAAAGTAGGAAAAAATTCACCGGTATCCACACACTCTTTATATTTTCGAATATAAACTTTTAATTCGCTGTTCTTCGGCACCATGATCACTTCAACGAGTGTTTCCTCACCAATACACTCACAAAAAGGGATATATGCATCCAATTCGTGGAACGTTCGGTTGAACCATTCCTCTTCTAAAGATCCACATTCTGGTCTTTCCCCTAAACAATAAAAATCCTTTTCATTTTCACTCTTGTTATAAAAAGACATTTTTTAAAGGTAGTAAAACGAGGGGTGAATCGAGAAGACAAGGCGAAGTAACTAAGCGAAAAAGAATGATACATTCACTTGGTCGAGTTGACGTACATTTATACTAACCCTTATCACATTATCAAGATAAAACTTTCCTAATGGGATAGAGAAACCTCCGTGAAAAGATCATTGTGAAATCACTAATCACTGGTGCGATAACGCAAGTGAAATCACTTATAACAAAACTACATAGGAAAACGCGTGGTCATTGGGGATATCACGTGATTAAGGGGAAACTAGCTAATAAGAACTTAGAAAATTTTCATTTTAAATTAAGAAGTTGGATCAAAGGGTTAGAGTTTCAGCAAGTTCGTGAATTATGTAAGTACAGTTTTGAAATAATCTAAAATATTATGTGATAAAATTTTAATGTTTAAGAATTATTGTTTAAAAACTTGAGTATGCCCTATTTCAAAAAAATTCTTTCTCCTGAAATGTTATTATTGAGAAATTATTCAAATCCAAAAAATAAAATAAAATAAAATAAAATTTAACAATTTTAAAAAGTGTAACGAATTATGAAAGTAGAGTTAAAAAATTAACATTTTTTATGATAAAATATTTTAATATTGTGTTTCATGATATTCAACAAGGAAGTTTTAAACCTGACTAGGATTTTTCCGAATTTCAGTTTATGCTAATTCACAAATTTTTCTCTCTCTCTCTAAATGTTATTTCTGTTTCACAAGCAAAATTTGGTCGATTCTAAGAACAGTTAAACAAATTTCTAAATAAATATATTTCTTTTAAAAAGTATCAAGTTTGGTTAAAATAAGGAGTGTTGTATTTCAGAAAAGTAATTTTCGATTAAAAAAAATTTATTTGTGTAAAAAACATAAGTTATTATTCTCTAACTTACATGAAATTACTCTAATTGATTTATAATTATTCCTAACTTTTACCAAATCAAGCAATGTTTCTTCAAAAAATCGCCTTTAGTGTGATCGATTAATGGGTTTCCAAAAAACCTTCAAAAAGTAATTTATAGAAAAAAATTCTAATAAGTAGTGCTTTGGTAAGAAACAATCATTTTTTTTCTCTTTGTTAAAATGCTAGAAATTAAAAAAATTTTACTATGATGAATGTGAAAATAATGATAAATTATTGATTTCGTCATTTCCGGTTAAAACATAAGAAGTCACGAAAATCCCTTCTAAATAAAAACAAATTATAAAACTAAAATATATGTATTAAAATTGAAAGTTTTTGTCACTTAAATGCAGAAAATAAAATATTTCAATTCATGTAGTATATTAAAAGGTTGTGTTGCGATCCAAAAAATGCTATCTTTCCTGAAAGTAGAATTTGTTAAAAACTGTTAAAATATCTCCAAAAATCATTTTCACTTTTGGAATAATTACTATTTCCTGATAAAAAGCTAGCATTCACTTATTACATGATTAAGAAAGACAGTCGATAAGTTTATGTTTGAAATCTCTCCGAAAAATCTGAGTAAATAATTGTAGAATGAAGTAAGCAGTTACATTTCCCACGAAAAAGACAATTAAAACGAATTAGATAACATTTTCCTAAATAGTATTCCCTTTTCAAATGTATAACAAATACAGTTGATATCTGCTGATAAGATTAATCATGTTTATAAACGGAAGTAAAGATTTACCAAACTTTTTCGAATAGTTGAAATCTGTGTCTAAGTGTAATAATCTCTCCTAAAACCAGTAGTTATCCTTATTTACATATTAGTTATTTTGTGTTGAAAATCTGATTACTTATCGAATGTTTGTATAAGTCTGTAAGCATCTGCTGGAAGGGTGATGTATAAAGTCTACTTGAAATAGCAGATGAAACATATGGTTTACAAAAAAGTATAATTCTGATGTATAGTTTCAAAACTTTTATCACTAGTTACACACTAAAACTAAATCAGAAAAAAAAGTTATTAAAAAATTGTTAAATACGAAACTTTCCCTCAAAAATGAGAACAAATGAATTCTTCAAAACATCTAACCTTATTAAGTAAAAAATAACAGTTCGCCCTTGACCGGACTCGAACCGGCGACCTTTTGGTTAACAGCTAATTGCGATCTCCAATTACGCCACAAGGGCATTAAAATATAAAATTTAAAAGAAAAAACTAGCAGAGTGTTAAATACTATACCACAAGTAAAACTTCTGTTAAGTTAAATTAATATTAAACGAAAGCATAATAAAGGGATAAGTATTTATAAAAGATAGTGTTCAAAAGTAGGTTAGTAAATGTCGGGGCGCGGTCAGGGTAGTGGATAGCTTATTAGTTACAAAAAATTAGATTTGAATCGGAGTTCACAGGTTCGAAACCATGGCTGGGTAAAATAATCAAACTCTCGTACCCAAAATCGATAAAATCAGTTAAACAAAAAATAAAAATCGTATACATTAAAAGAATTCGCAAAGTGAGCAATTAAAATAGGTATTGTTGACTTATCTAAAGAAACCGACCTCTCTTTGTTCATAAATGAGGGGAATACAATTTTTTGTTTTGAAACATCTAAAATCTAAACATATAGACATAGTTTGTTTATCAGTTAAAACTACTCCAAATTATCAAACCAAGAGAATATTTTGCAGGTTCAAATCTTACCCAAAACTTGTGGAAAAAGTAAAATACTATCTTCAAACGTATATTAAAACGATATCCTACAGACGACAACATCAAAAATTTTCTTCGGAAACCGTAAGGAATTTTCGTTTTCATTAAAATTCTAAGATTACAAAAAAAAAAAAAAAAATCTCCCAAAAAATTACGCCCCGTTTAAAAAAATTAAACCCCTCAAATTCACTTTCGAAAATACTTAATTCACTATGTTATAGTATGACATTTCCATTTCTACTCTAAGTCGACTCGAAAAATAAAATAAAATAAAAATTAAGTCCTCCTAAAATTAAGCCCCCCCCCTAAAAAAATTAGGCCCCTCAAATTCACTTTCGAAAATACCTACATCTCTATGTTACAGTATGATACCACCTTATATGGTCATTTATTCTAATTCAAAGTCGATTCGAAAAAAAATATAATAAATTAAGCCCCACTAAAAAATTTATACCCTTCAAACTCCCTTTCGAAAACACCTAACTCCCTATGTTATAGCACGATATTTCCATTTCTATTCTAAGTCGATTCGAAAAAATTAAAAAAAAATTAAGCCCTCCCCCCTAAATATAAGACCATCGAAAAATTTAGCCTCTTCATACTTCCTCTCGAAAAGATCTAACTCACTATGTTGTAGTATAACATTTCCATTTCTGCTCTAAATCGATTCGGAAAAAAAAAAAAAAAAAAAAAAAAAAAGCCCCCTAAAAATTAGCCCCACTCAAAAATTTAGACCCTTCAAACTCCCTTTCGAAAACTTTTAACTCCCTATGTTATAGTATAATATTTCCATTTCTACTCTAAGTCGATTCGAAAAAAAAAAAAAAAAAATTAAGCCCCTCTAAAAAATTAAGCCCCCTCAAAAATTAAGCCCTCTCCAACATTTAGCCCCCCTCCTACTATAGGATAAGTCTCCCTTTCCACCCCCAGGTGGATTCCACCCTCCTCCTCCATCCACAAGGTGGATTACTCCCTCCTCCTCAATCCACAATCCACCTGCTGAGGCTGAACTGTCCTATTTCCCCTACTACTCTGTACACTTAATTTATTTTATTTTAGCTTCTTTTTAAATGTTTAACTGATCCTCGTTAATCAAAAACGAAAACAATCATTGGATGTCTTAACAGCAACTGATTCGCCCTTAATGTTTTGCAATCAAAGGGAATGGGATGGAAAGCCGTTTACAGGGAGATCTGCACTAGAGATGGGCAACATCGTTCCTTTTAAGGAATCGTTCCAGCCGGAATCGTTCACCGAAAGGAACGAGTTCTTCGGAGTCGTTCCTTTCATAATCGTTCCGAAAAAAAGGAACGAATCCGAGAAAAAGGAACGATTCCGAGAAAAAAGGAACGATTCCGAAAAAAATGAACGATTTTGAAAAATAAAGGATTCCAAGGGGAAAAAAACACTTCCAAGGGGGAAAAACACTTCCGAGATAAAGAGAACTACATGCAATCCATAATATTTTTTACTAATTTATTTTCTTATGTACCCATCCATTTTCTTACGCATCCAGTCGGCTTAATTTTGTAATGTTTTGGACAGATGATTTTGTTTTTAAGAGTTCATTTCATTGATCGGGGTGTGCAATTAATTTGCAGTTATTTCTAACTTTATGATTTATGGTATAAAGCATAAATCCTCTTGGAAATTTAAGGGCGGTGCAAGGTCTATTCGATTTTCAGTGTAATCATTGGTTTTTCTTGAAAATATGTCGTCAAATGACCGTCCATTTATATTATTATTTTATACAGTGTGTCTTTACTCTCAACGATGTTCAATGGCTAATTCCTAAACCGTTAGTCATAGACCTATAATTCCAATTACAAAAATGTTTTAAATAAGGTAAAAAATTATTCTGAAAGTCATTTAGATCAATAAAAATATTTCTAAAAAAGTTACGAAATTTAATTTTTTATACGGTCCCCCGGCCCTATAAGTGATATTTAGTAAAAATTTCCTGTTCTCTTAAAAGAAAGACAAAAAAAAGTCCCATTCATCTAACACTAAAATTCATGAAATTATACGAAACTTTGAACTGCAAGACTTATGCCACTTTTCTGCATCCGAATACACATGAGTTTAGCCATGCTTCTAGGCGTCGTAAACAAAGTGCTTAAAGTATTTGAAGGATTTATTTCATGTATAGTTGCGATTTGAAAGAAATCGTATTACGACAGATTTTTGTAAGTATTTGAAGCTGTTTCTTTTCATGATTTTTTTAACAAAAATTATGCTATTTTTATAAGCTTTTATTTAACCTATTAACCGCCAAAACTATAAAGTAGGAATTTTAAAATTTCTTGTTGAAAGTCGCTTGTCACCACAAATTCAGAAAGGTAATTTTCGCTTTATTAAAATATCAAAATTTCTGCCAATAAATAAGGCAATTATTTTTATTCTAAAATAGTGGTAACAAAGTAATTAATTTAAGCATGCGCAATTGTTTTGACCGTTGCGTGAACGCAACATCAGCGGGTAATGGGTTAACTTGAAACGATCGTATGTGTCTTTCCAGTTCAAAATTTGTACTCGAAATTCAACTTACTTTAAAATATGCGATCAAGGTTAAATTTTACATATTGACGTAAATCAGATGACAATGTAATATTATTATGATTTTCAGTGCTTACCATTATGTACTTATTTTACAGGGTAACACAAAAAATTTCGGATAGATTACTGCCAACAAGTTTACTAAAAAGTTTTAAATTAGATAACACAAGACTGCGATGGTTGTGTTTTTTTATTTTTTAAATTATGTATTTTTAAAATTATGATTTGTATGTATTTTTTAGCGCTGAATCCGAAAATTATCTTCATTTTTAACCATCATGTCAGGATTTTTTGCAAATAGTAAATTTCAAAATTGAAAAAATAGCTAATACTGTAAAAAAGAGTCGATGGTTGCATTTTTTAACTTTTACGATTGATTTGTATGTGCTTTTTAGCCCTGAATGTAAAAAATACCTTCATATTTAACCATCATGTTAGACTTTTTTGCAAATGGTAAATTTCAAAGTTAAAAAATAGCGAAAATCTGATACTATAAAATGGATGTAAAACTTCTTTTATTCAATTTAATTTTATTTAATTCAAGAATTTATTCAATTTTTGGCTTATACTGGGATTCTTACAGCTAAACAGCTCGGGGGTCCAATGATGTGGGAAGGGAAGAGGTTCAATTAAAACTTTGAACTTTTAAACTTTGAAATTTACAATTTGCGAAAAATCCTGACGTGATGGTTAAAAATGAAGGTCATTTTCGGATTCAATAGTAAAAAATAGATAAAAATCAATTATCAAAAGTTAAAGAAATAACAATCACGTCTATTTTATACTCTCAGATTTCCGTAAATTTTTCACTTTTTAGATTTCAAATTTACGATTTGCAAAAAATCTGTACTTTGTGATGAAAAATGAAGGCCATTTTTGGATTCAGCGCTACAAAATACGTAAGAACTAATTATCAAAAGCTAAAACACATGACACAACACAAATTTGCATCCTAGTGTAATCTAATAACATTTCAAAATATGTGTCATTTTGCAAAGAATTGAGGCTGTTGCTTTTCAACATTTTATTTAACGAAAATTCTATTATTTTTTTCCTGTTATATGTTTAGTACAAGCTGTATATTTTGCATTAATATTTCAGAATGATTATAGATTTCAAATTTATAATGCAATGTTAATTTTACTATCAACTATTTTTTTTTATATACCTGAAGATTATTTATATTTCTAGTAAATTTGTAAATGACCCCTATTTTGCAGCAAAAAATGTGCTCCAACTTTAAACAGCCATTACTTCGGTCAGTTTTAATCTTAGAATAATAGGACTTTTATTTGTCTTACTTGTAAGTGTAATAGGAAAGTTAACTATAACTTTAAGGACCGGGGGGCCGTATAAAAAATTAAATTTCGTAATTTTTCAAGAAATGATTCTATTGAGCCAAATCACTTTTCAAATACTTCTTTGTCCCCATTTAAAACATTTTTTTAATTGGAACTATATGGCTATGACTAAAGGTTTAGGAATTAGCCATTGGACATCGTTGAGAGTGGACATCCTGTTTGGAAATTTTATTATTGCTCTGATATTTGTCACCGGGGTCTAGGAATTTTTAGTCTCATAGATTCCTCTTCAAAATCTACCTCTAGGTAATCCTAATTTCATTTTTCATTCTGAATCTCATTTTTCATTTGGATGGCCCTACTGGTTTGGATATGTAACTTGTTAAAATAGATTACATTTTTGTTCGTTTTGTTCCAGTGTCCGTACTTTCAATAACTTTATCCCATTTATCGTCTTTCTCCTCAGTTCCCTAACTTTACGCACACAGGATATTTGCATAATTCATCAACATTATTATCATTGCCTTCAGGATCTGGTTCAGAAGTGGAACATCCTATTCTATAGCAATCATCTTGTAGTACAATTCAGTGATATATATCAATTTTAGTGCATTTGAAATAGCTTAAGGTCATTAAAATGCACTGCAAACGACTTTTTTCCGCTGACCATAATGTAACGAAATACTTTTGAGTGCCCCTGTAAATGAACTATTAATGCTACACTCTTCATATTGATACCAAACATCCCATGGTAAACATCATTAACATATATCAATTGCATGGGAATCCGAGTATATTTAAGGGAGTTAGGTATATCACACACTGAGACGACAGAACGACATAAAGCGCAACATGAAGTGCAAAAACCGGTCGAAACAAAGAACGAAGTTGTTACAAACTTGTTCTAAACCAGTTTTTCTAGTGAATTCAAGCGACATGTCTTATGTGTCGCCTTAGTGTGTGACTTGCCTTAGAGCGTGAACAGACGGTCTGACGGACAGACAAACCGCATTCATAAGCACTAACTTTATTGGAAAGGGTTAAAAAGTAAAGCACGTTTTTGCACACTGTCTTTCCTGAGTGACTGATGTATGTCTTGTCTTATACCATAACATCGCTATTTGTAAACTGCTGTTAACTACGTAGAATTTCAATAAACTTACAGCTCTTTTTGAATCTCCAATTTCACGAGAACCTACAGAAATTTCTCTAATTTCACACCCTCATCCGCCGTCACCCTCTCTCCACTTATACTGAACCCTAGTTCGATGTGAGTGAATTGCGATGCTAATATGTTTGTTTGGATTGGGATCTTTGGAGCTTCATAACTCATGAAGTCATGGAACACTTGTGTTACACGAAAGGGTAGAAGTTCCTTCAGATGATTTGTAAACAGATTCATTAGCAGCATGGCTATGGCTAGTGATATTTATAAAATTATATTATATATATTAATATTATAATATGCATATATATAGTAATATATATGATTTTATACATATATAGTACATATTATCTCCGCCAAAAGATATAGTGATTCACTAAACTTCAAAGTTCTATTTCTTTAAATTTAAAATTTGCTAACATTTTAACTGAAAAACGGTTTATTGGTTTAATTAAATTAAACAAATTAAAAGTATGTCCATTATTATTACAGAGTGTAGTACTATATAAAGAACTATCCTTTTGACGATGTTTCGGCCGTTGAATAAAAGACATATGTTGTAAACGTGTTAGATAATACCAACCTTAATTTTTTGAGAATTTGACTATTTTTTATTCGGAGTTAAACTTTTTATTGTCAAAACTATTTAAAATAGATAAAACATTTTGTTAAATTCTAACTTTTCAGAAAACTTTATGTAATTTAAAAAAAAATGAAAATAAATAAATAAATCTTCTAAGTGAAAAGAATAACAATAAGAAAGGAAAATACATAAAATTTAGTATCGCATTTGCAGTAAGTTTTACCTCAATAAAAACGGAAGTTTGGTATTAGGCTTGAAACATTAAATTTAGTTTGGCTTGAAGGGAGCCTTGCTTTGATCGAAATTAAACTCAGATATGTATTATCCATCACCACAGTAACAGGCATTAATCGTGGCATTGATTTCGGGATTTGCGAGTATCAATAACGATCAAGAAATCTGAATTATTATAAGAAATTATAACGATAAACGATTTTTTTTTTGCTTTTATTTTACGTTGAATTAAAACAAAGTCACAGTTATTTAAATTCTAATTATTTAGCAAGAAATAGAAATAAAATAACAAATGAAAAAACTGTACAAAATCACAACGTGCATTCTTCGGAAACCAATAATTAAATTCGTATATTGTAAAACTTTTTAAATGCAATATTAACCCATTAAAGACTGAAGTTGCGTTTTCGCAACATTATATTTGTGAATTTTTAAATTTTTTTGATACCAGCAAAAGAGAAAAGTAAAATGTGCCTTATTTAATTAACACATTTCAGTGATTAATAAAGTAAAAGTAAGGGTTTAACAAAAAATGGCGCGAACTGAATAAAATTACTGTAAAACATGCTGGTCCTTAATGGGTTAACCTTCCGCATTCCAGACCGGTGCAACAGACCTGATAGGTACATTCAAATTGATTTTTCACATTTAAAAAAATGAAAATTTTGTAAATATGTGACTTTTTCTGGAATGTTCTACTCAAAAGAATAGAACATCCCAGAAAAAAACCCCATATTTACAGAAATTTCAGTTTTTAAAATAAATTAGAAATGTCATTATAAATGTACCTGCCGGGGCCATTGAACCCTTCTGGTAGGCGGATGGTTAACATAAATCTATTAAACCGAAATAAGCATAAAATATGCAGCTTTACATATATGTCGCAGTGTTGGAGAAAATCCGATAATCTATATGTAGCACGTGATTTTTCTTTCCCGTTTTTATACTCAAAACGGCCATTAAGAGAGCGAACCGCGGTTAAATTATTTCAATCCTACCCACCACTGTTACTGTTATCTTATTATTATTATTAGACATTATGCTTTTTGAAATATTCATTATCTTAAGAAAGAAAGAAACGTTTTACAAAAATTCCTTGTTCTAACAGATCTATGTAATAAACCTCAATGTAAGTTGATTAAAACAACAATCTTCGAGAATTTTGAGATTTTTTTAATAATCTTCTTCAGGAGAGAAAAACAAGACGCCAAACTGTGGAAATAAAGTGGTACTCGAGCGCTCGTAGCTGGTCATACATTTCTTTTGACAAAGAGGATTCTCAAATTGAAATTATGTTTGAGGAAAAAACATGAAATAGTGAAATATGCATGAAAGTGCGTAACTCTACAATTATTAAAATAATTGAAAATCAGTTATTATTATCCCATTAAAAATGCACTTTTTATGACCTAGTGATATATTTCTTATATTATTCAAAACAGTTTCTAATCAGATTTAGAAAAATATTTTTCAATATTAATTAAACAAGCTTTTTCTTTGTTTTTCTTAAGGCTGTTCTTAAGTGATCTGCTCAACAAGCGTAAAACGTTTTAACACATTTACAAATTCATTTTTTAACGGAAAGATATAAAATTGGAAAGTTTGACCATGGAAGCGATTCGGAATTGAACTGTGTTTTCCATCTTTTGATCAGTAAATTACCTATTGAGTTATAATCGATTTTGATCACGTGACAAACATGTTTTTCGTCCATTTTTGAGCGATTATGCCCCTTTCGCGCGGAAATTCGGTTCAAAACGTCCTCTTTGACACTATTTTCTGAAAGATCTATTGCGTTAGCAAAAAAACGGAAAAAACAGCTCGATTACATAGTTTCTGAACAACAACATCTGCTCGTTTCATGCATTTCCGAATAATAATAAATTAAAACTTTTGGATTTGAGAACGGCCTTAAGAATCCATTTAGAAAAAATTCATTTTTTATGTTACATTTACCAATTAGAAAAAGTATTAGTGTATTAAAGTACACATGGTGTTCCATTACCTTCGGGGTCCAGGTACTCAATCGGTAAAGCACGTAAAGTTTCTGGGTTAGAATCCCATCACGGACACTTTTTCACTCAGGTGGAAAAAATCCAATTCGTATAAAATATTTTTTTAATTATTTCTTTCAGATTAATTTAGCACAAGAAGATCAAATAGTAATGTTTATTAAACACCCTACTCCGCCCCGCACTTCAATTTCTTTTTTCTTTTCTTTTTTTTTTTGAGGAGGGTGTGTGTGTGTGGGGGGGGGGGGGGGCACACACATTAGAACGATATTTTGGCAATAAAGTCAGCTTTAATAGAATCAAAATCTGTTATTTTGAAATAAAATAGCGTATTTTAATTTATTAAAACTGACCCGTCTACAAGAAAAGAACCGATTCCGACGGAATCGTTCCTTTTCGGAGTCGGTACATTTCGGACCGACTCCGAGGATTCGGTCCTTTTCGGAACGACTCCGAGGAATCGGTCCTTTTCGGAGTCGGTACATTTCGGAACGACTCCGAGGAATCGGTCCTTTTCGGAGTCGGTACATTTTGGACCGATTCCGAGGAATCGTTCCGAAAAGGACCGAATCCGAGGAACCGTTCCAAAAAGGACCGAATCCGAGGAACCGTTCCAAAAAGGACCGAATCCGAGGAACCGTTCCAAAAAGGACCGAATCCGAGGAACCGTTCCAAAAAGGACCGAATCCGAGGAACCGTTCCGAAAAGGACCGAATCCGAGGAATCGTTCCGAAAAGGACCGATTCCTTTTTACAGAATGGATTCGTTCCTTCAGTTTCACTGCCGGAATCGTTCCTTTGGATTCGTTCCTCAACAAATGACACATCTCTAATCTGCACAGCTTTTTTCCGTATAATTCAATCTTCTCTAATATTTTTAAAACCCACCAGATTAGCGTGTTTTTAGATTATGTGGTGTCTAAACGGAGGTTGGCGAGCGTAGCTTGCAGGGTGTAGAACCCCCTAGTATAATACATAAAGTCCGAAAGTTGTATCTCTTTACTTTGTAACCGTAAAAGAAAAAAAAAATCTTAAAAATCACGTGAATTTTAAACCAAAGAAATAGAATCTCCCCTTACGTATATTACAGTTTGTTTTGCAACTATAAAAAATAAATGTAACATTTTTCAGCTGTAAAATTATTAAAGATACATCACCGAATGACTTCCTGTTTAGTATCACCGTAGATATAATTTTCCAAGAAATTCAAATATGATATTAAAATTAAGTGTTCATATTGAAAATTTTAAAATTTGGTACAATTTCATTATGAAGACTGCCCTCTAAGCTTATTTTTAAACATAAATTGAAAAAAAAGTCATAATACCTAATCGAATGGCTATTTTCATTTTCCTCTTCAACAATTTAGCTATCAAAATGTATGGGGAATTCTTTTGTCGCTCTCTCTCAGCATTTTTTGAAAAAAACTTTTGTCTTTACCAAAAAATGCAAGGAAAAGTTCAATTGCATACTTTTTAATAAGAACAACTGCCAATATGACACATTTGCGAACAAAAATAAATTAACAAGTTGGAAATTGCTCGTCAAACGTGGCAAATGAGGTGCGTTCGTACTATAACTAGTTTTATAATTATGTTTTGCACCCCATATTGTACTGAATGTATATTTTTTGCGCTTCATAAGTGCATAGTCTGTAACATCATTAAAATGCACTTACAATAATTTTTTCCCCATTCCCCGTAATGTAACGGAAAACTTTTGACTGTTCCTGTAATTAAACTATACATTCGATTTTCATAAAATTTGAAATGGCTCGACAAAATTTTGCAGCAATTATATATTTAAAATTTCAGACCATTCGGAAGGCTGTAAAATCATTAAAATGCATTTGCAATAATTTTTTCCCATTGGCCATAATGTAACGGAAAGCTTTTGGGTGTCCCTGTAATTAAACTATACATCCGATTTTCATAAAATTGGAAATGGCTCAACAAAATTTTGCAGCAATTATATATTAAAAATTTCGGACCATTCGGAAGGCTGTAAAATCATTAAAATGCATTTGCTATAATTTTTTCCCATTGGCCGTAATGTAACGGAAAACTTTTGGGTGTCCCTGTAATTAAACTATACATCCGATTTTCATAAAATTGGAAATGGCTCGACAAAATTTTGCAGCAATTATATATTAAAAATTTCAGACTATTCGGAAGTCTGTAACATCATTAAAATTCACTTGCAATAATTTTCCCCATTGGCCGTAATGTAAAGAAAAACTTTTGACTGTCCCTGTAATTAAACTATACATCCGATTTTCATAAAATTGGAAATGGCTCGACAAAATTTTGCAGCAATTATATATTAAAAATTTCAGATCATTCGGTCGGGTAGTTTTTGCTCTGTTATATGCGGACGGACAGACAGATGGACAGACAGACGGACTGAACGACGACTATAGGTGCTACGTATTTATATAATTACGAACGCACCTAAAAATGTGTCAGAAAGCAGCCAGTTTCGATTGTAGAACAACCTTCATCAGCATTATTCTACAATTAAAATTCTTTTAAAAGAATATTGCATGCATGTCGGGTCGGAATCTGGTAAAAACGAGTCACAATGCAGGATTCTGCCCGAAACCCGACAAAAAAATTTTCGTTGATCGGAGACCCGCCATCAGAGAAAATTAATTCACTATTTAATGTAATGGAAAACCTTTATGTAATCATATATCTCTAACATCAATTTTATGTTCTAAATGAATATGTCATTCATATTCAAATACATATTTTTTCGCCTGAAACAATATTCTGGTCTTTCCTTTGAAAAAACGGATTAAACCAAATCGGACTCTCAAGAATCAAAACCGAACCGAGGATGAAACAATTGGAGTCAACCCGAACTGAGCCCGACACAAATCGCTGATTAGGTTGACCTTGGGTAAAATCGGGTTACCCGACCCGATGAGGACCTATACAAGGGTTCCAATGCGATTTTCCCGGATTATAGAGCACAGGTGAAAATCATTTTTAATCGAAAACTATGTTAGATTTTTTTACATTTAATACATTTTTCTTTTTAGATGACCCATTATTAACACCTAAATACGTTTTATGTGAAAAATATCAATTATGTAAAATTTATAATTCAAAAATAAAGTTTTGAAATTATTAAAAGCGATGCTTTGGTATATGCCAGGAGCTATAGCTCGAGATTTCGCTGTTTACAACAGCCTTTTTAGCCCCCGGTATGCTATTTCTTTCTCCCAGCTTATTTTGTGTCGCCTCCAAAAAATAACGTTACCTTGTATAAGCCAGCCGTAAAACAAAAGCCGATGTTTCATTGTGCGATTAAATACTGTAAAGCTTTTTTTTTTAAACTTCTAAGCATCGCACATTTTCAGTGTTTATACCATCGTATTGGAAAAAAAAGTACTTTTTAATGCAATTTATTTGAAAACTGGATTTCTCCATTTCTTTTTGAAATATTATTATTATTATTATTATTATTATTATTGTAGTTTTTAGCGACATTTGTTTCATTTTGGCAACTCAAGTACTCCATTTTTGTAGAAAGAAAAGAAAAGAAAAAATAGTTGAAAAATAGCAATTATATCTTCTTGTTGCCCTTTTCTCATAAAAACTGAAAAATATAATTAAAATACGTGCTATTTTGAGAAAAATATAAATGAATACTTTTAATAAAACATTCAGCTATTATAAACTATATTTAATTTTAAGTATCTATATTAAGGCAAATGACGTCATTTTACATAAAATAAAAGCGTGTGCTTTAAGTCTTAAAATTGAAATATGTTTTGCACTACAGTAGAGCCCCGATTATCCGAGACCCGCTTAACCGAGTTCTTTTCTTCTGGTGGACTGGTGGCTTCTATTATTATGAAACAGCCATTATAAATGAAGCGTTAGGTGGAAAAAAATTATGGCCAATTTTTTTCCCATTCTGACCAGAAAATCAGAGTTCTAACATTTTACGACTGCTCTTTCATCTTCACCTAAACGCTTCATATGTCGGGGGCGACACTAAATTCTTAAAAAGCAGAATTCCTGTTCTCTAGTTCTGATTATTTCAGCGTATAAGCGCATAGTTCGATAGTTATCTGTTAATTTTGCGTTTTACTTATTTACTTGCAGGCTTCGACCTCCAAACGAACGTTGAATTTTTTTTTAAAGGTATCGGTGAATTTAGCCTTGTATTTTAAAAGCAATATGGATCTTTATCTGTAATGTCCTTCCACGTTGCTAAATAACGACTGAACGCTATTGTGCTATTATATTTTCTAATATAGGCGCATGTGTATAAAAAATCATGTAATTGACAGCTTCAGTCCCACCAAAATCCATTCAACAGAAGCTCAGTCATAACCGGTTGGAATTAAATACTAATCTGCATTTCATATACTATATAGTAGATATATTTTTCATAGTCGGGTTCGCCTAATTATAGAGCTTCCTGCCATTCATCTATAACTGAGCAACATAAAACGATACACTAAAGCTTTTAATGAAATACTGCCTAACTATGACAGTGTTAGCAGGGGCCGATTAAGCTCCGAATCTTGAGGAAGCACATTTTTTTTTGAGGCCCCTTTTAATTCGTGAATTTTTTTCTAAATTCTACACTCAGATGGAAACTACTTCAGATGGAGGCCACTTCAGTCACGCGAAAAGACCAGTTCGCTAATGCTAATCCTTTGGAAGAAATTTATAAAGATATCTCGGTTGCATTTCAATAATTTTAAAAGATTTTTCTTTTGCATTAGACAGCTGAGATCGATCTGTACAAAGGTTGTTTTCTACTTTTTCGATTTTGTTTACAGATATTTTTTACGGGGATACTTTCATTTTCGGAACCGGTTTCGAAAGTGAAAAATTCCTCATTAAAAAAATCTGTAATAAAAATCGATAAAGTAAAAAACGGCCTGCATACAGATCGATCTCAGCTATCTAATGCAAAAGAAATCATTTAAAAATATTGAAATGCAACCGAGATATCTTTATAAATTTCTTCCATAGGATTAGCATTAGCGAATGGGCCTTTTCGCCTGATTGAAGTGGCTTCTTAACTGCGCTAGCAGAGTTCACACATATTTCAATAAACATTCTTTTTAAAAATATTCCTTATATATACTATAGAACATATAGATACTCTTCATGTACTGTGAGCTTTCTCTTCCATGAGTAGTCAAACTCAACCCCAAAAAAATGTATGTATATGTATATATATATATATATATAAAGGGACTTAAAGTCTCCATTTTACAGTAATTTGGGCTGGGCTCTCTGAAATTTCAGAGGTGAAGCTCATGCTTCACATGCCTTTTGGATAATCAGACCCTGAGTAAGTCCCACCAAAATCTGCTCACTCAGTAAAACCCGAGTTATTAGTGGTCAGATTGAAATACGAATTTGTATTCTATATATACAGTTGAAATCGCTTATAGCGAGCGCGAAGGCACCGCGATATTTGGTCGTTATAACCGGGCGCTTGTAAAAAACGGGTTCGTAAAAAATTACAAAAATTCATGCATACTAACTTTATTATACATACTTCATTTATTTTTTATTTCTGTACAGTACAAAAGAAATTGGTTAATTTGCTTTGAACTGTCGTATTGTCTCTTTCTTGTGTTATTGTTGTTGTGTTATTTGTTATTGTTCTATTGTATGGCCCGAAAAACATCGTCATTTGCACCCCTGGCTTCGAAAAAAGTTTGAAATTTTTCTGTGCACTCAATTTCGGTTGACTTCGGAATATTAACGAAATTTTTTCAAGAAACGATTAGCTGAGCTGTAGAGGTGGAAGTCAATAGAAATTTTATGAATCACAAAAATATTGCTCGCTATAACCGGGGTTTGCTCGTTAAAAGCGAGTTATGCTATCATAGACTTAATATTGTACTAACCAAGCATTTTTGATTTCCTCGCTAAATCCGAGTTCTCGTTAAATCATGACTCGTTATAATCGAGTTCGACTGTATGTAGTAGATTGATGAACTTTTAATTTTGTTACGTTATTTTAGCCGGAAATAAATACCGAACTATTGATATTTGTCATAAGCTCAATCTTCCGTAAACGGGCTGCACGAAATCGATAGATTTATAAACAAAAAAAAGTTCTTGGAAACCATTTAAAAAATCATAATTAATCAGCAAATTGAGATACGGATTTCAACCAAATTATATTTGAAACTACATTTTTTTTTCTTTTTTGACGGATAAAAATTGAAATTGTTCGATTACATTATGTTCAATATGTGTTAAATTTATGTTTTATTTTATTTTATTTTATTTTTGTTTATTTATTTATTAAATTTCAATTTTGTTAAGGAATTTTTTAGTCGGAGTCAAATGCCGAATTATTTACATTGTTTTCAGTTCAAACGGGTTATTATTTTTTCGTAATCGAGCTGCACGCGATTAAAATATATGTATATATCATGCTTGAAAATTATTTTAGAACCATAAAAAATCAGTAAATTGCTATACAGCTTCTAAACAAATTGCATTTGAAATAACTTCTTTTTCCCTTTCAGACGGTGCAAAAATTGAAAATGTGCGATGTTTAGAAGTTTAAAAAAATTTACAGTAAAAGCGAAATTTATTGGTCAGGTGTTGCCACCGTCAATATGATGTCAGTATTACTCACGGTCACGGACATATTTTTTTATTAACGGTTTCCAACTAAGTTGAAAAGTGTTTATGCATTCAGTTTGTCTGTCCCTCTGCCCGTCTGGCCGTCCGTCCACGCTCTAACTCCCGTAAATATACTCGGATTTTCATGCAATGGATAAACTTTATTTAGGGTCACCATGGCATGTTTGGTATTGTATATGAAGTGTGTGGGATTAATAGTTCCTTTACAGGGACACTCAAAAGTATTCCATTACATTATGGTATATGGGGGAAAATCGTTTGCAGATGCAGAGAATAAATGTTGGAAGTGCGCTTCCAATTTCGGCATGCGCTTTTAAATATAATTTTTGGTATTTTACTCGTTGTATATAAACTCTATACCTCATATAGAGGGCTGCACAAAAGAATTCACTTACCATTCACCTTATTAGCGGGAATTGGGAAGGCGAATTTTCACCTGCGGTATGTATGTCCTCACTGAACTAAATTTTTACACGGCATATAGATAGAAATCTATATGTCATATACAGGGCTGCTCAAAGAATTCGTATAATTTTTCGACTGTAGATGGGAGTTGCTGAAATTGGGTTTTCAAATGTGTTATGCGTTTCAAAATGGTTCAATTAGGCATCATATTTTAACTTATTAGTTTTGTTACATTACTCTAAATGCGTTGGAAAGTGTTTCATAATCTATGCTTGACGCATGATTTTTTTCTTTCTCGTTTATAATGCAAAAGTTTAACAAATGTTTAACAAAAAGTTATCAATACAAAAGTTTATTGAACGTACAAGCTAAAAATCCTCCCTCCCTCCAAAACCCACAAATTCTACTGTTTTCCTTACTTTTATTGCAACAGCAAACTGTAAATCCCTCTTGGGCTAATCAGACTCTTTTCTTAGTAATGATGTTTCTGCAACATTTTTAATTTTCGGAAGATCTTTTTTTAAGAAAATAAGAAAAACTTCAAACAAGGAAATTTTTGAAATCTACTACACATACTTAACTCTTTGTTTGCTGCCCTCCTAAAAAAGAAAGAAAAAAAAAAGCATTGTGTAACAGTTCGTTCCCAATTCATTTTCAAGTTTTCTCTTTACTTATACAAACGTTCTTTTCGCGGATGCAGCAGTTCGTAACATCTCCCCGAAGGCGCTGGCTTGCTCCATAACCGGTTTTTCTCTCTTTCTTGTGGGCTTCAGATGATGATGATTTGCGTAATTCTAAAGAATGTAGTGAACTGTCTTTAAAAAGGTCATATCATCGAGGATCTACATCAGGTAAGCCCCGAATCTGCTTGATCTGATTAACTATTGCACAGCTAAAGAGCAGGGATAACGCGTGAAAAAGTACACTTTACGTATTACAAGGGGGAAGGGGGGGGGGGGGGGGGGTTGTAGAAGGCCATAGCCCGTCTCAGGATTTTGAAATTTAATTAATCAAATTTCCTTTTTCTCCGATTTCGGAAAAAAAATATGTAATTAATTCTTTAAAAGTGACTTAAAATAATTAAATATTAAAAGAAAAAGGAACAAAGAATTTTTTTGCCCGGAGGTGGGGGAGTCCCTCTGTGGAGATCAATTTTTAGTTATGTTTTCTTTGGGGTCATGCATTAATTACAATAACAAATTTCGCGTTTTTTTTTTTTTTTACTCCTTCCTTCCCCTATGTTACAGTTTGTCACACTTAAGTGTTAGACCCTCCTCCCCGTTTCCCGTTGTGACGTTATATATATATTTTCTTAATTCCAAATTTTAATTTTATGTAAAAAAAAAAAAAAAAAAAAAAAAAAAAAAAAAAAAAAAAACAGAAATTGTACATTAAACGAGGCAAATGAGGTTCGTAACATAACTAGTCTTATAAATATTCAGATCTTGGTGCAATAGCTGTTGCACTCTTATACAAAAATGCATGAATACAAAATTCATTACGATTATATATATTAAACTCAGTAATATGGAAATAATATGACTCCATCTTAAATCTGACGTAATCTCCATAGCAACCTAGAATCATTACCTATGATGAGATATCATTGAATTAATTACGTATGATAGGATTTAATAGAATGAAGAAAAATTTTATTAATATCTTTTTGAGTTTTGATTCGATTTTCATTAAATTTGAAATGACTCGACAAAATTCTGCAACGATTCTATATATTAAATTTCAAACCATTTGCTTGGGTAGTTTTTACGCTGTTGTATGCGGACAGACGGACCGACCAAACGGCGACTATAGGTGCTAAGTAACGAACGCACCTAAAAATAGTACAAAGTAAATATTTGATAAGCTATTTTATAGCCATATTTTGACTACAACTCGCTGCCATGCATGTTTCATTTCGATGCATTTTTCAATATTCAGAAATAGTTTTTTAAATTAAATTCTAGTAGAATAAAATGTGTTTAAAAGTAGTCAAGTTGTACAGTTCATGACTTAAAAAAATTGCGATTTAAAACTAAATCGTTTTGCAGTATAAATGCAATAATGACAAGAAAAAATAAATTAATTATAATAATATTAATGAAAAATAAAAAATAAAATAAATAGCCGCTGAAAACCAATACAAGCCACCGGTGTGGCCTTAGCCATTTTTTCCAGTTCTGGATCGTTGCCACAAGCAATATGACCAGGGGCCTCGCTAAGGGGGGGATGGGGGAGCCTCCCCCCCAAACATTCGCGAATGTTATTACACTTGGCAAATTTACAAACTTAGTTGGCAAATTTCTTTTAAAACTTTAATAAAAACTACAATATATTTTCTATTTCTGATAGACTTGGCAAAAATTACAAAACCAATTAGGAATATTATTAAACTTTTAACAAATAAGAGCTATATTACATTTTCTAACTGTGGTAAGTTGGCAAAATTGTAAAATGAGTTGGCAAATACTGAAATTTGACTTGGCAATTTGAGGTTCTCTCCCCCACCAATAAAAAGTCGTAGCGATGGCACTGAATATGACGTCAGCGTTTACTGACGGACATGTTTTTTCTTTGTAATATACGTAGATTAAAAATGTATATCTACTACCTTTCTAATTAATTTTTGTTTGAACATTGTTTAACTGTGCTGTACAAAATCAGAAACATAGGTTCATTTAGCAAATTTTGAAGTACATCTCAATTAATTTTATTCATTTTTTTTTTTTTTTTTTTTTTTTTTTTTTAATATGAAGATCTGAAAGTAGTTTTTACCCATGTTTTAATTTATTATCCACATATTAAAAAAAAAAAAACTACGATGGTGTTATCGAAACACCATTTCTCCACCTTAACATATCCGCTTGATTCCAAGATGAGTCCCTTTTCTTTTTTCACCTTGGAATCTTATGCGGAAACTGATAAAAATCAGGGTCATTTTGTCTTCGCTTCGCGGCGATCTCTCCACTTGCGCTCTCGATTTCAGAGAGATTTATTTTTAAATAACAAATGTGTAATGACCTTGCATTTTCCTTATTTTATTTTATAAATTATGCTTCGTTATTTAAATGTCGTGCTATAAAGTCGCATTAATAATCTTTTCCCCCTTATGAATAATTAAAAAATGTCGCGATGGTTAATTAAAAAGTTCCTAAACTAGGTTAATTACTTTTAAGGTATCCAAATACCTTCATAATATCCCCTCCCTCCTCCGAAGTAGAGTGTAGCAAAATAAATTTCTGTGAAGTCCTTAAAACAAGTAACAACACGGTGTTTGTTTCGCAGGGATGTAGTGGAGGGTATACGGGAGTATACGCCGTATACCCTCTGGTTTATTTTAAGGAACACCGTATACCCTCTGTTTCTCAAGAAAGCTATAGTATATATACACTAGGGTATACCCTCTGCCTTGAGCGTATACCCTCTGTTTAGAACGTATGCCCTCTGTTTTTTTTACGACTACACCACTGTTGTTTCGGTGGCTATTTATTAATAGCCACTTTCATCAGATGGGCCACACTGTGCATGCATAGGGGAGACAGCCAGGGGAGGATAATCGCCCCTCCCTGAATTTCTAAAGTTAATAAACTAGCCTTTTTATTGATTTTGAAAAAATAAACAGAAAGGTTATTCTTCCCAGATCACTTAAAATAATTAAACACGAAGAGGGAGAGGAACTAAGAAGACTCCCCCTCCCCCATCCCTCGTGAAGACCAAATTTTACTTTTTTTTTTTTTTTTTTTTGAAAAATCCATTTTCAAAAAACTTCTATCTTAAAAATCTTTTAATTAATATTGTTCGAAGTGTGCGATTTTGCAATCTTTTTTTTTTTTTTTTTAATTCAAAGATTTATGAAATCGTGAGTATTTTTTGAACTAATAGAGAAAAACAAAATATTCAAAATGTTTTGCAATCTACACACTTTCTTTATACCAGATCATGTAAAGATTGTGGATTTATGCCTAATATACCAAGGTGTTGACCGAGTTTGTTGGTCAGCTTCATTCCTCATTTTGTTTCAAAATAGTGGAAACTTAAAGTTTTCAAATTTTAAAAAATGTACAAAAAATTAGAAATCTGAGAAGTTTTTCCCTTGATTGTTCGGCCTTGATACAAGGATCCTGGAACTTTTTTTATTTTGTCTCTATTAAAAAAAAAAAAAAAGGAAAAGAAAAATAAAAGAAAAGAGAAGAAAAGAAATGGCTAATTTTCATTCACGGCACACGGGCCGGGCCTAACTTAATTTTTTTTGTACACAGCTGGGCCTGGTTTCATTCCCTCTCTTCACGGCCCAAAATTTTCAGTCCTAGTTTTGACTTAGCCCGTATGAAAATCATTGTCTCAGCGTAGCCTGGTCTATTCAAAGGTCAGTAAAATTAGGCCTGGCCCAAAAATTTTTGGAAAAAATGCATACATTTTTAAATTACCATTATTTTACACTTAAACATTAAAATGCATTCTTTTTAAAGAATATAGATTTTCTATGCTTATTAAAATAGAGCTAAATTAAAATATTGTAAAACGTGTGAAAAAGAATCTGCCTATGACCTGAACCCTGTTTTAAACTCCAAAATGTCTTGATCCATGCAAAATTAATATACTATAGGTAAGAAAAGAATGTATAATATGTTAACATTTGCTAAGAAGGGAACTTGTCTGTAACGCCTTTTTTTTTTTTTTTTTTCTATGCAATTCCGTCTTAGAAGATTTTATTGTATAGCATTTTTCAGATTTTTAACACTTCAATACATGGAATATGGATTAATAATATTAATGGTAACTGAAACATTTACATACAAGAAATAGAGATTCAATAAAAAAAAAAAAATAAATATCGCAGCCTGCGCACTTCTATAAAAATGGAGATTATAAACACGAGAAAAAAAAAAGTTAAGGTAAATCTTTTTAGTGAAATCTCCTCGTACTAGACAAATTTTTAGCCAAATCGACGTAAAAATAAATGTTTTGTAGAAATTTACTTGGGCCAGGCCGAGCTCGGGCAAAGATTTTAACATTATTCCGGGCCGGGCTCGGGCAGAACTTTTAAGTTTTTTACCGGGCTCGGGCCGAGCTTTTAATTTTTGTATCGGGTCGGGCCCGGGCCTGGAAATTCCGGCCCGTGCAGACCTCTAGCAGAAATATAGTAGTTTGAGATTCTAGGATGACTGACATTTTGAAATTATTGAACACGTTAAATTTAAGGTATTCCTCCACAAACTGTTTTAATTTATGAGTTTTATTCAACGTGGTTTCTCGCAAATTCTCTTACATTGTTTTAGCTTAAAGTATTAGAAGAATTTATTTCGCGTGTGTCTTGTCTTCTCTTTAACTGAAAGTAGTCACATCGTCCAAGTATTACAATAGTATTAATTTTTATAAATTAAGTATCAGATTGGTTAAAATAACTGTATTTTTAACATATGTTTTATTTTGTAAGGAAATGAGGCTGTTTCTTTTCACAAAAATTGTGTTATTTTTTCGCTTATATTTTTAATACAAGTTATATATTTCGTTTTGATATCAGAATGAAAACAGGTTTAAAATTTATGCTGTAATGTTAATTTTACTCTCAACTATTTTTTTTCTTTTTTTTTTTTACGACTAGGGGGCTCGGCCCCCTACGAGCTACGCTCGCCAACCCCCGTCCAGACACCGCAGACTCTAAATGCACGCTAATGTGATCGGCTTTAAAAAGATTTCGAAAGATTGAATTATAATTTAAAAAACAGTGGTGATCTCCCTATAAACGGATTTCTATTCACTTCTCTTTGATTGGGGAAATTTTAACGCCAAATCCGCTGCGGTACTACTTGATTATCCCGTCGACTAATTTCGCCAAATTATATATATCGCCAAACCACTCGCCAAATTATACAAATTGACATAATTTTTATTTTAAATAACGAAAGAACAAATAAATTAGTACAACATTAATAAAAATACAAATAAAACGTCGAAATAAAAATAACTTGATGACGTAGACACGTGTAACAACATTTCAAAATAAGCTAATATAAAAGGAATTAAGTAAACAGAATCTTTGTCTCCCGGTATTTTTTAACAAAGCGAAAAGAAAGTTCTTTTAAATGAGACATTTTAAATTAATAGTTTTTAATCTGACGTAATTTTGACCAAACTATTCTTTCTCTTTTTAATATTCACGTGAAAATACTTGTGCTTGAAATAAAATATTATTTGCGCTTTCCTAAGAAAAATAGTTGAAAAGTATCCTCCAAAATATCAAATAAATGTCTAGCTCAATTTGTAAATTTAAACCGTTTTGCAATATTGTTTGGTGTTCATTTTATGTAATAACTGTAATGTGACGTAAATATGACGTAATTTCTCCTATTTAAGACTTCTAACGCATGTTAATAAATTTATTATTTTACAAATTCCTTTCTCTCTTAAAATTCACGTGAAATTATAGTTTTTATGACGTAATTTTTAATAAGTTCCTGCTTTTTGTACATAATTATTTAATTCTAATTCCAAATGTTTTTTTCTGTTTATAATAGTCACGTGTAAATAAATTTTTAATTTATTACACGTATAAATATATATATATATTTTTTAAGCAAACATTGTTTCCGCTGTTCATACAGTTGGCAACAGTTTAAATTAATATCACTTTCTAAAATCTGTAAAAAATATCTCTCGAAATGCTGAAAATTTGAATTTAAAATAGATATAAAACCTCGAAAAATTAGTCGAATTAAAAAAATAAATCAATTCTGCACACCGGGAAATTATAACGTATAAAATGAACTAAAAATTATTAAATTCCGATGTATAGTTTTTGCTACTATAAAACTTTTTTAGTGGAACGATTTTGTCCAACTTTAGCATTAAATATCTCTTGAAATAATTCTTCGATTTGAAAACTGTCTGCATCAGCGTGTTTATCAAACATTTCTGTATAACACTACCGATTTTCATATTTTTGTATGCATTATTTTTCTTAATATTAACGAAGAAAGACCTCCGGTCACAAAAAATTCAAAACCGGCGGCGGCGGTGACAGCGGTAGTTACTTTTTTTTAGAATAGAGAGATTATTTTTCTTAATATTAACGAAGAAAGACCTCCGGTCATAAAAAATTCAAAACCGGCGGCGGCGGCGGTGACAGCGGTAGTTACTTTTTTTTTAGAATAGAGAGATTATTTATGCTTCTAGTAAATTTGTGAATAACCCCTATTTCGCAGCAAAAAATGATGCTTCAACTTTAAACAATTATTACTCGGTCAGTTTTAATCATAGAAAAATGAGACTTTTTTTGTCCTAATTCTTAGTGTAAAAGGATATTTTTAATATATATAACTTATAGAACCGGGGGACCGTATAAAAAAACTAAATTTCGTAATTTTTTAAGTATTTTTATTGACCCAAATCGATTTTAAAATACCTCTTTATCTCATTTAAAACATTTTTGTAATCGGAACAATTTGTCTATGACTAACAGTTTAGATATTAGCCATTGGACACCGTTGAGAGTAGATACAGCTTTCATTGTCAAAAGACCCCATATACTATATATAAATACATCTGATTTTTGTCATGCTGTAATTTTCGTATTTATGAACCGATTTGGATGCGACTTAGTATGTGCAAGTGCATACACTAAATGGCCAAAGATGATCGGTCACTTGCGATTTTAGATGTTTTCTTAAATGTCTAGAAAAATACATGAGGAATTATCCTGAAACTCCAGGTGTGTAACAGAATAGTACACGTCATATATTTCCGTTAAGATTTTTTCCCCGAAACCACATAGGGGGCCGCCAAGAAATTGAAAAAGAAAGAATATCTTTTGGATAACCCTGTCAAAACTAATGTAACAAAAGCGTTCAAAGTGTAGATTATGATTAAGTGGCTTTTTGTAATAATTTGTGTTCATTTTTATGAGAATAGCATGTATACTCGAAGAGAAATTCAGGTTTTTATAAAAACAGTCTCAAATTTTGCCAAGCTTTTTGCTTATAATTTTCAGAGTTCTTAATATAAAAAAAAAGTTCTTTTCAGAAAATATGACAAACATCATTGTACACAATACCCTGTTATTAGAATTAAAATATAGTAAAAAATTATATGAAAAATGAGCAGGTTTACTAAATAATGCTTCGCTGCGCATGCCCGAATGCAATCAAAATATAATCTGCATAATGTGTTAGCTAAATGTATAGAGCAACTTTTGCGAAAGTCTCAAGAACATAACTTGAAAATTCTGAAAATTGTAGTTGATAGAATAAACTCAAAACCCGTTGTTCCCAAAATGAAGCAAAAAGAAGAGGGGCTGTATCCATATATCCATTGATTAATGCCAATATAGCATACACATTATTGCACGTACTATTGTATTTGGATACAGCCCCTCGTCTTTTTCCTCCCTTTTGGGAATAATGGATTTTTAGCTTATTCTATCAACGATAATTTTCAGACTTTTCAAACTATGTTTTTGAGACTTTCACAAAAGTTGCTCTATACATTTAGCTAACACATTATGCAAATTACATCTTGATTACATTCGGGCATGCGCAGTGAATCATTATTTAGTAAACCTGCTCATTTTTCATACAATTTTTATTATTTTTTAATTCTGATTGCAGGGTATTGTGCAATGTATTGTACAATGTTTTTTGTCATATTTTCTGAAAAGAACATTTTTTTATATTAAGAACTCTGCAAATTATAAGCAAAAAACTTGGCAAAATTTGGGACTGTTTTTATAAAAACCTTAATATATCTACTAGTATACATGTTATGCTCATAAAGATAACACAGTTAATTACAATAAGCCTCTTAATCATGTTCTACATCTCATTGTTGAACGCTTTTGCTACATTGGTTTTTACAGGGTTATACAAAATATATTCGTTCTTTTCCAGTTTGTTGACGGTCCCCAGTAGGGTTTCGGAAAAAAATCTTTGCGGAAATATAGGACCTGTACTATGCTGTTTACACACCTGGAGTTTCAGGATAATGCCTCATGTATTTTTCTAGATATTTAAGAAAACGTCTAAAATCGCAAGTGACCGGTCATCTTTGGGAATATAGTGTAGTACATACCAATGTTTCGACCTAGTTCGTTTGTCCGACTCGAGTCCAGTGATGTAAAGTATCCGTGTGTTTATTTTTAAGGGATATATACGTGGGTAAATACCCAATTTGGGTATTTATTTTTAAGTAAATATAACTGTGCAAAACACTCATATAGACAGATGAGTATAAAAGAAAGAAAATAATTAGAACTTTAGACTTCTCATGATGTTAAATTTAAAAGAAACTTGACGTTTTATATTTAAGTATTGAATTTAAATGTCTCTGTTAATTATAATGAAGAATTGAGAAGCATTTTATCAAAAAGATAATTTTTTTTTTACATTTTATTAAATCAGCAATTTTAGGTAGAAAAGAGCAATTTAATATTAGTCAGACACAATTTCAGAATTAGAATTTTTCTATTCATCCACCCATTTGATGTACAGCCCGCATAAATATGAAAAAGAGAAAGAGAGATTGAATACCTTATACATTTTAATCATCAAATTGCCCCAGAAACAAACAAAAATAGTCATCGACTGGAAATTGTCTTCTTTAAATTTATGCTAAAAAAAAAATTAAAAGATAAAATAAATTTAGAAGTCGTCTTAATAGTGAAATTGGACCCAACTATGAAATTTTCAATTTGAAAGCATATCTATTCGTAAAGCTATCTATTCGTTAATATTTACCTTAATAGTCAAAAGAGAAGTAATTCGGCAGAGTAGTTTAGGAGTTATGCAGATTTAAAGTTTGGAACTCCTAATGTTAAATCCGTTTGTAATGGTTACAAACCAGATTGAAATGTGTGTAGTTTTTAAAACATAAATCAAAAACTAACAGCGGAATGAGCTGTAATTTTGGATTCTCCTATTTAAAACTTTTAAAATTCATTGTTTTTCTTCATTGTCTTCATTATTTTACAATAAAGATATGGTGAATAGTTATTTCAATGAATTTTCTATGTTGCTAAGTTTATTATATACTAAATAGGTCTGGAAATAATTTGATTGAAGGGATTCAATAAGTTCTACAATTGGTTTTAAAATGGAGACCATATTATGAATACGAATTAAAAACACATCATCTAAAAATATTTTTTATCGTTGAGAAGACAAATTAGCTTCTTCACTAACTGCAATGTTTTGTAATATTAACTTATTAACTTTCAGCTTTTAATATGATACGAGCCGAAACTCGTCGAATTCGACGAATGAAAAAGTTTAAAAGAACTGATTGCCTGAATTAATAAAAAAAATAACAAAAATAATTACAATAATTAATCAATATTATATCGGCTAGCTTAACTCTTAAAACAAATATCATTTTCAACTAAAGTTTAATTTCAAATTATTAAAAAAATAATTTTTATTCCTATACGTTATCAGTAACGTGTAGTTAAGATAATGAAATTATGAAGTTATTATTTGATGCTTTGATCTTTGGTATTACGTCAAGAAAAATCTACGAAAATTGCGCCACCTTGGCACAATTATAAGTTCTATATCCTTCTATATATATAAAAAAGGTTTGATTTGGAAATGGACCAATGAACATCTGCGTAGATATTCTGGGTAAATCGGCATCCAATTTGAATGCTTAAGCATGGCCTTTCATCGTTAATATTAAAAAAAAACTGTTGCATACAAAAACATGAAAATCGGTGGTATTCTAGAGAAATGTTTGATAAACAGGCTGATGCAGACAGTTTTCAAATCGAAGAATTATTTTAAGAGATATTTAATGCCAAAGTTGGAAAAAATCGTTCCATTAAAAAAGTTTTATAGGAGCAAAAACTGTACATAGGAATTTAATCATTTTTAGATCATTTTATGCGTCAGAATTTCCCGGTGTATTTCATTTAGTATTTTAATTTGACTCATTTTTTGAGGTTTTATTTCTATTTTAAATTCAAATTTTCAGCATTTCGAGACATATTTTTTAGATACACTGCTCAAAACAATTAAAGGATATTGCAGTTTTAGGTGGATTTTGTATCTGGTAAACTGTTTAGCTGATTGATACATGGTCGACAGACATAGTAGGTTATATGAGAATAAATTACACATGTTTGGCAGAAAAAAATGCATTTTATCGCGCATTTGTGTACTAAAGGAAAAAAAAACAATTTCTGCATATGAGAAAAAAAGAATAAGAAAAGGTGTTTTCTTCAAAGAAAATCATTTTGAATAGGGGGTATGGTTTCCACGGGCGGCCAGCAACGTTGAACACCTTTGAGGCATGGACTCAATGAGGCTATTAATGACGAGTTGGGGTATTCTGCCCCACTCTTCCAGAAGAGCTCTTTCCAGTTCTTGGAGAGATTGTGGGGGTTGTTGGCGGCCAGAAACTCGTCTTCCTAGAGCGTCCCAAACGTGCTCGATTGGATTCATGTCTGGAGAACACGCTGGCCATTCCATTCGAACGATTCCTTCCTCGAAAAGGAAATCCTCCACCAGGTTTGCACGATGTGGCCTGCAGTTATCGTCCATTAAAATGAAGTTATCTCCGATTGCTGCAGCGTAAGGGACTACAATAGGTCTGAGGATCTCATCCCTATATCGGCGACCAGTCAGAGCTCCATCTCGAATGATGTAGAGGTCAGTGCGCCCGTCAATGGAGATGCCACCATACACCAACACTCCTCCACCGCCAAATCTGACACTTTCGTGCACGAACGCAGGATTATTCCTACTGCCACGGTCCCTCTAGATGAAAATACGCCTATTATCCGGATGCACAGAAAAACGGGACTCGTCAGAAAACAGAATATTGCTCCATTCATTTCTCCTCCAGTTGACATGCTCGGTTGCCCACTCCCTGCGATCGCGACGATGCCTTGATGTTAATCTAACACATACCATCGGTCGGCGAGCATATAGACCTACAGCATGGAGCCGGTTTCGGACAGTTTGAGTTGAAATCGTGGTGCCTGTAGCCGAGCGAAGGTGTTGTTGGAGAAGAGTAGCGTTCATGGTTCGGTGTCTCCGAGCTGTTAACGCTAAATACCGATCTTCATTGGGCGTTGTTGCCCGTCTACGACCTTGTCTTGGTCTTCGGCCTGCACATTCACTCTCCAAAAAACGGTTCCAGATCCTGGAAATGACACTTTGTGACACTCCAATGGCTTGCGCTACTTCGGCTTGAGTTTGGCCCCCTTCTAACATACCAACAATTCTCAAAGCTTCTGAATCTGTCAAATGAGTTCGCTGAGACATTGTACTCATCGAAACAAAGCAATCACTGAATGCCGATCATCCTTGTCTTCATTCTCTTTTATCCAGTTGAAAGTCAAATTTCATTCGCTGCCGCTGAAGCGACGTTTTTGACGTCGAACTCAAAATTTGCATACTCCACAGTTTGAAAACCAGAAAATTTTGCATTTGTGATTCTCTTCTTCTATTTTCGGCAAAAAAAATTTCGTTTATATCTTTATTTCATGTAAAACTTCAAATATCCTTTAATTGTTTTGAGCAGTGTATTTTAGAAAATTGTATTAATTTAAACTGTTGCCAAACGTATAAACAGCGCAAACAATAATGTTTGCTTCAAATTAAAAATTTATTTTACACGTGACTATTATAAACAGAAAATATAAAAAGCAGGAACTCATTGAAAATTACGTCATAAAAACTATAATTACACGTGAATTTTAAAAGAGAAAGAATATTGTAAAATAATAAATTCATTAGCATGCGTTAGAAGTCGTAAATAGGAGAATTTACGTCACATTTACGTCACATTACACTTATTACGTAAAATGAACAAAAAATAATATAGCAAAACAGCTTAAATTTAAAAATTGCGCGAGACATTTATTTGATATTTTAAGATGATCATAATATTTCATTTCTAACAAACGAATTTTTACATGAATATTGATAAGAGAAAGGAAAGTTTGGTGAAAATTACGTCAGATTATAATTGTCAGATTCAAATTATAATTCAATCTTCCGAAATCTTTTTAAAGCCGATCAAATTAGCGTTAGAGTCTGCGGTGTCTGAACGGGGGTTGACGAGCGTAGCTCGTAGGGGGCAGAGCTCCCAAGTAATCTAAAATAATAATCTAAAAATTACAACTTTTCACCATCGCAAAAGTTACATTCATACTTTTCATATTCATATTCACTATTTAAAAAATATTTTAACGTGCAATAGATTATTAATAAATACATTCCAAACTTGATATCACGTTTGCAAGTTACAATTTTGCATGTAAACATTCGGATTCCTTATTTGAAGTTCTAATCTGAGTGCAGGCCAAATCCAGAAATTTACTTTTATACGAATTCGTAGTAAAATATCTCGTTTTATTAAAGAAAATACCAATTTCATTTTTACAATGACATCATTTTCACCCACAGAAGCCCTCTGAGATTAGCGTCTCATTCTCAGTATCAGAGGAATGAAAAAAATATTGAAATGTAGCAGTTTTATGAGTAAAAATGAGTTTTTTTTTTATCATGACGTCTTTTTCTCTTCAAAAGTTGTATAAAAGTTATTTTACTTGTAACGAAAAGGGCATCCGTAATGATATGGTGATTCCCATTGTTTCCCTTCTCTCTTCAATAATGGAAGCAACCCTATTGTCACCAATGTGAAGAAATTTCATCAAAAGCTTTTAAAATTAAATTCAAAATATAAAAATGGGAATATTTTTAAAAATAGCTAGTGCGGGCACATCTACAAATGAATAGCTTTCATTAAAACAAATAGTTATCAAAATCGGTTCAGTAGAAAACTCAGGGCTGATGACTAAAAAACACCCCGGTCTTTTAAATATATAGATAATGCAAATGACTTCCCCATCTACTGTCTTCTGGCACTTTTAAGGGATTTCCTTCCCCCCCCCCCCCACCTTCTTGATATTGCATTTCATTAAAATTGCTTGTAAACAATTACTTCGTGTGATGGCCTTCAATATATCGATTACATTTGTAAAACAAAATTGTTAATTTATTTGCATCCTGAAATATCAGAATATAGTATTCGTAAAAGAGGGGCAAGGCAACTTAATCGGACAACATTCAGGTAAACTAATGTGAAAGCTAGTGCCGTATTTGAAGCATTGTCAGATAGAAAAAGATGGAGCACACTGACTGAGCCCATTTTGAAGTTTTTACTTTTTTCTTTTGAAATTTAGAGATCAGTTTACAACAAAAAGTTCTTGAATATAACTTTCTCAAAGTATAAATTTTAATAGTTTTTGCCCAAAGAAAAAATACTTTTTAAAGCTTAAAACATGTAACCCCTTCTAGGGTACAGTGAGACACCACACGAAGCACAGTAAAATATGAATGACGAAGGATAAATTACATTATTAATAAATATTTAAAGGTAAAAGTACTTTATTAGAAATCTATAATAATTTTCAATACATCAAATAGTGCAGAACACAATGGGTTCATTTCATAGGAATAAAAATATTTACAAAAATTTTGTGCACGATATAGTTGTATGCCCCCATAGATATATTGAACAAAATTATACATATTTAAGTTTAAATAAAAAAAATAATTAGCATGTTTTAACGATATGTAAATAAAATAATTTAAAGAGCAATACATTAAAAATGTACACAATTAGGCTTAGATATATATGTTTTAAGTTTTATAACTGTTAAATTCTTTAAAAAAAACTTTCTTAATAAAATTTTCTCGCTGTAATATGAACTGGTAGTCACACTCTTTAAGATGTTAAAATTAGAAAATAATTGAACTGTTTTCCCTTTTCAAACCTAAAATAAAGTAACAAAATGTACTAAAACATATTCATAACAACAGTTTTAATTTTAAATAAAAAAAAAAAAAAGGAAATGTTGATATAAATATATGTTGATAGAAAAAGTTTCTCTATTGAAAATTTCACCACTAAATAGTTATAAAAGAGTGGTCTATTGAAACTCTTTTTTGGGATGACCCCCTGTACACTATGTAGACTTGGAATAAGAGAATATTCTATAACATTTCATTTTATATAAAAAGTAATATTTTTTATAAAAATTGCAATAAAGGAGTGCTTATCTGTACACTTCAACTATTTTCCCTAATTTTTACCTTTACTAACAAAATATCTAAGATTCAAAACAATTTTTTTTCACTTTTGGTAGTTTTGTCGTTCCCAATCTTTACGAAATATTTTTATAGTGGAATTTTTAAACTATTGAAGTTCAATCAAAGCAGTTTATTTCCTTTTTGAAAATCATTGTTAGTTGTTTATATCAAAGTATTGCAGATTATTTCACCATTGAATTTTGTGAAAGTTTTATTGTTGTTTACTGCCTTTTAAGTATCGTTTTCAGCAATGCATGATGATAATGATGAAACACCGTAGACGCCGATTAATTAGAAACAGAAAAGAGAGATGACTTCCTCGCCAGCCATTGTTTATAAGATCTTTTTTCATTACTGGAAAACTTTGCTACCCAAGAAACATTAAAATTCAACTCTTTTCTACTATTAACTGAAAAATAGATACTTGAAATATTCAAGTTTACAATATGGTCGTCATTATTTGATGGGTTAACTTTTTATATTTGTATCACCGCAGAACTTCGCACTGAAAAAAAAAATTCTTATTTCTGGAACCTATATAGAGTATAATGTAAAACCTACATTCAACTTTGTATCTAATTTGCCGTCATTTTTGACAGGCTATTTTCCTACTGTGATACTGTGATTTAAGAAACTAATATTCACAAGCTGAAATAATTCTGCTTTTTCTACTTGCATTGTTGCCATTTTGTTGCGTCCTTTTTGAAAGGAGGTTATATAGAGGAGATGGGGTCACATGTGAACAGTTCACATAAATATAGCTTTTTCTCATAATTGGGTTAATTTCTCTGTACAAAAACTATTCAACATAATAATCAGAACTTTTCCTTACACATGGTATATATTTTAAAATCATCTTTATAGTACTTTTTACTTTTTAATAGTTTTATAAATTAAAAAAAATGTCCACATCTGCCCCACTGGAGGGGTAGTTGTGAATACACATGGGGCACATATGAACACAGGGAAAAAGTATCCTTTGACATGCTTTTAATTCTGTTATTAATTTGTCATCACAATCTGTTAAATTCACCATAAAGAAAATATATCTATTTATATAAAATCCAAGTCTCTGTGTGTCCCTCACAATTCCGGTAGGACCGCCTTATTGTAATGGGTAATTGTTGAAAATTACTAATGCAGGGTTACCACAGTACCGCCAAATGTTGACCAACTTGGAAAAATATCGCCAAATTTGACGAGAAAAATAAGCTGTCATATATGAAGCCAACTTGGCGATAGCTAGCTAATTTGGCGAAATTCCCATTTAAAACCATTAATATTTCATAATCGAGGTCATCGCAATTTAATTTAACCTCCGCGCTTTTAAGTGTTTTTTTTTTCAAAATCTATGTGGAGAATTTAAAGTGTAATATACGAAAATGTACTTCTTTACATCTTCATCCCGATGCTACTAATAACATAGCAGCCAATAGGTGGCGCTGTACTGTCTGAGCTCCTAACTGCCCGATTTTAATGTGCTTTAGGTACTTTTCCAGTATAGGGACCTTGGCGAGATAGAGAAAATGAAATTTGACAACATATTTTCGAGCAACTTATTCACTGTTTCATAAACACAGGTAATTTTTCAATATTTATACAATTTATTTAATATAAAGAAGCCATTTAACTATTTTTGTATACAAACTGAAGTAAATTGTATATAAAAAAACAACAATAATATAGATATTAATAAAATGTTTATAAATTATAGAAATAAACTTAAAAGTTCTTTAATTTAGTTTTCATAGCTGTTTATATCATTTGGAAAAAAATCTCACTTCTGATGCCCAAATTTTGACAAACTTTAAAAAAGTACGCCAATGCCCCTATACTGGAAAAGTACAGCGCTTTATATAGTCGGATTCATAAGTTAAATTCTCGGTACTTTTCTACTTTAGGGGCCTTGGCGAAGAAGGAAAATTGACAACATATTTTACGGCAACCTATCCGCTGTGTCATTTCATATACATACGCATTTTTTTTTCAATATTTATGCAATTTATTTAGCATAGAGAAGCCATATATCTAATTTTATAATATGGACATGACCTGTAATCCACAAAAAAGCTTCAAATTCGCGCAACACTTGGAACCAAGCTGTGCGGATTAGTGGTCTTCTACTGTATTACAGTTTTTCATAAATGAGTTTCGTTTTTAAAATCTGTTATTTTCATCTTTCACTGCGGAATAAGCGAGAAAAACTCATTTTCTTGAGCATGTGTTGTATATATCTTTATATCTCATATTCCGTCATTTGGACGGGCTATCTTTCTAGTCTATACTAATATTATAAAGAAGTAAAAATTGTTTGTTTGTGTGTTCGTTCGAGGTAATCTCTGGAACTACCGAACGGATTTCGAAAGTAATGGTATCAAAGTGATTGTATGGACCCCCATTCGAACATAGGCTATATCGTGTGTCCATGCCACTAACCCAAAGGGGGGGTGCAGGAGCAAAAAACGTTCTAAAAATGTTTTTGTGTTATTGAAGGGCCTAGAAACATAAAATTTGGCATGGTAGTTACTAATAAGAAATAAATTATCTCTAAGAGCATTTCTTAAAACATTCGAAATTTAAAAGGGGTGAAAATGCGCGAAAAGCGTTCTAAAAAACGTTCTAAATGGTGATTTTTACGCAATCTCAAAAAGTACTGAACCGATTTAATAAATAATGGCATCAAAATGATGGTGACAGCCCTTGCTCCAACATAGGCTATATTTTATTTCGGTGCCACTACCCCAAAGGGGGTGCAGGAGCAAAAAACGTTCTAAAAACGCGATTTTTGTGTTGCTGAAGGGCCTAGGGACATGAAATTTGGCATGGTAGTTACCTATTACATATAAATGAACTCTAAGAAAATTTCTTAAAAAATTCGAAATTTAAAAGGTTTTATGATGCGCGAAAAGCGTTCTAAAAAACGTTCTAAATTGAGATTTCTACGCAATCTGATTTAAGAAGTATCAAACCGATTTAAAAAATAATGGATGGAAATTGATGATTGATCCCTTTCTCCAAGATAGGCTACATTTTACGTCGGTGTCACCTACTCCAAAGGTGCGCGGGAGCAAAAAACGTTCTAAAAATATGATTTTTGTGTTACTGAAGAGCTTAGATACATGAAATTTGCCATAGTAGTTATTAGATATAAATTACATCTAAGAACATTTCCTAAAAAATTCGAAATTGAAAAGATGTGAAAGTGCGCGAAAAGTGTTCAAAAAAAGTTGTAAATGGCGATTTCTACGCAATCTCAGGAAGTATTAAACCGATTTCAAAAGTAATGATTGGAAATTTATGGTAACAGCCATTGCTCTAGCATACGCTCTACTATATGTCGGTGTCGCTACAACTTGGGAATTGCTGGATCAAAAAACGGTCGAAAGTGCGATTTCTGTGATACTGCCAATGGCTAGCAACATGAAATTAGGTAACATGGTACTTACTTATAAGATGTAAATGCTCTCTAAGAACAGTTTCTAATGAATTCAATATTTAAAAGGGGTGAAAATGCGCGAAAAACGTTCTAAATTGCAATTTCTACGCAATCTCAGGAAATATCAAACCGATTTCAAAAGTAATGGTTGCAAATTGATGGTGAAAGTACCTGCTACAACATTGCCTATATTTTATGTTGCTGTCACTACCACCTGGGGATTGCAGGAGCAAAAAATGTTCTAAATTGTATTTTTGTGACACTGAGGGATCTACCATTATGAAATATGGCATGGTAATTACTTAAAAGATGCAAATGCTTTCTAAAAACCGTCGGAAGAAATTTCTAAATTTAAAAGGATAAAGTGGGGGAAAAGCGTTCTAAAATACGATTTTTAAGCAATCTTATGTCATACCAAACTGATTTCAAAAATAATGGTTGCAAATTGTTGGTGATAGAACTTGCTCAAACATAAGCTATATTTTATGTTAGTGCCACTACCACCAGAGGGTTGCAGGAGCAAAAAACGTTCTAAATTGCGATTTCTGTGATACCTAAGAGGCAAGAAACTTAAAATATGGCATGGTTGTTCCTTATAAAATATAAATGCTCTCTAAGACCAATCGAAAATTAATTCGAAATCTAAAAGAGGCACAAAAGTAATGGTTGCGAATCAGTAATGACAGTCTTTGATCCTACACGGTCTATATTTTATGCGAGTGCCACTACCACCTGGGGTTTGGCAGGAACAACAAACTTTCTAGAAAAGCCCTTAAAAATTTTCTAAATTACGTTTTCTATGGAATATTAGGAAATACCAAACCGATTTCAAAATTAATTTTGGCGAATTAATAATGACAATCTTCTTTTCAAAATAGCCATTTTATGTTAGTGCCACTAAAACCAGAGAGGTGGTACATCGTTATACAAGAAGCCTGGAATTTGACATGGCCTTTAATTTTAAGATGTAAATGCGTACAAAGAACGGTTTCTAAACAAATTCAAAACTTCAAATGAATACTGAAATGAGGATAAAAGCTTCAAAATACTTTCTAAATTATCATTTATTTAGAATTAGTTTTAGTTCTTTTTATTAATTTAAGTCTGTTTTCTGCCTAATGTAGTGTAATAATGAAGTTTAGTCAAACTGTGTCTTAATTAGTAATTTTTGAATTATTCCTAAAAGTATAATATCTTCTAATAAAAATTAGACATACAAATATCACTTGGCATATTTCGACTATTACGCGAGCAAAGCCGCGGGTTTTGCTAGTATATATATATTTCTCTAGTTTCTGGGTGATTCGTTTAAGCAAAAGATTATAAAATGAAAATAAGTAAATAAAAAGCCGTTTTGACTCCATACCCAAGAATCATATTACTTATCAATTTAAAATTTTCACATTTTTTAAATGTTACTGATATCTATCCCCATTTAAAACATCATATACATAGCTGTTGTTTTAGAGATGGAATTGAGAGAGTGGAGCCGGTGAGATTCGAACCAGGGATCTCATGATCAGGAGGCGAGAACGTTAGCGTCGAGCAAAAGGCCAAGCCAGTTACTCTAAGCTAGTAACTCGTTTTATACTGATCATGTGAGATGAGATCGCTACACACTCCATCCCCAGTGAGAAAGACGTATTGCTGACGTCTGACGAGCGATATGCACTCGTGAATGATGCTGTCGTACACATATGTGATGCGTGTGAGGACAGGCTTTGTGCTGTGAACGTTTCACAGGCTTTTGGTTGAAGGGGATGATGCTGCCATCTGTTGGTTATGAGAGGAGGTGATTGTTGATGAAGGTTGTTTTTGCGTGTTTGTCCGGGTCACCACTTTAGTGAGAGAGTGGAGCCGGTGAGATTCGAACCAGGGATCTCATGATCAGGAGGCGAGAACGTTAGCGTCGAGCAAAAGGCCAAGCCAGTTACTCTAAGCTAGTAACTCGCTTTATACTGATCATGTGAGATGAGATCGCTACAGAATTAAGCAATCATTGCAAGTTTGGAACAAATGAAATAGAAAAAAACTGCAAAGTTGTTTAACATAATACTTTTGTATTAACAATGCATAAAAAATATTGTTGTAAACCATTTACTAAAATAATATATAACACTTATTGCATTTTAGAAAACATTAAATTTATTTAAATTGCAATTGAACGTAAACGAGCTTGTTGCTTTTTGTGTACTTCCTGACAGATGGGGTTGTGGAAATTTCAATACAACATCCCTTTTTACATGAGGGAAATGTCTTCTATTTCAGGAAAATTATAGGAATTGGAGCTGACATTCTTTCTCATGAATTTAACTGAAGAAATAGAATTACAAAATGATTGTTGGGCATTTATGTACTGTTTATATCTGCCCCAACTAGTCTGTTCACAAGTGCCCCACATGACTGCTAGAGTTAAATTGATAAATCATTAACATTTTTTAATTTTAGAAGAAAAAAAAAACTTTATCAAAAATATTTAATAGTACTCATAGTATATGTTAAAACAGTAAAATCCAAATAAATAAATAAATAAAGTTAATCGCTTACAAAGTTGGAACTGAGATTCTACTTTTGAGATCTACAAACTGTGTTTTGGCTACTAAAGACAAACAAAATGGCAAAGAGCTTCAAAAATTTATAGTCATATGTCTACAGGTGTTGCCATCTTTGGTAAATATATTCAAATTAAAAGATATAAAATAACTATTGAAAAATTGTGATGTTCATACCTTCTTCATGTTCACATGTGCCCCCTCTCCCCTACTAGATTCTTAAAATATTCAACTTTATAATATGATTGTCATTATTTTACGGAAAACTACATCATATTCATAAACATACAATTTGTTGTCTTATTTGATTTTTGAATATGTTTAATATCGATGCAGAACTTTACTAGAAAAGGAAAATTAATTTTCTCGAACCTATATAATATTATGTAAAACCTGTATTCATCGTCGTCTAGGTTTAAAATCTTTCTTCATTAGTTGAAAGCTTTGTTCATTCTGCCATTTTTTATTCGCTGTTTTCCTACTGTGAATTAAGAAGCTAATATTCATAAACATGCAATTTTCTGTCTCTTTTTAGGGTTTAATTCATCTGATGAAACCCTATTATTCTCACTCCTCCGACTGTCTGCCTGTCTGTCGTCACAGGGTTCGTTTTCAGAAACTGTATAAGTTAGAGACTTGAAATTTTGCATATTTATAGCTTGAATACCTCCACATGACAAGCATAACATTTTGAAAAAGACTTATATTATTTTAATTAATGAATTAATTTAATGACATCCGACCATTTTTGCGATTTAGATTTTAAAACAGAGCTTTAATTTCAGTCTTTTTCACTCGTGAACTAGATGGCTCCGTGGTTTGTTTTTTTCCCAGAATAATCTTTATTATCTAATAGATACAATTTTACAAAGATTTTGTAATCTCCCCCCCCCCCCCTTTTAAGGCCAAAGTTTGCTGTAAAATATTTTATCAATTATTTATTTTATTCAAAAATTATTTTTTTGAAAATTTGCGAAAATTTAAATTGACTACATTTCATTGTATGATGGATTTAATTAAAAAAACTTTCGTATTTTTTGCCATTTTAAGACTTTTGTTTTTGGTTTAGCTAAAATTAAATCACATAATTAACCCCTTGCCTGTGACGCAAATGCGCCAATTCTGGGATGCCCAACCTGAGTTCGGGCAAGAAAAAAACCGGTGTTTGAAACCCGAACTCAGTTCGTCCAATGCATAATATGTAATTTACCATTTTCCCAATAAATGGCGATACTTTTCCGCGAAAAGTTCGGCAGTTTCGCGCCATTTGTCGGATTTTTTTAATTTTGCAGTTCAGAACAAAATTAAAGATATTTTTTTTTTTCCATTTTTGGCACGTTTTTCTCAAGTATATTCCACAGGCAAGGGGTTAAATATGCTTTTCAGATATAGTACAAACATATGCTGTTAAAATTGTCTGAAAAGCAGTTCTTGAATATTTTTAATTTGATTCAAAAATATCTTTAAATTGTGATAATTTTTAAATTACATTTAATGGTTCTGCCATCTATGTTCTTATTGTAAAAGTTAAGGGTTTAATAATTATAAATTAACGATTTGGATTTATTAATTAGAGGATAAAGTGTTTTGAAAAGAATGTTAAACGAAATTTTCTGTGCGATCTTCGATCACACATACCCACTTGTTATGTCTATCTTTCTGCTATATATTTATTTCTTCATTTCAGAAAATCTTTGTTCTTCAAGAAATGTTTAAATTTAACTCTATTATACTATTCACTTACACAATTTAAAACTAACAAAATTTTAATATTTTGTACAATCGTTAAACCATTTCAGAATTTGCGTTTAATTTTGCGTATGTATCTAACCAAACGATGAGCTATGCGGTGAGTCAAATTCCTTATAGTCCAAGAGCTGTTAAACATTTTAGGGAAGGTATTTGAGGCACCCTGAAAATTTGTGCAACACTTCTTTTGTAACGGCTGAATACAAAATCGAATGTCTGGCTGAAGGATCGTGGCCCAAAAACTGTGCCAGACACGTGTCAAGTGCCATTTTTTGACTACCCAAAAAATGTATTTGAGGCACGCTGAGATGACAGAATAATATTTATACTTAGAAAAAAATATTTTGAAAACGACAGACACTTTAGTCGGCCCAAAACTGTGCCAGACACGTGTCAAGTGCCATTTTTTGACTACCCAAAAAAGGTATTCGAGGCACGCTGAGATTGAGACAGAATAATATTTATACTTAGAAAAAAATATTTTGAAAATGACAGACACTTTAGTCGGCCCAAAATCTGTGCCAGACACGTGTCAAGTGCCATTTTGCCAAAAATGTGCCATTTATGGCACACGTGCCATTTTTGGCAAAATGGCACTTGACACGTGTCTGGCACAGATTTTGTGCCGACTAAAGTGTCTGTCATTTTCAAAATATTTTTTTCTAAGCATAAATATTATTCTGTCTCAATCTCAGCGTGCCTCAAATACCTTTTTTGGGTAGTCAAAAAATGGCACTTGACACGTGTCTGGCACAGTTTTTGGGCCACGATCCTTCAGCCAGACATTCGATTTTGTATTCAGGCATTACAAAAAGAAGTGTTGCACAAAATTTCAGGGTGCCTCAAATACCTACTCAAAAATGTTCAACAGCTCTCCTACTATTAGAAACTCATTGATAACACATTTTTTACAAAAACTTTTGCACATGGATTATTTTTAATTTTTTCTTTCTAAAGAAGAAAGTATTGTAACTGAGATTTTTTTTTTCGTCTTCCGGATTTCAACGGATTTACACGTTTTAGGTGAAAGGTCCCGAAAAACGTGCTTTTACAAAATGTCTGTCTGTCCGTGTGTCCGCTTTGTACCATCGAAAAGTATATGAAGTTATGCATAGAATTATACCAATTTTTTATGTATGTTTTCGGCTATGGCCAGCAGTTCCTACTTGAATTTGGAAATATTTAGCGAAATATAATAATATATAATTGGATATAAATATATAATTGGAAATATAATAGCGATTTTTGTGCTATTTTCATTATTGTACCATCGAAAAGTATATGAAGCTATGCATAGAATTGAACCAAATTTCATATGTATGTTTTTGTCTATGGCAAATAGGTCCTCCTTGAATTTGGAAATATTCAACCGGAAGGGGGCGTTGTAATAACGATTTTTCTCGATTTTTCATAGTTATGTTGGATATGGGATGCATCATGATGCAGCGACGGGCAATTCGCATCCATCTAATCCGGTAATTCTCCAACAGAATAACGAAAATTATTGATTTTGTTAAATACAGTGTAATCTCGATTATCCGTGCACGTATTATCCGTGCTCAATCCGGACTCACAAAAAAATTTAAAGGAACATTTTCATGCTTATCATGCATGTAAAATCGATGTTGATGTGAATTAGAATCTTTTCCGGTTTAGCTGATAGTATTCTGAAGTACTTAGAGGTAAAATCGAACGCTCGGGAACACATTTGACGGGTAGGGTTAAAGGGGATGGGAGGGCATGTGGGCCTGGCTTCCAGTATTTGACAGATGAAGACATTGTTTCTAACTGTGTTTTAAATCTAATAGTAATGATAGTACAGGTGCAGAAGATGTACTAAATGAGGGAAATACAATTTCTCATTCTACTACTCTACAATCCGTAGAAATTAGACTACACGGAAGAAAGGGAATTTGAATAAAATTGACATTACTGCGGTTCGTAAAGTATGTGTCGATATAAAACAAGAGATGAACAAACAGCAGAAGCAAAGATGCATTAAAGATTTTTTTCAGCAGTAAATATTAAAAGAAAAATTCCTAGTTTCATGTTATACAGCATGCAAATGTATTTAATTTTACATGTTTGTACTGATGTTGATTTTTTTTTCTTTAATAAAAAGGAGTTTTCGGATTATCCATGTTTTTCGATTGTCCATGCGACATCTCCCGGTGATTAACCCGGATAATTGAGAATGCACTGTATTAACATTGAGATTAACTCGTTTTTACTCCGATTACTAAAATGAAGTAGAGACTTACGGCTCCTGTCTTTGCAGGTGAAGGCACTCGCGAGCTAATGCTAAACCTATGGGGAGATTATTCTCTAATATCTCGTTTGCATTTCGAGATTTTTAAGTTTTATTTTATTTATTTTTTTTTATTATTTATTTATTTGTTTTTTTTAATTTTCTTTTTTTTTTTTTTTTTTTTTTTTGCATTGGATAGCTGAGGTTCATCTCTATATCGCTCCTTTTTTATTTTTTCGATTTTGGTTGCTGATATTTTTTAGGCTGACACTTTCATTTTCAAAACCGGTTTCGAAAGTGAAAGTAACTTTATAAAAAAATATCTGCAACCAACATCGAAAAAGTAAAAAAGGAGCTATGTAGAGATGAACCTCAGCTATCCAATGCAAAATAAATAAATAAATAAAATAAAATAAAATAAAATAAAAATAAAAATGTTGAAATGCAAACGAGATATTAGAAAATAATCTCCCCATAGGTTTTAGCATTAGCTCGCGAGTGTCTTCGCCTACAGGGACAAGAGCCTTAAGGTGTAAATCAAAGTTGGTGTAGTATTGAAGTAATAACACTGAATGATTAACATGTGTACATTTTTTTTTTTTTTTTTAAATATGAACATGTTTGAGAAAGAAGAAAGTATTGGGATTGTCACATCCGAGTAGTTTTATTATTTTACATGAATGTTTTGTCCAATCGATGAACTATTTCAGAAACTGAATATCGAGTAAAAAAAATGCATCCTCATCATTTGTCATTTTTAAAATGCACTTTTCTACAAAAAAAAAAAAAAAAAAAAAAAAAAAAAAAAATGAAATTTAACAAATTACAACGACCATTTGGAAAATGATTTTTTCGAAGACTAAAATTTAAGACATACAAAATCGCACGGAGTTGATCATACATTACGTATGCCATGAATTAAACATTAATAGTGTTATTACACGTAAAAATTCCAAGCGGCAAAAATCGCCTGCGACTCGTACGTATTATCCACCTGAAACTTGTGTATTATCCAAGCATTTCATTGGCTGTTCGGGAAAAGGCTTTTTTTTCGATCGTCAGATTTCTTGGAAATCTGACGACTCAAATTAAATGAAATTTCATTCTTAAACTTCTAAACATCCCACAATACTACTTTTTACACCGTCGTATAGAGAAAAAAATGTACTTTTAAATGCAACTTGTTTGAAAGCTGTATCTCAATTTGTTTCTGAGTTATTAATTTCTTTTTGTAGTTTTTATTACTTTTTTGTCATAGTGGCAACAGAAGGTATCCATCTTTGTTAAAAGTAAAGGGAAATACAGATTACTGTATAGACCAGTCAGAAAACGAATAAAATGTGGATTAAACCAATAAAAACCTTCAGATATGCTTTTGATTTCCCATCCTGACGAGAACAATAACCATTTTTCCAAATGGTTAAAAAAAGACTTTTTAAAAACAAAATTTTCATGCTTGTTTGCTTGTACGAAGTCTTATGAAAATGAAACGCAGATCAACATTCCATCATTTTTGACGGGTGTTATATACTAGTTTTTATTAACACTTTCCTTATGATTTCGGTTTGTCTGCCCGTCTGGCCATCTGTCCGCTGTCTAACTCTCGTAAATGTACTCGGATTGCCCTGAAATTTTTGGATGTTATTAAGGTTCCCTATTTCAAATGAAGTTTGTAGCATGTTTAGTTCATTTACAGGGACAGTCAAAAGTATTCCGTTACATTACGGTCAATGGGAAAAAATCGTTCAAAATGATTTTTAATGATGTTACACGCATCCAAACATAACAAAATTGATATGCAGTTATGAAGTGCATTAAAATATTCATTCTGTAGAATATACGGTGCAAATAATAATTATTATTCATTTACAGGGACACACACAAAAGAATTACGTTACATAAGGATATGGGGGGGGGGGAGGTGTTGGTTGTTTGAGGTGTATTTTAATTATGTTAAACTATTTCATATATAATTAAATTTATATACGTCGCTGAGGTTATATAAGTTATTTCATGCATAATAAGAAGTGTATAGCATTTACAGGGACACCCAAAATATTTCAGATGCTATATTGTATCCGAAGAACTGTACACAAGCGATGATTGCTGGAAATGCATTTTTAATTATGAAATGCGCTTTTATGTTTCACTATATTTATGCATATTATACGGTGTGTATAAATGTTATAGTTTATATACAAGGCTACACAAAAGAATTCATAAGGGTTATTGAGTATGAGTGTAAATTGCTTAAAGGTGGATTTTAAAGGATAGTTACATTTTTACGCTGAACTGTATTTAGTTTACTAAGGAATGTTTGTAGAATATAGATAAAATGATATACAGAATCACGCAAAGAATTTGATACATGACTGTCTATGGTGATAATATCTGGAAATGTGATTTCAGTAGTTTTAAGAGTGTTTCAGTTTAAATTAAATTTTAGCCAAAGAGTGGCATAGTAAAGGTACTATTGGCTATGGACGGTAACTGCTGAAATCAATTTTTAAAATGTTTTATGTATTTTCTAAAATGTTTACTTAGTTATCTTATTTACCTTAATTCCCTAAGTAACGAAGTTTTGTTAAAGCATTCAGGAAGTTTTGGAAAGTGTTTCATAATCTATACTTAATGCATGATTTTTCTTTCTTGTTTTATAACGCACGTGCGCACATACACATTCGGGAAGAACATAATAAAAGCTTAAAATGCAAAATTATTGTAGATATTTTACTAAGATTGTTTAAAGATTTTTCGATAACACTTAATATTCGAGACTCTACGCTAAGCAGCTGTAAACGATATTTAAGTGTTCTAGATTTAGCAGAAAATTCTTAAATCAGTCAAGCAGACCCTTATGTAAATTTAGTGTTGGCTCGTTTGTAATTATATAAATACATAGCACCATAGTCGTCCTCTGTTCCGTCCGTCTGTCTGTCCGCATGTAACAGTGTAAAAACTACGCAACAGAATGGTTTCAAATTTAATATATATGTCGTAGGCTAATTGAGAAATCAGGCTCTTTGCAAACAGCCTAGGCTCTTTGCAAAGAGCCGGGCTAATTGAAGAATCCATCTCCCTTGTTCCAATTAGCCTGATGTTTTTCAGGCTTATTGCAAAGAGCCTAGAAAGCGTTAGGCTAATTGAAAAATGACCACTTATTATCCGATCAGGGTGATATTTTTAGCTCATAGGGTGATAGGCTATCAAAGCCTGAGAGCTTATGTGCCCGCCGATTCTGAATGTACGTAAAGCGATAACTCTTGATAGAAATATCCGATTTGCTTCAAATTTTTTTTCTAGGTTCATTCTGATAAGGTGCTTCCCTGATTATTTTTTGGGGTACATTGGTTAAGGATAAAGGGGGAAAAGGGGGGCTAGTCCCCCCTTAATTTATATAAATGGGTTTTTCATGCAGAAATATTCGATTTGCTCCAAATTTGGTATACCGGTTTATTGTGTTAAGGAGCTTCCATGATTAGATTTGGAAGCTCATTATTTAAGTATAAAGGGAGGAAAGGGGGGCTACCCCCCTTAATTTAGATAAATCGGTTTTTGATGATGAATTATTCGATTTGCTCCAAATTTGGTATACCGGTTTATTAAGTTAAGGAGCTGCCTTGATTAGATTTGGAGGTTCATTAGTTACACATAAAGGGAGGAAAGGGGGGGGGGGCTATCCCCCCATAATTTAGATAAATGGGTTTTTCATGCAGAAATATGCGATTTGCTATAATTTTGGTATACCGGTTAATTATGATAAGCAGCTTCCCTGATTACATTTGGAAGATCATTATTATGTATAAAGGGGGGAAAGGGGGGCAATTGCCTCTCCCCTTAATTTAGATAAATGCGTTTTTCATGTAGAATTATTCGATTAGCTCAAATTTGGTATACTGGTTTATTATGTTAAGGAGATGGCTTGATTAGATTTGGAGGTTCATTAGTTAAGTATAAAGGGAGGAAGGGGGGGGGGCTACCCCCCCTTAATTTAGGTAAATGGGTTTTTAATGCAAAATTATTCGATTTGCTCCAAATTTGGTATACCGGTTTATTATGTTAAGAAGCTTCCCTGATTAGATTTGGAGGTTCATTAGTTAAGAATAAAGGGAGGAAAGGGGGCTAGACCCCCCCTTAATTTAGATAAATGGGTTTTTCATGCAGAGTTATTCGATTTGCTCCAAATTTCGTATATCGGTTTATTATGTTAAGGAGCTTCCCTGATTAGATTTGGAGGAGGTTCATTAGTTAAGTATAAAGGGAGGAAAGGGGGCTACCCCCCGTTAATTTAGATAAATGGGTTTTTCAGGCAGACTTATTCAATTTGCTCCAAATTTTGTATACCGGTTTATTATGTTAAGGAGCTGCCTTGATTAGATTTGGAGATTTATTGGTTAAGTATAAAGGAGGGACAGGGGCTAGTGTCCCCTTAATTTAGATAAATGAGTTTTTCATACAGAATTATTCGATTTGCTTCAAATTTGATATACCAGTTTATTAAGATATGGCTTCCTTCATTTGATTTGGAGGTTCATTGGTTAAGTATAAAAGGGGGAAAAGGGGGGCAATTGCCCCTCTCCCTAATTTAGATAAATGTGTTTTCATGCAGAATTATCTAATTTAGTTTAATTTTTTTTCTAGGTTCATTCTAATAAGGAGCTTTTCTGATTAGATTTGAAAGTTCATTGGTTCAGCATAAAGGGAGAAATGGGGGAGCTAATACTCCCCCCTTAATTTAGTGAAATGGTATTTTCATGCAGAATTATCGGATTTGCTTGAAATTTGGTATACCAGTTAATTATGTTAAGTAGCTTCCCTGATTAGATTTGGAGGTTCTTTGGTTAAGTAGAAAGAGGGGCAACGGGGACTAATACCTTCATTTATTTTTCCAGGGGCATTATTCTTTGAAATAAGAGTATAATATACAATTAGTGTGAATAGCCTGTGAGCTCAATGCCATCAGTTTAACTGGGCAATTTTCTTTTTATTAGGTTTATTAACGGATAACCCCACCCAAACCCGAAAAATAAATTACAACAGACCGTACCCCGATCCGAGCAAGACAAAGTAACTTCAGTCTACATGCAACCCGACCCGAACCTGAGAGTTCCATTTGAAAAAATCCGAAATCCCGAACCAAATCTGATAACCGACAAAAATATTCCAAAGATACATAACCGGAAACAAGCCAGACAAAATAATCTCCGTCTACCGGCAACCCGATCCGAACCTGAAAGTTCTAATTGAACTCAATCCGAAACCTGATTGTGGTCGGTTTTCGGGTTGTCTTCAAATGGAATCTTCAAGTTCGGATCCGGTTAAAAAAAATTAAACTAAATCAGATAATTCTGCATTAAAACCCATTTATCTAAACTAAGGGGAGGGGCAATTGCCCCCTTTCCCCCCTTTTATACTTAACCAATGAACCTCCAAATCAAATGAAGGAAGCCATATCGTAATAAACTAGTATATCAAATTTGAAGCAAATCGAATAATTCTGTATGAAAAACCCATTTATCTAAATTAATGGGACACTAGCCCCTGTCCCTCCTTTATACTTAACCAATAAATCTCCAAATCTAATCAAGGCAGTTCCTTGACATAATAAACCGGTATACGAAATTTGGAGCAAATCGAATAACTCTGCATGAAAAACCCATTTATCTAAATTAAGGGGGGGGGTCTGGTCCCCCTTTCCTCACTTTATACTTATGAACCTCCAAATCTAATCTGGGAAGCTCCTTAACATAATAAACCAGTATACGAAATTTGGAGCAGATCGAATAACTCTGCATGAAAAACCCATTTATCTAAATTAAAGGGGGGGTCTAGCCCCCCTTTCCTCCCTTTATACTTAACTAATGAACCTCCAAATCTAATCAGGGAAGCTCCTCAACACAATAAACCGGTATACGAAATTTGGAGCAAATCGAATAACTCTGCATGAAAAAACCATTTATCTAAATTAAGGGGGGGGGGGTCTAGGCCCCATTTCCTCCCTTTATACTTAACTAATGAACTTCCAAATCTAATCAGGGAAGCTCCTTAACATAATAAACCGGTACACCAAATTTGGAGCAAATCGAATAATTTTGCATTAAAAACCCATTTACCTAAATTAAAGGGGGGGCAGCCCCTTCCCTTTCCTCCCTTTATATTTAACTAATGAACCTCCAAATATAATCAAGCCATCTCCTTAACATAATAAACCAGTATACCAAATTTGAGCTAATCGAATAATTCTACATGAAAAACGCCTTTATCTAAATTAAGGGGAGAGACAATTGCCCCCTTTCCCCCCTTTATACATAATAATACTCTTCCAAATGTAAACAGGGAAGCTGCTTAACATAATTAACCGGTATACCAAATTTATTGCAAAGCGCATATTTCTGCATGAAAAACCCATTTATCTAAATTACGGGGGGGATAGCCCCCCCTTTCCTCCCTTTATATGTAACTAATGATCCTCCAAATCTAATCAAGGCAGCTCCTTAACTTAATAAACCGGTATACCAAATTTGGAGCAATTCGAATAATTCATCATGAAAAACCGATTTATCTAAATTAAGGGGGGCAGCCCCTTTTCCCCTTTTATACTTAAATAATGAGCTTCCAAATCTAATCAGGGAAGCTCCTTAACACAATAAACTGGTATACCAAATTTGGAGCAAATCGAATATTTCTGCATGAAAAACCCATTTATATAAATTAAGGGGGGGGGGGCTAGCCCCCCTTTCCCCCTTTATCCTTAACCAATGAACCCCAAAAATTAATCAGGGAAGCACCTTATCAGAATGAACCTAGAAAAAAAAATTTGAAGCAAATCGGATATTTCTATCAAGACTTATCGTGTTACGTACATACGTACGTACACACGTACACGTACATACAGAATCGGTGTGCACATAAGCTCTTAGGCTTTGATAGCCTGTGAGCTAAAAATATCACCCTGATCGGATAATAAGTGGTCATTTTTCAATTAGACTAACGCTTTCTAGGCTCTTTGCAATAAGCCTGAAAAATATCAGGCTAATTGGAAAAAGGGAGATGGATTCTCCAATTAGCCCGGCTCTTTGCAAGGAGCCTAGGCTGTTTGCAAAGAGCCGGATTTCTCAATTAGCCTACGAGTATTTTGACATAAAAATAAAAAAAATGATTTTAACACAATAATTATCAAATATAGTTATGAGTCAGTCAATATTTAGTAGCATATCCTCTGGCCTTTATGACAGCCTCACAACACGTGGACATTGAGTCGACTTATTCTTGTATTCGATCTAAAAGAATTCGATCCCACTCATTTTTAAGAACTTAGTCTAAAGCTGTCTTATTTGAATAATTTTGGAATCTTACTGTACGACCTAACTCCTCTCATAGATGCTCTATGAGGTTCAAATAAAGACTTTCGCTTTGCCACTATAGAACCTTGACTTTTCTGCGTTTCATAAAATCACTTACGTACTTGGATTTGTGTTTCAGGCCATTATTTTGCTGAAAATAGCACTGGCATGTTTTGTTTAGTATACGGTAGCATATGATTAATGTATCAGCATACATGAACCGATCCATATTCCCATCAGTTCGAACTAAGATTACAACTCCGCTGAGTGAAAAACAACTCCAAGCCATTACATTGCCGCCTTCATGTTTGACGGTGGGTATTTGGTATCGAACATCATATTTTTTGTTTTTAGAACGTCGATTGTACTTGATTCCATCAGATGATACTAAATTAAACTTCCTTTCATCGCTCCACAAAACATTAGGCCATTCTACACTTTTTCACGATTTATCCCATTTTGCAAATGCAACTCGAGCCTTCCTATTCTCAGTAGATAACAAACACTTTTTTGCTGGTCTTCTGCCATGTAAACCATAGAGGTTTAGGCATCGTTTTACAGTTGAAACGTGTATGTTTATGCCGTAATTTTCTTTCAATCCAATTTTTAATTATTACAGCGGAGTTACAAGAATCACTTGTAGAGATCATTTTTATAATACAGTCAACATTGCAAGTTGTTTTTTACGAATGGCCACTTCGAGGCTTATTTTCAATGTATTTCTGTTCATTAAAAACTTTATTCCATGTAATAATAAGTTGCCGAGGCACGTTAAAAGAAGGAGCAAATTCTGCTAGCAGTCTACCTTTCTTAAGTGCATTTACAACGGCTTTTCTTGAATCACTGGAATATTCTTTATGTTTCGGCATTTAAAAATAATCACAATAAGTCAATATAAACACTAATCGAAGCAGGGGCGTAGCTACCGTGGAGCAATTGGAGCAAACTGCTCCAGGCGCCCGAATCCTAAGGGCGCAAAATTAGAAAGAGCAAAATAAAAACTTGTAAAAATATTTGTATATTTTTTTTCACTAAACTAATAAAAAATTATTTATAGGGCTGTCATTGGTCACTTTATTGGCAACCAACATTCTCAAACAAACTTCCTGGTACATTTATCTTGAAAATGCATTAGAAATTTATCATGGTGATTACTGTACGGAAATAATGTAAGACAAATAAATCACTGATGAGAAACCTATATTTACGATGTAACAGCCTCACCTATTTAGTTAATTTAAGATTTTTAAAAAAATTTGACAATTTGAAGAAAATCATCGACCATTTTACAAACAAAAAAAACAACAACAAGAAAACGAAAATTTTGAAGTTTTGTTTTGTTTGGAGAAACTAAACATGGTAATCGATACAGATTACAAAACAATAATAAGAACCGGACTTACGAATATTCCACATCGGTCCACGGTGACAAAATTTAGATGGTTGCATGGGGGGGAGGGGGGGGGGGTAAGCGGCAAATTAAGTTTGTGCTTATTATTTTTGAGATTTTGAAAATATGGCAAATCTTAAATGCAGAATTGATGTCTTTTCCTTCAAAAAGAGTGAAGAATTTAGTGTTCCTTCGGACATGATTATCGCCTATACAAATTTACACCACTTTTTTCTAAAAGTATTTTTCAGCATTAAACTTTATTTAATTGCTGAATTTTGGGATTAAATAAGGCAAAACATATTTTTCGGAAATATGTGAATTTGCTTAGGCCGTAATCAGGCTCTGCTCCCTCTTCTCGCCACATTTCGATATGAATCTGGAAATACTCTACTCAACTTTCCGAACAGTTTATAGAAATACTGTGAGTTCAAAGCAGAATAAAAACTTAGATCCCAATTTTATACAAAGGTGAAACATTTTCACTCGTGATAAAGATCTCGAGTTTTAAAGAAAACGTGCACTTTCATTCATAAAGTTTAAATACTTTTTAATGACATAATTTCCCTTTCAAATATGCTGAAATAAGGATAATAAATAAAAAAAAAAAGGAAAAATAGGACTTTACAAAATTAAGTCATATTCTGGTAGACTCAGACTGGCCTGTCGGGCAACCGACCTGTGGGTTGGTGTGCCCTAAACCAGATAACGTTGAGACCACCCCCAGGTGAAGCTAATAGTTACAAAATTTGCTACAAACATTAGATTTGAAAAGTCTTAAATTATTTAATAATTTAAAAAAAAAACTTTTTGAAGTGTTTTTTTATTGAGGATTTTTGTTTCTCTTTCCAAAGTAGGAGAATTGCAATTTTTTTTCTTGAAAATTTCTTTGTTTCAGAGGACCATTTAAATCTTTAAAAATATGTATATATTCTCTAATTCTGTTCGTTACCAATGGCGGCATGATCTTCTCCAAGAATTTTCAGCCAATTTGAAGGTTCTTTTGCTCCCTTTCGATTATACTCTGTTGCTAGGGTTTACAGAGCATTTTGCATAAGACTAAAATATGTGTTGCACGGAGCTTTAGACAGTTTACTGTATAAAAATCTATTTGCACGTTTCTTAATATTTCTAGCAGCATTAAGACGTTTTATCCTCTGCTGCAAAAATAGTTTAAAATAGATTTAATTAATCACAACATTCTAATTTAGCACTAAAATTATGAATGCTTAGAATCCTACTCTAGTAATTCCCAAGCTAATGTTAAACCATTGTCGGTGTTCTTTAAAAATTTCTCATATACATTTAATTTTTTTTCCGTAGCATATATGACGTCGATGTCTAAACAGTTATTTTACATGGTTTCGATTTTCTTTTTTCTGTAAAGACGCTTTCAATTTCGGATCCAGTTCCGAAATTGAAAGCATTTGCAGAAAGAAAAACTGGAATGTTAATGGATATTGTTGGTTTCTACTAGCAAGGTGGTAAAATTATAAGTTTCTAAAATGTTGTGCTCTCCAAAAATGCAAGTTCTGCGTATTTCACAGTAACTGAGTCCGACCCTGCGTGCAGTAGACGCTCTTCAGAGTTTCACAATCACTTTCCTATCAGAAACTAGTATATAAAATTTGATCTGTTTTAATAGTAGGATTTTCTACGATTAAACAAAGAGAATTTTTCTTCTGAAATTACTGGTAGTAAAAGCAGTAAAGTGATTGTGAACCCCTTATCGAGCAGACACTGTCTGCATGGTGAAATGTTGTTGTATGGATAAGCTCAACGTGAGCAATAAAAATAATTTGATTGAGATATAAGGGAAAACGCTCATCAGTTATCGTTGCAGAATGATTGATAAAAAGTTTAGATACAAAACCATTCGGCCACTCGAAACTTCGAAAATTAATGAAAAATTTATAACGTTTCTGCCGACATCATCAAAAACACACCAAATCGTGCTCTGGGAATCTGAAAACGTGAGTAAACTCTAACATACACGCATACCTATTGAATATTTGAAAAAATTGTGAGAACTGATTCAGAGTATTTGAAAATGTAAAATATATCGTTATTTTCATTTATTTTTATTGTGATTACTATGCTTTCCTATTTCCTTCCTAGCATTCATTGTATGTTTATGGAATGTAAAAACTGGAATCTTTAGAGTAATATATAAGGGTGTCAATCAGGCCGATCGCCACTGCGCCAAAATGTTTTACAAGACGAGGAAACTAAAGATTGAAATGGTCAAATTGCAAGAGTTTTTTTTTGTTGTTGTTGTTGTTTCGGCGACACTCTCAATGATGTTATTGTACGATTAGGCCTTTTCCGTCTAACTCATTATTTGTGTTTTGATATCCTTAGTGTTTTATAACAAATCTATTACTACCATTATTTGAATTTGGCTAGTTGTTCTTTAGCGATTTAGCCAAACTGCTCAGATTAGTCAAACGCCAGTGAGAACCCCGGTGTCAACATTTATTGGCGTTATTCATTGGCTAATTTTCTAAACCATTAGCTGTAGAATTATAGTTCCAATAGTAAAAAAGTTTCAAAGTTATTCTTCATCCTCTTAAAAGTGATTTATGTCATAATAGTTATTTTTTAAAAGTTACGAGGTTTACATTTTTATTCCGTTCCTTGGTTCTTTACATTAAATTTAGAAAATTCTACTCCGTACTTTAACAGGTAAAATAATACATTCTTTTTTGTATGACCAAAACTTACCGAGTTATGTTACTTTGAATTTTGGATTTTCTGGCACTAAAACCAGAAAAACGTATTTCATCCATATGTAAAAAGTAAAAAAAGAACTTGACAAGTGTTTTTTTTTTTTATTATTATTCTACAATGCTTCGAAACCCTTGAAAAGAAACACATATATTAAGAGCGGCAGATTGTACTGGCCCATTGGCGCATTTAAAACAGAAATCCCGCCCTATTCGCAAAACATATCTCGGTACTTACAGAATAATTTATTTAGTTATTTATTATTTATTTTTAATTATTTGTATTTAACACGTTGTTGAAATACTTTGACTTTCAAATAGAAGTAAAACTTTAAATCGAATTAAGAATAGTATATAAATTTTAAATTTCATAGCAAAAAATGCGCAGAACTTTTTCGAGTGAGAATAGGGCGCACAAACTTCACTTGCTCCAGGGCGCTGAATATGTAGCTACGCCACTGAATCGAAGCTATAGCGCCACTGACGCCTTCAACAATTAAATGCAAACTAATTGTCAAAATACCTTTGAGCTAAGGAGGAGTCATATTTCTTCGGTGGCACCGGATGTAAACAAACAAGTTGAAACTTGATACATTTGAATAACTGCAGTCATAGTGTTCTCAATTATAAGGAACATATTTTCTTTTATATTTTTATATTAAATAAAATAAGAGAGAATATAAGGTTGTCAAAATACTTTTAAGCGCTACTGTGTAATCGTTGCAGAATTTTGTCGCGTCATTTCAAATTTTATGAAAATCGAATCAAAATTTAAAAAGATATTAATAAAAGTTTTCTTCATTCTATTGAATCCTATCATACGTAATTCATTCAGTGATATCCCATGATAGGTAATGATTCTAGGTTGTCATGGTGATTACATTCTATTTAAGATGGAGTCATATTATTTCCGTATCACTTAATTTAATTTTGTATTCATGCATTTTTGCATGAGAGTGGTACAGCTATTGCACCAAGATCTGAATATTTATAAAACTAGTCACAGCATGAACGCACCTCATTTGCCACGTTTGACTTACAATTTCCGACTTGTTTATTTCTTTTTACATGAGAGTGAGGTTGTTATATCCAGAATCGTTGCTCATGAATATTTGCATGTAATCTATTTATCTCAGTCAATTTTACGTCATCATCAGTATCACATTTCTATTCTTTTTTCGTAATAAAATAAATTAGTCTTTAGTTAGTGAATCTGTACGTAAACTAGTGGGATATTTTCAGCATTAACGTAAATATTCGAAAAAAAAAATAATCAATTTTTACAAAAATATAGGAAGTATGATCGCGGTAAAAAACGTCTTTCTAAGAGTCCTTTCTGATGCAATATAGATTCAATATAAAAATCTATAGAATCTTTTAGTGTAATATCCTTTTTACACTTTCTCTTTTCACAGAAGCTATAAAAAGCCTTTCTTTAATGCAACTGTACTCTAATGATTTTCCCATTTGAATTGATTTCATGACGAAGTCGTTTGTGTTATCTACAACACCTTTTGTTCCGAATAAAGCGACGGCATAAAATAGTCCTTTTTGATTTTTACTGCATGTTTGTAGGAATATATTTTACATCCTACAATCATCAGATTGTTTACTTACCGAAATCATGATGAAAATTAATTCAAACAATGGAAAATTTTTAAATCTCAGTGCTTTTTTTCTTCGGAAAAATAAGAAAGAAATCGGACAGTTTGGAAGTGAGATATGACGTTTGACAATGGAATAAAAGGAAATGCGGTATAAAGTAGCGGTGTGAAATTTAAGTGATTGGAAGAGGTAATTTTTTTTCAGATGCACTTGTAATAAAGTGACTGCTTACAGGAGTATAATTTTTCTTTTAGAATTCCGGAAAACAAAAGTTTAGAATTTATTTCCAGAGTTCTTTTTGTCCCCTCCAAAGGAATATGGAAGAAACTGTACAGTTTTAGAGTGAAATAATGATGTCTGACAATAGAATAGAAGTAAATAATGTGGAAAATGTTAATATGATCAAGAATTTAACTGAATAGCTTGCTAATAAAATGCTTTTGAAGTACTCAAAAAAGCGACTCGTTTTTGGAATTTATTTTTCTTTTTGAATTTATAAAAACAAATATTTCAAAATTTATTTCCAGAGTGCTTTTTTCCCTCCAAAATAATATGGAAGAAATTGGACAGTTGTACAGTGAAATATGATGTCTGACAATAGAATAGAAGAAAACAATGTGGAAAATATTAATGTCCGACATTTAACTGAATAAACAAGTTAAATTATTCTGAAGTATAGAAAAAAAGTAACCTAGTTTTGGGAAATTATTTTCCTTTTTGAATTCAGAAAAACAAATATTTTAGACTTTATTTTCAGAGTGCATTTTTTCTTTTTCTTTCTTTTTTTATGCCCAGAAGATTATAAAAGAAATCGGACAGTTTTAAAGTAAAATATGACGTCTGACAATAGGATAGAAGTAAATAATGTGGAAAATATTAATGATCAGACATTTAATTGAACAGACCAAGTTAAAATTATTATGAAGTACTTGAAAAAATGTGACTGGGAATTTATTTTTATTTTTGAGTTCAGAAAACAAAAATTTTAGAATATATTTCTAGAGTGCATTTTTTCCTTTTTCTTTCTTTTTTTTCAGAAGAATATAAAAGAAATCGGACAGTTTTAGAGTGAAATATGACCTCTTACTATAGAATAGAAGTAAATAATATGGAAAATATTAATAATCAGACATTTAACTGAATAGACAAGTTAAAATTCTTCTGAAGTACTCGAAAAAAAGTGACTAGTTTTGCAAATAATAACCCTACAGCCCACTTCATCAAGCAAAGGATTCATGCGATATTACCTCAGAGGTACAACAAAGTTAGAATGATCAATGGAATAAAATAATCCTTATTGATTTTTATTGCGTGTTTGTAGGATGTTTTTTTTTTTTTTTTTTTTTTTTTTTTCAAAATCTATAAGCACCAAATTATTTTTTTTCCGAATTCACGATGTTATTTAATTTAACCAAAGAAACATTTTATAGCCTATTTCCCCAGCGTTTTTTTTCTCCCGAAAAGAAACCGACAGTTTGAAAATGAAATATGACATTTGGCAAAGTTAGATTGATCGACGGCATAAAATAGTTATTGTTATTTTTATTGAATATTTGTAAGAATATTTTTCTATAACCATCCAATTATTTTCTTGCTGTATTCAAAATGCTATTTAATTCTGACAAACCAAAATTTTACGATCAATTTTCTCAGTGATGTCTTTCACCAAAAGAAAAACAAAGAAATTGGACAGTTTGAAAGCGAAATAATGCGTCGGACAAGAGAATAGATATGGAAAAAAAAAGAAAATATATGGAATAAATTAGTTACTGTGTAACCATTAAGAGACGTGAAAATGGTAAAATTCTTCAGGAGTACTGAAAATAAAGTGACCAATTTCCAATAGTTCTATAGTTTATTTCATCAAGCAAAGAATACATGGGATGACCACAAAGGTAATATATTAGACTGGTTTATTAGTGTTCGAGTAGATATAAGTACTTACACTCTAAATAAAAAAGATTGACTATTCACTCCGGAGGAGTGAATAGTCACTCTATCGCAGAGTCAAAATATGCCCAACCTCTTTAGAGTGACTATTCACTCTGAGCAAAAGTGAAATTTTTGACTCTCTGAAAGAGTGAATAGTCACTCCTGGAAAGTGAATATTCCCTCTAAACAGGGGTGGATAATCACTCTTTCGGAGGAGTGACTATTCACTCTTGCTAAAGGAGTGCGGTTTTTCACTCCTAGTAGGAGGGAATAGTCACTCTTTCATAGGAGTGAATGTTCATTTTTTATGTAGTCGATTCTTTTTTCTTTTGCTTTTATGGTCATTTTAAAAGAATCACATCTTTTACGGAATGCAATGAAAATAGATACAAGCGTGGTAAAGATTGGAATAAAATACTTTATTAGCAATATTTATTTAATTCATAATTTGTAACACTAATTGAACTTTTAAGGAAAAATTCAGTTAAAGTTACATACGAATTTAAATTAGATTACTGACAGAAATAAACTAAAATATTTTATTCCAATCTTATCCTTCGTGTTTGCTTTTACTGCATGCCCTATAAAGATTTTACTTTTAGTTTTATTAATAACTTTTAGGTAGCTTTCATTAAAAAAAGTCCTTCCGGCCAGTGCCGGGAGGAAGAGGTAGCTTTCATATTCCTTATTTTAAAAAAGCCAACTTATATTATTCAAACACACGAAGCTCAATTAAGTGGAAACCAAATGTAGGAGATTCAATACTAATTTTTATAAATACTAAATCATTATGAATGAGAATTTCGCAAAATTAGTCAGCTTTATCCAAGCTGCTTTTATTTAAAATAACTTATATTTCGCTGCCAAAATCGGCGATTTCTTAAAGTGCCTGCCATTTTAAGACAACATGGTGGATGAGGCTAACCAGTGAACTTGGTCGAGACCTTAGTAATTGCTGTGCACATGCTCACTCACATCGGAATCGGTTGATACATACGAGTGCTGTCGCAGGCAAAAAATCAGATTTTTCAAAATGTCACCCACGTTAGAAATTGAAACTGCTATATCTGAGCCATTTTTAAGATAAAGACAAACAAAAAATGCTCCTGAATCCTTATATCAAGGTCATATACTTAAGAAAGAAACCTTTTTCTATTTCTAATTTTTTTGCACCTTACTTTAAATATATATATTTTTTAATTTAATGGCCGCCATTTTGAAACAAGATGGCTGATGAAGCTGGCCAGCGAACTTGGTCGAGATATTGATGTATACTATCCACATGCCTTCTTCCATCGAAATAGGCGAATACGTGTGGTATCGCGAGACAAATACAAGATCGTTTCAAAGTGTTAGCCATGATAGAACTTCAAAGTGCTATAATTCAACCACTTTTTAAGATATAAACACAAGAACAAATTTTCAGAAACAAAAACTGCTCCAGAATCTTTGTATCAAGGCCAAACACATAAAAAAAATCTTTTTCATTTTCCAATTTTTTAATACCTCATTTTAAATTTTAAATTACATTTTTTTTTAAAAATGGCAACCCTTTTGAAACAAGATGGCGAATGAAGCTGGCCAACAAACTCGGTCGAAACATTGGTATGTACTAGGTACAGACCAAGTTACATTCAAATCGGTTTATAAATACGCCTGTTATCGCGTGACAAAAATCAGGGCGTTTCAAAATGTCAGCCACGCTAGAAATTCAAAATGCTATAACTCAGCCATTTTTTAAGATATAGACGAAACAAAAACTGCTCCCGAATCTTTTTATCGAGGTCAAACACATAAGAAAAAAATATTTTTTCAATTTTCAATTTTTTGGTATCACATTTCAAATTTAAATTTTTCTTAAAATTTTAAATGGCCGCCATTTTTAAACAAAATGGCGGATGAAGCTGGCCAACGAACTCGGTCGAGACATTGGTCTGTACTATGTATAAACGAAGTTATATTCAAATCGGTTCATAAATACGCCTTTTATCGCGTGACAAAATTCAGGACGTTTCAAAATGTCAGCTTCACTAGAAATTCAAAATGCTATAACTCAGCCATTTTTTAAGATATAGACGAAACAAAAACTGCTACGGAGTCTTTGTATAAAGGTCAAATACATAAGAAAAAAATATTTTTCCATTTTCAATGTTTTGGTACCACATTTTAAATTTTAAAATTTTTTAAAATTTTTAAATGGCCGCCATTTTGAAACAAAATGGCGGATGAAGCTGGCCAACGAACTCGGTCGAGACATTGGTATGTACTATGTACACATCGAATTACATCCAAATCGGTTCATAAATACGAGAGTTACAGTGTGACATAGGTCAGATATATATATATATATGTATATATATATATATATATATATTGATATATATATATATATATATATATATATATATATATATATATATATATATATATATATATATATATATATATCAATTTTGAACGGAGGGTGGTTTCGGGGTCTGGGGGTCATGATCGATGAAAATATACCAAAATCTTTTGAAATCGCTTTCCTCCGAACGGCTGCAATAGGTAGCTTTTCGTAAAGAAAGCTACCTAAAAGCTACCTATTGCAGCCGTTCGGAGGAAAGCGATTTCAAAAAATTTTGGTATATTTTCATCGATCATGACCCCCAGACCCCAAAACCACCCTCCGTTCAAAATTGACATATATATATTACGGTTTTTGATGGTGGTAGGTTATGTTTAATTAATGGTTATATATATATCTGACCTTTGTCACACTGTAACTCTCGTATTTATGAATCGATTTGGATGTAATTCGTTGTGTACATAGTACATACCAATGTCTCGACCGAGTTCGTTGGCCAGCTTCATCCGCCATTTTGTTTCAAAATGGCGGCCATTTAAAATTTTTTAAAAATTTAAAATTTGAAATGTGGTAATAAAAATTTGAAATTGGGAAAATATTTTTTTCTTATGTATTTGACCTTTATTCAAAGATTCCGGAGCAGTTTTTGTTTTGTCTATATCTTAAAAAATGGCTGAGTTATAGCATTTTTAGTTAGCTTTCTTTACAAAAAAGCTACCTATTGCAGCCGTTCGCAGGAAAGGGATTTCAAAAAATTTTGGTATATTTTCATCGATCATGACCCCCAGACCCCGAAATCACCCTCCGTTCAAAATTGATATATATATCTGACCTATGTCACACTGTAACTCCCGTAATTATGAACCGATTTCGAAGTAATTCGGTGTGTACATAGTACATACCAATGTCTCGACCGAGTTCGTTGGCCAGCTTCATCCGCCGTTTTGTTTCAAAATGGCGGCCATTTAAAATTTAAAAAAAAAATTAAAACTTGAAATGTGGTACCAAAAAATTAAAAATGGAAAAATATTTTTTTCTTATGTATTTGACCTTTATACAAAGATTCCGGAGCAGTTTTTGTTTCGTCTATATCTTAAAAAATGGCTGAGTTATAGCATTTTGAATTTCTAGCGTGGCTGACATTTTGAAACGTCCTGAATTTTGTCACGCGATAAAAGGCGTATTTATGAACCGATTTGGATGTAACTTCGTTTATACATAGTACATACCAATATCTCGACCGGGTTCGTTGGCCAGCTTCACCCGCCATCTTGTTTAAAAATGGCGGCCATTTAAATTTTTAAGAAAAATTTAAATTTGAAATGTGGTACCAAAAATTGAAAATTGAAAAAATATTTTCTTCTTATGTGTTTGACCTTGATAAAAAGATTCGGGAGCAGTTTTTGTTTCGTCTATATCTTAAGAAATGGCTGAGTTATAGCATTTTGAATTTCTAGCGTGGCTGACATTTTGAAACGTCCCGATTTTTCTCACGTAATAACAGGCGTATTTATGAACCGACTTGGATGTACCTTGGTGTGTACATAGTACATACAAATATCTCAACCGAGTTCGTTGGCCAGCTTCATCCGCCATCTTGTTTCAAAATGGCGGCCATTTAAAAAATTAAAAAATAAAAAAATTTAAATGAGATACCAAAAAATTGGAAAATGAAAAAGATTTTTTTTTGTATGTGTTTGACCTTAATACAAAGATTCCGGAACAGTTTTTCTTTCGTCTATATCTAAAAAAAAATGGCTGAGTAATAGCATTTTGAATTTCTCTTGTGGCTGACATTTTAAAACGACCTGATTTTTGTCACGCGATAACAGGCGTATTTATGAACCTATTTGGATGTAACTTGGTCTGTACATAGTACATACCAATGTCTCGACCGAGTTCGTTGGCCAGCTTCATTCGCCATCTTGTTTCAAAAGGGTTGCCATTTAAAAAAAATTTAATTTAAAATTTAAATTGAGGTATTAAAAAATTGGAAAATGAAAAAGATTTTTTTTATGTGTTTGGCCTTGATACAAAGATTCCGGAGCAGTTTTTGTTTCTGAAAACTTGTTCTTTTGTTGATATCTTAAAAAAATGGTTGATTTATAGCACTTTGAATTTCTAGCATGGCTAACATTTTGAAACGATCTTGTATTTGTCACGCGATAACTCACGTATTCGCCTAGTTCGATGTAAGAAGGCATATGGATAGTATACATCAACACCTCGAATAAGTTCGCTGGCCAGATTCATCAGCCATCTTGTTTCAAAATGGCGGCCATTAAATTAAAAAATATATATATATTTAAAGTGAGGTGCAAAAAAATTAGAAATTGAAAAAGGTTTCTTTCTTAAGTATTTGATCTTGAAATAAGGATTCAGGAGCATTTTTTGTTTGTCTTTACCTCAAAAAATGGCTCAGATATAGCAGTTTCAATTTCTATTGTGGGTGACATTTTGAAAAATCTGATTTTTTGCATGCGACAGCACTCCTATATATTAACCGATTCCGATGTGAGTGAGCATGTGCACAGCAATTACTAAGGTCTCGACCAAGTTCACTGCTTAGCCTCATCCACCATGTTGTCTTAAAATGACAGGCACTTTAAGAAATTGCCGAATTTGGCAGCCAAATATAAGTTACTTTAAAGAAAAGCAGCTTGGATAAAGCTGACTAATTTCGCGAAATTCTCATTCATTATATTGATAAAAATTAGTATTGAATCTCCTATATTCGGTTTCCACTAAATTGAGCTTCGTGTGTTTGCATGATATAAGTTGGCTTTTTTTAAATAAGGATTATGAAAGCTACCTCTTCCTCCCGGCACTGGCCGGAAGGACTTTTTGAATTTCTAGCGTGGCTGACATTTTGAAACGTCCTGAATTTTGTCACGCGATAAAAGGCGTATTTATGAACCGATTTGGATGTAACTTCGTTTATACGTAGTACATACCAATGTCTCGACCGAGTTCGTTGGCCAGCTTCATCCGCCATCTTGTTTAAAAATGGCGGCCATTTAAATTTTTAAGAAAAATTTTAATTTGAAATGTGGTACCAAAAAATTGAAAATTGAAAAAATATTTTTTTTCTTATGTATTTGACCTTGATAAAAAGATTCGGGAGCAGTTTTTGTTTCGTCTATATCTTAAAAAATGGCTGAGTTATAGCATTTTGAATTTCTAGCGTGGCTGACATTTTGAAACGTCCTGATTTTTGTCACGTGATAACGGGCGTATTTATGAACCGATTTGGATGTACCTTGATGTGTACATAGTACATACAAATATCTCGACATGGCTAACATTTTGAAACGATCTTGTATTTGTCACGCGATAACACACGTATTCGCCTATTTCGATGTAAGAAGGCATGTGGAAAGTATACATCAATATCTCGACCAAGTTCGCTGGCCAGCTTCATCAGCCATCTTGTTTCAAAATGGCAGCCATTAAATTAAAGGAAAATATATTTAAAGTGAGGTGCAAAAAAATTAAAAATTGAAAAAGGTTTCTTTCTTAAGTATTTGACCTTGATATAAGGATTCAGGAGCATTTTTTGTTTGTCTTTATCTAAAAAAAGGCTCAGATATAGCAATTTCAATATCTAATGTGGGTGATATTTTGAAAAATCTGATTTTTTTGCCTGCGAAAGCACTCGTATATATCAATCGATTCCGATGTGAGTGAGCATGTGCACAGCAATTACTAAGGTCTCGATCAAGTTCACTGGTTAGCCTCATCCACCATATTGTCTTAAAATGGCAGACACTTTTAAGAAATCGCCGAATTTGGCAGTCAAATATAAGTTACTTTAAATAAAAGCAGCTTGGATAAACCTGACTAATTTCGCGAAATTCTTATTCATAATGATTTAGTATTGATAAAAATTAGTATTGAATCTCCTATATTCGGTTTCCACTAAATTGAGCTTCATGTGTTTGAATAATATAAGTTGGCTTTTAAAACTAAGGAATATGAAAGCTACCTCTTCCTCCCGGCACTGGCCGGAAGGACTTTTTAATAGGTGGATGTTATATGTTTAACAATGTTTGATTTGATTTTAATTTTTGTTTTAAATATAAAACCGTAACTTTTTCCTGAAATTATTGCTATATTTTCAAAGTCTTATTGCTCTAAAATATTTTTAATTTTTCCATTTAAAAGCAATTCTTATAAACTAACTTCTTTTTTAAATAAGTTCTAAGCATGATTTAAATGTTAAGAATGTGTAATTTTTCTTATCCGCTGTGATTTGCTTTTGTTTTATTTAATATGAACATGGAGTCTAAATTTTGAGTTCTCTGGAATATGTATATATTTTTCTTTTAAACATATTCCTTAACTTAATCATGATTTCTAATTTTCGTCCGTTATTGCTGAAAAATGGAATTAATACAATACTTATTATTGAAAAGACACGGTAAACCATATTTAATTTAAATTTTTTATTCGCGTACATATTGTATTATGTGACTATGAGCAAAATAGATTTTATATGTTTTATAGGAAAAGATTGACCTCGAAAATAGAAAAAAAGCAAACTTAAAAATAAAGTAAATGACTGCATTAGAAATATTCTTATTGTTTGGCCCGGCCGGACTCATAGAAAAAAAATTCGTCCTGGCCCGGTAAAAAACATAAAAGTTCGGCCCGAGCCCGGCCCGGAAAGAAATTAAAATCTCGGCACGAGTGAATTTCAACAAAACATCGATTTTTTATTTCTTTTTTGAGTGTTAAAAATCTGGAAAATGCTATACAGTAAGATGGAATTGCATAGAAAAGAAAAAAAAAAAAGGGTTATAGACAAGTTCCCTTCTTAGCGAGTGTAAATGTATTATATATTCTTTTTTTATGCATTAGTATATTAATTATGCATGGATCAACACGTTAGTGAGTTTAAAACTGGGTTCCGTCATACGCAGGTTCTTTTTCACACGTTTTACTATGTTTTAATTTAGCTATATTTTAATAAGCACAGAAATCTAGTGTTCTTTAAAAAGAATAAATTTTAATGTTCAAGTGTAAAATAATGGCGATTTAAAAATGTATGCATTTTTTGCAAAAATATTTGGGCCAGACCTAATTTTACTGACCTTTGAATAGACCAGGCCACGGTGAGACAATGATTTTCATACGGGCTGGGTCAAAATTAGGACTGAAAATTTTGGGCCGTGAAGACTCGGAATGAACCAATCCCGGCTTAGTACAGAAAAAATAAGTTAGGCCCGGTCCGGCCCGAGCCTTCAAAAAAAAGTGTGGCCGGGTCCGGCCCGAGTTCCGTGAGTGAAAATTGGCCCAAGCCGGCCCGTGCAGATATCAAGTGCGTGTTCAATTGTTAAAAGAGTTATATTTCAAACTGCTACATGAAGAAATATAACAGACAATCACTTTTAAACACTCTAACGATCAATCTTTTTCTATACAACATACGACTATTTAGCTAATAATCTTAACATTCCACATATCTACACGGATAAATGCTTAAAATTAAATAAGACTTACCTTTATTTTATGTATTCCATAAAGAATAATTTTAATGGTATCCTAATCTGTTAATCTTAAGATGGCGGACGAAAAAGTGATCATTTTTCTTATCTTTTAAGGGTGTCGTCGCCTTGCGGCTCTGATTGGTTAATAAGCAATGCACACGTAAGTCACTATTTCAAGAGTGAGACATTTCACTCCTTTCTAGAGAGTGGAAAATTCCACTCTTTAAGGAGTGTATTTTTATAAAATTCACTCCCAAAAAGAGTAAGAATGCCTGTCACTCTCACTTCTCCCAATTTTAGAGTGTATGTAGTAGAATTTGTAGGTATTAGATTGAACTAAAAACGAATAGCCACACTGTGTCAGGTTTTCTTTTCTTTTTAAGTTCCGCGTTCCGTACCTCAAAAGGAAAAACTCGCTTTGGAAATCTCGATTATGGAAAACACGCAATAAATCCACCATAGAGCTATAAATTTATGATTTTCGGATTTTTTTTCTTTTACATGTCATAGGCGTAAACAGGGGGGGGGGTGCCCTGGGTGCCCGGGCACCCCCACCCCCACCCCCACCCCCCGCTTCCCCAGATTCAAGCACAGTTATTTTAAAAAATCGAAATCTACAAAAGAAAAAAGAAGTGAAAGCAGAGTTCAATTAGTTTAGCAAATTAGTTTAGTTCAAAAAACTAACACCCTAAGTTTTGAAATGTGATAAAAAATGAAACACTCGTTCTTTTTTGCTTTCTTTCTTTTCTTTTTAAAGAAAATTATGTTGTTTATCTTTTTTAAAATTAGAACGTTTACAAGAATCTGTATTCTAGTAAGTCAAAAAGGTGGCTTTATAATTCCACTTTGACGTCTTTTGTTTCTGGGAAATTTTTTTTAAAGCCATTCCTTCTATTGCATGTTTTTGCAATTTCATGATAAATTAACGCAAGTTCTTAACGAACTAGAAACTATTTGTCTCTTTGCTTTCGTAGTTTAAAGTCTAGAGAGAAGCAAAAAAATTTGAAAGGGAATGCAGATGTAAAACAATAATTCTGAAATGCGATTAGCAGGGGGAAAGGGGATTAGGGGAGGGGTACACTGAACCTGCCTCCTTTGAAAAGGAAAAATAATAGCACAGAAAATTCAAATTAATCTGGAGGCTGGTTGATTGGTTGAATTTCGTGTTTCGCGGCCATTTTTTGACATTCGTAAAAAGAATATGGTTGCTGTCTTTCAAGTCAATATAGTATTTTTTTTTCCTCTGAAAATTTTTATACGATTTTTAGAGTCTCTTCTCGTTTCGCAGCGTTCTTTTGAATGTAGGAAAAGGAACCCGGTTTCAATCTTTTAGCCCAGTGCAGTAAATTTTGACCGAATTTGCGATTTTATTCTGAAGATCATTTCATAATATTTACGATTTCTTCCCAAAATCGTTTGACGAAATTCACGTTTTTCTACGCGATTTTTTGTCGAAATCTGCACTTTTCACCGCTAAACTTTGACAAATTGGTGTTTTTTACCACAATCCTTTGACGAAATTCGCATTTTTTACTGCGATGTTTTGACGAAATTGACATTTTTTTTAGCACGATCCTTCGATGAAATTCGCTTTTTCTTTCCGAAATCTTTTGACAAAATTCGCGCTTTCTTTCTACGATCCTTTGACGAAATTCTCGTTTTTACCGCGATCCTTTGACGAAATTTATTTTCTGTTGCGACTGATTGACGAAAGTGATTCTTTTACAGGGAGATAATTTGTCGAAATTCGCGATAGTATTGCTCGACCGATCGGGAAAATTCTCGATATTTTTCCGTATCAATTAACAAAATTCTCTACTCTTTTCCGCGACATTTTGACGAAATTTGCAAAATTTTTTCATCAATCGTTTATCGAAATTCATAATTTTTTTGCGCAATCTTTTGACGAAACTGGCGATTACTTTTTACACTCTTTTATCGAAATTCCCGATATTTTTCCACGATCGTTTGAAGAAATTCTCAAAATTTTCCGGGATCAATTCACGAATTGATTTTAAGAAGTGGCATAAAAGAAATAAAAATCACGGGCTTCAAAATTTTTTTTAAATACTCACTAAAGAATCACAGGTCTGTGAAGAATTTGGAGGGGGGAAATACTGCACAGCATTTTTTAATTATGCGGGACTTTCTTTTTCTGTGCACAAATCGCGCGATCCCGCACGTTATTTCAAAGCATGTACCTCAAAGAAAACTTCATTACTAGAGGAAATTCGTTGGTTGGTTTTTAGGTAGCTTTCATTACAAAATGCAGCCGTTTATTGCAGCCGTTCGGAGGAAAGCGATTTCAAAAAATTTTGGTATATTTTCATCGATCATGACCCCCAGACCCCGAAACCACCCTCCGTTCAAAATTGATATATATATATATATATATATATATATATATATATCTCCATATATATATATCTGACCTATGTCACACTGTAACTCTCATATTTATGAACCGATTTGGATGTAATTCAGTGTGTACATAGTACATACCAATGTCTCGACCGAGTTCGTTGGCCAGCTTCATCCGCCATTTTGTTTCAAAATGGCGGCCATTTAAAATTTTTAAAAAAATTTAAAATTTGAAATGTGGTACCAAAAAATTGAAAATGGAAAAAGATTTTTTTCTTATGTATTTGACCTTTATACAAAGACTCCGGAGCAGTTTTTGTTTCGTCTATATCTTAAAAAATGGCTGAGTTATAGCATTTTGAATTTCTATCGTGGCTGACATTTTGAAACGTCCTGAAATTTGTCACGCGATAAAAGGCGTATTTATGAACCGATTTGGATGTAACTTCGTTTATACATAGTACATACCAATGCCTCGACCGAGTTCGTTGGCCAGCTTCATCCGCCATCTTGTTTAAAAATGGCGGCCATTTAAATGTTTAAGAAAAAATTAAATTTGAAATGTGGTACCAAAAAATTGAAAATTTAAAAAAATATTTTTTTTTTATGTGTTTGACCTTGATAAAAAGATTCGGGAGCAGCTTTTGTTTCGTCTATATATTAAAAAATGGCTGAGTTATAGCATTTTGAATTTCTAGCGTGTCTGACATTTCGAAACGTCCTGATTTTTGTCACGTGATAACAGACGTATTTATGAACCGATTTGGATGTACCTTGGTGTGTGCATAGTACATACAAATATCTCGACCGAGTTCGTTGGCCAGCTTCATCCGACATCTTGTTTCAAAATGGCAGCCATTTAAATAAATTTTAAAAATTTAAAATTTAAAATGAGATACCAAAAAATTGGAAAATGAAAAAGATTTTTTTCGTATGTGTTTGACCTTAATACAAAGATTCCGGAACAGGTTTTGTTTCGTCTATATCTAAAAAAAATGGCTGAGTTATAGCATTTTGAATTTCTATTGTGGCTGACATTTTAAAACGACCTGATTTTTGTCACGCGATAACAGGCGTATTTATGAACCGATTTGGATGTAACTTGGTCTTTACATAGTACATACCAATGTCTCGACCGAGTTCGTTGGCCAGCTTCATTCGCCATCTTGTTTCAAAAGGATTGCCATTTAAAAAAATGTAATTTAAAATTTAAAATGAGGTAATAAAAAATTGGAAAATGAAAAAGATTTTTTTTTTTGTGTTTGGCCTTGATACAAAGATTCTGGAGCAGTTTTTGTTTCTGAAAATTTGTTCTTTTGTTTATATCTTAAAAAATGGTTGAATTATAGCGCTTTGAATTTCTAGCATGGCTAACACTTTGAAACGATCTTGTATTTGTCACGCGATAACTCACGTATTCGCCTATTTCGATGGAAGAAGGCAAGTGGATAGTATACATCAATATCTCGACGAAGTTCCCTGGCCAGCTTCATCAGCCATCTTGCTTCAAAATGCGGCCAATTAAATAAAATTATATTTAAAGTGAGGTGCAAAAAAATTAGAAATTGAAAAAGGTTTCTTTCTTAAATACTTGACCTTGATATAAGGATTCAGGAGCATTTTTTGTTTGTCTTTATCTTAAAAAATGGCTCAGATATAGCAGTTTCAATTTCTAATGTGGGTGACATTTTGAAAAATCTGATTTTTTGCCTGCGACTGCACTCGTATATATCAACCGATTCAGATGTGAGTGAGCATGTGCACAGCAATTACTAAGGTCTCGACCAAGTTCACTGGTTAGCCTCATCCACCATGTTGTCTTAAAATGGCAGGCACTTTAAGAAATCGCCAAATTTGGCAGCCAAATATAAGTTACTTTAAATAAAAGCAGCTTGGATAAAGCTGACTAATGTCGCGAAATTCTCATTCATAATGATTTAGTATTGATAAAAATTAGTATTGAATCTCCTATATTCGGTTTCCACTAAATTGAGTTTCGTGTGTTTGAATAATATAAGTTGGCTTTTTTAAAATAAGGAATATGAAAGCTACCTCTTCCTCCCGGCACTGGCCGGAAGGACTTTTTTAAACGAACATAGAATTAAACAAATCTAAGATTGGGGAGGAGGGCTGCCTTCAGAAACGTACTCCCGAGCAAGCTACGACCTCTTTTGTCTCGAAACAAGCAAATCTTGAATTATTGCGCTTTTTGTTTCGAGCAAAATTAAATTTTCAGCTTTCTTATAAGAACTGATTTGACATTATTCCAATTTGAATTCAATCACGACAATTGCAAAAATTACCAGAGAATTTTTCCTGTTTCAAAAAAAGTAAAAAAAATCACCTCAAAGCACGAAAACACCCGCTAAAAATTGCATAAAAAATTCTGAAAAGATTAAAAAAACCACAGGGAACGAAATTAACTATTTTGGTAAAAGATTTAAACCGGATTCTTTTTAGGAATGTCGAAAAAAAAAATCATCGCGAAATGCGAAAAAAACCCTCTAAAAATAACATTAAAAATTTGTTAAAAATGGAAAAATCGCTGCAAGAATCTCGAAAACACTTTATTGAAAAGAAGACAAAATTTACTGGATAAAATATTGAAATAGGATTCTTTTTTACTAATTTGAAAAAATTGCCGGAAAATGCGAAAAAATTCGCATAAAAAATTAATTGAAAAATTCCAGAAATTATCTTCGATATGCATGAGTTCAGGCATACAGATCCTGTCAAATCTCACGGCTGTGCGGGCTGCATTGTTTTTTTAGAGTTCAGCGTGCGCGCGCGTACACACACACAGAAAGACAGACAAGTACCTATCTTTATTATTATAGTCGCATCATGATAGTATAATTTGTATCATCTTGATAAAAATTTAGTGTATATTATCATGACCTGTTTTACCTAATATATTCGACACATTCTGAAGTAAAAATATGAATTATCGTAATTTCCGGCCTGTAATCCGCGGACCAAACAATTATGTTCGGACGCAGAAATCTTGTTTCATAAAACGTAACTTGTTAAATCGCGATAAATATTTAACTTCAATAATGGAATAAAATTTCTGGGTCGAAACATGATTGTTTGATCCGCGGATTATAGGCCGGAAATTACGGTATTAATGAATATTATAATTATTTATAATATTATAATAATTATTTACAGTCGGACCTCGATATCTTGAACCTCCTTATCTCGAAACCCTTGATATCTCGAAAAAATACATTTCCCCTGCATTTCCATCAAAATTCTTATGTATTTTCCATAGTTATCTCGAAATATATTTTCCAAAACCCTTGATTTGTCGAAATGTTTTCCACAGAAATTAGTTTGCCTTTTTACTTTTGTCAGTTGTAGAACCAGTTTAATCTGGATGTGGGATTCATATTATATTATCCCATTGTTGATACAAAGATCTTAAAGGGTAAGAATAGAAGGCTTTTGAAACCGAAAAAAGAAACAACATCGTTTTTTTTTTTTTTTTTTTTTTTTTTTTTTTTTTTTTTTTTTCAGCCTTTGCGGGAAAGTGCATCGGGTGATGCAGCTACCTCGCTACCTGTGAAGAGTGGCTATTAGAACATCCTTCTCTTTTAAAGGACTATAAAGCAGATGATATGTTTAACGCAAATGAAACTGGATTATTCTACCAGTGTTTTCCCAACAAAACGCCTGCATTTAAAGAAACTAGGGGATCGTACCCGGGCTTCCCGAGTTACAGAATATAGGTGAAAACATTTTTTTTTTAATTGAAAACTAATATCTTTTTTTATATACAATAATTTTTTTAGATTGACCACTTACATTAAAAAAGCATTTTTCATATGGAAAATACGAATTTTACAATCAAATAAATTTTTGAAATTTATAAAAAGCGATATTTTCTTATTAGCCGCATGCTAAGAGTTATTTGCCAAGATTTTGCTACTTATGGCATCCTTTTATATTCTGAAAATTTCAGAGCTTATACATGTCTGGTAAATTTGTGTTTTATTTATATTATTTTATTTATTTATTCATAGGGAAGTATTTTTTTTAGTGGATATTAGCAGTAAGAAAATGGTGAACACTTTATTTTGTTTTAAGGGCAAATCTTTTGTAATCTTTTGTAATCGAAATCCGGGCAATTTAAATAAATTAAAAAATATTTCATGCTAATTTTTTTTTAAACCATAGACAATCAGTAAACTGAGATGAACTTTGCAAACAAATCCCATTTGAAAAAAAAAATGCTATTCGGTGATCTAAAAATTTAAATTGTACTATTACAAATATGTTAGATTTGTGTTTTTTCAATATTATTCTTTTATTTGTTTATAAAAGAAGTATTAATTTCGTTAATTTGTCTTTCACAAATATATTAGATTGGTGGTTTTTTTAATATTATTATTTTATTTGTTTATAAAGGAAGTATTAACTTCGTTATGCAAAAATAGTCAGAAACAAATGCTGAAAAATGTTTGTTGCTTTATGTGCAAAATGTTTAATATTATTATGTATTGAAACTGGCACGTGATAAGATAAACTTTTTAAAAAAATCATGCTTAAAAATTATTTTAGAAAATATAATACATCAGTCAACGAATACAGTTTTTAAACAAATTGTATTTGAAAATAAATTTTTTTCCCTATGCGACGAAAATTAAAAATGTACGATGGTCAGAAGATTAAAAAATTGCAGTAGTGAAAATTTCAAGACCGAAATTTGATTGTGAAGTGTTGCCATTCGCAAAATGACGTAAGCGTTACGCACAGATAAGTTTGTTCTTTATAATATAGATAGATATTTAATCAGCAAAATATAATAAAGATCAGTTATTAGGATGTGGTTATCAATTGAGGCTCTTATGCTTGGACTTCCGGAATGAAAACAGCAATTTTCACCTTCCCAAAATTTGCATGTGCACTTCTCATATCTATATTCATCATTTTTTTTTTATTGTATTTTGTTTGATCATCTAAAAATCATTTTAACTCAAAACTTGAAGTCAAGATTGTCAGCACCTTTTTTTATGTGAACAGACGCACTCTTTACTTGAGATTATCTAATCTCAATTACGGAGAGTAAAAATTTCCGTAATTTATGTTTTTTAGACGCATTTGTGTTAAAATGCTTAGCTTTATCTAAGAAAATGATAGTTTTCTTTTAAATATGACTTCATTTTTACTTAAATAAGCATTTCGCCTAGTGTCTGAAACTTAGTATCAGTACACATGCAGAAGGAAAAACAATATAGAAAATTTATGAGGAAAAACGCGTGTTTTCAAAAGCAGTATGTCATTTTCCGTTATTATGCCCCTAAAATAATACCCCGCTCCTAATGGGATTTTGCGTCACTAAACCCTATACAACAATTTTTGTCAACAATTTTGAATTTTTGTCAGAAAATAGCATGAATAAAGTTAAAAATACATCATTATTTCTCTCTTGTCTGCAACAATGAAAGCTATCTAATTTTCATCATTTTGAAGAAATTTCATAAAATGCTTTTAAAATTAAAATATAAAAGTGGGGATATTTAAAAAAACAGATAGTGCGATCACATCTACAAAGGAAGAGCTTTCAGTTAAATATATGTATATATATTAGTAAAATTGGTTCAGCAGAAAGATCAGGGCAGATGACTAAAAAACACACTTGATTTTTAAATATATAAGTTATATAAAATTAGGAAAAGTTAAATTAAGCAAATTATGTTATTATGATAAAATTATAGTAGAATGTCCTAAAGAATAGTATTAAAATTTTATTGTTCCAGAGAATTTTCGACAAAAACTTCAGGAACATAATATTATTTTAAACCTCGAATTATTTGTTTGCTTGTCTAATTCGGCGAAGCAAATCCATCCAGGCGAGAATCATCAATTTCTGTAATATAAATGGCTATTATTTGCATACCACCTCTCTTTTATAAAGATACTCTAAATTTTTGTAAAACATTGCGTTTTATCAGTGTGTGATTTCGATTACATTATTTTCAAAAGTGAAAGCATTTTCACCTGTGAAGAATTTCAAAACAGCTGGACTGTGAAAATGACGCACTTCTACAAAATGAAATTCATGTTTAACAATGAAAATACACGCGTTTTTGTAAAATGACGTCATTTGCATCCGCTAAAGCAATCCACTTTTACAACCCAGTCTTAAACGTCGTCTATAGAAAAGTGTGCATATGACGTCATTATCACGGAATGACAGACAATATTCTTGACATAGCCCATATTTTAATTTCAACTATTTTTTCAGGTTTTTTGAGAAAATGGCAACAAAAAGATACAGTATCTCCTATTTTTGACTATTTTACATTTACTTTCAATGACTTTCAACAGAAATGGGGTACTTTTGTTGCCACGATAAGAAAAATGGTATTAGAAACTACAAAAAAATTAATATCTCAAAAATAAATTGAGATACAGCTTTCAAACAAATTGCATTTAAAAGAGCATTTTTTTCTTTATACGACGGTGTAAAAATTTAAAAGGCGCGATGTTTAGAAGTTTAAAAAAATCCCTGCCGGACCGGCCTACAGGCAGAGGTAGATTTCGAAGTTAAGTATACAAATTTCATCAACAAAAACAAAATCATTATTAGATATAAATCCACTTTAGCAGTTTTATCTGTCTGCTTTTGACGAGTTTTTATTTCATTTTTATAAAATAGCTGGTTTTATCAGAATCATGTTAAGGCGATATTAAAAAAAATATTTTTCCATACTCAACAACTCGAAATTTTCTGGCACATTTTCAGATTCATTTTTAATAAAAAAAAAAATATATGAAACATGATGACGTGATTTTTGAAAATATTTATAAGCGACCTGTGTTTTTATTTTTCTTTCAATTAATTAAAACTTGATTAATAAACAATTATTTTCTCAGTAGGGCAATATTTTTCGCTTCTAACACAATCGCTTCGGTAAATTCTGTTCAAAATGCCCACTTTGACATCATTTTTTGAAATACATTCTGCCTCTATCAAAAAATCGATCATTACTGTACATTATATAGTTTCTGAATAAGAGAATCTAGCAATTGGATGCGTTTGAGAGCAAAAATGAATTTAAAAATGAGTAAGAAAATAGACAGTTTGGATTTGAATGCACCCTTAATAAGATGATTTTTTTCTTCAATCGCTATGTATTTTTAATTTGTTTTTGCTGTAAGAATTGGCCCTATCAAAAACTTCTCTATATAAATGTTGAAGACAATATTAAGAAGATATATGATAAATTCATGGAGATTTTATATCTTGTGAATTGACGGAGTTATGAAAATTTTTCTTCTTCAACCCCCTTTTTCGTTTTCGTTTTTAACTTTTTTTTTTTTTTTTTTTTTTTTTTTTTTTTTTGCGGTACGAATTGGTCCTATTAAAAACTTGTGAATATAAAAGCTGTAGATAATATTAAGGAGATGTATAATAAAATTATTGGATTTGATATCTTGAGAATTGACGAAGTAAGGAATTTTTTTCTCCCAAAAACCCTATTTTTGCGCTCCTTGAGCCTATTTTAAATTTTATCAAAAATCTGTGATGCATGAATTTTTGGCGCTATTTTTAGAAGTAATGAAAACTTTAAACTGATTTGATATGTACAAAAATTAAGAAGTTATGGGGTTTTTTCGGTTTTCACAAAACCCCTCCCTATTTCCATCCCCTTTGTCCGCTTTTGCCCATTAACGAACTTGAGCGAGATTTTACGTCCCTTGATTTTATGTATCAGTTTGAAAGAGATTTGTGTAGAATTGCGGAAGTTATCGTGTCCAGAAGAAAGTGATAACACAATTGCTTCGGGAAATTCCGTTCAAAATGCCCATTTTGACATCATTTTTTGAAATATATTCTGCCTCTATCGAAAAATCGATCATTACTTTACATTATATAGTTTCTGAATAAGAGAATCTAGCAATTGGATGCATTTGAGAGCAAAAATGAATTTAAAAATGAGTAACAAAATAAGCAGTTTGGATTTGATTGCATCCTTAATGCAATGATTTTTCCAACACAATCCGCTTCGGGAAATTCGGTTAAAATGCCCACTTTAACAGCGTTTTTTTAAATATATTCTGCCTCTATCAAAAAATCGACCATTTTGGTACATTATATTGTTTCTGAGTAAGAAAACGTACCAATTGGAAGCCTTTGAGAGCAAAAATGAATTGTAAAATGAGTCATAAAATGAGCAGTTTCGATTTGAATACACCCTTACTTAGATGATTTTTTTCTTCAACCGCTATGTATTTTTATTTATTTATTTTTATTTTATTATTATTATTTTTTTTTTTTTGCTGTAAGAATTGGTCCTATCCAAAACTTTTCTATACAGATGTTGTAGGCAATATTAAGAAGATATATGATAAATTCATGGGGATTTTATACCTTTTGAATTGACGGAGTTATGGATTTTTTACTTCTTCAAACCCCCTTTTTGTTTTCGTTTTTAATTTTTTTTGCGGTACGAATTGGTCCTATCAAAAACTTGTGAATATAAAAGTTATTGATAATATTAAGGAGATTTATAATAAAATTAATTGGAATTGATATCTTAAGAATTGACGAAGTTATGAATTTTTTTCTCCCAAAAACCCTATTTTTTGCGCCCCTTGAGCCCATTTTTAACTTTATCAAAAATCTGTGATACATAAAATTTTGGCGCTATTTTTAGAAGTAAAAAAAACTTTAAACTGATTTGATATGTATAAAAATTAAGAAGTTATGGGGGGTTTTCGGTTTTCGCAAAACCCCTCCCTATTTCCATCCCCTTGGTCCGATTTTGCCCATTAACGAACTTGACCGAGATTTTATGCCCATTGATTTTATGTATCAGTTTGGAAGAGATTGGTGCAGAATTACGAAAGTTATCGTGTCCAGAAGAAAGTGATATATATAGATAGATAGATAGATAGATAGATAGATATATAAAGTTTTTTACTGAGGGTGGATTTGGGTTCTAGGGGTCATGATCGGTGTAGATCTGCAAAAATTTTTCAGAAATTCCAACATGGGAACGATCCCAATAGGTAGTATTTCATACGAAATCTACCTAAAATGTGCAATAGAGAAAATTGCAAAACCAAAATTTTATTTCAAATTTCAAAGTGTTGCCATTCACAAAATGACATATGCGTTACGCACAGATATGTTTGTCCTTTATAATATAGATACGACGTGACAAAGAGAATAAACTTCGTGTAACTGTGCTTTTGGCAGCAAATCAAAGTGATAAAGAAAAGCTTCCTCATGAAAGGACGATAAAAAAATCCGAGGTGCTTTGTTATAAAATTAAGTCATTTCTAATGATGTAGAGGTCAAATATAAAAGCTTGGATGGCAAACGTAATTTTTGCTAATTGGCTGATAGGAATCGGTAAAACAATGTCTAAAAGTAAAATACGCATTCTCCTCTTCATAGACAATTGTAAAACCTACTCTAATCTTCCAACGTTAAAAAGTATTACTGTTAAATTTTTGCCGCCGAACACGACTTCGAAGTTTCGACCAGTGCAACCATCGACAACCATTCGGCCAGGAGATAATCCGTAGCTTCAAAGTTGGTTATCCGAACCCACATTGTGAGAAATTTCTGAATAATAACAGCGAAGGCAAATTTTCTAACACACCTATCAACATCTTACAGTCAACGCGAATGGCTAATTATGCATGGAAAAATGTTACAGAAACAATAAGAAATTGTTTCATAAAAGCAGGCTCTTTAGAATATGTAACTTCCTGTGAAACAGAGGAAGTTGATTCCATTAAGCAAGCAACTGAAGGAGAACTGATTCCAGAACAGCTGGAATCGATACAAAAGGCGTGTCACACTGAGATTTCATTCGAAGAATTATTAAATGTAGACAATGAGCTTGAAACGTGTGGCACTATGACAGATGAAGAGATTGTTTCGAGCATTAATGCAGAAATTTCTGATGAAGAAATTAAAGACCTACAAGATGAACAAGAGCATGCAAAAATTATAGTGAAAGAAACCGAGAAGACAGTTGACCTGCTGCGGAGTTTTCTTGAATCAAATGAAAATATTAGAACTAAAGCATTTGGTACCATTGCTATGTTACAGAAAACCGTGCAATTGCAAAAAGATTCTGAGAGACGGCAGACTCCAATTAAGAACTTTTGTTCCAAAACAACTGAATGCATTTCTTAATGACGAATTGGATATTGTTTAATCAAAACAAGTATGTGTGTAACACAATTTTGAAATTATTAAAACTTTGAGAAGTGTAATTTGTTAATTATATGTATATTATATGTAGCTTTTGAGTAATCTTATTTTTTACAGCAAAAAGCAGTTTGTGAGATTAGATTTTTTAATTTTGTCGAAACCTTGTTAACTCGAAACCTCTATATCTCGAAATTTTCTCTCTTCCCCACAGATTCGAGATATCGAGGTTGTACTATATAGGCTTTCCTCTAAAATTCCTTGGGTCCCTCCGGTGATCCCTAAGAAGTGATGGAGTCACATTCTGAAAAACTTTCGTGCGTATGTACTGGTGTACCGCATGTATTATCTGAGATTTATCATCCGGCAAAATTTCATGCAGCGTTTCCTGTGCCTATAGAAGTTTCCAGAATGGTTAAAGACCTTTTTTAATGTTTATAAGAAGTTAGGGTACAAAAAGGTTTTACACTTGTGACCACACTTAGTCACTGTCTTATCTCACTGCTGCAAGAACGTTTACATATCTGTTTTTTACCATTAGATCTAGTTTTAATGTTTTGAACTCTTTCTCTTCCTTCCTCACGCAAACAAAAATCGCGTTTGAGCACTTTTGAAAAGAAATACCACACAATTATACTTTCTAAGATGAAAATCTGTCTAAAACGGAAATTCGACCCATTTCTCGGATTTCCGTTTTAGAAGGTTTTACTATATAAGATATTGTTTGCATCCAACATGTTCAGGTTAAAAAGTCTGGGCACCCCCCCCCCCCCCCCCCGCCCCGTTCAAAAGGCTGGTTACGCTTATGCATGTGCTACAAGACCTTCCTTTGTGCCAAATTTAAAGTTTCTAGGTCAAGCGGAAGTAACCTATAGGTTCTAACAGTAAAATCTATAGGGTACTTCCGGTTGACCTAGAGCCTTGAAATGTGCACGAAGGAAGGTCTTATAGCACATGAAATGGAAAAAAATCCGACAATCATTAATTTATAAATTTATGTCGATTTATTGCATGACACTTCGTTCGTGAATTCTCATAATCCGGTAATGCTAATCATTTATAAATAAAACAACATAATATTAGGTTGAGCAAAAATTTCTGGGAAATTTTTAATCTAATAGTTACCAGAATTTGTATCGTATATAGCAGTATTAGTGGTATATCTATAGAAGTTCAGTTTTTCGGCTCCAAAATGCCTAATGTACAATATGATTTGCGTGTGTTGGTCAGGCATTATTGGAGAAAAGGTCAAACGATTCTGAAAGCCGTGGGTGAGATTAATGAGGGTGAAGGTACTGGTACGGTGGCAAACTTCCAGCAAATCCGGAATCTGGCAGGAAGATGGCAGAAAGTCGTGGACTATGATGGTCTCTACTTTGAAGAATTGTCCTTGTTGCTTTTGTTGTTAATTTGCGCATAACAACTCAACTTTCACAAATTTCTCAGAACTTTTTGCTCAACCTAGTATTATAAGTTAATGATTTTCCGTTTTCTTCCTTTATATGTGCTATAAGATCCTCCGTCGTGCCAACTTTCAAGGGTCTAGGTCAATCGGAAGTACTCTATAGGTATTGAGAGGAAAACTTTTTGGATACATCCAGTTAACCTAGATTCTTGAAATTTGACACGAAGGAAAGTCTTATAACACATGTAAAAGAAAAAATACGAAAATGATCATTTTATAAATATATGTTGCTTTATATTATGTGACAAACTTATGAATTTCCATAATCGGTACAAATGCCAAATTAACGCATTGTAACGGAATTTTTGTTAACCGTAATATAACATAACGGCACGTACGCGAGTCCTACTTGCACTTGTCCTGATTTTTAGCCCCCGGTACGGTATGCTATTTCTGTCTCCCAGCTTATTTTGTGTCGTATCCAAAAAATAACGTTACATTACAGAAGCCAGCCGTAAAACAAAGCAGTACGATCAAATACTCTATAGCAATTTTTTAAACTTATAAGCATCGCACATTTTCGATTTTTATACCGTCGTATTGGGGGAAAAAAGTACTTTTTAATGCAATTTGTTTAAAAACTGCATCTCCATTTATTTTTGAGATATTATTATTATTATTATTTTTTTTTTTTTGTACTTTTTAGAACCATTTGCTTAATTTTGGCAACGGAAGAACTCCATTTCAAAGTGAAAGAAAAATAGCAATTATATCTTTTTGTTGCCATTTTGCCATAACAACTTTAAAAAAAAAAATAATTAAAATACGTTCTATTTTGAAAAAATATAAATGAAGGATTTCTGATTAAACATGGAGCTATTAGAACCTAAATTTAATTTTAAATATCTATATTAATAATACAAACAAATGAAGGCCTGTGAATCTTTAGATAGCCGATTTTTTTGTCGAGATTTTTGAATGACGAAATCTCTTTTTTTTGGATTTGTGTATTATTCAGCGATAGTGACGTCTTAAGCGTACTTTACTGTAGATGTTGTTTAACACTGGATCGCAAATGATGAATTCTTCAGCCGATGTGGATGACGTCAGTTTATGTAAAATAAAATCGCGTGTTATAAGTCTTAAAACTGAGCTGCAGTAGAGTCCCGATTATCGGAGTTCCCGCTTTCACCGAGTTATTTTCTTCTGATGGACTGATGGCTTCCATTATTATGAAACAGTCATTATAAATGAAGTGTTAGGTGAAGATGAAAGAGCAGTCGTAAAAAGTTAGAACTCTGATTTTCTGGTCAGAATGGGGGAAAAAAATGGCCATAATTTTTTTTTTTTTTACTTCATTTATAATGACTGTTTCATAATAATGGAAGCCATCAGTCCATCAGAAGAAAATGATCCATTTCAAAGGTATAAGTTCGATTAACTCGGATAATCGGGACTCTTTGTATCTATATTTATATACACACACATATATATATATATATATATATATATATTTTTTTTTTTTTTTTTGTCATCGGGGGCGACACTAAATTCTGAAAAAGCAGAATTCCTGTTTTCTAGTTCTTGTTTTGTTTTTTAAAGCTATTTCAGCGTTGATTTTATGTGACAGCTCAAATTTTCTCGCTTCACATTCATAGTGAGGTGCTGATTAAGGGATCGTCCATTAATTACGCGACGCAAATTTTGTGGTTTTTTGACCCGCCCTTTCCCTTATGTCACACTCTAGTGGTACCCAAAATCGTGTTGTAAAGGCATATTTCTTTAAACAATTAATTTAGAGTTAATTTCATTTCAAAAAACGTTATGTACATCTATTACCTACCGATATAAATACAGTAGAACCTTTTTTATCCGAAACTCTTTTAACCGAAACTCTCGGTTAATCGAAATCCTTTTTTAAAGCTTTTTTTTTCTTTTTACTATCATATTGCTTGTGTGAAAAATCCATTTTTAAAGCCTTTTCTTTTTAAACTATCATATTCATTGTGTGCAAGCGGTCCTTTCCGAACTACGAGTACCCTGGGCACACCCAAATACAAATTTATTAATAAGGACTTCTTTCTTTTTAAAACTTGTCTCTGTCTTAGTCTCTTTCGCTAACTTTCTCTTTTCTGAGTCTGTAATTTTCTTTCTGTGCTTGTGCAAAAACATATACTCTCAAAATAGCATGGGGTTTCCTTCTGGGAATACAAAAGGGTTGCAAACTGTTGTACTGTATTGTTAGATACATATTTTCTACACCCATTTCCTAGATTCCCTTTGCCAAAATACAAGTGCAATTTCCTCTTATTTATTTAGTTCTTTAGAGTTTCTGATTTAAAATTAAACATAAAGTTCCGAAATAAACGTGAAATACATATTGAATAGAATTTATTTCCGTTTCTGCATTTTTCAGTTTTGCGACACATCTCACAAAGAAAAAGTATGTATGTGTGTGTGTGGGGGGGGGGGGGGGGGGGCGCCGAATTTATTGTATTGTGTTCTCCGGATTTGTCCAGAATAACTTAGTTAGCAGAGTGTTGCCAGTTCTGGATTCAAATCCCGACCTGATTATTTTTCACTCAGTTGAAAAAAAAATTACAACTCTTATGATTTTACTCATATGTTTTCAAATGTTTTATTGTCAAATATATCTTCGCAGGAGCATCTGACGGAATAGCTAAACTTGCCGATTTTTTTGTTCTTTTAATTTGCGTTATCAGGAAGCAAGACTATCATTCCGTTCTTCAAGAGTTTTAATTCAACAAATTTGACAATCACGAAGTACATCAGATTTTTGTGACAAGTTTATATAACAACGTTAAAAATTTTATTTTACAGAGCTCATTCCGAAAAAATTAATATGAATTTTAAAAGATTTCTTAGAAATTTCATTCCTCTTTGAAACATGCTATTAGAATAAAACATTGACACAACGATGAAAACGTCGAAGCTTGATTTTAGGTAGATTTCGTATGAAATACTGAAATACTACCTATTTCTCCCATATGTTTGAATTTCTGAAAAAATTTTACATATCTACACCGATCATGGCCCCTAGAACCCAAAACCATCCTCAGTAAAAAAACTTTATATATATATATCACTTTTTTATGGACACGATAACTTCCGTAATTTTTCACAAATCTCTTCCAAACTGATACATAAAATCAAGAGGTAGAAAATCTCGGTCAAGTTCGTTAATGGGCAAAATCGGACCAAGGAGGTGGAAATAGAGAAGGGTTTTGTGAAAACCGAAACACCCCTTAACTTCTTAATTTTTATGCATATCAAATCAGTTTAAAGTTATTATAGCTATGAAGTTATATAGGCCAAAAATTTATGTATCACAGATTTTTGAAAAAATTAAAAATGGACTCAAGGGGCGCAAAAATAGGGTTTTAGGGAGAAAAAAATTCATAGCTTCGTCAATTCTTAAGATATCAAATTCACTTTAACTTATTATACATCTTCTCAATAGTATCTACAACTTTTATATTGACAAGTTTTTGATAGGGTCAACTCTTACTGAAAAAAAAAATTTAAAACGAAAAAAAATGGGGAGGGGGTGTTGAAGAAGAAAAAAATACATAACTTCGTCAGTTCTCAAGATATCTAATCCGCTTAAATTTATTATATATCTTATCAATATTATCTACAACTTCCATATTGACAAGTTTTTGATACAATTAACTCTTACTGCATAAAAAAAAAAAAAGAAAAATACTGGTTGACTAAAAAATTATCGTATTAAGGGTGTACTAAAATCCGAACGGTTTATTTTCTAACTCATTTTTAAATCCATTTTCGCTCTTAAACGCATCGAATTGGCAGATTATCTTATTCAGAAACTATATAATGTGCTGTATGGGTCAATTTTTTGATAAAGACAGAATATATTTCAAAAAATACTGTCAAAGTGGGCATTTTGAACCGAATTTCCCGAAGCGATAGTGCTGGAAACGAAAAAAATAGTCGTACTGAGAAAATAATTGTTTATTAATCAAGTTCTAATGAATTGAACGAAAAATAAAAACAGAGGTCGCTTATAAATCTCTTCAAAAAATCACGTCAGCAAGTTTTATGTTTCTACTTTTAAAAATGTGTCTGAAAATGTGTCAGAAAATTTCGAGCGTGGTAAAATATCTTTTTTAATACCGCCTTAATATGATTCAGGAGCTCTTACAGAAAAATGAAATTAAAAATTCGGCAAAAGCGGCCAGATAAAATTGTTAAACTGGGTTTATCTCTAATCTTGATTTAGTTTTTGTTGGTGAAATTAGTACTTAACTTCGAAATCTACCTCTGCCTGGTAGGGCGAGCCAGCAGGGATTTTTTTTAACCATTTGGAAATGGTTGTTGTTTTCGGTCGAGGATGGGGCCGAATGATGCTCGCATTTTATTTTTTTTAACGAAATTCAACGATGTTCTTTACTTTTAGAAGAATTTTTATTTGAATAGGTAATAGAAAGGCATAAAATCGTTAAAAATTGTTTGAATAGGTAATCGAAAGGCATAAAACCGTTAAAAAGGAAAATCGTCTTGCAAAGCAAAAATCGAGGTTTTCAACTTATTATGTTGGCCATGAAAATCGAGGCCTTCAACTGATTATGTAGCCCATGAAAATCGAGGTCTTCAACTGATTATGTAGCCCATGAAAATCGATTACAGAATAAAAGACGAACGCGGAAAAGGAAGCAATCTAATGTTTAATCGATTGATAGTAAAAGGCCATGTCTCGAGGGGCTCCAATCCACTAGCCACGGCGTTTTACAATCGGTCGATTCTAACCGGGAAAAATTGAGCTCAACGTAGGCAATTTGTCGCAATCTGTGGATGATTCGGTGGAACTGCTTTCGATTTGTAAACTGTTTTTCTTCTCGAAACGGGACTTTGAGAGTTTATCGATGAAGGTTTTGGTCGTCTGAAGTTTGATCTTTGCGATCTGTTGTTGAAGAGGATGCGACGGAATTTGGTGCACGAAATAAATTCTAAATGGTCGTTGTAATCTATTAAATTACAGTTATTTAAATCTGAAATGTAATTGATTTTTAAACCTGAACTGTAATTGGTTTTTGAACATCGATCGTCCTCACCGATACTTTAGTAGCATACTTGTTATTGTTATACTGATAGAAATTTCGGAGGAGGATCAAATCCTCCCGTTGACTATAGCCTTTGTGTAGTCTTCATATGAGGTTCATTTCATAATTTTATAATGAGCAAAAGATCATATATATTATTTCTGTTGTGAACATGCCTTTTTCTATGCATCTACAAAACGCAGAACAATGAATGAGGCATCATTCCAAAGGTTTTTGACTGGTTTCTGACATAATACACTCACATTTCGTTAAAACATGTTTTTGATTAAAATTTGCAGTTAATTAAAAATTAAATCCGCATTGTTTTCATAAATGAAATGAAAGGTCTTTCTCAAATCAATGTTGCCACAAAAATAAAATACCGAATTATATCAGGTTCACACGTGATTATAAAAAAGAATGAATAGTACAAAAAAAAATAATAAAGCGTGAAGCCTCCGCACGGATTTATTTTATATTTATAATTTCAAAATTGAAATGTTTTGAAGAATAGATACCATCGATCGACCGAAGTAGTGGTATTTCACGTGTAGCTTAAAAGATATACTTTGTTATATTGCAGGCATGTCAAACACGCAGCCCGCGGGCCACATCTGGCCCGCCGACCATTTATCTGTGGCCCGCGAAGCCTTTGCATTTATTTAGTTATCCCTTGCATAGTGCCTGCCATCAGTCCAGTTTTTCCAGGGACGTATCAGGTTGCATTATTACTAAAATCATCAGGGTGGACATTTTTTAAAAAATGTATTCAAAAATGATTTCAGGAGAAGATTTTTGAATTTCAAGAAACAGTTTAATCTGTTTCCCTCACCTCTAATAATTTATGTTCAAATTATTGTTCAGAATTTATTACTGCAGCTAATCAAAATTCAGCACGATTCCATATTAGCGCCATGAATACGGAGTTTCAAAATTTCTGTTATTATTCATCAATCGACTAATTTTTTGAAATACAATATGCAACCATTTGTTATTTTTCAAGTCAAATAAAATAATTTGAACCAAGGAAATGTATTTAATAAATGAAATAAAAAAGTAGCGGCATGTAAATAAATATGACATGTTTTATTAAATAGATTTTCTGATTTAAAATAAGGGGTGTTTATAAATGAATATCGGGGATTTGGCGCTTGGTAGTATTCATTACATAAAACTAAAAATTATAATTAATACATAAAATGAAAGAGCAACTCAAACAGTTTTACCTACAAGCTTACAAGGGTTCAATGTGAGCACCTTTTGTCATACGGCACAGATCAAGTCGATAGCTCAGTTCTTCCCAAACGTTGATTAGCAAAGAAGTTCTGTTCTGACGCTCACCCGATCTGACGCCATGTGATTTCTACTTGTGGGGTTCATAAAGAATCGTGTGCATGTGCCTCCACTACCAGCTGACCATTGCAGATGTTGCAACAATGACCCCACAAACACTAATCAACGTTTGGTAAGAACTGAGCTACCGACTTGATGTGTGCAGTGTACTCACATTGAACACTTGTAAGCTTTTGTAGGTAAAACTGTCTGAGTTGCTCTTTCAGTTTATGTATTAATTATAATTTTAAGTTTAATGTAATAAATACTACCAAGCGTTAAAACCCCGATATTATTTTAGAAATATATATATTTACTTTGAGAAAGCACGGAAGATTGACAACGATACCTATGCTAAATCTGTATTAGCGTGTACAATCAATTATTAAAATAAACGCAATTTATAATATTCAATTTTATTTATTTATTTATTTATTTCATTTATTTATTTTTTTTTTGGGGGGGGGGGGAGGTTGATAAAAGTAACTGTGAGCGTTTTTTCGAAAAATTAACATAAACTTATTATGTACTTAATGCTGGAACTTTGCATTAAAATTTCTTTAATATGGCTGTGTCTTGTACAGACAAATTTTCTTCTATGCAAGGATAATATTATTATCTTTTTTTTTTAACCCCTTCGGGACCGGCGGCTTTTACACAAATTTTATTCGGTTAACACCACTTTTATTTTAAAAGTTACCTTTACTTAAGGCGGTTTTCAAATCCAAAAGGGCAACTTTCTGACATAGGTTTTAATTTATTTTTGTTCGAAAATGTATGAAACTAGTAGGTGTTGTTGTTCAGAAACTATGTAATCGAGCTGTTTTTTCCGTTTTTTTGCAAACGCAGTAAATCTTTCAGGAAATAGTGTAAAAATGGGCGTTTTGAAACGAATTTCAACGCGAAAGAAGATATTCCACTAAAGAAAGGATGAAAAACGTGTTTGTCACCTGATCAAAATCGCTTATAACTCAATAGATAATTTATGTATCAAAAAATGTAAAACACAGCTCGATTCCAAATCGCTTCCATTGTCAGGCTTTGCAATTTTTCCGTAAAAAAATGAATTTGTAAATGTGTCAAAACATTTTGCGCTTGTTGAGCAGAGCAGTTGAGAACAGCCTTAAACAATCACGAAAATTTCTAATTAAAGAAACTAAATATTACTTTTCTTTTTTACTGGTGCCTAAAACAAATTCTGTATGCTCTTTTTGAGGGTGCATATATGCACCCATGGTTCTGAACGGGTTAATGTGGCCCGCAGCTTAGTATATAATGCTTAATTTGGCCCGCGGCGGTAAACGAGTTTGACATGCCTGTTATATTGGATTAAATTGTATTTTATATCTATTCAATTTATTTATTTTTTGTCCGTGTTTTTCCCAAAACGATGCCATCATCCTTTAATTCAGTTAAAATATGATTTTTAATATTTTTTCTCGCGCGTGCCTTTTGTTATCTCCGATCATTTTTACTTTCTTCTATCTTTACAAGAAGAAAGTATTGGTTTCATGAAAATTTTCGAATTCCAGTTTTCGACGGATTTATACGTTCTATGGGTCAGAGATGCCAAAAAAACATGTTTTTACAAAATGTCTGTCTGTGAGTCTGTCTGTCTGTCTGTCTGTCTGTCTGTCTGTCCGTCCGTCTGTCTGTCTGTCTGTCTGTCTGTCCGTCCGTCTGTCTGTCTGTATGTGACACAAATTTTGTGGGCACTCTATCTCAAGAACTAATGTACGGAATTTAATAAAAATTTATATTCAGGTAGTCCCTGATATAGATTGGTGCTGATTAGTTTTTGGTGTAAATCGCCCTGCAGGTGGCGCTGCTATGTAGCATTTTTCAGGATTTCCGCAAAAGCTCTATCTCAAGAACTAATGCACGGATTTTTATAAAACTTCAGATTCCGTTAATCCTTGATATGAATTGGTGCTGGTAACGTTTTGGTGAAAATCGCCCAACAGATGGCGCTGCTATGCTGCATTTTGAAGCATTTACACGATTTTCGTAATAGCTCAATCTCAAGAAATAATGCACAGATTTTCATCAAACTTCAGATTCAGTTAGTGCTTGACATGAATTGACGTTTTGCCCCTTGTGGTGTAAATCGCTCAACAGGTGGCGCTGCTATGCTGCACTTTTTGAGATTTCCGCAATAGCTCTATCTCAAGAACTAATACTTGGGTTTTCAACAAACTTCAGAATCAGGTATACCTGGATATGAATTAGTGCTGTTTATGTTTTGGTGTAAATCGCTCAACAGGTGGCGCTGCTATGCAGCATTTTTCACGATTTCCACAATAGCTCAATGTCCAGAACTAATGTACGGATTTTCATCAAACTTCAGATTCAGTTAGTCCTTGACATGAAATGATGTTTTGTACCTTTTCGTGTAAATCGCTCAACAGGTGGCGCTGCTGTGCTGCATTTTTTGTGATTTCCACAATAGCTCTAGCTCCAGAACTAATGCACCGATTTTCATCAAACTTCAGATTCCGGTATACCTTAATATGAATTAGTGCTGTTTGTGTTTTGGTGCAAGTCGTTCAACAGGTGGCGCTGCTATGCTGAATTTTTCAGAATTTCCCCTACAGCTCTATCTCAATAACTAATGCATGAATTTTCATCAAACTTCGAATTCAGGTATACTTTGATACGAATTGGTTCTAAATTGATGTAATTTCTTATACTATTTAAATGATTTAATTGACGTGATTTATATAGAAGAAAGTTTTGTGATGGCCACAACATACTAGTTTACTGTAAGTTTGATGGATTATATCAGATGATAATCTGGCTTGACTACTGTTGTTTGCAGATATCTTTATCCTTAATTTTTATTTAAAAGTTTAAACCTGCAATAAAAAAATATTACGTATTTCTAAAAAATATAAAAGTGCGAAACTGTCGCACGGGTCCACTGATGTATATTTAATTTCTGATGTCATCTTCCCTTTTTCTGTGCAAAGTGCACAACAATGATGATGTATCATACAACTTTTTAAACTGTTTTTTGAAGTGGTACACTCAAATTTTGTTAAAATACGTTGCTTGATGAAAAATTGCTTTTAGTTAAAAATTATTGAAAAGACTTTAGAAAAAAACCTGCAAAAATATTCAAAATGGCACTGTGAATGCCTCGCCCGTCCCCACTTGTTCTTAAAAAATCTTATTCAAATTCAAATTGTATCTATACAAGCTAACAAAAGAAGGTTTCACTCTGTCTGTGTGTGATGTCTACCAAAATCTACGGCACGTACGAGGCTGAAAATTTTTGTGAGGCTAGCACAAAGTAGAGGAGAAGGTCCAAATACCGGCTACTAGGCGTTCTGAGAACTGAGCGCAGCGCAGCCTAGCGGTGATATGCAGAGTTTGTAACTGTAATTGAGAGAAGAAAGTTACGAAATGTACGTCGCTGAAGTCTGTGTCATTTACAAATAGTAAATGCAAATGTGTCGAATCTACGTAATCTGGTACATCAAAAGTTTTTCAGATATGTGTTTCTCATTTTTTAAAAATATACTGATCGTATATTGGCTTGAATTGTTGATTAAGTTATTTTCTAGACATATTTAGCTCTCAACAGCCACGCGCACATTTTTGGTATTTTATTATATGAATGAGTAATACCGGTTTTAACTTAAACATAGCAGTGGTCCAAATACCGGCTACCTAGAATGGTCTAAATACCGGCTAGCCGGTATTTGGACCTCTCTCGGCTACTCTGCTTGAAGGGGAGGAAAATAAATTAATTTAAATAGTTCCATAATTAATAAATTAATTTAAATGTTTCAGAAATAGTTCCAGTCCCGTTTCGCAATATGAAGAAAGCAACCATGGCCGTAATTCTTCAGGACCGACACTGGTTACCGGATCACTTTCCGAAAAAGCGCTATTGGACACTACAAAATTACCTGTAATAAATGTTAAGAGAAAGAAAAAAAAGGACGGAGTAAACCAGGTGAAAGAGGCAGAAATTTTATTTTAACGCTCTCGCTGCGAAATACAAGATGTCTTCGAGCAACGTAAAAATAGCAAAATTTTCGCAACCCGAGATTTCCTTGGGGATGCATTTTTTCCGTCTAATTAACCCTCCTTGATTATTCCCACCAGATATTTTTTTATTGTAAATTTTGCCTTATTTAATTGGAGCATTTTCCCGGTTAAATTAGACAAAAAATTTTGTTTTGAAAACCGTTGACAAAATAATAAAATTCTTAAAAGACGCTCGTCGCGAAGGAGTTAAATACGCAATTTTTGAAGCTATTTTGATAAAACAATTACGCAACAAGAGGGTTAAAAAGGTGAAAAAGGAAAATATGCAACAGAGGAAGATGATAAATTTGTGTCTTCTGCATGGGTGCTTTCTCTGTGGACAAGAATGACGGAGCGGATTCTGGGTTCAGTGTTAAGAATGCGATATGTGGGCTGATAGGGACGATACCGTCGCAGAGAGTGATGTTATGTTTTTGATTTTTTCAGATAAAATAATTCTCATTTCAATCAGCAAGCTTTTATTTTGTTTTACATGTTAAAAAACAAAATTAGAAACATAATGGGAAGAAGACTGTGAGAGATAGTCGTACAGAATTTTAGAAATTTGACAAAAATCTTATTTATTAAAAATTGCGTACTTTTTCTGTGCATAAGAAATGTTATTAATCGATACAATTTATTAAAATGTTATTAATCGATTTATTAAAATGTTATTAATCGATACAATTTATTCTTATTGCTTATTAATTGTCATTAGCTCTATTTGTGTGATCTTTTGGAAAAAAACTCCGGTAGCCCGTATTTAGACCCCATTTTAAAAACTCAAAATTTGACGACTTTCGGAATTTTGGTTTTTATAAATACAAAGCGCCTTTTAAACTGATTTTTTTTTCTCTAAACAGGTGTAAAACATGTCAAGGTACCTTGCTGTCACTTTTTATTTGATTAATTTTGAAAATTGTATGATTTAGATTGAAAACAAAAGTGGTAGCCGGTATTTGGACCTTTTCCTCTATCTCTTGATACACCTGAGGCTCAGAATTTTAAAATTCTAATAAGCTGAGTTATTAATTAAAAATCGCAACTCCCTCGCATTAAAAACTCACCTCGTTTCTTGCGAGAGGTAAAAAGCACTGGCGCACGCGTAGGAACCTTATTTACGCATCGGTTGAAATTAAAGATCTAAAAGAAGGAATTTCGAGGTATTTTGTCATTATTTATTAACTTACATAGGCCAAACGGCTTAGTAAAGTTAAAAACAGAAACCATATTCTAAAAGATCGTACTCTTACGTCTCAAATGCCGCTATCAATTCAAACAAATATTATAGTTAATCCCTTGAAAAAAAATTTTTCAAAAGGGATAGTTTTTCTTCTTTATTGCAACGCCCCTCCAAGGCGCAATTTTAGAGGCACCGACAAACCATAAATATGTTCTTAAAGATTAAATATTCTACTAATCGATGGTGCAATCAGTTTTTAAAAATAGGAATTTTAATCCTTTCAAATACACCGATAAACGCAGGTCACTTCGTGCCTCGCGGAGACGATATTTTTTCTACGCTAAAAGTAACTAAACGTCCATATTTTAACACATTCTTTTTGAGAGCATCTCAATAGAGCAGATTTACATCACCTACAAAAAGTTTGAAACGTTCGGACAGGTAGAAATATTTTTTACAAAATAAAATGTGTGAAATTTCAACGAAATCAGTAAAAACTTGAGTTTTTCGTCGCAGTTTCGCTCGCTTTCGGTGCGCATAGACTCAAAAAATAAAATTACGCAGAAAATAAAATACCAAATAGCATATACTTTCAATTCAATATTTTTTCATTAAAAAATATAAATTCAGATAAAGTGGAAATAAAGATATAAAATCATACAAATATGAGGTTAATTTAAGGGTCATTTATCACGGGCCCGGGCAACGCCGGCCGGTGTCAGCTACTATAACAATTTATTTTAAGTTTATTTTTAAAGGCAAATAAAATATTTTTCTCATTCATTCAAAAATAATTCACACGTGAGAGCGTTAATGGCATTTCGTATTATTTGTGTGTGTGTGCGTGTGTTTGCGTGCACACAAATTGCAGGAAATCTTAGACACGGCATCTGAGCTGTGTGCGCCTATCAATGTCACTGTCTTAAACTTTGAGTAATCCAAGACGCATAATGTTCAGTAATGGAAATATTTGAATATACTTGCGCAAATATAATGGAAATATTTCTAATGCTATCAATTTCAAGATCCTCGTCTTTGTTTCTTCAATTTTTCATGAATTATTTTCTCCGTGACTATTGTTTTATCACCAATGCCAAGTATCTAAAATAAAAATTTTGTTTCTCCTGTGAAATTTCATGACTCATTCAAGTTTGCGCATCTAATAACAATACACCTGCGGAATTCACGGTTTATCTTTTGTAGACGAGGTTTTGTGACAAGTTTGCTTCTGTGATTTATTATTGTTCATTTCAGAACAGTACGTGCGTTGGTTGCCATATCTTTATGTGGTTTTCCACCATAAAATTTGTAGTAAGTATATGACAGATGCTTAAAGGACATGAAATTAGCTTTGAACTTACGAAAATTTTGAATTAGACTCAAATTTTTAAATGGTACTGGAATTAAAAATCTTCAAAAGAAATTATTTATAATTTCAGCTTGATCTTACGACTAATACGCACAAAAGCAAAAAGAAAGAAAAAAAGGCTTTTGTTACAGTTCAAAGTTTCACCCTTAAATGCGCGATTTTTTATTTTGTTTCGAAAAAATTATATATTATTCTCTGAAAGGTTTATTACACAGGAAAAATAATGAAAAAATTCAGAGATACATTTTTCATATAATACGTCAATCTTTTCTTCTGTTGCGCATCTGCAATACAAATAAAAATTACTGTCGTGTTGCTGTTTTACGCTAAAATAATGCAAATTAGTAAATATTTTAATAAGTATGTTTCCAAATACCTTATTTTATACAATTATTTATTTTATAAAACTTAAACTTTAACCCTTTAATTCCCATGATAGAATACGTTCTAGAAATTACGTAGTTCAGAGAATCTGACTTAACACCAGAAAGTTCCAATGGTTAATTTCGCTTTGTTTAAAAAACAGAAATGTCTGTTATTAATTAAAGCAAATATTGCGATTTTAATTTTCTGGTGTGAATTAGGTATATACGTATAAAAAAAATCCATTAAATTCAAAACACTGTTGTTTGCATACATGCAAAGCTGTGCACTAAAGGGTTAACAGTGGGTTATATTATACCATTTTTTCCCAATTACACGTAATCTTTTATATCAACTTCAACTATTAAAGGCCTCTGCATCATGCTTGCCAACTCCCGGAAACGTACTTTAAGTTTATGACTTTGTATTCTAATTTTCAACCATAATTTTATCTCCAATTCTATTTTGGATGTTTAAATATCTTAATTTTTGTTGATTTACTAATTCTTTTAAAATTAGTAAGTCTGCAAATGATGAGTCTCAACGTCAGCTCTGCAAGTTATTGTCTTTCCAATCTCACTTTGCTTTAATCTTTTATATCAACTTCAACTATTAAAGGCCTCTGCCTCATGCTTGCCAACTCCCGGAAACGTACTTTAAGTTTATGACTTTGTATTCTAATTTTCAACCATAATTTTATCTCCAATTCTATTTTGGGTGTTTAAATATCTTAATTTTTGTTGATTTACTAGTTCTTTTAAAACTACACTGTAAAAAAAAATGGTAACGTTCCATGTAAAATCCAGGAACGTTTCGCCTTCTCTCAGGTTTTCAGAATAATTTAGCTCTTTCCTGTGAAATTCTGGTTTTCTTATCTGAAACGTTCCTGAACAAAAGTCGGAAAAAGCAAAACGTTGCGGCCGCCATTTTTTTTTTTTTTTTTTTTTTTTTTTTGGCTATAATCCGTTGCTCGCGCGCGAGAGTCGAAAACGAATTCCTTAAATGAATGTAAAAAAATCAATATGGAATGCAAATAAATCAATAGACGACATAATCCTTTACGTCTCTATTGTCAAGACAATTCAGATGAAAATACAATACCTCTGTGACATCGCTAAGAGATTATCTCTCGTACTTGTTTGTGGAATGTTTAACGAGCAGACCGTGTAAAAAAAATACACCTATTATTTGGATCTCAATTAACCAGGGGACCATCAAACATGATTCTCACCGATTTTGATTAATTTAAAGTATGTTTTAGAGTTCTTATCTCTAATTATTCTTGTGAAAGGATTTCTTCAAATGGGCCTTAGATTTTCAGAAATTAGATGCCGAGGTTTAGCATACGCTTCAAATACCCATTAATTTGCAGCTCTCATCGTGTCTTTCGTGGTGTGGACGCAGAAAGCTCGCACGCCACCCGTACGGCCCGAGTTCGATGCTGCCTCTTGACTTTTTTTTTCTTTTTTAATTAATTTTATATTTTAACACTTTATTACAATTTGATTTCAATTTGATATATATTTGACACTTTGAATTGCTGCAAATTTGAATTTTTTTTTATTTTCGGAAAAAATATACAATTACGTTTAGGTTTTTTTTTTTTTCATGAAAATTTATATGTATTTTATCTAACTTGTAAACTAACATAATTACTGACGAAAATCCAAAATATTTTATGTCTAGATTTTTTTTCTAATTATTATTTACATTTATATATTTTTATATTTTAAGCAAAGTTCAGAAACGATATATCATATATATATTTACTTTATTGAATTTTAACTGAAAATTTATTTTTTCGTGTAAATTATAAATAATAATTTTGATGTCAATTTCAAAATATTTTTTCATTCTAACAAATAATGATAATAAAGCGAAAATTGTCAACTGGAAATGTAAAAATTGTCTGCGGATCCCGCATGCTGTGAAATGTCAGTAATGTTTTGCTGTCAACAGAAATATTCCTGGTATTTCGCAGGAAACTTACTGGCATTTCTGTAGAAAGTTTTTAACATATACAGTAAAGTTCCAGTCATGTTCAAGAAATGTTTCTTGGAAATAATGGGCAACTCAGCTGCCCATTTTTTCCCAGGAACGTTGCGAAATTTTTTTTACAGTGTAGTAAGTCTGCAGATGAGGCGTCTCAACGTCAGCTCTGCAAGTTATTGCCTTTCCAGTCTCACTTTGCAGAAAATTGAACATCCTTCAATCCGTATTTTATTATTATTTTTTAATTATATAAATATTTATAAGCATATAAAATTCTTGGAAGGTTTCGGAAATTAGAAGCGATAAATTATACACGGTGGGACAATGATATTCTGAAATTCTGATGAACAGCTTAGTCTGGTAATTTTTTAGATGAAAAAGTACATTTCCTCTCATTTTCTCATTAAATTTAAATTAGTAATTTCCTAATGATTGTTCGAATGGTTATAGTATCGCTTGGATTTCGTTTTACACTGAGATATTATTAGGATAAGCAACAGTTTGAGCAAGGATTTTATGTTATCCTAATATCCAAATAGAAATATTTAATAACTGAATCTATTATATCTAATCTTAAAATCTAATCTTTTATTTATTTATTTATTTTTTGTTTCGGAAAAACAGTTTTGATGGTCATAGATGTAAGGTCTTATCTAAATAGATTTTATAAAATTACGTAAGAATCACTTATTATCACTTATTACGTCAATTATTATCATTAAACTAAAATCATAACATGCTAAAAGTGAAACATTTGAAGGCATATAAACACTTTTTACCCGACTGGAAAGAAGGGTTATGTGTTTCACACGTATCTGTGTACGTGGATTTCTTTATACCCTCGAAACATCACAACGGCTGGATGGATTTTAATGAATAATGTCTCTATCGATTCGTCTTAACGAAAAAAATAATTTACGCACCCTATTGAGTGGCATATCATTGGATAGGTCTTTCAAAATGAAGACGATGTTTCATTGACTATTTTACAGACAGAAGCTCCGTTAAAATATTATACAACCTGGAAGTTGTGTATGTAGGATCTCTAGCTTTACTGCAACTCTAATCATCATACACATCTATAGACCTCCTCAAAACAGTGTTTATAGATAGGAACTAACAATTAAACGCAACTTAAAAGTCACCAATACAAGTAAATAAAAAAATAGGTAAGTAATATAAACAAGTAATATAATTTAAAAAAAAAAATTAAATAAATTCCTACTTAGGTCAATAAGAGAATTTTTTTTCTCCCATTCTTCTTCTCTCTTGAGTGGCGCTTAAAATGCCTTGATCAAGAAGAGGGTTCTCTCGATTATTGAAAATTAATTTAATTAAATTAATGAATTAATATTTGAAAAAAAACTGGATTAACACGAGTCTCATCCACTACAAGTTTAAAAAAATTTATTTGAGCTTGATTGGATGAATAATAAGTATTTTATTAAGATTGAAAATTTGAACAAGATATATATAGAGAAAGTGTGAGCGTGAGCTAATAGTAGGAATTGAAAAAATAGTTTCACATTGATGAGAAAAAATTAATTAGTTCGCTTTTTTACGCAGTCGAGTTTTTTGATTTTTTTAATTTAATTGTTTATTAACCCTTAATCGTCGGGCCCGATATATTCACGGCACTTTGTCCGGGGGTGATGATTAAGGAGTTAATAAACTGATGTACATGTTAATTACGCACAATCAACGACTTTAGCAAGATCAATATTGATAAAAAAAAGTATTTCATCAAAATTTTTAAAAATGAACATAAAAAATGAAAATCATTAATTCACAGGTTTAGTGAAATCAGGTGCTCTATAAAAAGGGACATATGTGAACCTGAATTATTTTATTCAATTGTTTTTAATTTTGGAAAGCATCTCTTTACATATTCTAATATTTAATTTAATAGCAAGAAAGAAAACTCATGCGTGAAGCATAGATTATGAAACACTTCCAAAATACGTAAACAAAATTTCGCCGTCCCATTCTTTTGTGTAGCTCTGTATATGATATACAAGTTTGTAGCTATTTTACACAGTAGGCTAAAATTTAATTTAGTTAGAAAAAGCATATCGAAGATTAAAATTCACCTTTAGTAATTCCTACCAATAGACGGAAACGTACACGAATTCTTTTTTTATATCCATGTATATTACGTGAAGATTTTTAACTCGCCACATATTAAACTTAAATTTAATGCAGGCAAAACCCCTCTTAAAACCGCTGAAATCACATTTCCTGGAATTACTATGCATAGGTGACCATGTATTTTTTTTTTTTTTTTACAGTAGGGGGCTCTGCCCCCTACGAGCTACGCTCGCCAATCCCCGTTCAGGCACACCAAAATCCAAAAAGCACGCTAATTTGATCGGCTTTAAAAATATTGAATTAAAATTTAAAAAAGAAAAAACAGTACCGATCTCTCTGTAAACGGGTTTCCATTCGTTTTCCTTGGATTGGGGATGTTTAATGCCAAATCTGCTGCTGTTAAGAGATACAATGGCTGTTTTCGTATTTAATTAAAAAAATTTGTTAAACATTTAAAAATAAGCTAATGTAAAATGAATTATGTGAACATGTCATTGTCTCCCTTTTTTTTTTTTTTTTTTTTTTTTTTTTTTGACAGCGCTATAAAATAGTTCTTTTAAATAATTCATTTTAAATGTATCGTTTCAAATCTGACGTAATTTACACCAAAGTTTATTTCTTCTATTAATATTCACGTGAAAATACTTTTGTTGTTAGAAAGAAATATTATTTGCGCCGTCTTCGAATTCAGATAATAGTTGAAAAGATTATCTCAAAATATCTCGCGCAAATGTATTTTTCAATTTAAATTGTTTTGCTATATTTTTTGCCATTTTAAATATGACGTAATTTCCACAAATTACAAGTTTTAACGCATAATAATGATTTTTTTATTTTAAGATTTTGTTTCTCTTTTGAAATTCAAGTGTGAATATGGTTCGGCACAGATGTCATTGGCGCAATTTTTTTTCCTGACGCCAATTTCATATACGCAACGGGTACTTAACTGGTGCTAAAGTGTCGTTATTTTGCTTGATATGGTAACCCGGATGTTATTGTTTATGCTATTGATGTTTTCGCCACATTGGCGTCGGAAAAAAATTGCGCCAATATATGCGAGTATATGACATCTGTGCCTATGATTCTTATGACGTAATTTTCCTGCTTTTAACATGTTTTATTATGTTTGTAATAGTCACGTGTAAATAAATTTTTAATTTGAAATAAACATTATTGTTTGCGCTGTTTATACAATTGGCAACAGTTTAAATCAATAACATTTTCTAAAATTTGTAAAAAATATCTCTCGAAATGCTAAAAATTTGAATTTAAAATTGAAATAAAACCTCAAAAAATGTGTCAAATAAGAAAAATAAATACAATCTGCACACCGGGAACTTATAACGTATAAAATGATCTAAAAATGATTAAATTGTCATGTATAGTTCTTGCTCCAATAAAACTTTTTTAATGGAACGGTTTTGTCCAACTTTAGCATTAAATATCTCTTAAAATAATTCTTCGATTTGAAAACTGTCTGCATCAGCGTGTTTATCAAACATTTCTCTATAATACCACCGATTTTCATATTTTTGTATGCAACAGTTTTTTTAAATATTAACGATGAAAGGCCATGCTTAAGCATTCAAATCGGATGCCGATCTACCCGGAATATCTACGCAGATTTTCATTGGTCCATTTCCAAATCAAAACTTTTTTTTATATATAGAAGGATAGCCTTGTATATGATTCTATTTAAATTCTGCAAACATCTGTTAGTATACTAAATGTAGCTGAGCCTGAAAATGCATAATTCAAATTAAAAAAACACTCTGAAACAATTCGCAATCATTTTCATTCATATTTACGAATTCTTTTTTGTAGCCCTGTATATGGTCTATATAACTTTTACACACCACATAGTAAGCAAAAATTTAGTTAACCTTACCACGCGTACCGTAATCTAAAACGCTCATCAGCAATCATCCCTAATAGACCAGGATTGTATCCGAAATCTTTTATGTAACCCCATATAAATGAACGATGAATGAGATACAAATCATATTCAACGTCAAGCTTATTCTAGTACAGTGTAATTCTAAAAACACTTTAATTCGCTCTGTTTTAAAAATATGGAACAAATGGAGGCAAAATTAGAAATTCAATAGACATTTGCAGATAAATATTATTTTAAGACATGGACTTAGTGAGCAAAATAAGCATTAAATTTGCTTTTAATTTAATAAAAAAAAATATCAATTTCTCCGAGAAAAATCTGTTGAAAAGGAATTATGAACGTAAAAGTTTATGGAAATTACGCCATTTTGTGTAAGCTTAGTAAAATAGTTAAGTTTTCTGAATAAAATTGGAATTTTCATTTTAAATATGACAACATTTTTACCAAGGGAAGTTTTAACGTTCATGATTTATAAATGCAAATACGTGTGACCTGCTGAACATTACGCGACTTTCACATATAAAAATCATACATTAAATGCTAAATTATTGATATAAAAATATTTTTAATCTTGCTCTGTTTCTTTTAAAAGTACGAAAACAAAAAAAAAAAGAATTAATTATGTCAAAAGTAAAAATAAATGTTTCAAATATCTTAAAAATCAAAATCAGTTTTTAAAAAATTTCTTGCTAACCATGTCGGCAAAAATTTTCTTTCTGTACTGTTATCCATATATCATTATGAAATCGTGCTCCCTGCATGATTAAAAAAAACCTTCAACGCTTTAAAATTCACAATTCGCTTTAAGTAGGGTATAATTTTCACAGGTATATGCTTTTCGCACATAATAATTTATTTACTTTAAAATTTTCTTTCATTTCCAATATTCAAGTGTAAACATATATATAATTGAAAGTATATTGTTTGGAAGTATTATTATTCAGCCTTTTTAAATTTTGACAATGATAAATAAAAAAGCTTAATTGAAAAATATGAATTACTTATCTATTCGGAAAATAGAGTTTTGTATAAAAAATTCGCCCCCCCCCCCCCTCCACAAAAGAAGTCAAATTAAAAAAAAAAATGATTGGACACTGCATATCCCATACTCCTTTCTGCAAAAGATGGCTAATTTGTTATGTATAGTTTTTGATGCTATGTAACTGAAGTAGCTTGATCGACGATTTCAACATCGAATAGTGCTTCAAATAATTCTTCAGTTTAAAAGCTGTTTGCTTCAACATGTTTATCATGCATTTATCTAGAAAGTTTTCAATTTTTATATGCAATAGTTTTTGCATAGGTATAAGCTGAGAAAGTGAAAAGGACACGGTCGATTACAAAATGGCATAGCGTTAGTAACTTTTTTTTTTTAGAATCGAGATAAATGCATGTAAGACGAATCCTTTCTAATATAATATGTAACATTTTGTGCGCGTTTATCAATGTAACTGTTAAAATAACTGCTCGCCAGTAACTTGTATGCGATTAAGCTTTGAAATCTCGCGATTAAAAATTCGGCTGAATAATTTTATTCGTTTTTAACACTTTCCAACATAGTTGAAAAATGTTTACCAATTCGGTTTTGTCTGGCTGTCTATCTCTCCACGCTCTAACTCGCGTAAATATACTTGGATTTTCATGTAATTGATATATGTTAGTGATGTTTACCATAGCAGGTTCGGTATTGAAAATGCGGTATGCGCGTTTAATTTTACCTTTTTTTTTTTTTTTTTTTTTTTTTTTTTTTTTTTTAATGCATGTTATGTATAAATTCTATAAATCGTATACAAGGACAGGGCTGCACAAAAGAATTCACGTACATTTCTCCGTATTAGCGAAAATTGCTGCAGGGGAATTTTCAACTGAGATTTGTATTTCCTAACTGAACTAAATTTTTGCACATACGTAGTTTATAGATGATGTATAGAAACAAATCTATATATCATATGCAGGTTTGTACAAAAGACTTCGGATAATTTTTCAACTGCAGATGGGAATTGCTGAAATAGGGCTTTCAAATGCGTTATGCGTTTTCCAAATTTTTCAGTTAGATATCCTATTTCAACTTATTAAACGATGAAGTTTTGTTACATTATTTTGAATGTGTTGGAAAGTGTTTCATAATCTATGCTTGAAACATGATTTTTCTTTCTTGTTTTCAATGAATTTCTTTTTAACTAACAAGGAAGGTCTCCTTACAGGGCATACTCAGAATATATTGACAAAAATGCTAGTGAAACTCCTCATGTAATTAATAAAGGATCTGCTAAATTTAGCGGCGGAATTCCAGTAGGTCTGTAAAAAAATAAAATACTTTCAAATATTTGGCGCGAAAATACGAAAGCGACACGCGATTTGGCGAGCAGTATTTTTTCTCTCCAAAAGCAAACGATTTTGATGCATCTGAAAATTGCTTGTTAATTGATTTTTTTTTTTTTTTTTAAGAATGCGCATCATTTAATGAATCTAAACTCAATCAATGGAAGAGTTTATTATATTTTATTTATTTATTTTTATTTTTTATTTCATATACATGCTGCTGTAGTTATTTAATTTTATCACTGGAAAAATATTTTCTGTGGTTTGCAAATTACAAATATCTATTTTAAGTTATAGCTATCAGACATTTCATTTTTAATTATTTAATTTGCTTCTTTTATATTTTTCAAGTTGTGAATATTTACTTATGAGTATTATTACATTTGCAGCGATATTAATTTAAAATGTTCTATAATATAATAAATAATTCACCGTTTTTTTTCTTTTTATTATCGATTTAACTGAAATTTTGCCTTTGCTTTATCCTCCAATCCAAGATTTTTTAAAATTTAAACGGGTATTCAAAAATAAAGTACACATGAAGAATTCTGCCGTTATACATTTCCATATCGAAGAGGTCGTTGTTTCCATAGCAACAAAATCAAATCGACTGAGCTTAATCGGGCTTATTCTTAAGCTTTAAACAATTTAAATTTTGTTTTAAATCGTAAAATATGATAGTTAAATTTCATTATAAATACATATAAATATATCATACTAAAAACGACAAAACTAAAGTTAGTTTAATTAAGCTTATTAAAAAAAAAAAAAGTTTTTTCCTTAAAGCGTATTTGACGTGAAAGCATATTTTTTGAAATTTTATTCCATCGCCAACCAGTGATAAATCGCCAAATAAAAGAAATGTTCTTTTTTTTTTTTTTTTTTTTTTTGCGGACGCTCTACCGAGGTTCCGCCGAAATGTTTTTTATAAACATGACCATATGAGAAGAACATTCTGTATTTTGTTTTCAGATTTTTCTGTGTATGCCCACGTGGAGACCTTCCTTGTAAGCTAGGAAAATGCTCACATTTTGAAAAATATATAAAAACAATTAGATGCCTCTTCTATCAGTAAATAAATAGTAAAGTACTAATAAAGATAATAATAATTCATGCAATAATGAGAAGTCCTTTAAATATTTATTTATATAAAGGTATTTTTTAAAATAAAGAAGAAAGAAAGAAACTGAATCGGTCAAAATAAAACTCAAAAAGTTACAGTTAAATTATTGACTGTCATAATCTTTCTTTAAGAACAGAATTGGTTCATAAAAATCATCTTTAATGGTTATTTTGAAAAATTATCAATAATTTTCTTCAACATCAACAATCTTCAATCTCTAATATCCACAATTCTATTTAAATAAAATAATTTTAAACATCGCTTTTTCATTTTTTCAAATGCTACTTATGTACATTTTGACTATTAATGAAAATATTCACAAACAGCAGTAGATGTCTACTGAGTAAAAATTAAGACCGGAAATGGTTATTGAAAAAATGCCATCTACTGGCCAATCGCTGTACTAATCAAAATTTCTTATTTTCAGCTTTAGTTGCTGCATGTAAACATCCGTACGGCAATTCTAAGGTTGCTTGTGTATAAAAATATTTTATTTCATTGATGCAAATATTTTTTTCATTTATATTATGGGTTACGAAAAATTTCTGTTATTTTTTGTAAAATTTTATGTCATCCAACTGTATTTACATTTAATTAACAGCACCAATTATAACAACTATCTTTTGTTGCAGGTTTCACAGAAGATTGGTCTCAGTTTTCTCCAGGAAATCGAGATTTCTTAGTACAGTAAAAAAAAAAAAAAAATTATAACATGATTATCCGTCCAGTTACATGATTTCATTGCTGTCACTCCTCTTTTGCATTTCGTCTACAGTACAGAGAAAAAAGAAATATGATATATGATAATGGCAACACTGTTCTATATTTCCATTCGTCGATATATAGGTTTTTTCTTCATTTCAGCCATTATAGTTTCAGCAGCAATTTATTTGATAATGGTTAACATTGTATATTCTAAAATACTCATAAATTATCATAGAGCAGACATTACAAGTGACGATTCCATTTTTGAAAATAGTTACGAATTACAAAAACGAGATGCTAATAATATAATCAACTCTAACCAAAACATCAACAAACAAGGAAGAAAAGTCATTTTGCTTTGGAGTCCTTTATTTGAGGACTGGAACTTTTTAAATGTAGGAAACCATTCTTTTAAAGATTTTGACTGTCCGGAAACAAGATGCGAAATCACCGCTGATCGAAGACGCCTTCTTGAAAGTGACGCTGTCCTGTTTCATGTCAGAACGTTATCCATGTTGGATTTACCAAGAAATCGAGCGCGAGATCAAAAGTGGATATTCTTTTCTCTTGAAGCTCCACCTTATTCGAGATTTCAAGGATTCGATTTCATGGTTGGTATGTTCAACTGGACAATGACTTACAGAAAAGATTCCGATGTACATATTCCATATGGACGCATTGTCCCTAAACTTACCAAGTCTTTCAATCAATCAGAGCTGTACATAAAATGGAAAAGAAAATCTAAAATGGCCGTTTGGATGGTTAGTCATTGTTTTACTGCCGGTAACCGAGAGAAATACATCAAACAACTGAAAACGTTTATAGATATTGACACTTACGGCAGTTGTGGTCTTGGTACTTGCCCATTTAACAAAACTCACCATTGCATCGAAAATTTTTCTAAACAATATTATTTTTTTCTTGCATTTGAAAATGCCATATGTGATGATTATGTTACCGAAAAACTGTTCAGAACACTACGATATGATATGATCCCTGTTGTTTTTGGTGGTGGTAATTACGCGACCGTCGCTCCTCCTAATTCTTTTATTGATGCTCTAAAATTCAAATCCCTCAAACAACTCTCTAGTCATCTTTTTAAAATTGCCTCAAATTTCACTCTTTTTTCTAGTTTTTTCAAGTGGAAGAAAATGAGTTATTCTGATGATACTCCAAATCATTGTGAATTATGTCAAAAGCTACACTCAAAATATTTCAAAAAGTTTTCAATTTATCCGAACATTGATGAATGGTGGGTTAAGAAATCAAATTGCAGAATGTGGCATAATAAAATAAAGGCAGAATAATTTTTTAAAAACCCCTAGTAGGTGAACAATATTGGGTGAATACTGTTTGTATTGATTGCATCTTGATCAATATTCCTGGACATTGGAATGTTTATATTTTTCCAATATTGGCAATAAATATTTCGCTATTTTATCACGTATATTTCCAGTGTAAAGCCAATGATTTTATAAAAGTGACATAACATTATAAATATTTCCAATGTAAGTCAATATTTAAACAATATTGGTATTACCGGTGAATTCAATATTGATGCAACAATGGACCCAATGTAAGTAGAATTGCTTTGCTACAAGGGGCGTATCATATAAACAAAGCAGTTGAGATTTATTCTAGAATGGAACTGAGTGACCAGTTTAGTTTACAGTTACTAATTATAACGTTGTTGTCAATTCCCTTGTTATAAATACAATAGTTAAAATTCGGGAGGGTCCTATAAATATAGATAAGGTTACCAATTAGCATGTTCAAAAGCTGAATTTTCATATGCTTTTAAACATTAGAATTAAATTGTTATGTACTATTAAAGCTTTATTAGCAGTGACAACAACTGATTTTTATTAATCGCAATAAACCATTATACGCTTGAGCTTGAGACATAGCTTTTTAAAAACGCTTTGATTGATTATTGATTTTCCTAGTTTTCCCTCTTGTTAACTTGTCTGTGAAGTATGTGTGCTTTATTTTAATTTTCATAATTTAATTAAATATCACAGTAGTCTTATTTATTAAATGAAATTACAAAACTCATTTTACCTCTCTTATAACCAGCCGATGCAATATATCGCAGATATAATTGTTTACTTTCCGTGTTAAATAAAATTCATGTATATCAGCAGTTATATGTATATCCTCAAAACAAGAAACGTAGCAAGGTAAGTGTACCAGTAACGGACATTTAAAAAAAAATCGTTTATTTTGAATGCGCCATTATTATCGTTTATTTTGAATGCGCCATTATTTGTTTTGTTCACAACAAGTGTTCGATATCTCAAATAAGTCTTTCTACACACTGCGCTGCAAAAGTTGGTACTTAAAAAAATTTCCTCATAAAGATTAATTTTTTGGTGCAGCTTAAAATCTACCAGCAGTGGACACGTTTGAATTCTTGCACTCAACTTGTGTCAAAAGCTGAAAGAAGAGTCTTAATAAAAAGAAATGTGCCCAGTTAAACTGGCATTGAGCTCACAGGCTATTCACACTAACTGTATATTATACTCTTATTTCAAAGACTAATGCCCTTCGAAAAATAAAGATATCGACTAAAAACCCATTTATCTAAATTAAGGGGGATTAGCTTCCCCATTTATTCCCTTTATACTTAACCAATGAGCCCCCAAATCTAATCAGGGAAGCGCCTTATCAGAATAAACCGGTATACCAAATCGTACATAATTCTGCATGAAAAACTCATTTATCTAAATTAAGGGGATTCGCTCCCCGTTACCCCCTTCATACTTAACCAATGAACCTCCAAAACTAATCAAGGAAGCGCCAGAATGAACCTATATACCAAATTTGAAGCAAATCTGAATTTTTAGTCAATAGTTCTCGCGTTACGTACATATATACGTATGCACGTACAGAACCTGCGGACACATCAGCTCTCAGGTTTTGATAGCCTGTGAGCCAAAAAATATCAAATTAAATTTTGAAGCATGGCTCATTTCAACGCTTTAATCACGGCATTTTATTGGTTCGTCGTCGTTGAACACTGTCTTTGAATCTTCATCAAGTTCATGACATTTCAAAAATAAAGACCATAAATTAATTCTGCATGCAAATTTTAGTACTATAATCTTAGTGTGTAAGTGGAATTTTAATCTCAACATTGTGTAATTACTTTTAAAATGCCTAGTCTAGTCACAGTCGTTTGAATACTGGTCTTACGCTCTGACTCAAAAAATTGCGGCTCTCGTAGGCAAGATTTTCTCAATGATTGAACGGTGCCTTGAATTTAGTGATCACTATTTCCGAATAATAATCTTTTGTTTATTGTTCTGCAATTTAATAAAGCTAAATTTACTTTTCGGAAATAGCAAACTTAAGTGTACGATTTTGTCTTTTCTCAAAGGGAGAATTTTACTGCTTTTAAGATTTTGAAAATATGCTGTTTCGTCGTCGTTAAAACTCTCTCCTTGAATCTTCATCATGTTGATAAAAATGTAAAATAAAGACCATAAATTAATTATTGCATGCAAATTTTAGTCATATATTAAAGCAAAAAGTACAAGAAAATTGCTTAAATGTTAGCTCAAACAATAAAAATCGAGCGTACCTTATTCTAAACTACAAGAAATCACAAAACGATGACCGCATGGTCCCATTGTTTGAGTTGAACTCACTTAGCCCGGGAATCAATGGTTTGAAGCCTTTGTAGTTAAAGTTTTTGACACTAGAGGGTTGCATCATACACCTCACAAGTGTCGTGAAACTCTGCGCGACTTTCAAAGCCTAAGTGTTCACATACTCTGATAAAGTGTCCATTACTGGAACCGTTATCTTAATTATGAATTAATCCTTATCATTTGTCTTGGATGTTGCCCAATGTCTGGAAACTCTCATCTAATTCATAATCTTAATCCCATATTTTCAGTTTGATTTCATGTTTTACACCTTAAAATTACAGCATGATGTTATCGTTATGCAATTTTAGTTAAAAGTTCTTTTTAATAAAAACATGCTATGCTGTCACTGATATCCCGTTTCTCAGCATAAATCTCATAGATAAAAACGCCTAAACAGTCAATATTTTGAATAACAAAAAATCATATAACCAAATTAATTAAAATAGAAAAAAGTACTTTGAATGCTTAATTAACTAATCTATCCACTTTTGATTTGTTTCTTTGATTAACTGCATTTTTTATGCGCTAACTTTGTACTTACCTGATTATTGTATATTCTTTTAATATATACATATTTTTACTAATATTTTGTTATATTATAAGATACTCTTTATGTATTTTTTTTTATGTTTTTATGTATATATCAAAGTGATGTTTTATTTTCTTGAATATTTTTAGGGCAAAAATTATCTTTTGAGTTACACTTTTAATTATTTTGGGTCGTTGTTTGTCATCTGAAGTAGAACGACGAACTTCATCGGAAATCGAATATGATGCAGTCCCTTTTCCCTTACCTCACCAGATCTCTCTTCCAAATAAACACTGAATAAAAAAAGTACTGTTATATTTAGCTAGAGCAACGTACGGGTGTCCTATAACTGATTGATTTTAAAATTTAATAACTTGCAAATAGTGACAGCTATTAAAAAATTTTTTGCAGCAGGGCTATGTAAGATGTCAGGAGTTTTTATTTTACAGCGATTTCCAGTTTCCAGTGGAGCCAGCTTATATGGGCCCGTGGTGCTCGAGCCCACCCAATAATTTTATATCTCCGCCCACCCAATTTTCATTCATTTATTTCGTTATTTATTTATTCAATTGCTGAAAATTTTTTGTTTTATTGAAGTTCTCAAAATTATTTTGCTTGAAAAATAGTAAAGACATCAATATCACCGAAAGCCTCTTCAGCAGATGTATAATTAAATTTTTCTCAAAAAAAAACAATTCCTGCATATTTTGCCGTCTGTTTTAATTTATTAAATGGAAAAAGCATATAGGTGACTAAAATGTATGTTTTTCTTGACATTTAGTTTTTTGCACTTTCAATAGTTACCCATTTTTATGCTATTTGTAATAAATATTAATGTATTTCTAAGAAAGAATTTATGAGAATCTTAAGAAAATTATTTATTAAATTATAATTAAATTATAATAATATTATATTTTATTTAGAAAAACTATAATTTGACTTCGAATTAGTCATTTGGCCTCCATACGCACGCATTAACGAAATAAATTGTATGTGTTATTTTCTTCAAACATCTTTGAGCACACCCAATATTTTTCAAAAGTTGGCGGTACTGCCAGCTTCAGTTTCAAATAGCAGCGATAGAGGATACTGTAAGGAATAAGCGCTAATTCAAAGTCCGATATTTTGGTCTCTCTCTTTTCTCAGCTAGAGGTCTGCACGGGCCGAAATTTCCGGGCCCGGCCCGACTCATACAAAACAAATTCGGCCCGGCCCGATACAAAAATGAAAAGTTCAGCCCAAGCCCGGCCCAGCCCGTAGGAAAAAAATATTGGTTCGGCCCGATACAAAAATGAAAAGTTCAGACCAAGCCCGGCCCAGCCCGTAGGAAAAAAATATTGGTTCGGCCCGGCCCGGTAAAAAACTTAATAGTTCGGCCCGAACCAGGCCCAGAAAAAAGTTAAAATCTCGGCCCTATTCTACAAGACTCTAAAGGTCTAAAGAATTTTTACTTTGATTTGGTTAAAAATTTGTCTCGTACGAGAAGTTCTGACCAAAAATAACTTTAATATTCTTAACTTTTTTTTCCATGTTTATAATCTTCATTTTTATAGAAGTGACGCAGACTGCGATATTTATTTTTTTAATGAATCTCTATTTCTTGTATGTAAATGTTTCAGTTATCATTAATATTGTTAATCCATATTCTATATATTGAAGTGTTAAAAATCTGAAAAATCCTATACAGTAAAATCTTCTGTGGCGGAATTGCGTAGAAAAATAAATAAATAAATAAATGCGTTATAGATAGGTTCCCTTCTTAGCTAGTGTAAATGTATTATTATTCTTTTCTTACGTATTAGTATATTAATTTTGCATGGATCAACTACCAATCCCGGCTCTGTACAGAAAAATTAGTTAGACCCGGCCCGAGCCTTCAGAAAAATGTACGGCCCGGGCCCAGGGCGGGCTGGGCTCGGGCCGTAGGGTAGCCCAGCCCGCCCTGGGCCCGGGCCACGTGCCGGCCAGTGCAGACGTCCCAGCATTGCTACGAAAGAAGGAGGTTAAATATATTAAGTGGATCTCAGTCGACAATGCACTCTTGTTCTTCTCCATAGTAATATATTTTGTTCTAGTGAAGTCTATGGAGACTGGAGGGTTAACATCTCATAAATTTTGGAAAGCTTAACGTTTTTAGACGATAGTGTAAATAAATAAACTTTAAACTCCTAGCAAAATGAGCAAAAGCAATTTTTAAACGTTATCATACCACAGTATCGTAGGGAAGAGTCACTTAGTTGTAATGTTACCCGGTTTCAAATCCTTAATCAAAACGCAACATATGTTTATATATTGATTTACTCAATCCTTGTATGATTTTACGTTGCTTTTAGATTTTTATAGAATTGAAATGTGTTTTAAAAGTTTTTAGAAATATTTCTATTACGAGTTGAAAATAATCATTAAGTATATTGCACATTTTCTTATGAGAGATTATATTTACATGCTAACAATTTTTCTGTTTACTATTTCTATTGTGTTTTCTTGAACAAATTTATCTTTGTTGATTTATATATTTGTTACTGCTTATTTAACAGTGTAATATTCATCTAGTCATCAGATGCTTTTTTATGTAAAATAAATTTATTTTTAAACTATATCTGATTGTATTCATTTTGTCTTTTTTCATATTCTCAGTATTACAAATATTAGTACTGTCCTAAAATAAAATTCGAAATAAACTAACAAGGAAGGTCTCCATACGGGCATACTCAGAAAAATCTAAAAAAAATTACAGAATGTTCTTCTCATATGGATATTTATGTTTATAAAAAAAATTTTTGGCGGAACCCCGATACAGCGTCCGTAAAAAAATAACGAAATTTTCGTTTATTTGGCGATTTATCACCGGTTGTCGATGAAAAAAAAATACGCTTTTATGTAGGAATAAACTTTTTATGTTGAATTTTGTTTATACGAGTTTAATTTAAATAACTTTAGTTTTGTTATTTTTAATTTATTTTAACTATAGTTTGTCATTTTTAGTTTGTTTTAACTATAGTTTGTCATTTTTAGTTTGTTTTAACTATAGTTTGTCATTTTTAGTTTGTTTTAACTATAGTTTGTCATTTTTAGTTTGTTTTAACTATAGTTTGTCATATATATTTATATATATTCATAATAAAATTTAAACATCATATTTTACGATTTAAAACAAAATTTAAATTGATTTAAATTATTTCAAGCTAAAAAATAAGGCAGATAGAACACTGTCGATTTGATTTTGTTGCTATGGAAACGACTTCGTCTTCGATATGGAAATGCATTATGGCAATCAAATGTCAGCTGACTATAACTTAAAATAGATATTTGCAACTTGCAATGAATAGAAAATATTTTTACAGTGATAAAATTAAATAACTACAGCAACAAGCAACATATACATATAATATAAAAAATATATAATAACCTCTTTCATTAATTAATTTTAAATTCATTAAAAACCGTGCATTCTAAAAAACAATAAACAATTTTCAGATGCATTAAAATCGTTTGCTTTTGGCGAGGAAAAATCCTGCTCGTCAAATCGCGTGTCACTTTCGTATTTTCGCACCAAATATTCGAAGGTATTTTATTTTTTTACAGACGTTCTATTGAAATTCCGCCGTTAAATTTGACTGATCCGTTATTACATACATGAGTAGATTCACTAGCATTTTTTTCAACATATTCTGAATATGCCCTGTAACCTGTAAGGAGACCTTCCTTGTAAGCTCCATCCCATGCTATTTTATTACCCAGTCGTCGCACGGAGTTGCGAGAGGTACCGTTCTACTCGAAATTGTGTCTGCTTTTCGAATATGAATGCACTTTTTGATACAGGGATGGGAAATAATAAGACCCACTTTCGGCTCGGCATTTTATTTGAGTTCCTTGGATCAAAGGAACCCGGAAAAAATACAGTTTGCGTATTTTTTCTAACATTTCATAGAATCGTAAAATCAAATGTGTTAGTGGTTTTTCCATAAATTTCAAAAAATAAAATTAAGATCTTACAAAGAAAAATACTAACAACATTCAATTAATTAACAGAAAAAGTTATACTGAAATTCTACTCATAAAATAAACTCAATTTAGATAAAAGAAAACGGGATTAATAAAAAATGAATGAACTAGAGAGCAGGAATTCTGATTTTCAGAATTTAGTGTCGCCCCCGACATTTCCATTACTTCATATTCTTCTGATGGACTGGTGGTTTCTATTATTATGAAACAGCCATTATAAATTAAGCGTTTAGATAAAGATGAAAGAGCAGTCGTAAAAAGTTAGAACTCTGATTTTCTGAAAAAAATGGACATAATTTCTTTTGCAAAAAAAAATTATGGTTATTTCTTTTTCCCATTTTTACCAGAAAATCAGAGGTCTAACTTTTTACGGCTGCTCTTTCATCTTCACCTAACACCTCATTTATAATAGCTGTTTCATAATAATAGAAGCCATCAGTCCATCAGAAGAAAATAACTCGGTTAAGCGGGACCAGGATAATCGGGACTCTACTGTAGCTCAGTTTTAAGACTTAAAACACGCGATTTTATTTATATAAAACGACGTCATTCGAATCCGGTGAAGAATTCCTCGTTTACGATCCAATCATAAACATCTACAATAAAGTATGGGTAGAGCGTCACTATCTCAGAATAATACACAAATGCAGCAAAAAGAAATCAATTCATTTATATTTTTTCCAAAATAGCACGTATTTTAATTACTATTTTTTCAGTTTTTATGAGAAAGTGGCAACAAAAAGATATAATTGCTATTTTTCAACTATTTTCCCTTTTCTTTCTACAGAAATGGAGTATAGTAAAGTGGGGACAGACGCCGCGGTGGGACAGATGCCACAGAGATTGTGTAGGCGACACTAGCGTTCCCTAGACCAATTTTAGAAGTTCTTAGTGTTCCTCTGTGCTGTGTGATGTGTTGTATGCGTTTCCACCGTTTAATTGTCAGTATTTACATATTTATGACAGTTTTTATGGCTCGAACCTGCGTGGTAAGTTGCTAAAATTATTCTAATCAAGCCCGGACTGGCCAGATCGGCTAGTCGGCAATTGCCGAGGGCCCCCGGCACAAGGGGGCCTTGGAGGGGCCTCCAAAAATGGATATACTAGTTCATAACTAGCTACATCGGGATAATTTGACTGTTTCCCCGTTAGTTTCCTGTAATCTTACGTATTTACAATCAATTTTAAGAAGTTGCCATTGCCAGTTGATTTTTGTGTATGGTAACCTATGTAAGTGGATCCCGGTGGGGCCTCCAAAAATGGATATACTACTTCATAATTTGTTACATCAGAATAATTTGACTGTTTCCCTGTAACTTTACCGTAATCTTATTTACAATCAATTTTAAGCAGTTGCCAGTTGTTTTTTGTTTATGGCAGCCTACGTAAGGGGGTACCGGATGGGCCTCCAAAAATGGATATACTACTTCATAACTAGTTACATCAGAATAATTCGACTGTTTCCCAGTAATCTTACGCATTCACAATCAATTTTAAGCAGTTGCCAGTTGGTTTTTGTGTATGGTAGCCTATGTAAGTAGGCTCCGCAGGTGCCTCCAAAAATGGATATACTACTTCATAATTAGTTTCATCAGAATAATTGACTGTTTCACCGTAATTTTCCCTTAATCTTATTTACAATCAATTTTAAGCAATTGCCATTTGGATTTTGTTTATGGCAGTCTATGAAAGGGGTCACCGGAGGGACTTCCAAAAATGGATATACTACTTCATAACTAGTTACATCAGAGTAATTTGACTGTTTTCCCGTAATCTTGCGCATTTACAATCAATTTTACGTAGTTGCCAGTTGTTTTTTGTTTATGGCAGGCTAAGTAAGAGGGTCCCGGAGGTGCCTCCAAAAATGGATATACTACTTCATAACTAATTACATCAGAATAATTTGGCTATTTTCCCATAATCTTACGCATTTACAATCAATTTTAAGAAGTTGCCAGTTGGTTTTTGTTTATGGTAGCCTATGTAGTAGCGCTGATAGAGGTATCGTGTCGCTGGTGAAACGGAGGAGGTGTGTTTACTTACTCATCGCGCTCGGTGCAGTGTTCATAGACTTAGGTTCAGAGCACATCGCGACACTGGCTGATCGAAACAGCAAATTCTCCCTACTGAGATTTACTGCACATGGTCAATTTCTGCGGAAAATAGTAACCAGGATTGGCGAGACAACAGGAAAAAATCGCCAAAAGTTTTTTTTTTCTTTTTTTTTTTTTTTGTAATTCCTTCAATTCGGATATACTCTGCTGCATTTCGTAGGAATTTAGCTTTTAAAAAAAGCTTTTATTCCTGCAAATGAAAAAGTAATTTGCCCTATTTTGAGTTGTACAAACTATGACTGAGACTGTTTGAATTTAATTGCAACCTCTTAACTGTTTCTTATGTACCGCGTTGTTGTTATTCTCGTGCTTACGAAGGGAGATGTTGTTCACGCTAATATTCCTAACTTAATATGTAACCTTTGCTTATTAAACTAATATTTAACTTTAAATTGCGTCAGATAGTACTCAAGATGCAGCTGTTATGGACGGCTGCAATTTGCGTCCGCTATGTCGTTCAGGGAAAGATATATGAAAGACTTTTAGAAATAACAGTAATCGATGATTCATGTGGATTGACTTTGTACGAACTTATAAAATCAGAATTAGCTAAGTGTGATATTGCAACATCAATTATTATTACTTGCTCATTTGACGGAGCAACAAATATGAAAAGCTGCTATAATGGTCTACAAGTTTAGTTCAAAAAGGAAAACAAAGATTTTATTTACACTCACTGTATAGGAAACGTACTGAACTTGGCAGTAGCTGATTCAACAGTAACATTGCTCCTAGCAGATCTTATTTAGGTTGGTGTGAGAATCTGACCTTTGTCTAAGCTCATCTCAAAAAAGAATCGCCGTATGAGAGAGGGAAACAAAAAGAAAGCCTATTGCACATGAAAAACTGCACAGGTTGTAAAAAATAGGAGCCATAAGATGGAGGAGCAAATATAAAGATATTTCTTCGATTATCGATGAAGGAATTTTAAGATATAAGGAATGTATAAACTCGGGGAAAATATTACATTTTATTACCGTTTTAAAAGAAAACCAAATGGATGTTTTGAATGCAAATCTAAATTCATAGCAAGGAAATTGATTAGTAAATAGTCTAAATTTGAAAACCTATTTATGTATATTGTTTTACTGGATTTATTTCTTCTTGCATCTCCTACTTCAAATTATTTACAAGGTAAAACTATTATAAGGTAAGGGATAAAAGGTAGGCGTGTATAAAGTAAGGGTTAAAATACTATAAAGTAAGACTATTCTACAACCTGGAACTGGTACAGAAGCTGCTTCAACAAGTAAGGGATAAAAGGAGTGATAAACACTTTCAGGCTCTGTATTCAAAAACAAAATATTACGCAAGTACAGGTAATAGCAAATTTGAAGATAACAATATTTATGTAGAAGTAGGGTAATGACTGTTGAAAAATCAACAGACGAAACTCCTTGAATCTCAACTGCTCAAAACTATAAATTTGTCTTTTTTAGTGTTTTAGATTGTGCCAGGACAAGTATCGAAGGAAGATTTAGTCGATTGATTCCTAGTTAGAACCAAAGAAAATTAATGAAATCATAATACTTTATATAGTTTTTTATAAATCCTTTGTAGTATTTCCTAAACTTTGTAAAGTTGAAATAAATCAATTATTGATAGAGCTGAAAGAGTTTGTAGATCAGTATGAAAGTTTTAAAATGGCTGAAAAAACAATCACATAACCTTTCTTAGTTCGCTATATCTGTATCAAGGTATAGAATAGCCATTTTCTCTTTGTTATAAAATTTATTTTACAATTTGTTACAATTAAATCAAAATTAAAGAAGACATTATTTTTTACAATATGTTTTTTTTTATAACCGCTGTGTTCTTTTAACAGTTTCCAACACAGTTAAAAAGGGTTTATGAATTCGGTTTGTCTGTCCGTCTGTCTGTTCATGCTCTAACTCTCGTAAATATATTCAGATTATCATGAAATTGACATATGTGTTATTGGGGTTTACTATGGCATGTTCGGTATTGAAAATGAATTATGTAACGTTTTCGGTTCATTTACAGACACACTCAGAAGTATTCCATTACATGACGGTCTATGGGGAAATATCGTATGCAATGTATTTTAATGATATTACACATTTTTAAAGATATTGAAATTTATGTATAACACTGAGGTGTACTAAAAAGCTCATATTGTAGAATCTGATGTGCATATAATTTATTGTTCATTTAAAGGGACACACAAAAGTATTTGGCTACAGTACTGAATATGAAGAATAATTGCTGTAAGTGTATTTTCAGTTGCGGTACGCGATTTAAAATTTAACTATTTTTTGCATATTACTAGGCGAATATAAGTTCTATAGATCATATACAAGGCTACACAAAAGATCTCAAGTACATCTCCATTTATTGGCGTACATTGTTGGCTAGAAAGTTTTAACTGCACTATGCATCTAATGTAACGGACTTTTAACATACAGCGTAAGATACGTACAAATCTATAGGTCATATAGAGGGCTGCACAAAAAATTCAGATATTTTTGCGATTATTGATGGTAATTTCAGCAATTGTAGAACAATTGTATTATGCAATTTTTAAATTGTTCATTTAAACATCTTTCACCTTAATAAACTGAAAGTTTTATTAAAGTTTCTGAATGTGTCGGAAAATATTACATAATCTTTGCTGGACGCATGATTTTTCGTTCTTGTTAATATTTACTTAGGTAATTACAGTAGGATTTAGATTATTAGGACTTCAACACAGTGATTTGGTTGCCTAAATCTAAAAACGTTTTCCCCCTCTCATTTTTAAGTTACATACAACTCGTAATTAATTAGTATATATACATTTTTTCTAACTTGGAATTAGATTAGGTACTGTATATAAAATAATATAAACATTTATTATGAAAGTAAGTAAACTACAACAGAAGATTATTTTTTTACTCAAGTGTTAAGGTGTATCAAAAGTATCTTCGTTCTTTGGATAGCTCTATATCTATATGAAAGGCTACAGATGGCGCTGTCTTATAACTAACGACCAGTGCAAAATGTTATATTAAAGAGCATATGTTCCTCCATATTATATTACGCTAATATCTATTCTTTTATCTATTTATAGGTAATATAATGTCTGATACAAAAATTGAAATAGTATCCATCGTAAGACATTATTTTAAAATTGGTCATAAAGTTGCTGAAGTATCTCGTAAAATTCGAGAAGTTGAAGTGATACGATCAGCAAACGTACAGCCCAAAACTAGTTCAAACTTTTTAAGGGAGATGACTTGTCACTTAAAATGAAACCCAGAAGTGAGAGGCAATCACTTGTTAATCTGGAAGATTTGAAACAAAGAGTGGAGATTAAACCAACCACCAATACACAGAAACTTTCAGAAGAGCTAGGACCGTCCAAGGATACGATATGCCAAGCTTTACATAAACTACAGAAAACGTACAAGAACTCTAGAGAAGTTCATTATGAACTGACTATGCAGCAAGCAAATTAAAGAGTGGAAATGTGCAAAACTCTTCAGGAAAACTCACCTTTTCAAACGCAAAGTGACATATGATGAGAAATGGATATATCTATGGAATAAATAAATAGAATCGAGAAATAATTGTTGAATCTGGGACAATCAGTCCAATATGTTACAAATAAGTGCGGTTTGAAAAAAGTTCATGATCAACGTCTGGTTGAATTTTGAGCATGTCATTGATTTTGAAATCATTCCAACCCTGTTCGGTCGGTCAACCCTGAAATTTACTGTGAACAGATGTACAGGATGTATGCTTCTTTAAAAAGCAAATGGCCTGCTTTAGTCAACATACAGAGACATCTTCTCCAACAAAAAATGCAAGACCGCACACGTATCGCAATAAAGTAGAAGAGTTTGACGGAATTGAACTTTTACCTCATCTCCCACATAGTAAGGACCTTGCTCCTTCAGTCTGTCACATGTTCCATTCTATGGCATCATGTTTTGGGGCAAGGTGCTTGTGTAATTTTGACGATCTGGAACGGGGTTTTCTAGGCTTTTTTGTTTCCAAATCCAAAGATTGGTATCAAAATGGTATTCTGTTAAACTTTTAGGAAGATGGAAAGAAACCATAGAATTTCATTGTTTATACATTGATTTGTGATACATTTATTTTACGTTGATATACTGCAACAAAGATTTCATTGTGAAAGCGAAATTACATTTGATACAGCAACCTAATATTTTCAAAGCAACAACATAGCGAAATGTGGTTTTTAGGCAGTTAAGCCTAATTAAAAAAAAATAAATATTCTGATATTATATTCCCTCTGACTTTCCCGGTAAGGGGCCCCTTTTCAATTTCTAGCCAAGGGCCCCGAAAGGTGCCAGTCCGGGCCTGATTCTAATAAAGTTTTATTACATATTTTAAGAAAAATAAACAGAGATTTCATCCCAAAATCGATTGCAACTATAGACTAGATCCTCGTAGAATACAGACATGTGCTTGCCTTTCTCTCGCGTCGCTCACATGACACAAAATGGCGGCGAGGCATCTTACCCGCCACTATGGGACAGATGCCGTAAAATATATTTTTGTTTTTCGGTTCAGTAAATTCATCACTGCGATTTTTAAGTAGAACTTACATATAAATGTATGTATATTAGCGCATTCTGCTACTTATCAAAATATTCTCAGCAACAATGTTGGTTCACCATGTGTGAATTAAAAAAAAAAAAAACGTAGGCCGTTTACAATTCTCACCGTCTAAACTGTGAAACAAAATATCTCCCACCCTAATGGTCAAAAGACCTATGCAGCCAAATAAGAGAAAATAAAAGGATGCAAATATTACAAGCACAGAGTTTATAAACAATAAAAAAGAAGAAGGAAATGAAAAGCAAAAGAAACTAGAAAGCGTCAAAGAACGACAACTTAAAGGAAGTAAAATGTGTAAAAAAAGGAAGGGAAAGATCAACTTGAAAACGCCTTACTTGAGGAAAAAAACTAAAATATGAGTCATCTTTCGACAATGGGTAAATTGTTCCTCTTATGGATTCTGATGGCAGAACTGGATTGAAATTTGATGACTCTGCATATGTTGAGTGGCTGGAGTCTTATCAAAGAGCAAAGTCTAAAGCGGCCAGGATTCAGTGCATCAAATTCAATCGATAGCTGCATGAAAAACGCTTACTTTACTTTTGCAACATGTAGTGTGGTGTGATTGTGAGCGAATGGAAATACAAAATCAAAGAATGGGAAGAAAGGCCAAAAATAAACAGACTAGGGCCTAAATAGAATAGAACTAATACTTACATTAAGAGCAAACTGCAATGTTCGCCTAGATGTAAACCAGTGATTTATATATATATATATTTGGAATTATGCTGCCTATCGTTTCCAGTAATTATGCTATCCATTCATGTAAATTCAAATGATTTTCTTTTCATTTTCACTTTTTGTCTTAAGATTTGTTTATAGAGATTACACTTTTGCATTTTCGTTAAACTTTTCACAATTTAGTGATATATATAATTTTTCTAAGTTTACTGTTATTTATTTTCGTTTTAAGTAGTCTGAGAAAATAAATATGTGATTTGCTTGAAAAAAAAATTAAACAGCCTAGTATTTTTCTCTATGCGGCATCTTATCCAGCACATAAAAAAAAAATGTTAAAAAAAGGACTTGTGGGAAAATAATTATGCCTACTTTATTAAGAGGGTTTTAACTTGTTTAACATGGGAATTAGATTCTAAAGGGTTTGATCAATGATTTCTGGTACTTAGTTTGTTGTTTTTTGCTTTGTTGTACATTTTACAAGAAGAAAAGAAAAACTGCGGCATCTGTCCCCACTTTACTATACTTCAGTTGCCAAAATTAAACAAATGTCGCTAAAAACTAGAAAAAAATTAATATCTCAAAAAAAAAAAAATGAAGATGCAGTTTTCAAACAAATTGCATTAAAAAGTACTTTTTTTTCCAATACGACTGTATAAAAATCGAAAATGTGCGATGCATAGAAGTTTAAAAAGTTCCTATAGAGTATTTAATTGTACTGCTTTGTTTTACGGCTGGCTTCTGTAAGGTAACGTTATTTTTTCGATACGACACAAAATAAGCTGGGAGAAAGAAATAGCATACCGTACCGGGGTCTAATAAATAAAGAAGAACAGTCACATTGATTAATAATAAACCTACAAAATTAATTGAAATAAAAAATCCATCGAACGTAGGTTAATCTGACTTTTAAAACAAATATTACTTTAATCTAAAGTTATCAAAACACTATTTCTTTAAACTTCAACTGTTTCAAGTTATTGAAAAATTAAACTTTATTCGCATACGTAATTAGTAAAATATAATCAAGATAAGTAGATAATTAGGATGAAATTATGGTACTTATGCTTACGTATATTATGTAATGAAAAATCAACAAAAAAATATTTCAGTCTGACACAATCATAGAATTTTTTTCTGCATGAAATATAAACCTTACGTCATTCTTACTATCTCAAAATTTACATACGCATCTTTCATACCCGTAGTCAGCATTTTAATAATATATTGACGAGCAATACTTTATTACTAAATATTTTTTCAAACTTGAAGTCACGCTTGTTAGGTACAACTTTCCATATGAACATTAGCACTCTTGACTTGAGTTTCTAATCTCAGTACCGGCGAGTAAAAATTCCGGAAATGTATGCCTTTTTAGATGCATTTGTGATAAAATATTTGGTTTTATCACGGGAAATGTTAGTTTTCTTTTAAATATGATGATATTTTCTCTCATATTTCTCTCATTTCAATGAAGCATTTTGCTTAGCGTCTCTTCAATATCGTTGGAACGAAAAAAATATTGAAATTAACAGTTTTATGAGAGAAAATGTTGGGTTTTTTTTTAAAGCGTGACGTCATTTTCTGTTCGAATTTGGTTAAGAGTTATTTTTTATTGGAATGAGAAAGTAGCATCGATTAGAATATAATCAATAAAGATAAATAAGCCCATTATTTCTCTTTTCTCTGCAATAAAAGTAATCGAATTGCCACCCTTTTAAAGAAATGTCATTAAAAAACTTTTAAAATTAAATAGAAAATATAAAAATTGGAATAATTTAAAAAATAGCTAGTGCGGGCTTACCTAAAATTGAACAGCTTTCATTAAAAAAATAATAATTGTTATTAAAATTCCTTCAGCAAAAATCTCAAAGCAAATGAGTAAAAAAAACGCTTTGTCTTTGAAGTATAGATTAAGATATGTCAATTAAGGAAGAGTGAAGCTGCGAAACTAGCGACTTCCAGTCTTAAATATCGCTATTTTATTGTGAGAAGCTAAATAATTGCCCTATCCCATCATTTAAAAAATGTTCATATAGTATTGTGAAGTGACTGCATTATGAATACTGTTCACAAAATGCAAAGCACATCGAGATGTTTTACGACGTTATCTCAATTTCACAATGGTGAACTGAAGTGCATTGTTAATGTGTGATGGCAATACAATAATGAATCCGAAAAACCGGTCGACTGAAATTTGAATGAGTTTCCTGACTAACTGTTAATGTTATGGCTAGTATCGTTAAATATATTTGTTTTCTTTGTATTAATGACCATAAAGTACATAAATCATTTTTCGCTTTAGTATAATTTACCCTTTTTAAACCTCTAGTAAAAAACTTTAGTTATACGTGAACATGTTTTCATAAAAATAAAAAAAAGTTTTCAATGTTATAAAAGCATTATATAGCTAAACTTAAAAACTTCGTATTCAAATAAATACAACTGGCTAAATGGTACATATAACATAAAAATGATATTACAAACACATTAAAAAATTACGTTTCGAATCGCTTCCACGATCGTCATCGATGTTAAAATGATGTTACACAAGTCTAAAATTTCAAGACGGAGATAAACGTCTACGGGCACAGAAGAATTCTTGAACAGAGAGTGCACAAACGTCAAAAAGTATCTATGGTTACCATATAGGGAAAACCACAACAGTAAAAAACGGGAAGGGGTAAACAAATTGAACAGACTATATTAATTATAACAAATAAAACAATAAAGTGTTTGTAATATCCTTTTTATGTTATATGTATTCTTTAACAAGCTGTATTTATTTGAAGAGAAAAGTTTTTAAGTATATTTTATCGTACAATTGTCCAATACCTATTTATATAGCTAAAGGTCATCACAGAGTTTCTAACTTTAGACATTGTTTCCGGATTTCTAGAATAATCTGGGATTCGAGACAAATTGTTCATTAATTTCGACCATATAAAGAACATGCTTGAATTCGCTCTTTTTATAAAAGATTCATCGACGGGTGTATATAGGGGGGGGGGGGGGGCAAAGCATTTCATTTACGTGTGGCATTTTTTTTTTTTATATAAAATTATTTTACATCGAAGTGACGAGCAGGGCGAAATTAACGTTTGAAGCTAGGGGAAGCACAGTATCCTTTTGGGACCCCCTTTCATTTCGGAAAAGTTTTTTCTAAACTCTACATATATGTAAAACCATCAATGCAACAAATGAGTAGAAGAATGTTTAGAAGAGCTCACATACTTCATTAAACATTTTGTTATTATATTCACTGTATTATACTGCATTTTTAGGTGCGATCGTAATTATATAAATACGTAGCACCTATAGTCGTCGTCTGGTCCGTCCGTCTGTCCGCATATAACAGCGCAAAAACTACCCAGCCGAATGGTTTGAAATATAATAAATGCAATCGTTGCAGGATTTTGTCGAGTCATTTCACATTTTATGAAAATCGAATCAAAACTTTAAAAAATATTAATAAAAGTTTTCTTCATTTCATTAAATCCTATCATACGTAATTAATTCAATAATATCCCATAACAGCTATAAGGATTCTGTGTTGCCATGGTAATGATTCTAGTGATTACGTCCCATTTAAGATGGAGTCCTATTATTTCCTTATTACGGAATTTAATATATATAATCGTAGTATTCATGCATTCTTGCATAAGAGTGCAACAGCTATTGCACCATGACCTGAATATTTATAAAACTAGTTATAGTACGAACGCACATCATTTTCCGCGCTTGACGTTCAATTTCCGACTTGTTAGTACATATAGTTGTTATTTGAGGCATTCTCACATAATTTTGACTTTTAAGTCCCTGAATAATAATTTTTATTTTAGCATATATTCTTGGGTTTTTTTTTTTTCCTTATACTGGAAAATATCCCATTGCATGACTGTATAACAATATTAACGAGGTAAATAAGTTTTGGACGATGTTGGGGGTCCAACTATACCACGAAATTCCTTACCGTCCCGTGTGTCCCTGATGCTCATTTTTAGGTGCGTTCGTAATTATATAAATACGTAGCACCTATAGTCGTCGTTCAGTCCGTCTGTCCGTCTGTCCGTCTGTCCGTCTGGCCGTCTGTCCGTCCGTCCGCATATAACAGAGCAAAAACTACCCAACAGAATGGTCTGAAATTTCAAATGTATGATTGGTGTAAAATTTTGTCGAGCCATTTCAAATTTTATAAAAATCGGATGTATAGTTTAATTACAGGGACAGTCAAAAGTTTTTCTTTACATTACGGCCAATGGGAAAAATTATTGCAAGTGCATTTTAATGTTGTTACAGCCTTCCGAATCATCTGAAATTTTAAATATATAATTGTTGCAAAATTTTGTCGAGCTATTTCCAATTTTATGAAAATTGGATGTATAGTTTAATTACAGGGACAGTCAAAAGTTTTCCGTTACATTACGGCCAATAGGAAAAAAATATTGCAAGTTCATTTTAATGGTGTTACAGCCTTCCGAATCGTCTGAAATTTTAAATATATAATTGTTGCAAAATTTTGTCGAGCTATTTCCATTTTTATGAAAATCGGATGTATAGTTTAATTACAGGGACAGTCAAAGGTTTTCCGTTACATTACGGCCAATGGGAAAAAATTATTGCAAGTTCATTTTAATGATGTTACAGAATACGAATGGTCTGAAATTTTAAATATATAATTGCTGTAAAATTTTGTCTAGCCATTTCAAATTTCATGAAAATCGGATGTATAGTTTAATGACAGGGACAGTCAAAAGTTTTCCGTTGCATTACGGGGAATGGGGGAAAAAAAATGCAAGTGCATTTTAATGATGTTACAGACTATGCACTTATGAAGTGCAAAAAAATATACATTCAGTACAATATGGGGTGCAAAAAATAATTATAAAACTAGTTATAGTACGAACGCACCTCATTTGCCACGTTTGACGAGCAATTTCCAACTTGTTAAGTTTGGAGCTGTCTGTATAAAATTGATTCAATAAAAGTAATTCGATGTAATTTTTTCCGAAGCTGGGACTATTGTTTTATATAAATATGTAGCAAAAAAAAATTAACCTGCTCACATTTTTACGGTTGTTATTATTTTTTTAACTCTGTCCCTGGATTTTAGATTCCTTACCGTCCCTCTAGCTAAAATTATACAGAAAATCTCTTCAGATGCAGCCACGGGATTTTTTTTCAACTTTTTTTCTCGTGTAGTAGTATGCTAGAGAAAGAATAGCTAAAATTCTTTGACAGGAAATTTACTGCAGAATTTAAATATCAATTTCAAGCATCGTGGCTTTATTGATAGTCTTACCGTCCCCACAGGTTTATTCTGCACTTTTCGAGGTAAATTAATTTTTTTTTAACCCCTTAACGGTCGTTTAATATTTGGAAAAACCATAAAAAAGTACCTATTTCTTTTATTACAGAAATTGAATAATTATAAGGTTTCTGAATAAAATATGCAATTAGTTTTTTTAAGGCGAAAAAAAAGATGTTATAGAACAAATTCACATTTGTAGAACAGCCATCATACAAGAATTCTGTGTCTTATTGTTTGTTTTACACCATGCAAATTAATGCGAATAAGACCTTTATTTTTCATATTTTAGATCTTTTTTTTTATCCTCATCACACAAATTTTTACAAATAATATTTGAAATAATATATATACATTAAATTTTGATTATTAATATTTTTTTGAGTGTTATGTATTTCGAAGCATGCAATACAAATCCCAGTTTTACAATCAGCGCCAAAAGCCAAAACCAAACGGTAATATTCAAAGACTTCACACGGAAATTCCAGTTAATTTTTTCTGGTTTCAGAAGTTTTTTACAGCAATTAAATCTCCAGCCCGGAAATATCGGGCACGAGAAATAACGAACGACACCTCAGCGCGTGATATTGACGGGAGCGAGAATTAAGGGGTTAATTTAATTCAATGTAAATAACTGTTTCTAAAAATCAATGAACATTGTGGTTATCACTTAGTCTTAACATGATTTGCCTAAAAATAGATGGTAAGTTTCCTTACCGTCCCTTTTTTAAGTGCGTTTAAAATAGTTATGTAAATGTACGTAGCACCTATAGTCGTCTTTCAGTCCGTCTGTCCGCATATAACAGCGCAAAAACTACCCAACCGAATCGTTTGAAATTTAAAATATATAATTGTTGCATAATTTTGTCGAGTCATTTCAAATTTTATGAAAATCGTATGTATAGTTTAATTACAGAGACAGTCAAAAGTTTACCGTTACATTCCGGACAATTGAAAAAAAAATCATTTCAAGTGCATTTTAATGATGTTAAAGTCATTCGAACAGTATAAAATTGATATGCACTTATAAAGTACGCTAAAATATATATTCAATACAATATACGGTTCAAAAAATATTTATAAAAAACTAGTTATAGTACGAACGCACCTCATTTGCCACGTTTGACATGCAACTTCCAACTTGTTTTCCTTACCGTCCCTTTTTTCCCCTTGCCGTCACCTTTTTCCCCTTACTGTACCTTCCTTAACACCCCTTTAAGACAATGTTATACCAAAATTTTGTACTAAAAATACTACATTGTTATTATTTCTTATTTGAATGTTCTGTGGATACTATGCAAATTCATTATAAATAAAAATTTAGAAGAAAATAAAAAATTATAGGGGTAAAATGGTAAGGAAATTTAAACTCGCAAGTTTAACTTAAACCTCAGTTAAATAAAAATAAATCGTCACTGCTGGTCATTTTTTCAGTTTAAAATGTTATTTTATTAACCTTTAACTGATGTCACGCGGTCTCCCAGACCCCGAGAATCCCAGCTGTAAACGCTTTTACAGCTTTTTACTTTTCTGTACTGAAGTTAAATAATATGAATAAAATCCTCTTTTCATGCAATTTAATTCACATGCTTCTAAGAGAAGTACAACGATATTGTTAGGACAAAATTTAAGTAAATTCAACCATTTGATTTTTTTTTTTTTAAATTCATTTTATTCGAGGGGTCTGAGAGACCGGATCACATCAGTTGTGTCACAAATTTTAGTCACATCAGTTAAAGGTTAAGTTAAATTTCACCAGATTTTTATTCCTGAAAGTTAAAATTTTGTGAGAATGTCTCATATATTATGTACCAGGATTATTCCTAAACAGCACATCAAAATGTCATACGATTGATTAAGAGCCTACTCATCATATTCAGATTTTCGGGTTAGATTAGAGGATTTTCTCTTAAATTAAGCAAACTTTCGTTTAAAAAAAAAGTGCTTTGTAATGAAATAAAAATGGGAACTATGCAGAAGTCCATTTTAACAGATTTTTGCGGCCCCTAATAAATTTCAGAGGAGAAACTCGTGCTTCATGTGCCTTTTGGGTAATCAGGCCCTGATGACGTGCCGACAACCAAAATCTTGAATGCTATAAATAATCTATATATTTAAAACACAAGGCTGTTTTTTTAGTCATCTGCCTTGAGCTTTCTACTGAACCAATTTTACTAATTGTTGTTTTAAATGAAAGTTGTTCATTTGTCGATGTGCCCGCACAAACTATTTTTTTTAATATTCTCTTGTATATTTTAATTTTAATTTAAAATGTTTTTTATGAAATTTCTTCAAAGTTGCGGCAATCGGATTACTTCCATAGTTGTAGAGAAGAGAAAAATCAAGACTCCTTTATATTGCCTTGAGAGAAAAAAAAAAGAGGTTTGTTTTATCTTTCTTGATTATAACCTTATTGATGCCATTTTCTCATTACACTTTAAAATGACATTATCTCAGCAGAAAAAGACGTCATGCTTTTAAAAAAACGCATTTTCCCTCATAAAGCTATTAATTTTCAATATTTTTTTATACCGTAGATACCGAGTTTGAGATGCTAGACCAAGTGCATTAGTAAATGAAAATGTATCATATTTACAATAACAACAATATTTCAATAGTTAGAATAACCAATATAAGAAAGGTTTTTTATTATAATTATTTTTGTACGTTTGCTATTAATTCAATATAACAGTTTATTTTTAAACATTTTCTTTCGTCGAAATTCGGCGGGTTCCACTTCGTAAACGATTACACTTGACATATTTTGTCATGTATATTAATAAAAGAAATATGTTTATGTGTGTTTGTGTATATACGCGATGGCTAGGCAAATCTGCCGCACGTACAGGTCTGCAAATTTGGTTCCGGATGGACGAGAACAGGCCGAAATGCACCTGGCTCTCAGATTTTTGATTTTTTGTTTATTATTATCAATTTTTTTCTTTTTTTACACTAGGGGGCGCTGCCCCCTACGAGCTACGCTCGTCAACCCCCGTTCAGACACCGCAGACTCTAAAAGCACGCTAATTTGATCGGCTTAAAAAATATTTCGGAAGATTGAATTATAAGTTTAAAAACAGTGGCGATCTCCCTATAAACGGGTTTTTATTCATTTCTCTTTGATTGGGGAATTTTAAAGCCAAATCAGCGGCTGTTAAATGATACAATGGCTGTTTCCGTCTTTGATTAAATAAAATCAGTTGACATTTCAAAATAAGCTAATATAAAATGAATTAAATAAACAGAGTCATTGCCTCCCGGTATTTTTTAGCAAAGCGAAAAGAAAGGTTTTTTTTAATGACACTTTAAATGTATCGTTTTTAATCCGACGTAATTTTCACTAAACTTTTCTTTCTTCTTTTACTATTCACGTGAAAATAATTTTGTTAGAAATGAAATATTATTTGCGCTATTCTAATAAAAATAGTTGAAAATATCATCTTAAAATATTACATAAATGTCTCGCGCAATTTTTAAATTTAAACAGTTTTGCAATATTATTTTTTGTTCATTTTACGTAATGTGTAATGTGACGTAAATGTGACGTAATTTTTCCTATTTAAGACTTCTAACGCATGTTATCGAATTTATTATTTTACAACATTCTTTCACTTTTAAAATTCACGTGTAATATGGTTTTTATGATAATTTTCAATGAGTTCCTGCTTTTTATATTTTCTTGTTTATAATAGTCACGTGTAAAATAAATTTTTAATTTGAAGCAAATATTATTATTTGCGCTGTTTATACAGATGGCAACAGTTTAAATTAATACCAATTTCTAAAATGTGTAAAAAAATATCTCTCGAAATGCTGAAAATTTGTATTTAAAATAGAAATAAAACCTCAAAAAATGAGTCAAATTAATAAACTGAGTGCAGTCTGCACACCGGGAAATTCTAACCGGGATCTAAAAATGATTAAATTCTGATGTACAGTTTTTGCTCCTATAAAACTTTTTTAATGGAACGATTTTGTCCAACTTTAGCATTAAATATCTCTTTAAATGTTTCTTCGATTTGAAAACTGTCTGCATCAGCGTGTTTATTAAACATTTCTCTATAATTCCACCGACTTTCATATTTTTGTATGCAATATTTTGCTTAATATTAACGAAGAAAGACCTCCGGTCACAAAAAATTCAAAACCGGCGGCGGCGGTGACAACGGTAGTTACTTTTTTTTAGAATAGAGAGAGAAAAAAACAGGAATCTTTGCGTATTCTCCAGGTTTTGCAAGTTCGCCGGCCATTTTGAATCTCTCATAAAAGCAATCCAAATTCAATCTTTTAGCCTAATATAATACAGTTCATTCTTCCAATAAAAATTATCTAGAATTCGCACAGGGATTTTTTTTTTAATTTTTCGCATTTTTTTAAAGCTTCCTTTTCGCCGAAAATGAGCCTTTGGATTTTTTATCAATAGATTTGTACTTAATACCTAGGCCATCGAATGTTACAATTTAAATCCCCGTACGAAGGAAACCTGTGGGAATCATTTGAAAAGAAAATGACATTCGTTAAAAGATGATAAACTACATTATTCAATTCCTAGCTCTTTCAGTTATATACAACATAGTCATCCTGAGGAACAAAATACAAAACTGATGGTACTAACGTCTTATTTTCATCTTCTTTTCATATTTTTCTCCTGTAGCACCAGTTTTATAATTTGCCCCTGAAGATCACATTGTATATGTAATAATAAAGTAACGTTATTCCAGGTGGTATTGGTCCTAGATGATGGTTAAGATGGGATGGGATGAGAAATTGACTCGGAACCTTTATGCGAATCGAACTCATTTATTAGGCGTTCATCATACATCTGATTCGCGAGTCGATCGCCGGTCCCGGAGCCAACTTGCGTAGACTTTGGGAGGTTACATGGCCGTAAGTTTAGCTAGCCTCTCAAATAGCCAAAATCCCATCTTTCTTCGCGCGTGTTCTGGGTAATATGCTGAAGATTCTAATATTTTCCAGCAGAGGGCAGAATTGTTAATTTGGGAGGAACATCTAATTTAATTGGTTCATTAAGTTTTGATTGATCTGTGGTCAAGGCCCGCACAATGCCCAGGGACTGTGACGTATCAGCCCTACCCACAGATGCCTGCAAAAAGCGCTTAGATTAGCAGTTTCACTTTTAAGAATCGTCCTAAGAATCGCCTTAAGAATCGTCCTCTGAAAGTAATAAGATGTATTGCGGGGAAACAAAGTTACGAGGGTTAAAACTGGTTTTAGAAATAGATTTAAAGTTAAAAGACAGAGACTTCGGATTTTAATTTAAATTTTTGAAATTTAATTTGGAATTTTAAACGCTTTTTATCCTTTCATATATAGTTGAAAGTGTTAGGAATTGGATAATGTAGTTTAACACGTTTTAATATTTTTTTTTATCATGTTTTAAATAATAAAGCAAATTATGGGTGATTTTAATTTTTAAGTTTTTAAAGATGAATTTTAGTTTTCTACCTATTAATTCGCCCTTTTTTATGTTAACGGGAACGATAGTTCCTTCTTTAACAAAGGATTAGAGAATTAATCTTTTACATTTTTTTTTTTTTCGTAGCTCGAGGGGGTAAAGACAAGATAGTGGATTTTTGTCCAGCCTTTTAATAAATTAAATAACTCGAGAAATTTTGTCGTTGCACCCACGGGCCTGCTACGATCAGATTATCTCTCATTAGACTTGCGCTGGTCCTGGCTTAAGCCTCCTGTCCCTGCCGGTGAAGACACTCACGAGCTAATGCTAATCCTATGGAGTGGGATTTGTCTAATATCTTGTTTGCATTTCGTCATTTTTAAAGATTCTTTTTTTTTGCATTGGATAGCCGAGGTCCGTCTCTACATCGCATCTTTTTTACTTTTTCGATTTTGGTCGCAGATATTTCTTATAAAGTTACTTTCACTTTCAAAACCGATGTAGAGACGGATCTCATCTATCCAATGAAAAAAAAAAAATATATATATTTAAAAAAGTCGAAATGCAAACGAGATATTAGAAAAATCCCTCCCCATATGATTAGCATTAGCTAGTGAGTGCCTTCGCCGGCAGGGACAGGGGCCGTAATCTTTCTCGGTATACTCGGCACAGGCCGGAAACGGCTAGTCAATTTTATTCTCATTATTTATTTCTTTTTTAAATTCAAATTAGATTACGCCGGGCTGGATTTACTTCGGTAGATTCGGATTCAAGCAGGTGCGGAGACACATGCGGGGTTGTTGATTATAATTAGAAAATGTGAGTAACATAGTTTATATATAATTTTTAATTAATTTTTCAATTAATTTTTAGCAGTGAAATTATGCTCGAAATTATTGAATATTTAATATATCACATTGCTAAGTAAGCGTAGAACCAACATCGTGAAAAATGTCCAAGGCGGGAATCGAACTCGGAACCCTTAGAAAAGCGATCCAAGTGCTCTACCATTTAAGCTACGAGGACGAGGTTTATTTGTGTCTCATGTTTCGCCGAAGGATTGTGCGCTCATGAAGACTATTCCATTTTGTGCTGCAGTTGCAGCCTTACCAACATATGTGTGTGAGTGATGCTTATCTGGGTATCGTCCTCGTAGCTTAAATGGTAGAGCACTTGGAATGCTATTCCAAGGGTTCCGGGTTCGATTCCCGCCTCGGGCATTTTTCACGATGTTGGTTCTACGCTTAGTTAGCAATGTGATATATTAAATATTCAACATAGTTATATTTTAGAAAATAATTACTAAATGTTAATGGGATTTCTATTGTTGCGTCTTTAATTGACAAAGAATTAACGACAGGTTCATATTTACTTATTTTTAACAGAATGCAAACTGAACCATTGGAGTAGTCAATCAAATTTTTTCTACTTAAGTTTTTCACATTATTCAATTTTGAAAATGATGTTTTGCAGGCATGGGTAGAGAAAAATTTTTCCAAAATGGAACACTCCAGCTTCGTTAAACAACTTATACGTATCTGCGATTAAATTGCCAGTTTCCATAATATTATCATCGGTATTTTGGCTTAAATTGTGTATCTTTCGTTTTGTGATAGTCTCTAAATTTTCTTTTAATTTTTTTTTTTTTTTTTTTTAGTTTAAAGTTTGATAAACTTTTTCGCTCATATTGAACTAGATTGAAATTCAACAATATCGTCATTTTCCAACATATCGAATTTAGACAAGTTCAACTAAATTTTGATTTAGAACCCCCAAACATATTTAAAAACATGAAGCAAATAAAATTGAAATAGATATAATCTAAGTATCCCTTGATTGACGTGACGAAAATATTCTGTTGCGTGCCCACAAGAAAAGTACCCAATTTTAATTCCAAAACTGACAAATGGCACCAAGAACATTTAATTAAACATTTTCTTTTATAAAATACGGGAAAATAAGCAAGTTTTTATTTTCTAATAAATTTGTTTGTAAATTCTGGTGTCAGTCCACCATTTCATCATTTTACAAACAAACTTACTCGGCGCCGGAAAAGGTTAAAGTGCGCATGCCATCCGTTCGCCGTCCCTGATATAAGGGATCCTGAACAATCCTTCTACATAAGCGTACATAAGCAAAAGGTAACGCTTTGGAAATGGACCAATGAAAATCTGCGTAGATACCGCGAAACGCACCTGATTGGTCAGAGATTTCTGACGCTATAAGGGGGGTCACCAAGGGTGAGACCCGGATCTGCCGGCAAACGTCGCCAACTTGGCGATATATCGCCAAATTTGGCGATCAAAATTAGTTGCCAAAAGGGACGCCAACTTGGCGCTATTTCCAGTATTTCGCCAAATCTCTATGGACTCCCACTGAAACACAATGGGGTTTACTTGCTTGCAGAAAATGAACAAATTGAGATATTTCAATGCAACAAAAACTAATATTAGCTTATGAATAGAGCTTAATAGCCCAGTGGTTAGGGGGTTGAATTCGGAATTAATTAGGGGAAAGCTGGAAATTGTTTTAATCCCTTCAGTTTAGGTCTAGAATGAATATGCTATGTTTTCCCCCTCGTACTAGGTGAGCGTTAGGAAATATGTATAGATTTATAGTAAAAAAAACACGTTACCATAACAGTATCTCCAAAAAACTAACTCTGTCAAAAACATCGTCAATACAAATGTTGTAGCGCTTAAAATTCTGAGTAAAATGAGTACCTACACTTAATATTTTTGTTGAACATTAAGGTCACAGTTCCAGTTTAAAGTTTTAGACCCGTGGTCAGGGGGTTGAACTCAGAATTAATTAGGAGCAAACTGTAAATTATTTTAATCCCTTCAGTTTAGGTCTAACATGAACGTACGATCTTTTCTTCCTCGTACTTGGGTGAATGTTAGAAATTATGTACATATTTATTTTTGAAAAACACGTTTTTTTTTTATTTACCTTAACAATATCTCAAAACAGCTAACTCTTTAAAAAACATTGTCAATACAAATGTTGTAGAGCTTAAAATTCTGAATAAAATGAGTACCATCGTTAATATTTTTGTTCAACAATTAGGGTGCAATTCTACTTCAAAGTTTTTCAAATCAATAGCTTGAAGCCAGGAGAGACCAAGTTAACTTAACAATATGCCAAAACTGCGGCCTTAATATTAAACAAAAATATTAAGTGTAGGTACTCACTTTACTCAGAATTTTAGGCTCTACAACTTTTGTATTGACAATGTTTTTGATAGAGTTAGCTGATTAGAGAAATTATCTTTTACATATTTTTTTCGTAGCTCGAGGGGGGTAAAGACAAGATAGTGTATTTTTAGCCAGCCTTTTAATAAATTAAATAACTCGAGAAATTTTGTCGTTGCACCCGCGGGCCTGCTGCGATCTGATTATCTCTCATTAGACTTGTGCTGGCCCTGGCTTAATCTTTCCCGGTGTACTCGCACTAGAGGTCTGCACGGGCCGGAATTTCCAGGCCCGGGCCCGGCCCGGCCCGAAGGAAAGCTATTTTAGCCCGGCCCGGCCCGTTTGCATTTTTACCGTTCTCGGCCCGGCCCGGCCCGTACAAAAATCAGTGAAGATAGGCCCGCCCCGGCCCGACTAAATGTCTACAAAAAATTCCGTTTTTTCTCGACATACAATTAAGATTCTTTTAATGAATACTACATGCATATTTATGGGAACATTTTACAGTATATTTTAAATTACTATGTGTTCGCAAAATAGAAAACACACAATAGTAAACGTTAACGATTACTTACAGTGTTTTTAGTCAACGTCTCTACAGACTTTTCAAAATTTAAATAAAGGTTCATTAAAAGATTATTGTAGTTTAGAATAAAGGGTTAAAAAACATGATAACTTTTGAAGCTTATAATAAAAGGTAGATTTGTGAAAATATTTCTGTCATTTTTAAGGCTTTTCTCAAATCCAAAGGAGCTACATTTTGATACATTTATGAATTCATTTCTTTTCGGAAACGCACGAGAATGGCAGGTATTCTTATTCAGAAACCATGTAAATGCCGTTTTTTTTAGATAAAAGTAATATATCTTTCAGAAAATACTGCCAAAGTTAGCGTTTTGAATCGAATTTCCGGAAGCGATATCACAGGAAAGGAGAAAACGTACAGTCACGTGACAAGAGTCTCTGTTATCTCTGTACGTAATTTATGAAAAATGGAAACGCTATTTGATCCCAATTGCCTTCAATACTTAGCCTGTCAATTTTATGCCTTTATAGTTAAAAATGAGTCAGAAAATGTGTCTGAGAGTTTCGCATTGTTGAGCAGTAAATATGAGAACCACCTTAAGGTACATTTCCAAAGATACTGTTAACAGAAGTTCATTATCGCTATTAATACTTTTACAAAACATAATGCCTGTCCTACACATCCTGAGAACGATTAAGACCAGTTCCGTCCCGGCACAAGTCTGCCGAAAAAAATTAAACCCGGGATCAGGCATCATGTAACTGTACGATGCCGATCTCTACGATGGACATGTTAAATTTCTGTATCGATGTTGTTAAACTCGCATCGGCTCGTAACGCACATTTATACTTCTCGAAAAAGTTATATTCATTGGAAATGACCTCGTATTTTATCTGCTCCTCTCAAATTCTTATATCGGGCCGATAGGCCCGATTAATTTTTTTATCGGCCGGGCCCGGCCCTTCAGGCACATTCAATTTTTTTGCCGGCCCGGCCCGGCCCGTTTATTTTGTCTGTCGGCCCGGCCCGGCCCGTTGATAAAATTGTCTTAATTCTGCCGGCCCGGCCCGGCCCGTTTGAAAATTCTTCTCCATTCCGCCGGCCCGGCCCGTGGGCCGGCCGGGTACGGGCCTCGGGCCAAGCCCGGGCCCGTGCAGACCTCTAACTCGCACAGGCCGGAAATGGCTAGTCAATTTTATTCTCATTATTTATCTCTTTTTTAAATTCAAATTAGACTACGCCGGGCTGAATTTACTTCGGTAGATTCGGATTCAAGCAGATCCGGGGACACATGCCGGGTTTGTTGATTATAATTAAAAAAATGTGAGTAACATAGTTTATATATAATTTGTAATTAATTTTTCAATTAATTTTCAGCAGTGAAATTACGCTCGAATTTATTGAATATTTAATATATCACATTGCTAACTAAGCGTACAACCAACATCGTGAAAAATGTCCAAGCCGGGAATCGAACCCGGAACCCTTAGAATAGCGCTCCAAGTGCTCTACCATTTAAGCTTCAAGGACGAGGTGTATTTGTGTCTCATTTTTCGCCGCAGGATTGTGCCCTCATGAAGACTATTCCATCTTGTGCTGCAGTCGCAGCCTTACCAACATATCCGTGTGAGTGATGCTAAGCTGGGTATCGTCCTCGTAGCTTTAATGGTAGAGCACTTGGAACGCTATTCCAAGGGTTCCGGGTTCGATTCCCGGCTTGGACATTTTTCACGATGTTGGTTCTACGCTTAATTAGCAATGTGATATATTAAATATTCAACATAGATATATTTTAGAAAGTAATTACTAAATGTTAATGTAATTTCTATTGTTGCGTCTTTAATTGACAAAGAATTAACGACAGGTTCATACTTACTTATTTTTAACAGAATGCAAACTGAACCATTGGAGTAGTCAATCAAATTATTTCTACTTAAGTTTTTCACATTATTCATTTTTGAAAATGGTGTTTTGCAGGCATAGGTAGAGAAAAAAATTTCCAAAATGGAACATCCAGCTTCGTTAAACAACTTATACGTATCTGCGATTAAATTCCCAATTTCCATAATATTATCATCGGTATTTTGGCTTAAATTGTCTATCTTTCGTTTTGTGATAGTCTCTAAATTTTCTTTTATTTATTTTTTTATTATTATTATTATTATTTTTTAGTTTAAAGTTTGATAAACTTTTTCGCTCATATTGAACTAGATTGAAATTCAACAATATCGTCATTTTCCAACATATCGAATTTAGACAAGTTCAACTAAATTTTGATTTAGAACCCCCAAACATATTTAAAAACATGAAGCAAATAAAATTGAAATAGATATAATCTAAGTATCCCTTGATTGACGTGACGAAAATATTCTGTTGCGTGCCCACAAGAAAAGTCACCTAATTTTAATTCCAAAACTGACAAACGGCACCAAGAACATTTAATTAAACATTTTCTTTTATAAAGTACGGGAAAATAAGCAAGTTTTTATTTTCTAATAAATTTGTTTGTAAATTCTGGTGTCAGTCCACCATTGCATCATTTTACAAACAGACTTACTCGGCGCCGGAAAAGGTTAAAGTGCGCATGCCATTCGTTCGCCGTCCCTGATATAAGGGATCCTGAACAATCCTTCTACATATAAAAAAAGGTATAACGCTTTGGAAATGGACCAATGAAAATCTGCGTAGATACCGCGAAACGCACCTGATTGGTCAAAGCTTTCTGACGCTATAAGGGGGGTCACCAAGGGTGAGGCCCGGGTCTGTCGGCAAACGTCGCCAACTTGGCGATATATCGCCAAATTTGGCGATCAAAATTAATTGCTAAAAGTGACGCCAACTTGGCGCTATTTCCAGTATTTCGCCAAATCTCTATGGACTCCCACTGAAACACAATGGGGTTTACTTGCTTGCAGAAAATGAACAAATTGAGATATTTCAATGCAACAAAAACTAATATTAGCTTATGAATAGAGCTTAACTGAACTACTTACATTATTTTTAAGCACAAACAATAATCTGGGGTTGGCATAAAAATAGGGATTGCTTCGCGATACCGAATAGAATTGTGAAACGATTATGAAGGGGTTTGGTGAGAGTAGCGAGCAGGGGGGCGGAGCCTACTAGTAAGAGAAAAAACATTTTTTGTTATTATTTATTATTATTATTATTATTATTATTATTATTATTATTGTGATCACTCTGCCTTATAAATAGCGGGAAATGATCTTTAACTTTCACAAATGATCTACTTGCTATGAGCAATGTACAATATTTGTATGCATTTGTTTATAAGAAAGACATGTATATTCAGCAAGATATAAAAGTTGACAATATCTTTTTGAATATTCTTTGTTTATAACACGCAGCGTTTTCTATTAAATATTACGAAACTTACAGAAAACTTGACGTGTATTTGTATAACAGAAACAGTGTACTGAAATTTGAAATTAATACACTGAGTATTCTATGGGACATCGCATTTATAGAAAATATTTTTAATTGCATATGCGCTAAAGATGGATACCTTATTTTATTATTTCTAATTTAGTTTAGTTTTATAATTTGATAGCCAACTATATAAGACAAATTATATGAAAATTCCGAATAAATAGCGTCAAAATTTAAAAGGCTATAGGTGATATAGTGAGATGAATTTCAGTTGCTTTCTAAAAGTGGATAATAAGAGATTTTTCACGAAACTGTTGGGGATTTGTATATAATAAAACAACCTTTTTTCCTGTCAGATAAGGGCAATTTTTAAATAAAAATTTTATCTTAGAAAATGAGTTCTTTTATTTATTTTTTTATAGCTTTTTACTTTACTTTTGTTTAATCGATTGGTTATTTCTCTTTTGTTAATGACATGTAGAAAGTAAATTAACGTTAATTTTTGCTGAAGATATAGCAGCTTTTTCGAAATTTTATGTATGTATTTAGTTCTGAGGATTTTTGTTAAAAGAGTATTTATTAAGAATTTATTAGGAATTTTTATGTACTTTAATTTGTGCATAATCAGTGCTTTTTCATTAAATTACATTAGTTTTCATCCCCCTCCCCCCGAAATTACAATATAATTATAATAGAGGGTGTACCTAGTAAGAGGAAAACTTTTCCAAAACGGAAATTTTCTTCAGTCTTTAGAGATTCCTTCTTAGCAGGTTTTAATTTCGACTTCTTATTTTTTAAACTTCGAAGTAATTTTATCAATTCATTCTGATTGATTCTATGTAAATTTGTTACAGTAAACTGATTACCCCCCCCCCCCCCTCCACCCCCGTTAGAGTTTCTACTCTAGCTGTCATTTTTGTAACGGTACGGCTGCGATAAATGTTTTGGAATAATTACAAAGCATATGAGGCAACAATGCATGTTTCCGTTACCCACGCGCTATTCCCCAAGCTGATCGAATTCTGGCAGGTGTTTTCACAATCAAGTTGACCATGAGCGTACTAACGTGGGCTTTAGATTTATACACTTCTATTTTAATAAATAGCATTTCATGTGTTTGCCAGGGTTACAAAGTCATAGGCTGTGTCACAAATCGAACTATTCTCCACCTACAATGTACGCATTATGTACGCCTACATCATATTTGATAGAGATGGGGGGATTGACGACTATAAAAATAGATAGAAAAAAATCAGTGTTAAAATTATCTTGTAAAAATATGATTAGGTCACACTCGTTGCATCACGCAATGATATAACTTTCTAAAACAGAGAAATTTATCCACAAATCCCTCGACTGCGAAAGGACACAAGAAATTAAGAGGTGCAATAGGGTAAAAAATTAAAAAGGGGATAATTTTAAAAGAATTTATGTATGTGCTTTATTAAGGCACGTTATCTACGAAATTTTTGTATTTTGATATTCATTTCTAACTGTGGTTTACAATGCATCAGTACGTTGCGTAAATTATTATTTTCTTAAATTAAAGCGGTTCTCAAAAACATATTTTTCCCCCGTCCGCCAACGCTAGACTTTCTGACTCATTTTCTAACTCATTTTTAAACATAAAAGCCTGATAATTGTAGACATGATTATTGAAGTAATTTGTAATAGAACATTTTTTTTTCATTTTCCGATAAATTAATTACATCTTCAGTTATAGGCTATTATTGTGTCAGAATTTTCACTTTCCTGCATTTTCGCGTCCGAAAATTTGGGTAAAAATGCGCTGTGTGACTGTATTTTGTGAAAAATCTTTCACTTTTAACCTAAAAACGGTTCAATTACATAGTTTCTTAATAAGAGTAATTGCGAATTTGATACGTTTGTAAGCAAAACAATCCTTGTCAGCTCGGCCTACAGGCGCAGGTAGATTTCGAAGTTAAATAGTAATTTCAACAACAAAAGTTAAATCATGATTAGAGATAAACCCACTTTAACAATTTTATCTGGCCGCTTTTGACGAATTTTTAATTTCATTTTTATATAAGAGCTGGTTTTATCAGAATCATATTAAGGCGGTTTTAAAAAAAATACTTTTCCATGGTCAACAACTCGAAATTTTCTCACACATTTTCAGATTCATTTTATAATATAATTGGCGGATGCTATATGATTAACAAAGTGTGATTTTATTTTAATTTTTGTTTTAAATATAAAATCTTATCTTTTAACGCTATTTTGCAGAACCCTATAGTTCTAAACAAAAGCATTACAAAAAGCTACCTATTGCAGCCGTTCGGAGGAAAGCGATTTCAAAAAATTTTGGTATATTTTCATCGATCATGACCCCCAGACCCTGAAACCACCCTCCGTTCAAAATTTATATATATATGACCTATGTCACACTGTAACGCTCGTATTTATCAACCGATTTGGACGTAATTTGGTGTGTACATAGTACATACCAATGTATCGACCGAGTTCGTTGGCCAGCTTCATCCGCTATTTTGTTTCAAAATGGCGGCCATTTAAAAATTTTTAAAAAATTTAAAATTTGAAATGTGGTACCAAAAAATAGAAAATGGAAAAATATTTTTTTCTTATGTATTTGACCTTTATACAAAGACTCCGGAGCAGTTTTTGTTTTGTCTATATCTTAAAAAATGGCTGAGTTATAGCATTTTGAATTTCTAGCGTGGCTGACATTTTGAAACTTCCTGAAATTTGTCACGCGATAAAAGGCGTATTTATGAACCGATTCGGATGTAACTTCGTTCATACATAGTACATACCAATGTCTCGACCGAGTTCGTTGACCAGCTTCATCCGCCATCTTGTTTAAAAATGGCGGCGATTTAAATTTTTAAGAAAAATTTCAATTTGAAATGTGGTACCAAAAAATTGAAAATTGAAAAAAAATCTTCTTATCTAAATCTTCTTTTTTCTTATGTGTTTGACCTTGATAAAAAGATTCGGGAGCAGTTTTTGTTTCGTCTATATCTTAAAAAATGGCTGAGTTATAGCATTTTGAATTTCTAGCGTAGCTGACATTTTGAAGCGTCCTGATTTTAGTCACGTGATAACAGAAGTATTTATGAACCGATTTGGATGTACCTTGGTGTGTACATAGTACATACAAATATCTCGACCGAGTTCGTTGGCCAGCTTCATCCGCCATCTTTTTTCAAAATGGCGGCCATTTAAAAAAATTTTAAAAATTTTAAATTTAAAATGAGATACCAAAAATTTGGAAAATGATAAAGATTTTTTTTCGTATGTGTTTGACCTTAATACAAAGATTCCGGAACAGGTTTTGTTTCGTCTATATCTAAAAAAATGGCTGAGTTATAGCATTTTGAATTTCTATTGTGGCTGACATTTTAAAACGACCTGACTTTTGTCACGCGATAACAGGCGTATTTATGAACCTATTTGGATGTAACTTGGTCTGTACATAGTACATACCAATGTCTCGACCGAGCTCGTTGGCCAGCTTCATTCGCCATCTTGTTTCAAAAGGGTTGCCATTTAAAAAAAATTAAATTTAAAATTCAAAATGAGGTATTAAACAATTCGAAAATGAAAAAGATTTTTTTATGTGTTTGGCCTTGATTCATAGATTCTGGAGCAGTTTTTGTTTCTGAAAATTTGTTCTTTTGTTTATATCTTAAAAAATGGTTGAATTATAGCACTTTGACTTTCTACCATGGCTAACACTTTGAAAGGATCTTGTATTTGTTACGCGATAATACACCTATTCGCCTATTTCGATGGAAGAAGGCATGTGGATAGTATACATCAATATCTCGACCAAGTTCGCTGGCCAGCTTCATCAGCCATTTTGTTTCAAAATAGCGGCCATTAAATTAAAAAATATATATATTTAAAGTGAGGTGCAAAAAAATTGGAAATTGAAAAGGTTTCTTTCTTAAGTATTTGACCTTGATATAAGGATTCAGGAGCATCTTTTGTTTGTCTTTATCTTAAAAAATAGCTCAGATATAGCAGTTTCAATTTCTAATGTGGGTGACATTTTGAAAAATCTGATTTTTTGCCTGCGACAGCACTCGTATGTATCAACCTATTCCGATGTGAGTGAGCATGTGCACAGCAATTCTAAGGTCTCGACAAGTTCTGTGGTTAGCCTCATCCACCAGGTTGTCTTAAAATGGCAGGCACTTTAAGAAATCGCCGAATTTGGGAGCCAAATATAAGTTACTTTAAATAAAAGCAGCTTGGATAAAGCTGACTAATTCCACCAAATTCTCATTCATAATGATTTAGTATTGTTAAAAATTCGTATTGAATCTCCTATATTCGGTTTCCACTAAATTGAGCTTCGTGTGTTTGAATAATATAAGTTGGCTTTTTTTAAAATAAGGAATATGAAAGCTACCTCTTCCTCCCGGCACTGGCCGGAAGGACTTTTTTAAAATAAGTTCTAAGCTTGATCTAAATATTAAGAATGTATGTGTAAGATTCTTTTTTATGTGTTGTGATTTGTCATTGTTTTATTAAATATGAACATAGAGTCTAGATTTTTATCTTCTGTGGAATATATTTTTCTTTTTCTTTTAAAGATATTCCTTAACTTAATTATGATTTCGAATTTACTCCTGCTATTGCTAAAAATGGATATTAATACAACGCTTATTTATGGAATGACATATGATAAGCCATATTTAGTTTAAAATTTTTATTCAAGTATATATTGTACTTTGGGAATATGAGCTAAATAGATTTCTTATGTTTTATAGGAAAAGATTGATCTAAGAAATAGAAAAAGAAAAGAAATGACTGCATATGTACTGTTCTTATTGTTTGTTAAACACCTTTAATGTAAAAAGTAGTTATTTATCTCTTTAAAATACATTCAATCTTATATTATATAAGTGATACTATGAACATTAAAAAAAATATACTAAAGCAGTTTTATCTATAAATTTCATATCAGGCATAAAAAAACACTTTACTGCAATGCTTAAAAGTCATGTTTTTTTTTGTTTGTTTTTTTAGGGCCAATAGTTACGTGTATCATAAATGTAGAAAATGAGCTTACAATAGAAGAAAAATTAATAACTGATTCAGAATGTCTATAATTAGATGTTTTGATTAAAATCATAAACAGCAGAAAAATGCTTACATACAATTTTAAAACATAAATATACCAATTTGAAAAACGCTAAAAATATTAATTAGTATTTTATAATTGTACTATTAAACAACAACAATAATAACGGAAAATACTGTAACTGTCTATAATCAGAAAACAGTAAAAATCCGAAAAAAATCCAACAGCACACTATCTCAATATTTTCAGAAAATCTCAAAGGAAAACAATTACTGATCAATCTTTTTTCATATAACATAAAACTATTTAACTTATAATCGTAGCATGCAAAGTCTACAGGAATAAAATATTAAAATTAAATAAGACTTACCCTTATGTTCCATAAACAATCCCTATGTTAATCATAAATGCGGACGCCTTTCTCTTATCTTAAAAGAAAAGCGCCGTAGATTTGCTGGCCTGATTATAGCTGATGAGTAATACCAACACATAGAATTAGAGATGGACCGAAAATTCGTTTTCGTTTTCGTCTCAAAACCTGAGTTTCGTCGAAAACTACTTTTCAGCGAAAATGCTGCCAAAAGTTTGGCCGAGTCGAAGCTATCTATATTCCAGAAATCTCGATTCTTCCTTCGGAAATTTTCAACATTAGCCGTTGATTTGATCTGTATCTGCTCAAATGAGACTATATTTATTGCTATGAACTTCACTGCATCTAATTATCAGTCATGATAGCAAGACGGGAGAGAAAATTATAAAGCAAGCAATGCATCTACAATGGCGGATCTAGGGGGGGGGGGGCGAAGGGGCGATCGCCCCCCCCCCTTGGGTTAATAAAGGGTTTGTAAAACGACATTATGCATCCTCACGGGAAATGACTTGGGGCGGAGCCGGGTCGCGCCACTTTAAATCCACGAGACTCAGACTGGGTCAGGTCTTTTCTCTTTTAGAGTCGGGTCGTGCCCTGATCTTAATTTTTTCTGCAGATTCCGGTCGGACCAGACTTCTTCTTCCCCAGACTGAGCCTGGCCTGGACTTCATTTTCCCTAAAGGTCGGCAATGGCCAAAAGTTACAGGTCGGGGCTTGGCCCGGAATAAAAGCTAAACATTCGGTCCGTGTCAGCCCGTATGATAAGCATTATTGGCCCGACCACGACCCGTGCACTTTTCTAAATTCTTCCTCCCGAGATCAGGTTGGTTCGACCCGACCCGGATCGCACCAGTTTAAATTCACGAGACTCGGGCTGGATCAGGTCTTTTCTCTTTTAGAGTCGGGTCGTGCCCTGATCTTAATTTTTTCTGCAGTTTCGTGTCGGGCCAGACTTCTTTTTCCTCGAGATCGAGCCTGGCCTGGGCTCCATTTTTCCTAGAGGCCTGCACTGGCCAAAATTTCCAGGTCGGGGCTCGGCTCGGAATAAAAGCTAAACATTTGGTCCGTTTCAGCCCGTATGATAAGCATTATTGGCCCGACCACGACCCGTGCACTCCTCTAAATTCTTCCTCCAGAGCCCAAGTTGGTCTGCAATCTTACTTATTTGTCATTCGAAAAAATTATATTTGTTTTGTACATTTGTTTAGCGAAATCTTTAGAAATTTAAATTGATTTGATAAGTTACAGAGATGCATTTTTTAAAATTTACTTTTTTATTTCGTAGAGCTTTAAAATTATGATTTTCTTTTATCAACCGTTTCTTTCATTCTAAACTGATTCTCTTACTGGATTTTTATTTGAATGTAATTGTCTAAGTCATATTGTTACGTAGTGTTTTCGTACATAATTGCCTAAATAGTCATCATTATAGTCATTAATATTGTTATTTTTCTGTATTCATGATTTCGAACATAATCTGAAAATAAAATATGAGCATAAGCAAGTGTACTTTATGAATAATTTTAATTGCAAAATGCAGGCAGGGCTGGAGTTGATTTCTTAGCTTTTATACCGGGCGGGGCCAATAGTTTTATTTTTTTATGTGGGTTGGACCTGGGCTTGGGCCTGATAACTTCAGCACAGGTAAAGCTCTATCTGACATATCGAAGCCAGCTTAACTTTTTTTAAATGCTTAATTTCAGCCATCATCCCATAGCTACTGAATATACCGGTTGTCCTAAAATGGACTGACTGATTTTAAAATTCAATAAATTGCAAATGGTGACAGATATTAAAAAAAATACTTGCAGGAGGGTTATAGATGTCGGGAACAGAGGCGATTATGTTCCAAATTTTCCGAAAATTTAACCCTCTCGCTGCGCAACCCGCGATTTCCACGGCCAACGTAAAGTGGCAAAATTTGCGCAACCCGCAATTTCCGCAGCAAATCTTTTTTTTATGATCTAATTCTATTAAAAAAAAAACCTGTTTCACAAAGATTTTGGGACATATTTTACTCTAAAATGTGTGCAGATTTAAAATGTGTAATAAAAAATATGCGCAATTTTTTAACCTATTTTGATTTAAATAATAATAATAATAATAATAATAATACGCAGCTCCAGGGTTAAGGCATTCGGTTCCAAAAATTTAGAAAATTCACCTATCCGAAAATTCGGACATACAAATAATCGCAAATTTTGATAAATGGTCTCCATAAAAAATTTCGTCAATCGTTCGCAGGAAATAACTTCAATTTCGCCGAATGATCACAGAAAAAACGCGAATTTGGTCAGGGAGCCACGGAAAACATGCGAAGTTCTTCAAATGATCACAGAAAAAGCGAATTTCTTCAAAAGGCAGCGGAAAAGAACTCGAATTTCGTTAAAGGATAACAGAGAAAACGCAAATTTTGTCAAATAGCCGCGAAAAAAAAAAACCCGCGAATTTCGTCAAAGGATCTGGAGAAAACACGAATTCCTTCATAGAATCGTGGAAAAAAAGAACGAATTTAGTCAAAGAATCGCTTTAAAAACGCGAATTTAGTCAAAGGATCGCTGAAAAAACGCGAATTTTGTAGAAGGGTCACGGAAAAAAGGAGAATTTTACCAAAGGTCTGCAAAATTACACTAATTTCGACAAAGGGTTGCAGAAGAAACGCAAATTTCATGCAAAGGTCTGCAAAATTACACTAATTTCGTCAAAGGATTGCAGAAGAAACGCAAATTTCATCAAAGGGTCGAAGACGAGCGATTTTCATCAAAGAGTCGTGGGGAAAATGCAACAGTCTCTTTAGAAAACAGCACACTTACATACGTTTATTATTATAGGTATAATTTTTAACTTGAAATAATATACTGAACTAATTTTTGAAAAAAAAAACAAGTTAACCCAAACCCAGCTTGCAGGAATCTACACTCAGCCTGAATTCGATCCGAATCCAAAACCGCTAACCCGACCTGCAACAAAAATAATTAGTGCCAGAAGGGAATCGCCCTATCTGCTGTAACCTTCCAGAAAATTTTCTTTGAATTTCAGAATTTTTTTTCTTTTTTACTCTACCCCTGGTAATTTTTTTAACTGCGATTCTTGATTTTAGTTTAAAATAGCAACGAAGATGGTGCTGGAAGCAAGAGGCGCTAAATCAGTTGCCGGAAGAGGTAGGCTTAACGACCATTGTTTACAGCGCCATCTATCGCTGCTATTATACAGTAAAATCAAGAATCACAGTAAAAAAATCTCATGACATCTTACATAACCCTCCTGCAAGATTTTTTTAAATAGCTGTCATCATTCGAAAAGTACTAAATTTTAAAATCCATTTAAGGACACCCGGTATGTTTTTTAATAAGTTTCAAAGCATTCTTTACTGAATTACAACTCACCTTAGATGTAAAGAGACAAGCAGTCTTATACCAAATTAGTATTTTTTACATAATCCTGGAGATTAAAAAGTATTCCTAAATAATTATTTGGACGTGTCTGTTATGGAGATTTTACTGCATATAGTTTTTATCTTCAAAAATACTTAAACTTTCTTTTAAAAAAAACGGGTCAACCCGAATTCTTCTCGCGAATCGCAGTAGTGAAAACCCAATCCGAAACTGACCCAAATCGGATATAATGTATATCAATCTGCCCCAAACCCAACGCGCTAGGCGCAGCTAAAAGGTAAAAGTCAACCCGACCTGTAGCAGAAAAGTAGAAGTCAACCAGGCCCAAACTCGACCCGCATCGAAAAAGTAGAAGTTAACCCGGCCCATAGCAAAAAAGTAGAAGTGAACCCGACCCACAGCAAAAAATAGAAATCAACCAGACCCAAACGCGACCCACAGCAACAAAGTATAAGTTAATCCAACCAGCAGCAAAAAATAGAAGTCAACCGGACCCAAACCCGACCCACAGCAAAAAGTAGAAGTAACACGACCTGCAGTGAAAAAATTAGCCCCGACCCGCGCATGAGATTGGAGTTTCCGAATTTCTAAAATCACCCCCACCTTGAGGACTCTCCAGATCCGCCCTTGTGCATCTATGACTCAACGTTGAAGATTTCTCGCGCTCGTTAAAAATTGCAAACTTAACAGTAATGGTTGAAACCGCAGATGCGTATTTCGTTTCGAATGTTCTTTGAGATAGTTCTGTCATTTTCTTTATGATTTAATTACATTTTATTTTATATGAAAATAAAAAGTTCCATAAATAATCGCTTTAATAATATCTGTATATTTTTATTCTAAAATGGCGGACGTCTTTTTCTTATCTTAAAAAAGCGTCGTAGACAGACTGTTCTGACTGGCTGATTATTAATACCCATACAACACTCACTCTTGCTTGTTAGACCAATGTCAGACGGTCGTCATTGTGAATGAATAATATTTAAGTAAAAAAGCAGCAAAAAAGACGCCCGTCTGACATTGGTCTTAGAATGAATAGTCACTCTTTCGGAGGAGTGACTATTCACTCCAGAAAAGGAGTGCGTTTTCGTACGTAATTTTCAAGGTTACATTATGAAATGGAGTTTTTTTTAATTAAGAAGTGACATATGTTGGTGCATTTTCATTATTTTACTCCATACATTGGTTCAAAGTTGAACGGAAATTATTTTTAAAGTGTATAATGCCAGGTTTTCACTCTTCAGCGGAGTGAGATATTTCACTCTCAACAACGGAGTGACATATTTCACTCTCGACAATGGAGTGAAATATCTCACTCCTTTCTAGGGCGTGGAAAATTCCCCTCCTTTCTAGGGAGTAGAAAATTCCGCCCTTTAAGGAGAGTATTTTTATAAAATTTACTCCAAAAAGAGTGAAAATGCCTGTCACTCTTTCAAAGAGTGAACTTTTCAGAGTGAACACAATCGCTTCGGGAAATTCGGTTCAAAATGCCCACTTTGACATCATTTTTAAAAATATATTCTGCCTCTATCAAAAAATCGACCATTACGGTACATTATATAGTTTCTGAATAAGAAAACCTACCAATTGGATGCGTTTAAGGGCAAAAATGAATTTAAAAATGAGCTAGAAAATAAGCAATTTGAATTTGAGTATACCCTTAATACCATGACTTTTTTTTCTTCAGCCGCTATGTATTTATAATTTGTGTTTGCTGTAAGAATTGGTCCTATCAAAAACTTGTCAATGTAAAAGTTGTAGATAATATTAAGAAGATATATAATAAATTCATGCGGATTTTATATCTTGTAAATTGACGAAGTTATGATTTTTTTCTTCTTCAACCCCCCCCCCCTTTTTTTCCCGTTTTTAATTTTTTTACTGAACGAATTGGTCCTATCAAAAAAGTTGTAGATAATATTCAGAAGATTTATAATTAATTTAATTGGATTTGATATCTTGAGAATTGACGAAGTTATGAATTTTTTTTCTCTCTTAAACTCAATTTTTTTTCGCCACTTGAGCCCTTTTTTTACTTTATCAAAAATCTGTCATACATAAAATTTTGACCCTTTTTCTCAATTCCTACTATTAATTCACACTCTACCTATATTTATTTATTTATTTATTTATTATTATATATATATATCTTCTTCAAATTTTCAATCGTTAATAAAATACTTATTATTCATCCTATCAAGTTGAAATAAATTTTTTTAAACTTGTACTGGAAGACAATTGATGTTAATACAGTTTTTTCAAATATTAATTCATTAATTAAATTTTAACTAATTAATTTTAGTTTTACATGGGAGACAAACTGGCGGCCATTGGTTATTGAAGCATTTAATGCATCTTCATATCTATAAGGGGGGTTTAACATAAGGGGGACCCTGTTATGTCGCCAAATACCGCCAAGTTTATCGCCAACTTGGCGATATACCACCAAATTTGGCGACCAAAATGAGTCGCCATATGTGACGCCAACTTGGCGATATCTCTAATATTTCGCCAAATTCTCATTGTAAACCTACTTGCTTATAGAAAATCAACAAATTGAGATATTTTAATGCAACAAAAACTAATATTAGCTTAAGAGAATTATATTAAATTTTTCTTTGATGACCTAAGTAGGAATTGACTTTAAAAACAAAATTTTTATATTACTTGTTAAGAAGTAATAATAACTTTAAACTGATTCGATATGTATTATAATTAAGAAGTTATGGTGTTTTTTTGGTTTTCACAAAACCTCTCCCTATTTCCACCCCCTTGGTCCAATTTTGTCCATTAACGAACTTGACCGAGATTTTATGCCCCTTGATTTTATGTATCAGTTTGGAAAAGATTTGTGCAGAATTATGGAAGTTATCGTGCCCACAAAAAAGTGATATAGATAGATAGATACAGTTTTTTACTGAGGGTAGTTTTGGGTTCTAGGGGTCATAATCGGTGTAGATCTGCAAAACCTTTTCGGAAATTCCAACATAGGGGAGAATGCAGTAAGTAGTATTTCATACGAAATCTACCTAATAAGTCGGAAATTGTACGTCAAATGTGGCAAATGAGGTGCGTTTGTGCTATAACTAGTTTTATAAATATTCAGATCATGCTGCAACAGCTGTTGCACTCTTATGCAACAATGCATGAATACAAAATTGATTACGATTATAGTATATTAAATTCAATAAGGACGGAAATAACATGAATTTATTTTAAAGAGGACCTAATAACCATGGCAACCTAGCATCATACCTATCATGGGGTATCTTTGAATTGATTACATATGACAGGATTTAACAGAATGAAGAAAACTTTTATTAATATATTTTTAAGTTTTGATTTGATTTTCATAAAATTTGAAATGACACGACAAATTTCTGCAACAATTGTATATATTAAATTTCAAACCATTCGGTTGGGCAGCTTTTCCGCTGTTACATGCGGACAGACAGACTGGCGGACCAGATGACGACTATGCGTGCTACTTATTTATATAATTACGAGCGCACCTAATGAATTTAAAAAATGTGCCAGAAAGTAGTCAGTTTGGATTTAAACCCTAGCTTGAAATTTTTAGCCCATACACGCTTTTAGAACACTCATTCACAAATTATTTTAGGTAGATTTTGGTAAGAAATACTACCTATTGCAGTCGTTACCATGGTGCGACTTTTGAAAAATTCCTTCATAACTTTTCATTATAGGACCCCAGGAACCCAAAACCACCCCCACCTAAAAAGTTTATATATATATATATATATATATATATATATATATATATATATATGTATGTATGTATGTACTAAATTTTGTCCGCACGATAAAAGTCGAAATTATGCACGGATCGTCTTCAAACTCGCCAACAACTTTGAGATGGCTAAAATCTCGGCGGGGATTGAAAATGGGCAAAATCGGCCCAAGGGAATGGAAATGGGTAGGGTTCAAAATTTTGAATACCGTCTTAACATGATTCTGATAAAACCAGCTCTTACAATGATAATACACAACAATGACAGGAAAAAATAAATATTTTTGGATATAGCAGTTGCCAACAATTAAAAAAAAAGCAATAAAATTCTCACCACAACAATTACTTTTTTATCGCAAGTTCACGTGAAAAATTAAATTAAATAAATAGTTTGACGAATTGAAAACAAATTGAATATTACGTCATAAGTTTTCTAGGGCAAAATTTCCGCATGAAAAGTCAAGATGAAATAAATAGTTTGACGAATAAAAAAAATATATATATTACGTCAGATTGGAAATAAAATGGACCTCAGCAGGTGAATATGAAACGTCATGTGAGTTTGAAAAAACGTATTAAAATATGATAAAAACCCGACTATGGAAATATTAACTTATTTTAACACTTTGAGGTTCTCTGAATTTGCTTTAGCTGTTTTTTAAACCTATTCCATATACATGCGTGTTTGTTTTCGTGTATATTAGAATTCTCACAAAATGTTTAGCTCCCTAGAGCTCATTCTTAGTGAAGGAACTGTGTTTATCTCTAATCTTGATTTAAGTTTTGTTATTGAATTTAGTACTGAACTTCGAAATCTACCTCCGCCTGTAGGCCCGAGCCGGCAGGGATTTTTTTTACATCCAGTTCCTGGAACTAATTCGTCCATAAAGTAAGATTTCCAAACAAGCTGTATAACATAGATTATTGGTGGCACCGGTGTCATTTCTTTCCGAAAGTAAAAAATCGTTGCCTTCGAAGAAAGAGATAAGGGAAAGTAGACAGGGACCGACTTAGGCTATCTGAGGCCCCGGGGCAAGCATCATTCAGGGAGCGGGATTCAGGGCCATAGCTAGAGGGGTGCCAGGGGAGGCTCAGCCCCCTAAAAATTTTTGAGCCTCCCCACACCCCTGGGAAAGATTCCAAGTACACCAAATGAATTCTGTTTTAAAAATCCAAATGAAACTCCGTTCAAAAATTTTGCTTAGTTTTGGGGCCCCTTTACAGTTTTGCACAATTATTAGATTCTATTGTATAAAAACTGCAAAAAAGTGTTTCAACAAGCGCGCATTCATTCTGCATATATGAAGTTGTTCGGTTGTCTGCTACCGCTAGTATTAACTATACTTAGACTCAGAATGGAGGATATTCCATCTACGTTTTGACCACGTGGTCAAGGTAAAAACTTCTAGCGTAAAGAAGGGAAGGCTCCGTAGACGTACTGAAAAACCCTCGCCAGCCAGTGAAACAGTTTATGCGGAAAGCAGTAGTAGCCTCCCTTCTTATCAGTTAGAAGTTCTTTGGGGAAATGGAGGATATTCCATCTACGTTTTGATCACGTGGTCAAGGTAAAAACTTCTAGCGTAAAGAAGGGAAGGTTCCGTAGACGTGTAATATAAATCCCCGCTAGCCAATGAAACAGTTCATGAGGCAAAGCAGTAGTATCTTCCCTTCTTATCAGTTAGAAGTTCCTTGGGTAAATTACCGGTATCACGTGACTGTTTTCAGCCTCGAACCCAGATTTGGACTATCCTCCATTGTCGGTATCACGTGACTTTTTTCAGCCTCGAACCCAGATTTAGAATAAAGTCCATTGGCAATCTTTTGCTGATGCAAACATTGACTTAATTACGTCATGTAAAATGTCAAAATATTAAATATCGTCATATTTAAAGTACCTATAATAATAAAATTAATGCACGCGAAATGCATTCAAAAGTGCTAATTGCGTCATATGTAAAATGCTCAAATATTCAACACTGTCATGTTTAAAGTGCCTAAAATAATTAAATTATTACGCGTGAAAAACTTTTAAAGGTAAATATTACGTCATATTTAAAAAGTTCACATAATAATATTCCCAAACACTTAAATTAAATAATGTATGTATCAATGAATCTTAAAAAAGGAAAAATTTTAACATAAATAAATTATAACATGAGAAATGCATTTAATACTGAAAATTACGTCACATATTAAAAACGATACACTTAAAACAATTTTCATTCCGGAGAATTTTTATATGATGTCATATGGTATAAAAGTAGTACGACTAGAAAATTTGCTTATATATTACATCACTTGATGCAGCATAAGTACAGATAAATGTATGTGCAAAATACTTTCGATTTATTTTGTACAGATTACTGTTCAAGAAATACATATTAGAAAATTCGGATATACTTATTAATTAATATATAATATATACATTGTAAAAATATCTTGAAAGTATGCACGATGATGTATTACAATAGAGAAAAAAAAATTTCATGAATAAGTTATACCTGCTCTTGAAAATATCTAAAACTCGATCAAAACATAAAATATAAGCGTGGTTCTGAAAGCTATTCCCAAGCAGATGGAATTTTTAAGCTCGAACCTAAAGGATGAGATATAGTTCATTGCGTCGTTATGAAAGTCAGAAACACAGAGACATTTTTAACCTAACCATTTTAAACTGATTTTCAAACGTTTAATTGATCTTACTTATCAATCCCAAAAACATCCATCATTTGTTATGATAGCGATGGATGAGGCCATGGTAACCGAAAAATGCCTCATTCAATGGGAAAAACATGGCCACCAGACTACAGAAAATATCCGCCATTATAGTTATAATATCATTCAATCTTCTGTAACCTGGTAATATTTTTTTTAAACAGGGCACATTGTTAGGGAACATTATTAAACAGGGTACATTTTAGAGACTGCTAATCACGAACGGGGGTTGGCGGACATAGCTTGCAGGGGGCTGAGCCCTCTAGTAAATAAATAATAAAGAAAACGAGAGAGAGAAAGAGACAGAGGGAGAGAGAGAGAAATCCACAAATTTAGAAAAATACCAATATCTTACACGGAGACGTGTCGGGAATATTCAATTAGTTACTCGAAAAAAATATGCAGAATCCTTTATTGTAAAACAAACTCATTTTGCATTTAAGAAAATCAGTTAAGCTCTAACATTTTCTTTTCATGCTTGGAGATTTTCGCTTTAGGTCATCAAAAAATAAAAATTTATCTATATCTCGAAAACTAATGATTGGACTGAGCTGTACACTGACATATGCATGTTTTTTTTAAATTGAGGTTCTTTTTCTGTGTAAATTATGTATTTTTAAAATTAATTTGTTGAACATGAACTTATTAATAATTTTCATAATGAATATTTTTTTATTGAATGAAAATGCCTGAAATATCCTTGGGCATATGCGTATCACATTAAAAAATCAATCGGATGATTTATTTATTTATTTATTTTTTTTTTTTGGGGGGGGGGGTGATTAACATAAATAGATCCTAATTAGGGTTGGGTGTATATCGCCCAACAAGTGTCGCTTTTATTCTCTGTTTTTCACGATTTCCGCAATAGCTATATCTCAAAAACGATACAGAAGAAAGTTTTATGATGACCACAACATAGTAGTTTTCAACGACTGTTCAATATCAGTAATTTGTCCCCCCCCCCCCCTCCGCCAAAAAAAAAAAAAAAAAAAAAAAGAGAGAGAGAAAGAAAAGAATACCGCTCCGAAATTATACGGTAAGAATGAATTCCCGACCCGGCCCAAATTTGCAGAAAAAACAATAGCCTCATCCCAGCCCGAGTATTATAAAATGGAATTTAGTCAGAGTCTGTATAAACCTCTACTATAAAACCTTTACTCCTAACCTACTCCTTTTTAAAAATAAATCAAAGTGCACCCACTACCCCACCAAGAAATACTTCATCACGGAGCATCACTGTATATGTCATGAGAGCTTTTTCAAAAGGTCATTGATAGACCGGGAGGCAGCAGCACAGACAATCACCACATCGAGCTTACGGCTGAAATTCCAGAATTAGTTAAAATCGATTCGCATCTTAAAACGTAATCGGTCTGCCAAGTTATATCTTGGTAGAAAACACCTGAAAACTAGGGCTCCTATAATACTATAGGAGCCTATTATAGGAGCCTTACTGAAAACCCGATTTTAGCGGTTTACGCCATTTCTATGTCTTTATGTTCCAAGTAGATGAATTTGTGCACCCTTGAACGCAAACGATGAATACTGTCCATGGACTATAGATTTAACTCCATATGGTGTAATTATTTTTGTGAAGGAGCGATTTGATCACTATTCGTGAACAGTGCATAATATGGATATGGGGGAAGAAGAAGTGTTTGTTGCTAAAACCCGTTTTGACGTTGCAATGGTTACATTTGTGTAGTTTGTTATGAAATTTGTAAAGAAATTTTAGTTCTTATTTATTTATTTATTTGTTTAAATTGCTTTTTAAATGTTTTATGTGATTATTTTTATCAATGTCTTAAATCAAGTTGCCTTATTTTCCTGAATAATAGGTTTCTACTGTGAGTATTACTTAATATTTACATGTTATTAAAATTTATTTCAGTTGTTTGTATATGAAAATGTGTCATTAATGATATTTTTTAATGGATAACTACTTTTATTTTCGCATTGAAGAATTCATTGTTTGTGAATAACCTTCAATGACAAAAGTTCTTTCGCAATATCTGCTATAAAGTTGATGATTTACACCTGTTGCTGCTAGTTGTGTGCACTTGTTTAAATTATGAAAATGCGCTTGGTGTAGCTCTGTAACTATTTTTTCCCTTAGCTTTAGTCATTTTATAATATTTTAAGGTCAATTTGTAATGCATTTGTACTTATAAGTATTTTTATTTTATATTCATTATGTAAATTGACCTGTCATACAAAAATTTCTTTCATAATTTGTTAAGAAAACATACAATTTAATTGCTTCTGGATTGTTCTAATAAGAATTTTGTTATTGATTCAAAATTTTAACTTTTCGCTCGCTCTTAAATCTATAGCACTTTGATTAAATTTGGCGAAATATTATCATTACTTTACTTCTTAAGAGATATTTTAGGGGGAAGTGTATAATGTATTGCATATTGTCAATGTGTATAATATTTCACTTGAGGATTGCTTTAAAATGAAGTCCCCCCCACCCCCCCTATAAATATTTTCCATGTTACAAAAAGAAAAAAAAAAGTTAGCTAAAATTTTATAGTAGGGGAGTGTGGGGAGGAAAGTTACAAAATGTGTCCCATACCTCCTTACTAACAGGGAGGTATCGGACTGGGACAGCTATAAAACACAGTATATGGTAAGGCACAGATAGTCTAGTGTTGGCTACATATACACTCTAACAAAAATTGTAGGTTGATAAATCCATTTAAAATGCAAATAGTAATCAGACTGTCTGACCAATCATATGTAGAGCTGACAATTTTAACAGAACCATCTGTATTCTCAACATAGCTTATGTCAAGTTGTCAAGGAAAATTAAGTGTCCAGTTTTCATTCTTTTTTCTGATGAACTGTACATTAAAATTAAAATTGTCCTCTACTGCTTCATTTATTCCTATGTAATTATGTCTGCTTTCTTGGCATAATATTTAACAAAAACAAAATCATTTACACCAATGTCAGCATTATCGTTAGACCAATTGATTTCCTACATTAAACATTTTTTATCTTCAGTGGTAATGCAAAAAAGTTAATGTCTGTGTCACAATGTTAAATTCCAGTATCTTCATCGCAGAAAGTTTCTGAAAACTAAAAAGTATATTTCTTTTTTGCTTTCTTTCTTTTATTTTATATCTATGGCTTAAGTTTTAAAATATTTTCTGTTCAGTAATTTCAGTTATTTCTCTGTAAATTTAATCTTTTTTATTAAAATATTTGCGTATAATTAGTAATTTACATTTATCTTATTCAAAAGAAGGAATTGGACTTTTCCCTTTCCTTCCTTAATTTTGTCATTCCCATTCCTCCCCACTATCTTCTTTTATGTATGTTAAACCCACATGCATAAACAACAATGCTGCTTTTAAGCTTAGTTTAAAATTATGGATAATACACAGTTTAATGTTCTATAAATAGGGAATCTATTACATCTACACATTTAAACTAGTTATTAATATGCAGTAAGCATAAAAAATATGATGCAAATTTACTTTTAGTTCCTGAAATAATCTTTTTCTTTATACAAATTGTAAGCTTAATGCAGATCAGCAACTTTTTTCAACAGAAGATTGGGCTACTGCTGCTTCATCTAGTATGTGATTAATGAAATGTTTTGAAAGATGCATAACGAGAAAAACCTACTGTCCCATTCCACCCCACTCTCTCCCTACCTAGTACAACGTAATTCATTTCCATTTTTTTTTTCTTTTAAATCATTGTATATTTTATAATTTTTTTAATGATAATACGTAGGAGGAGGGATAATTCTTTTCTAGGAAACCAGGGTCGCAATGAATCTGCATATTCAGCCAAACATACAGCATGTCACACTCTAAATTGAATCTGGATTTCAGGGATGCCATTTGAGGGAAGCAGTTGTCCCCTTAAAGAATTTGAAATTTCATATTCATCACAGGTCAGAGTCGGCCATTCCGTTTTGATGAGTATGACATTTTGACTTATTTTAAAATTTTAAAGGGTTAAAATTTATTTTTAAAGGCGCTAATTTATTAAAAAATTTTAAGATACTATTTTGGACCTTCTTATGTTCCGTAATATAGCAATTATAAGGTAGGGCTTTTAAATTTTAAACTATGTGACAGGAGCGACTTTTTTCATGACATGACTTTTCACATCCTTTCATTTTTGTTCTAATTCCTCTGAATTTTAAGATGATAAATACTTGACAATTTTTTTATAAGTTAAAAATATAGTAAACAAAATTATCTACCATATTCAAAACCAAATTCAGTTATTAAAACTATTAATGTTTTGTTCTGTGTGTGTGACAAAAATTATGATAAGTTTGACAATTTTTTTTTTAATAGTTAAAAATTTAAACAGTGAAATTCAAATCTAAAATCAAAAGTTGATTCTATATATTGTTTTGACCATATCACAATATATATTCCAAACGGAAAGCCAAAACATATATTAAAATATTTATTTGCTTAAAAGACATTACTAAAAACACATTAAAAGTATATTAAAAACCTATATTGACATGTTTCAATTCCTTCACTGAGTCGTCATCAGAATGTATAACAGAAAATTACAAATGCATAATGAAAAATGGAAAAAAAAAAAATCATCGAGTACAAACAAGTAAACATATAACGGTACATACATTTTCGATATGGCACGTGTTCTTTCTACGTCACGATTCCGCAAGTTGTCTAACCACTCAATCCATAAATTCAAGATGCGAAAAGATAACGTATTGTTACAAACCTCCCTGAACCTCTTAAATAAATTTCGATGGATTCCCTTAGCGTCCTCCCCCTTTTTTTTTTCTTCGTGTTTTTATATGCATTGTATTTGTAATTTTCTGTTATACATTCTGATGGCAACTCAGTGAAGGAGTTGAAACATGTCAATATAGGTTTTTAATACACTTTTAATGTGTTTTTAGTAACGTTGTTTAAAGAAATAAATATTTTAATATATGTTTTGACTTTCTGTTTGGAATATATATTGTGATATGGTTGTTAGTAGACGTAATTAAGACTTATTACTCTTATTTGTACTTGCATTTGTTCTGAGCATAGGTCACCATGATAGCAACTGCTGTGCTTGTGTCTATGGCTTTTCCTATTATGTTTGTTATTAAATTTTTAAAATATCTCCATTATGGAAGTGCATATTCTGGTGTCATTTTGTGCCTTTTTATTTACTTTTATTTTTTTTTGTTACAAAAAAGGAGTAATTTTGTTGCCATCTTGAGAGGAACTTCATTGAAGGTTACAAAAAATTTAATATATTGGAAACTAATATAAATTAAAATTCTTGAGCTTATTTGACATCCATCATCATACTGCATTCCATATTCTAGGAGGAGGAGTTGTGAAATGCAAACAGTCAAATTTTAATACTAATTGAACAGAACACGGTGAAAGTGAAAGGCAGAAGGATTGATTTTGGCAAATAAAAGTTGTGCTTATTAATCATCTAAAATCTATCTTTTTTACTTGCTATGACATTAAAAAAAGATATTCAGCTTCTTTACTGACTAAATTATGAATGCATATTTATGCAATAAGTTTCTTAATGATTTGTATAGCTTTATATGAATGAAATATTTTTCTTTTTTAGATTATTGTCATGGAACCTCCTGTTTTAAATATTCCTGGAGAATTAACATTTGTACTTCAAGCTGGCATTGTGAAAGAATCAGTTACTTTAAATATTAGTGATATTTCCTTAGAGAAGTTAAAAGAAATTGCTTGCAATTTTTTAGACAAAAGAGTAAGTATTTTCTGCATGTTTGCATTTCAAATATATGTTTTAGTTAATATTTAAAATACTTTTTAATAATATTGAACATTTTAAATAAGTAAATAATCTGACATATTTGTTGAATTATCTTAAATGTTTTTAAAAGTATGTGTGATGGGGTGGGGGGGGGGGGGTGTTTGCAGTAAAATAACCATTATAATTGTTAATGAAATGTTGCAGTGTACATTGAATAACTACATATGATTTTATCCTGTACTAGACTTCATTTCTAACAAATTAACTGTATAAAGTTATGAATAATGACATTTAATTACTGAAACTACTCATTTTTAGAAAATCAATTCGCTGCTAATTCTAAGCATTTCTTTGGCTTGCATTGTTTTTAACATAAAATTTGAAAGTGTTATTTTATTCAAGGGTAAAGCAAAACCTGGATTTTTTTCAGTTTCTTTTTAGACTTTTGGGAATTTTTAAAGGTTTTCTTTTTGCTATTTTGTAAGATAATGTATAAGACAGGGAGATTCTGTTTGGAATTTTCTGGAAATTTAAGGCATTCGGTTCTGAAAAATTAAAAAAATCAATCACCAGTCCAAAAGTTTGGACATAAAAAATATCATAAATTTCAATAAGTGGTCACTGTAAAAAATCAATTTTGTCAATCGTTCACAAAAAAAAAAAAAAAAAAAAAAAAAAATCGCCAATTTCGACATAGGATCGTGAAAAAAATGCAAAATTCGTCATAGAATCGCAGAAAGAAATGCAAATTTTGTCAAAAAGTCACCGAAAAAATGCATTATTAGTACCAGGACGGGGATTCTCCTCCTTTTCCTCCTCTGCTGTAACCTTTCAGAAAATTTGCTGTGAATTTTAGAATTTTTTTTTACTCAATCACCCCAGGTATAAGATAATTTAAAAAAATTAAATATCAATCTTTTATTAATATAAAATTTAGAAAAAATAGTTTTGAAATTCACATGTCCTTTAATAATTAATGATTATAACTATTAATTAACTATTTTATAAAAAAATTACAAAATAAGGTATTCTTTGTTTTGTTAATATAATTTAATAAATAGTTATAAACTTTTATGTCCTGTCTTTTAGAAATAAAATTTGGATTTAAATAGTCAATTAATTAGTTTTTTTTTCATTAGATACTTATTTAATAGAAGTTATATATTTCATATTTTTTGAATTATTGTCATTCTACTAATTAGCAGTATTTTGTTAAATTATTCAAATAATTTTTTATTTGATTTGTTAGTTATATGTGATGTTAAGTACTAGAATTGTTCAGATGTTATTTTCATATCCTTTTTAACTTATTTTTAATTGTCATTTACAAACATTTTTTTCTGTTTAAAGATATATTTACAATGTACATTATATATAAATATTACAATATAGATATATGATAATAAAAAAAAAAATAATAATAATAAAATCACTTTTTTTTTAAATTTATAAATTGTATTTTTAAAATTTTTAATTTTGTGTGGTATAAACAACCATGTATATCTTAAAGTTATATTCTATACTATTGTTACTAATGGGCATACATTGGAAATAAACATTGGCACACGCTATTACTTTACCATTAAAATAAGCTTTTCTTTAAAGATAGTATTTTCCTTGTTCTTCTCATTTTAATGTATTTATCATTTTTGTAAAAAGTCATTTTCACCACCATTTAATTTTCATATGATTAAATATGATTTTTTAAAAAGCTCATTTAACACTAGAACACCGGCAAATTTTATGGAAATTTTATAAAAACACATGAAACCAGAAAAATTATTTAGGTTAATTGTTTAATTTATTTCAGTGCAATTTATATTTAACTTATATTTTTAAAGAACTTTCTGGTTCAAATCGACAATTAGTCCCTGGTCGGTGTTGGATTGACACCTGCTCGACGTTCTAGTGTTAATAAAATTAAATTAAAAATGTGTAAAATATTCTTTTCACAGAATTTTAATTGTAGGTTAAAAATATCAAACTTTTTTGTTATTTAGTTCAAATTGAGATTGTCTGGATTGAGCCAGATTTCATTTATTCTGTTTTCTATACGAGGTGGGCCGGGCCTCACCACTGGTCCATCTCGATGCCTTTGGTATATGCAGGTTTTGAATGTGTTTGGGTATATATATAAAAAAATTACTTGTAAGCCGACAATATACATAGAAATCGTACGCTTTGCTAGTGCAACCAGCTTAAATGCATACCAAACTGAGACAACAAATAGGAACACTATCACCCTCTGTGCAATTTTAGCATAAAACAAGAGGAGTGCTATCATGATTACCCCAATTTGGCAGGTAACAAGAGGAGCGTTGTCACGCTTCCCATTATTTTCGGCACATAACAAGAGGAACGCTTACACTCAAATGGTTAATGTATCTCTTATAGAAAAAAAAAGATTTTTGTTCATTGAATATAATAATTCAGACATTTTCCCATACAGAAATTTACTTTCAGAATAAAATTCACTAGAATAAGCAATAGGTTAATTTCGATAATCCATTGAAATTTACCATAAAAAATTTCAATCTACTTAAATTACCTCCTTAGCAACCAAAAAATACCAAATCTACCTGATACCAGACACTCATTTTAAGCGTGATATATATATACATTCGAAACCACACTCTAGCAAGCCATATCAATACGATAGGTAATAACCAGCACATATTAAAGCTCATGTTATTGGCCATAATATATCAATGTCTTGTCTGAGATTTATACAGAATACATATGGGACAATGACAGCAGCAGAAGAAAAAACCAGGGCTTGAAAAATCACATGCCCAACATCAGTGTTACTACTTTTTTAAAATTTGATTGGCACCACTTAAATTCGCCTTAATTAATTTGCCATTAAATAAAGCAAATTCTACCATTCCAAAAAAGTGGTGCCAATCAAATTAAAAAAAGTAGCAACACTGATGTCGGGCATGTGATTTTTCAAGCCCTGGAAGAAAACAAGCAATACGTTATATTTCCAAAATTAAAAACAATAAGTTGTCTTGTGGAAATATATTTTACTAGAAAAAAATGTTTAATTAATCTAAATGTTCCCCGTTTATTCATTTTCTTATTATTTCTTAATATTCAGGGCTTGAATTTCAGGGCGGGATGATGGGATTTGCGCCCAAAATTTTGAAATCCCGCCCAAAAGAATATCGTGGGCGAGAGGTTCCCGCCCAAAAAAATCTGGCCATTTTCCTGAAAATTTTGCATTTTGAAATTACGATCAACTCCCGCGAACTCCTTGCGAATTTCTCTATATTTTCGCGCGACCGATTGACACATTTTGCGGTTTTTTTTATCGCGAAAGATCGTTGAAATTCACTAATTTTTCACGTGACCGATAGACAAATTTCATTATTTTTTCTGGCTTAGATGCCGTATGTTCCCTCCGCCGTTGTTGTTTTGAAATGTTTGGCGATTTTTTGTTGGCGTGTTGACGGTGGTTATGGATATGGCAACCTCGATATGTTGAGTGTCGTGTAACGTGTCGTTCTGGCAACCGAGAAGTTAATGTTGGAATATTGTGAATGTATTTTGATATCGTATTGTATAGTTAAGCCTTTTTATTTTTATGTGAAATTTATTGAATGTATTTGATTAACTATGTTTTCTGTAGTCCGTTTAAACGCTGTTGTTGAAATAATTAGGAAATATGAGGAAATTTTGACAAGAAAAGAAGGTTTGTTTATAGTTTGTGAATACGTATTGATAAGCCTATTTAGGAAAATGTCGGCGATAATATTTCGAGCTGGATCTTTCAAGAAAGCAGATGTTTGTTAAGGTATGTTGATAATTTTATGTATTTTACTGCTTTTGAGTTTTTTACATTTTGTGATTGTTAGAAAGCGAGAATTGCTGAATTTTGAGAATTCTATATCGCAAGAAATGCTGAATTCGGCGATGTTTTTTTTTGGAAAATGTGCGCGAAGCGCACATACAACGATTGCTGGTTGCCATTTTAGCGAATTTTGTTTTTTATGTGTATTTTTGCTTTAAAAGTTTTTTACATTTTGAGATTGCTAGAAAGCGAAAACTGCTGAATTTTGAGAATGCTATATCCGAGAAATGCTGAATTCGGCGATGTTTTTTTTCGGAAAATGTGCGCGAAGCGCACATACAACGATTACTGGTTGCCATTTTAGCGAATTTTGTTTTTTATGTGTATTTTTGCTTTAAAAGTTTTTATATTATGAGATTGCTAGAAAGCGAAAACTGCTGAATTTTGAGAATGCTAGACCTCGAGAAGTGTTGAATGCAGTGATGTTTTTTTTCAGAAAATGTGCGCGAAGCGCACATACAAGGATTACTGGTTGCCATTTTAGCGAATTTTGTTTATTATTTACATTTTATTTTCTTTAAGCCAAACATGCGTATAAACCGGTGCTTGGCGACATTTACTACTTGGCAGAAAAAGGGTTTTCACGCCAAGAAAATTCCAAGATGGCGGCCGGGGGGAACTTATGACATCTGTTCCTTTTTTCTCGAGATCTGTTGACAAGTATGCGCGACCGATTGGCGAATTCAGGGGTGATTCTGGTCCAAATTTTCCAAAAATTTAAGGCAATAGGTTCCGAAAATTATGAAAAATCGTTCATCGGTTCAACAGAAAAGTATCGCGAATTTAGACAAATCAATTTCATCAATCGTTCGAGGAAAAAATCGGCAATTTCGTTGCAAAGGATTGTGAATAAAATACAAATTTTGTCAAAAGATCGCGGAAAAACCCGAATTTCGTCAGATCACGAAAAAACGCATATTACATCAAAGAACAGCACAAAAAGTCGTAAATTTTGGCAAAGAAACGCAGAAAAAATGCGAGTTTTGGCAAAGGATTGTGAAAAAAGCGAATTTCGTCAAAGGATCGCGGAAAAATACAAATTTCGTCAAATGATCGCAAAATAGACGCAAAGTTAGTCAAAAGGGCCGCTGAAAAAATGCGAATTTCATCAAAAGATCGCAAAAAAACGCAAATTTGGTCAAAGAATCGCTTAAAAGACGCAAAATTTGTCAAAGGATCGCGAAGAAACATAAATTTGGTCAAAGAATCGCTAAAAAGACACGAATTTCATCAAAAGATCGCGAAAAAACGCGCGAATTTCGTCAAAAGATCGCGAAAAAACGTGCGAATTTCGTCAAAAAGTCGCGAAAAAAAGAAAAAAAAACGCGATTTTCATCAAAAGATCGCAAAAAATATGCTTTAACCCAAATCCAATTTACAGGAATCTATACACAGCCTGAAATCAAACCGAACCAAAAAAAAAAAAAAAGTTTACTCGACCTACAACAAAAATAATTAACGCCTGGAGAGGATTTCCTAATACCTTCCCATCCCCTGCTGCAACCTTTCAGAAAATTTGCTATGAATTTCAAATTTTTACTCAGAAGCGACCGCGAATTTTAGTTATTTTTTGCAACAGACTAAGGAATTCACAGTTTTTCTGCGTCTGACCGATGAATTTTGTGATTTTATACTGCAGACAATCGACGAATTTCACAATATTCTTCCCTCTCGACCGATCAAGGAAATTCACAATTTTGTTTCTATGCCCGATTGGCATATTTCACGATATTTTTTTCCTGTGACAAAAAAAAAAAGGAAAATATCCAAAAGGGTGCTCCAAAAAAGGACATTAAGTGTCACCGGGTGCTGCGCTCTGGCAAATGGGTCTAGATTCAGTACTAAACAAAAATAAGATTAGAAGGACCGCAAAGATCTTGTGGTGCACATCAAAGAAATTTTCGGAGCTCCAATCAAATATATATAGAAACACCAAACAAGTTGATCCTTGCAATTAACAGAAATTAGGACTTGACAATTTAAAGTTAACCTACGTTTCTCGTGTAGTAGAAGAAATGAATCAACAGTTTCCATTTCAAACTTTTGACTTTAATTGAACAAGCCTTCAAATTTGCATTCAAATTTTAAACAAAACAAAAAAAAAATGCTAGGGAGTCAGGTTTTGACTATAATTCCATTAAGGATATAATAAAACAATTTTGTTCAGAAATGGATATTGATGATTCCGTCGCTGAATTTATACTGTTCATGCAAGTAGTTAAAAATGAAAGCATGTCAGATATTGCAAAGTTTTCTGAAATTTTTTTAAGAGAGCATAACCATATGTTTCCGATAACTTCCAAAGTTATAAATGTTGAGCTTGTGCTGTCTGTCACAAGTTTACCTACCTTCTGAAAGAAGATTCTGGGCCCAAAATGGAATAAAATCTAAATTCAGAAATTCATTTAACAATCACATTGTTAAAAACCAATGATATTTGGTTGAAAGTTGAAAAATAGGCTATATAAAAGCTTATATTTCTTACTTTTTAAAATAAAAAATATTTTCCATAATTATTCTGAGTTGTTGATTTAAATTGCTTCAATGGTATTTTGTGATGTCTGTATTGATACAGACATGTCAAAATAATTAATGTAAATCTTTAAATAGCACGTAAAATAACACGTTAAATAGCACATAAAATGTTTTAGATTTTTTTCTCCCTCCCAAATAGCTCAACTCCCCTCCATTTATAAATGTTGGTAGGGAGACTCCCCTCCTTAGAAAAATTGAATTTCAAGCACTGATATTTATTTTTAATTTCTAAAAAATAAAATTTTGTACTGAAATTTTGGATTAGTTTCATAAAACTTTTAGCATGTGTAAGGTTGCTCACATTTGTTTGTTTTTGAAAAATTAAATACTTTTAAAAAGCGAAAATGCATTAAACCTGACAATTAACTTTGAATGTTATTGTTATTTAAAAATAAATTTATTTTAAAAATAAAAACTAGTGCAACTAATATAGTTTTTAAAAATTGGTTTCTTATCATTTTATAATGCATCAGTATAATAGTTTGATTTATTAATAAAAATCACTTGATCTTTAAAAATTGTATTGTAAAGATATATTCCTGGACTTTGCAAGTAAAGTATCTCAATAACATTGTTTTAATAATTGTCAGTTAACATAATGTGTTTTATTTTCAAGTTTCCAGAACATGGAATCAGCAAATTAGATCAACGATTACTCTTTTTTCGACATGATTACACCAATGAAAATATTTTGCTACCTTTAAGTTCAGTTTCTGATGTAACAGAAAATACCCTCATAGAAATTGTCTTATCAGGTAAGAAATATCTTCAACGAAAAGCAAATTATTAATTCAATTTATTATTAATCATAAACCAAAATAAAATTCTAAAAATATTTATTTCTTATAAAATGTTAAGAAATATAAATCTAATGTTTTTTTTATTTAGGAAACAACTTAAATGATGATTCTCAGATGAGACCACATTCTCTTATGCTACATTCTTATAAATCTCCAACATTTTGTGATTTTTGTGGAGAAATGCTATTTGGTTTAGTTAGACAAGGCTTAAAATGTGAAGGTAAATAAGATTGTGTTATTTAGTTTTATGAAAAAATGTTACATATGATGTGTCCAAATTGATGTGTTATTTGTTTAAATAGCAAATATTCCATATTTTTGTAGGTATAAGCAATGTTTTGTGATTATTTTGTGTAACTAAGAGTAATTAGTTGAAGGGTAAAATCAG